>CM066731.1:37427500-38027500 GCA_033961575.1 Aselliscus stoliczkanus
CTACGCTATTGCCAACTACTCATGGCAGCCCAGCTCTAGGTCGAGCTGTTGTTTACCATCTTAGCTGTAGAGAGTTCAGCGTTACTGGCCCTCATGTGGGATCTGAACTGGGGCCCTGCTGCTCAGAGCTGGCATCCCAATCCAACTCTTAACCAATGTACTGCTCAGCCGGCCCTGGGGCCCTGTTCTTTCCTTTTCATTCCATATACTCCCCCAGGCAACTCATCTACTTCCACTCCCTTAATTACTGACTATGGCTCCCACATCCTTATCACCTGAGCTCTATACTGACATGCAGACATAGTTTCCTGAAGGTGCCACATTATGTTTTCCCAACCGGCTTCTACCCTGCCTGCCATACCTTAGTTATTACTGATTACCCAGTGGTTTATCCTTCAGCTTAGAACATAGTAACTCTCCTTCACCTCTTCCTCAATTCCTACAGCCAACAGATTTCAAGTCTGTCAATTACCTTTTGAAATATCTCTGGACTCAGTCCTTCCCACTACAATTTTTTGAGTTTGCATCCTTGTCATCTTTCATCTAAATACGGATTTTGTTTCTGTAGCCTCTTCTTCCAGTCTAATACTTCCCTTCTCTCCATCACTCCCTTCCTCCTCAAACTTCCTCCTTTTCATCTTGTCTTCTTTCAGTCTATCCTCAATAGTCTGCAGTTATATTTCTAAATATAAATCAGGTCATATAATTCTGCTGCCTCAAAATCTTGAATGACTTGTCACTGTTTATAGGATAAAATCCAAATATATTTGAATCCTATAAAGGTCTTTTTCACATTCTAAATTATACTTGCAGTTCCCCCAAATAAGCCATGATTTTTCCTTTTTGCATATGTTTCTTTTCTCTTGGTATGTCCTTCACACTTTTCTACCCATAAAATTTTCTCTTTCGGGAGATAAAGCAAAAGCTTCCTATTCTGTGAAGCCTGCCTTGGTTTTCCAGAGAGACTTAGGATCACTCTCCTTATGCTCTCATATATTTTATATAATTCCTCCATGTTTGTTTATATAATCCTCACTATCCCCATTCTGGAAAATATGCTTCTTCAGAATAGAACATCTTTTTTCTTTTTTTTCTTTTTAGATTTTTTTTTTAAAGATTTTATTGGGGAATTGGAGGAGGGGAACAGCATTGGGGAATACGGGAAGGGGAACAGACAAGTTGCTGTCTTTTTGTTCTTTAGTCTAGTTGCGGAGGACGTTGCTTCACTGGCCCATGTTGGTATCGTCATTGCGCTCTTCCCGGATGAAGCAGATCGGTCGCCGGCCTCTGGATGGTCGCTCACCGCGGCTATTGGCAGCTCATGCTGGCTGCCAGCCGCTCACTGTAGCCCATGGCAGCCCACTGCAGCAGAGGCTGCAGCCTGCTCCGTCACCAATGCTGGGACTCGCACAGCCCAGCTCCAGGTGGAGCTGTTGTTAGCTGTAGAGGGCAGTGTCACTGGCCCTCAATGTAGGATCCAAACCGGGGCCGCTGGCATCCCAAAACCACCTCTTAACCAATGCGCCACTGGGCCGGCCCTCTTTTTAGATTTTTTATTGGGAAATTGGGGAAGGGTACTGGCCAAGTTGTTGTTCTTCAATCTTCATTATGGAGGGCTTCAGTTGCCATCTGGCTGCTCATCAGCAGCTCATGGCCTCTAAGCTCTAGGTGCTATGTTCAATCTTAGTTGCAGGTGGGCGTAGCCACCATCCCATGCGGGAATTGAACCAGCAGCCATGCTGTTAAGAGCGCATGCTGTATCCACTGAGCCATCCAGGCAGCAGCTCAGCTCAAGATGCTGAGTTCAGTCTTAGTTGCAGGTGGACTTAGCCTACCATGGAACAGGCAATCTTGTTACACCAGCTGAGCCATCCTGCCAACAGGATGCTCAGCGACAGCTCAGCTTGGGCGTAGAGTCACCTGCCCATGTGGGAATCGAACCGACGGCCCTGTTGCTCAGAGCTCACTCTCTTAAGTCAACTCTTAACCAACTGAGTCACTCAGCCAGACCTAAGAACATCTTTTTTAGTTGTATATTCTTGTTGCTAGCATGGAGACTGTCTGTATCACTTAGATTTTTCTGCTATTAACAATGGAAGTCTGACTATGATGAACCTAAACCAAAGGAAATTTACAGGAGGAATATCAACTCATAGAATTAATGGGAAGAATGGAGAGCTAGATTTGGAAGTAGGAAAGGTCCAGGGTTTTTTTTTAGAGATAGGAAATAGAAGTGGACAGAACAGACTTGTAGCTGAAGCAAACTAGATGAACTTCAACCATTTTCTGTCTCTTTGGCTAGGCAAAGTTCAAGAAAGGGCTATCCAATTATTCGAGCTATGCCCATTCCTAGCCGTGAGACCAATAATTCGAGCTATGCCCATTCCTAGACGTGAGACCCCTGATGAAGTCCCATATAACCAGCCAATGGAGATAGGTAATTTCTTTTTCTCTTTCTATTTTAAGACAGAGAGAATTTTAGTTTACTATATAATTATAAAGGCAACCATTGGAGAAATACGGGGATTATAAAATGTCTGAATCATAGAAAACAAAATGCCTAAAACAAAGACACTGTCATGTTAATAAATATATACTCACCTATTTAAAAAAAGAATCCTCAAACTGGAACACAAAACAAAACTCATCTATCTACATGCTACATTAAAAAAACTCATCCATAAGAGCTCGCTCAAGAGTGCGAACTGAGCTCTGAGCAATGGCGGTTCGATGCCAGCCCGAGCTGAGTTGCCATTGAGCTGCCAACAGGTGGCAGGATGGCTCAGCTAAAAAAAAAAAAAAAAAAAAAGAAACATCAACAAAAAAACTCATCCAGGGGCCGGGGCTGAGTGGCACGGTGGTTGAGCGCTGGCTTGGGAAGCCAGCGACCCTGATTCGGGTCCCACATATGAGGGCCAGTGACAGTGCCCTCAAAAAACAAAACAAAAAAACAAAACAAAACAAAAAAACTCATCCACAATAAAGAGACCCAGAAAGGCTGAACACAAAAGATAAAAAATATAAGGGCAACTAATGCAATAAAAAAGAAATCATGGCCAAGAAATTAATAGTAAATTGAGGTCATATTCGGGGGAGAGGGGAATCCAGTTTAAAAGATAAGAAATATAATCCACGAAGAAAATTTAAGTGTAGTGATAAACCATTTAACACAATGCCGAAATGTATAAGTAAAAACTACAGGTACTACAAGGGCAAAAAACCAGAAACAGAATTTTCTACTGTTGGCCTATGGTAGATCAAACAATTTTTTTAAATGGACAGAGCTGGAATAATCTGAGCAACAAAATAAAGTAGTATTGAATTATAACCCAAAGTATAAAATAAATATCCATGATTTCACCATGATAAAATAAATGATTGAATACGTTGTTTGTTTTTTTTCCTCTGTCTTTATCATTTTTTGTAATATCGGTTTAGTGGTGATGAACTACTTTAGCTTTTTCTTGTCTGGGAAACTCTTTATCTGTTCTTTGATTCTAAATGATAGCCTTCTTGGATAGAGTAATCTTGGTTGTAGGTCCTTGCTTTTCATCACTTTGAATATTTTTTGCCAATCCCTTCTGAGCTACAAAGTTCCTGTTGAGAAATGGGCTGACAGAGATGAGGTAACTTCTTGAAAGGAACAAGCTGGTGTTGGGAAGGGAAAATAGACACTGGGTAGTGAAAAAGACAACAAACATTCATTATACTAGCACATAAGAAGCACTCAATGAATATTTTAATGTGAATTAATGGATGAATACTTAAAATTTTTATTTCCTGCTGTACTAAACTGCAGCTATTCACTGAATGCGTCAAATAAACTCTTACTTCCACACCTTTGCCTGGGCGACACATCCAATTGCATGGTCCTTTCTCCTCTTTTTTGCCTGGGAATGTGTTTGTCTTTGAAGAGTCACCTTAAATGAAACAATCACTTGGAAACTTCCCATGTCCTTTCCTCATCTTCTGCTTTTACTGTCTACTCTGTCACACTGCTTCATTTGTTAGATTCCCTTGCACTAGGTCTTCCAGAGTAGATTCGTGTTGCTGGTAGCAAAAGCAACCTTATTGGTACAACAAGATAGACACATCTCCTGCCCTTACATTCTGGAGGGGAGACCTATATAGTATCAAAATTCAACTTCCTGTGTTCTGGGTTTGGCCATTAAACTCCCATTTTTGCCAGTTTGTCCATTGAACCACCAATTTTTAAAGTTTCTATTGGCAATTTTGTGCTGAGTTCCTAAAACTAACTAATAAACTATAAAACTGATATTATAAATTATCATCCATCTGCTTATATATATCAACAAATACTGTACTGTGAGAGATTCATGGAAGAATAAAACTTGCTTTCTGAGACTTTTTATTCCTGTTCTCAGGAATTTACATATAGATTCTATTGGGAGAGATAAGCATTTAAATAACTAATTATAACAGAAGGCAAAACATACATACACAAACACAGGCCACATTTTAAAGATGTGAAATCTTTAAAAAAAAAAAAGTCACTTCTCTAAGGACCAAGAATTATGCTTTACCTCATTTCTGTCCCTCACAATGCCTGCTAGTGTGATGTTCACAAAAGAGGCTCAATAAACAATTTGATTGATTTTCTGGTATACAGAAATTGGTTAATGAGATATATATATATTTGGTTTTTTTTTAAAGCCTCAGCAGAGATTAACAAAGGGAAGATGAGTTGTAAATAAATATGTTCTTGAAATGTCATAACAATAGAGGAGATAATGTCTACTTGGCACCTTAAAATTTCAGCCTGAGATTCTTGTTTGATCCTTATGTATCATTTTAAGCATAAATAGTATTCTCTCAAGTGCTAACTCAGAAGAAAATTTTGTCTTACTAAATCATCTACATTATGTCCCTGAATATACTTTATTTTCCCGGAAGGTCTCCAAATATGTCCAGTTAGTCATGCCTAGAAATGAAATTAATTTGGGAGAATAGAATCAAGGTTCCATTTAGAATTTTTCTAGTTTTCATTTTTTGTTCTTTAACAAATATTTCAACAGAATTTAAAATATTTTCAGAAAGAATATTTTTCACGTGTTGTTTTTAATTTTAAGATTTAAAAAATTTCTTTTCAGACCACCAAGTTCAAGTGTGAAATGGAGGAAATTAGTCATTAGGAATAAGAGATAATTTTTGCAACAAAAAAATTGTATATATTCTTTAAAATTTTTCATTTGAGGTGTAGAAGTTAATTTTTTACAGTTAAAATAGAAGGCTTCTATTAATATTTAACAATTCTAGCAGAAAATAGAAAATGAAAAAAATTTTTATCTTTTAAAATGTAAAGTATATTTTGATTCACAAAATGCTTTTGTGGGATAAAATTGCAGATGAGACATGCAAGTTTGGTAATTACCTGATTGCACACACACAGACATCTATTTTTGAAAACTAGTGAAAGGAATTTCATTGCTGATGCCTGAATAATTTTGTGATTATGTAATGCCCAGGTTAATTTCAGAAATCAATTAAAGCAGGATGGAGAGTAGCAAAGTAACCAAAAAAGATAGAAATGTAAGAGTCATGTCCAGATACGTTTTTTTTTTTAATACTTAGAGGCTTTGACTTTTACTCTCTCCTCTTTCCAAGCTGCCAAACTGGATTTTCTGGAAGCAGGCTTGATCTGGATGAATGGCAGTGGTGATATTGCTGTTTGGGTAAACTTCTTTTGAATTTTTGGTTTCTTCTCCCTCCCCTAACTCTTTAATGTTTCTCTTGCTTTCTTCTTCTATCTTTTTGTCTTATCTTGTGGCTTTCCTTGGTTTCCTCTGGGTTCTGTGCTTGTCCACTCCAGTATTTCCCATGGAACTCTTTTGGTTCTCACTTGTCATGCTTTCCCATGGCCGTCTAGTTTCATACCTGTTTTCCTACACAAAGTGTTTAGGAAGTGTCTGGAAGTGCAAAAGTAAACAGTAAACTTTGGTTTTCAACTGTCCTGAGTCAAATGTTAATTAGTGTGGCAAATCTTAACAAACACTTATAATTGTTGATAGTGTACTTGCTAAGGATACACAGAACAAATAAAATATGGGTGTCTCTCACACCCAGTAGGATGACTATTATAAAAAACAAAGGAAAATAACAAGTGTTGGGGAGGATGTGGAGAAATTGGAACCTTCGTGCATTGCTGATTCGAACATAAATTTGTGCAGCTGCTGTGGAAAATAGTTTGGCAATTCCTCAACAAGTTAAACATAAAATTACTCTATGACTCACCATATTCTATTCCTAAGCATATACCCAAAAGAATTAAAAGCAGGGACTTAAACACATACTTGTACACCATTGTTCATAGTAGCATTATGTTTTTTTTAAAGTTTATTTATGATATTCAAATTTGAGTTTTTCTTTTTTTGGCCCTCATATGTGGGACCTGAACTGGGGCCGCTGGCATCCCAAGCCAGCGCTTAACCACTGCACCACTCGGCCGGCCCCATAGTAGTATTATTCACAATGGTCAACTGGTAGAAACAACTCAAATGTACAGAGAGTGTCAGAAAAATGTATATACATTTTAAGAAAGGAAGAAACTGTATTAAAATTGTAATATATACACTGATAACAAAAGATGAATACAAGTTATGTGTATACATTTTTGGCACCCGTGGTATATATACAATGATATATTATTCAGCCATAAAAAGGAACGAAATTCTGAAATATGGATAAACCTTGAAAACATGCTAAAAGCAAAAGGACAAATATGTAATTCCACTTATATGAGGTACCTGGAGTAGTTAAATTCACAGAGACAAGGTTGAAAAGTGGTTGTGTGTGGGGGTAAGGGATATGAAGAGTTGGTGTTTAAAGGGTATGGAGTTTCTGTTTGGGATGGTAAAAAGTTCTGGAACTGGGCAGTGGTGATGGTTACATGACTTTTTTTTTTTTTAATTAGAGGATTGGGATTGGAGGAGGGGAACAGTGTAGGGGAATTGGGGGAGAGGACCAGCCAAGTTGTTGTTCTTCAACCTTAGTTGTGGAGGGCGTCAGTCGCCATCTGGCTGCCTGTTGGTAGCTCGTGGCCTCTAAGCTCAAGGTTCTGTGTTACAATCTTAGTTGTAGGTGGGCGTAGCCACCATCCCATTCAGGAGTTGAACCAGCAGCCTAGTTGTTAAGAGTGCGCGCCCTATCCACTGAGCCATCCAGGCGGCAGCTCAGCTCAAGGTGCCAAGTTCAGTCTTAGTTGTGGGTGGGTGTAGCTCACCATCGAACAGGCAGTCTTGTTGTTAGGTACACATGCTATTACCAGCTGAACCATCCTGCCACCTATTGGCAGCTCAGTCAGGCACAGCGTCATTGGCCCATGTGAGAATCAAACTGGTGGCCCTGTTGCTCAGAGCTCATGCTCTTAAGCTAATCCTTAACCAACTGAGCTACTCGTCAGGCCCTACACAACATTATTAATGTACTTACTTAATGCCACTGAATTGTATGTTTAAAAATTTACTATTTAATTTTGTGTTACATTTGTTTTATTACACGCAAAAAAAAAAAAAAGTAAGTGGTTTGTGGCCAGCCCAGACTAGGTTCTGCCAAAGCACCTTTATATAACGAGAACCATCTTTAGGCTTTATGAACCAACCCTGTGTCTGCTCCAACTCTAAGGACCTAAAAGAGATTGAATCTGTCTTCCCTAACCTTTTCCTGGAGTGGGATATACTGTCATTAAGTGGAGCAGTTTCTAGAAAGTGCTATTTAATATGAATCAGAACTTCGGGAAAAGCTCAGCTGTGCATTGTAACTGGTTATAATATAGGGCTTCTGTAGAGTTAATACATTGTAGAATATTAAAATTTTTTTTAAATTTTACTTTACTTGTTTTTACCAAAATTACACCTACTTACCACAGAAAATTTAGAAAATAAAAGTACCAGGGGGAAAAAAAATGTCACCTATAATCCCATCATTCAAAGAGAAATAACTGTAACATTTTGGTGTATATCCTTTCAATTATTTGTATTTCATCTATATCATTCATATATATATATATATATATATATATATATATATATATATAAATATGTATAACTTTTATAACCTCATTTTTGAATGTAATAAATTTTTGTAAACATGTTTTGATGGGAAATATGTAGACAAAATGTTTAATGTTTATTTAATTACATTTGTTCTATCACCTTTTTTAGCTGTAAAATAAACTTTTACTTTGGAATAATTTTAAATTTATTTTTAAAAAAAATGTTGCAAAGGTAATAGAGAGTTCCTCTGTATTCTTCGCCTAGCTTCTCCTAATACTGACATCTTATAACCTTTACACATTTATCAGAAATACCAATTTATGTTGGTCCATTACTAAACTGCAGGTTTAATTTGAATTTCTCTAGTTTTTCAATTAATCTTTTTCTGTTCCAGGATCTAATCTGGAGTACCACACTGCATTCAGAACAAGTATTTTTTGGCCATTTATCACATGCAAGATATTGTAGAGGATGCAAAAATGAATAAGTCGCAGGCTTGCCCCAAAGTAGATCTCTGTCTGATAAGGAGGTAAGACGGGTGCATACGAGGTATGACAACTAAGTTCACAAACTTGTTGCAATGATGATGTTAGTCTTTTGTTTTGTTTTGTTTTCTTTTATAATCTTTTATTGTGAAATAAGCATTTCTTTTTAAAAAAATTAGTTTCAGGTGTACAACACAATGCAATAGTTATACTTTTTACCCCTCAAAGTGATACACCCCCTCCCCCAGTTCGCCACCCCACTCCTCCCCCCCATATCATGCGTATCTATTACAATTCCTTTGATTCCCTTCCACAGTATACTCCACATCCCGTGACTATCTATATATTCAATTACAGTTGGCATACAATATTATACAACATCAGCTTCAGGTGTACAGGGCAGTGATCAAACCTCTACTCCATCCACGAAGTGGTCTACCTAACAAGACATGTGACTATCTGATACACCACAAAATTTTTACATTATTATATTCCCTGAACTGTGTTTCATATCCCTGTGGCAATACTGTAGTTGTCTATTTATGCTGTCTAATCCCTTCTCCTTCTCCCTTATCCCTACCCCCTTCCCAGCTAGCAACCCTCAGTTTTTCCTCTATATCTATGAGTCTGTTTACTTTGCTCGTTCATTCAGTTTTTCACATTCCGCATATAAGTGAGATCATATGGTACTTGTCTTTCTCTGACTGACTTATTTCACTTAACATAATAGTCTCTTAACAACTTTATCAATTACATTCCCAGAACTGCCCCCAATATATCCCTGCGGCAACATTGTAGTCACCCACCTATGCTGTCCAAAACCTTCCCCCTCTCCCTCATCCCCACTCCCTCCCAGCCAGCAATCTTCAGTTTTTACTTTATATCTGCTTGATATGACTTCAATCTTCTTAAAATTACTGAGACTTGTTTTGTGGACTAACGTGGTCTATCTTGGAAAATGTCCCATGCACACTTGAGAAGAATGTATATTCTGTTTTTTCAGGATGAAATGCTCTAAAAATATCGATGAAGTCCAGCTGGTCTAAAGTGTCGTTTAAGGCCACACTTTCTGTGTTGATTTTCTGTCTAAAGGGTCTGTCCATTGGTGACAATGGGGTGTTGAAGTCTCCTACGATGATAGTGTTACTGTTGATCTCTGTCTTCATGTCTGTCAAAATCTGTTATATGTAATTAGGATTTCCTATGTTGGGTGCATAGATGTTTATTAGGGTTATCATTCCCTTCTTGTCTCTTTTTTTTTTTTTTTTTGAGGGCAGTATCACTGGCCCTCATATGTGGGACCGAACCGGGGCCGCTGGCTTCCCAGGACAGCGCTTAACCACCGCGCCACTCGGCCGGCCCCCTTCTTTGTCTTTTATTGTACTCATTTTAAAATCTGTTTTGCCCAAAATAAGTACTACTACTTCAGCTTTTTTTTTTCTCATTTCCATTTGCATGAAATAACTTATTCCATCTGTAAACAGCATATACATGTGTCCTTTTTTCTTATTCATTCAGCCACTCTCTGTCTTTTGATTGGAGCATTTAGCCCATTCACATTTAAAATGATTATTGATAGGTGCATATGTTTTGCCATTTTGTTATTTGTATTCCTGATCTTCCTGGGTTAGCTTGTTTATCCCTTTCTTTTGTTTAAAAAAGCCCTTTTAACATTTCTTGCAATGCTAGCTTGGTGGTAATGAACTCCTTAAGCTTCTTCTTTTCTGAGAAGCCCTTTATTTCTCCTTCAATTTTAAGTGATAGCCGTACTGTGTAGAGCAATCTTGGTTGTAGGCCTTTATTTTGTGTCACTTTGAATATCTCCTGCCACTCCCTTCTGGCCTGCAGAGTTTCTGTAGACAAGTCAGCTGTTAGTCTAATAGGAGTTCCTTTGGATGTAACCTGCTGTCTTTCTCTTGCTGCTTTTAGGATTCTGTCTCTGTCTTTAACCTTTGCCATTTTAACTATGATGTGTCTTGGTGTGGACCAGTTTCGGTTCAGCTTGTTTGGAACCCTCTGCACTTCCTGGGCATGTATAATAATTTCCTTCACCAGGATAGGGAAGTTTTCAGTCATTATTTTTTCAAATACATTCTCGACCCCTTGCTTCTTCTCTTCTCCTTCTGGTATTCCTATGAGTCGAAGGTGGTTTTGCTGCATCTTGTCCCATAGGGCTCTTAAACTATTTTCATTGTTTTTTATTCTTTGGTCTTTTTGTTGTTCCAACTGGGTGATTTCTGCTATTTTGTCTTCCAAATCGCTGATCTGCTCCTCTGCTTCATCTCCTCTACTGGTGATTCCTTTGAGTGTGTTCTTCATTTCAGCTATTGTATTCTTTAGTTCTAACTGGTTGTTTTTTATGATTTCTCTATCCTTCCTTATGTCCTTACTAAGTTTGTTAAACATTCTTATCATCAGTGTTCTAAATTGTGTCTCTGAAAGGTTGGATCCCTCTGTTTCATTTAGTTCCATTTCTAGAGGTTTCTTCTGATCTTTTACTTGTGACATGTTTCTTTGTTTCCTCTGGCTGTCACTCTGGGATTTCTTTGATGTATTAGATAGATAACTAGGAGAGCCCTGGCTGGATCATGCAGGCACACAGCTCATGGCCCAACACTCCCAGGAAAACTCCCAGTCTCAGCCTGTTCCAATCAGCCACTCACAGATCAGGCTGAGCAGCCCAACAACCAATCACCAGCCTGGCAACTCTGCACTTGCAGTACAGAGAGCGGGACCCGAGGCGGTTTGCGCACTCCCGCATCTCAGTGAGCAGCCTGTTGGAACTGCAGCACTACCCACCAGGCATTTCCCTGGCAACGCAACACAAGCTGTGTGGAGGGTGGGGATCTGAGGCGGCTCATGCACTCCTGGGTCTCAGTGAGCAGCCTGTTGGAGCCAGAGGGCACCCGCCCAGTGTTTCCCTGGCAATGAAGTATAGGCCGGGCAGAGGGTGGGGATCCAAGGCCACATGCGCGCGTGCACACACACAGACTTCTGCACCAATTCCACCAGACCAATGATGTCCTGTTCCTGACCCTCTGTGGGAGGGCCCAATACTGACAAAATGGCACCCTCCTGTACACCACTCGCATGCAAGCTCCACACCAGGGGAACAACAGTCCAAGAACCTCCAGCTCCTGCACCAAAGGTGCCCAGTTCAGTCCGTCCCCGCAGGCTCCTGGGCCCGGCCCACACAGCCACTCCCTCCACCAGGAACCAAGCAAGTGCTCACCAGTGAGCAAGCCCGCACGCTCCGGCCCCACTGACACTCTGGCCGCCCCCAGCCTCACCGAGCTGGGCAAAGAGAGTCCCCACTAATTCACCGCCAGCCACCTTAGAGCTCCTCTTCCTGGCAAAGGAACTCTGGGCCGGTGAGCTTGGTGTGCGGCCGGAGGGTCCCTCCCCCAACCAGAGAAGCCTCCTCACAGCTGGGGCTTCCCTCACAGGGTTCGCCCTCTCTCGTCTCCGCCCCTCCCACCAAACCTGACTTGGCCTCCTCTTCAAGCTCTTTACTCAGTGGCTCTGTTCATCTAGTGCTCCGGGGACCTCCCGGGTTGAATGTTGTATAAACTGTTTGCAATCTTGGTGTGATCCTGGGAGGCAGTCAGCACAGCATCTGTCCATTCTGCCATTTTACTGGAAGTCTCGTTAGTCTTTTCTTAATAGCAGAGGGATTATTCATTATGAATTTGTACCAACTGGACAAACAGTTAACCATGTTTACTATTCGGAAGTGCTGAAAAGACTGCAGGAAAAAGTTAGACGAAAATGACCTGAAATTTTCGCCAGTAATTCATGGCTCTTGCATCATGACAATGCACCAGCTCACACGGCACTGTTTATGAGGGGGTGTTTAGCCAGTAAACAAATAACTGTAGGGGTGGCCGAGTGGCTCGGTGGTTAAGTGCTGGCTTGGGAAGCCAGTGGCCCCGGTTCGGGTCCCACATATGAGGGCCAGTGACACTGTCCTCAAAAAAACCCAAACAAAACAAAAAAACCAAATAACTGTATTGGAACACCCTCCCTACTCACCTGATCTGGCCTCCAATGACTTCTTTCTTTACCAGAAGATAAAGGAAATATTGAAAGGAAGACATTTTGATGACATTCAGGACATCAAGGGTAATATGACAACAGCTCTGATGGCCATTCCAGAAAAAGAGTTCCAAAATTGCTTTGAAGGGTGGATTAGACGCTGGCGTCAGTGCATAGCTTTTCAAGGGGAGTGCTTCAAAGGTGACTGTAGTGATATTCAGCAATGAGGTATGTAGCACTTTTTCTAGGTTGAGTTCGAGAACTTAATTGTCTGACCTGGTAAGCCACAGTAGTTCAGGGCAGGTTACAATAACTACATTAAGAGAAGAACAAAGGGCTGTGGTGAGTTCATTTCAGAGGTCAGAAATGTTTAGTGAAAGAGGTGGGCTAGGCATGGACAAAGTCATGGATGTGGGAGGTTGAGGGATTTTCAGAAATTGTAAATAGTAGTTCAGTGCGTCAACTACGCAAGCCAGGTCACCCTTTCTCAGGTCTTACCATGAATCAAACTCCTCTCTACAGCTTTTTAAAAATTTGGATGTTTGAGCCCAATTCCCCTATCTATTGCATCTGAATTTAAGAATTCAGGACCAAATAGCTTTTTTTGTTTAAGAGTCCATGGGTGAATAGGAGAGAATCCAGAAGACATGCTTAAAATAAAATCAGGGAATCACTGAACTAAATCAACTCTGTTAGTGTTTTGATAAATTTGAGCATATTCCTTTTAGTAGATTCATCAATAGAGATATGAACTAGAGGCACTGTTCCAGGAAATTGGCTAGGCGCTGATTGTAAAGTGACCTATCGCATCTGCATCTCTATTTACACATGCTGGAAAATTCCTACTGCTTATCAGTGATCAAGTGACTGTAATATTGGCTGGAACTTTTGTACATGACATTTTCCTCTCGATTCCTCATCTGTGAAGTTGTGGGTAGCACTCAGAATATGTTGGATTTGTCTTTTTTTTTTTTTAAAGATTTTTTTTGGGAATTGGGGGAGGGGAACAGCATTGGGGAACCGGGGAAGGGGAACAGACAAGTTGCTGTCCTTTTGTTCTTCAGTCTAGTTGTGGAGGACATTGCTTCACTGGCCCATGTTGGTATCATCATTGTGCTCTTCTCAGGTGAGGCAGATCGGTCACCGGCCTCTAGATTGCCGCTCACAGCGGTTCTTGGCAGCTCACAGCAGCTGCCAGCTGCTCATGCTGGCTGCTGGCCACTCACTGCAGCCTATGGCAGCCCACTGCAGCAGGGGCTGCAGCTATGTCCACCCGGTGACTCACAGCAGCCCAGCTCCAGGTGGAGCTGTTGTTCACCATCTTAGCTGTAGAGGGCAGTGTCATGTGGATCTGAACTGGGGCCGCTGGCGTCCACTCGGCTGGCCCTGGATTTGTCATTTTATGGTTTAGTGTTGCTTTTAGTATTGCTGAGGTACTGTTATCTTTTCAGTATTCAGGATCCCAAAATTCTTTCTTCAGCCACTTTTGAGAATGGTCTATTTGAAGTGTAAAAGAAGCACTAATCTGTGTGAAAAGCTGAGCTCACACTGGTTCTTTGTTAGTTGATCTACTGGGGCATATCTGCACACAAGTAGTAGTTAAAATTTGGATACTCAGGACCTTACTTTTGCTTTAAACACTGTCACACTGGCCCCTTAACCACTTTGGTGGAGCAGCAAATAAACAGAAAAGGCTTCCAGGCATTATATGCTATCAGGAAAACAGGACTGGGCTGCTATATGCAATCTGTTACCCTGATTTTGATATATGTTTGGGATGGTGGAAGTCAAAGGCAAAGATTACACCTAAAGAACAAAACTGCAGAGGTTGGCTGATAAAATAAGGCCTCAACAGTTTAGACTCCCCCTGGTGGCCATATGAGTCAGTGTGGTAATTTGCAGAACTACATCTCTGCCTTCCCTCCCTGACCTTGTTAAAGTTCCTTTAAATTGCTGTCCCTACTGAGGAGAAAGAAAGAATAGAGCTTCTTCAAAGCCTTTGTTTTTGAGTTCAAGAATTCTGTCCTAAAAGTGGGAATAATGGAATAATGTCAACATCTTAATTTGAAAGCAGAAAGGACAATAATAAAAGACAAATTATAAATTCCTTTGAATAAATTGTACTTAACGTTTGGAGCATTTAGGAATAATGCCTGTATTAATCAGTAGATTCAGATATGTGAGCCAAAACAGAAACAGCAGTTCTGGAAGAAAACAAATGCTACTACAGCGATGTTTACAAATACTCAACAGACAGGCAAAACGGTATTTTTTTTTTTTATATTTGGTTTTTAAATTGGGGAATTGGATGAGGGGAACAGTGTTGGGGAATGGGGAAAGGGAACAGACAAGTTACGTCCTTTTTTTGTTCTTCAGTCTAGCTGTGAAGGACGTCGCTTCACTGGCTTATGTTGGTATTGTGATCATTGCGCTCTTCCTGGATGATGCAGATTGGTCACCTGCCATTGGATAGCCGCCCACTGTGGTTCATGGCAACTCTTGCCAGCTGCCAGCCACTCACACTGGCTGCTGGCCACTCACAATAGCTCACGGTAGCCCATTGCAGCCTACACCATCTCCGGCAACTCACAGCAGCCCAGCTCCAGGTCGAGGTTCATTTTAGCTGTAAAGGGCTCAGCGTCACTGGCCCAGGTGGGAACTGATCAGGTGGCTATGCTGCTCAGAGCTCGAGGTCCCAAGCCAACTCTTAACCAACTGGGCGACGCGGCCCACCCCAAAATGGTACTCAGTTAAAGTATATCTGTGTTTAAATGTGTGCTTATAGGTAATAATCTCCATGAGTCCAAGAAAAGTGTCAATGTGTGTAACATGTTATTGGGCAGAGCAGATACCAGTTTATCTTTTAAAATAAAAGAAATACCTAATTGTCTAGAATGTTAGATCACTCTGAACTAACACTCAAGTCAATTTTTTTTTCTTTCTACATAGAAAAACAGACTGTTGGATGGCCCTGACCAAACACAAGCCCTGAAGCATAGGAGCTTGGGCAAGTAAAAAATCAGAGCAAAGGTATTTTCATAACAGCTTTCTTTGCTATATGGAGTTAATCAAAGGGTGTGGCTTGCGTTGTGAACAAATTGAGACAGGGCCTGGTCATAGAATACAGTCTCACCATTGTAAGTCCTCTGTGGAGAAATGAGTCAGCTCTCTTCAGGGAGTCTGTACCTCTAGGAAGTGATCTGTGGCTAACATATCATTCCTTCTCTGATCCAACACTAGGCATTTAGTTCAACCTTATAGCTTTCCCACACATGGTTCCCTCTCTGATAATATCTTTTGCTACTCTTCACAACACTGGTTTCCGGTTCTTCAAGTCTCAGCCTGTGTCACCTTCCTAAAAGGGCTTCCCTGACCATCGTATCTGTGCTTCATCAGGCCACTGTTTCTTTCTCAGCACTCCTCTTACTTTTTTTTTTTTTAAAGATTTTTTTATTGGGGAATTGGGGGAGGGGAACAGCGTTGGGAAACTGGGGAAGGGGAACAGACAAGTTGCTGTCCTTTTGTTCTTCAGCCTAATTGTGGAGGACATTGCTTCACTGGCCCATGTTGGTATTGTCATTCGCTCTTCCTGGGTGAGACAGATCAGTCGCCGGCCTCTGGATGGCTGCTCATGGCAGCTCTTGGCAACACACTGGCTGCCAGCCACTCATGTTGGCTGCCAGCCACTCACGGTAGCTTATGGCAGCCCACTGCAGCAGGGGCTGTAGCTACACTGTCGCCGGCAAGTCACAGCAGCCCAGCTCCAGGTGGAGCTGTTGTTCACCATCTTAGCTGTAGAGGGAAGTGTCACTGGCCCTTATATATGGGATCTGAACCGGGGTCACTGGTATCCCAAGCCAGCTCTTAACCAATGTGCCACTCGGCCGGCCCTCTTTATCTTCTTTATAAGGCAACTAATCCTATCATTTTGAACCCCACCCTTATGTTCTCATTTAACTTTAATTACATCCTAAAAGCCCTATCTCCAAACTCAATTACATTGGGGTTTACAGCTTCAACATATGAATATGGGGGTGAGGGGGACACCATTCAGCTCATAACAGGCAGAGCATGAGCTGGATAGGTGTGTGCTGTGCACTTCAGATACATTTAGAACACATTCTCTAGTTGTGTGTACTCTCTACTTTATTTCCCATATTGTTGCTCTCAAATCTTTGGTAAAGACTTCATAGTGAATAGCAAACTTAACTGTATAACAGATCAAACAAGTTCAAGTTTTATTATTAATATTTCTGTTTCTAATTAAGGAGAGTGTAGTCTGTATTTTTTTTTTTTTTTTAGAGGGCAGTGTCACTGGCCCTTATATGTGGGATCCGAACCGGGGCCGCTGGCATCCCAAGCCAGCTCTTAACCAATGCACCACTCGGACGGCCCTAGTCTGTATTTTTAAACCAAAAATAATATTGATAAAATTTAATCTGATTTTCATTATTATTATGTGCCAGTAATTCTAAACAATGTAAGCAATAACCTCTAAAAAATCTTTTGTTGCTCTAGGTTCTAAATACTTTCTGCAGTTGCTGATAGGAGACTTAATACCTTCAAATTGAAACATTTTTCTTTAGTAAACCTGGTCTTCTATTATCCTTTAGTAAACCTGGTCTTCTAAATACATGGATTTTAATTGAGGGAGCTCCCAGTTATACGGTTGGCTCCTAACAAACATAGGCTTGCCTATACACATTCAAGAGTAAGTTCATAAAAGTTCAGAGTGATCTGAGCTCACTTTGGACTCCATTTATGTCTCCAAATAGTGTGTTATTACATATTCTTGTGTTTAAACAGTAGATTTGAAAAAATTAATGATAGTACTTTATAGATAGTAGTAGTTATATAGACAAAGAAACAAAATATGAATTACTTTATTTCTGCCATTTTGTGTGACCACTTGAAGATTCTACTCATGTTTAAAATTTAAAACAGTGAATTAGAGTGTAAACTGCAAGTTGTATATTTTGGTTTGGTAAGTGCAAGTTATAGTTCATAAGTGAAATAGTTTACCAAATTTGAATATATTTACAATTGAAATGTACTATTCTTGTAAAATTGTTAATTGTTTGTTTTAAACCTAGAAAAAGAATTAAGAAAATATAAAGTTGTACTATTTAGTGGTTGCCTAAATTATACCTTTTACAGGGGATTTGATTTTATTAAAATTATTTACTACTGAAAAATTATTTATACAAAATATTATTGGATTAAGATATAATGATGAGATCAAAGTTCAAAGTGATATATATATATATAAAATCTTTTCAATTAGCAATTGTGCTTTTATTATTTAATTTTTAAAAGTTCAGTGTAGAGGACATTTTTCATTGTCTCCATTTTCTAGTAATTATTGTCATTCATGTAATTTCATGATTACTAAAAATGATTCACTTATGGTATCAAAAATGCTAGGTACATCCCAGCCCTGCCTAACCCGTCTCTTCTGATCTCTCCCACTTCTCCCTGGGTCATTTGCCTATAATTCACTAATTCCTGCCATTTCTTAAGCACTGCAGTTTAGCTACCTCTGTGAATAAAAGAAAGTCACCTGTAAGTGTTACAGGGAATTAAGAGGAAAGGAGTGTGCCTGTACTGGGATCAGAATTTTCTTTTCTTTTTTTTTTTTTTTTTTTTAAAGGACAGAGGATGATGACAGGAGATCCTACTTTATTTTTTTTTAAAGATTTTATTGGAGAATTGGCGGAGGGGAACAGCGTTGGGGAATCCGGGAAGGGGAACAGACAAGTTGCTGTCTTTTTGTTCTTCAGTTTAGTTGCGGAGGATGTTGCTTCACTGTTGGTATCATCATTGCGCTCTTCCCGGATGAGGCAGATCGGTCGCTGGCCTCTGGATGTCGCTCACCGCGGCTATTGGCAGCTCACGCTTGGCTGCCAGCCGCTCACGCTGGCTGCGGGCCACTCACTGCAGCCTATGGCAGCCCACTGCAGCAGGGGCTGCAGCCCACACCATCACCGGGGCTCGCACAGCCCAGCTCCAGGTGGAGCTGTTGTTAGCTGTAGAGGGCAGTGTCACTGGCCCTCATGTGGGATCCGAACCGGGGCCGCTGGCATCCCAAAACCAGCGCTTAACCAATGCGCCACTCGGCCGGCCCTGGAATCAGAATTTTCGAGGAGTACACTCAAAGGCCAGCACTTGAGATATCCCAGGGGAAAATGACTTGGAGCAAACAAGACTGGAAACCACAAGATCCAGTTGTCTCCTTCCTATTGGGAGTCTCCATACTTTGTCAAACCTAGGCTACGTTCTGTCAAGGGAGATTTTGTCAAGCATCCCCATGATCTGTTTATGCAACTGCCCCTGGAAGGCTATAAGCGTGCTTTACACTTTCTTGTGTCTTTAGCTCCTCAGCTCCTAGGGCATAGTATTAGGTTGAAACTAGATTTTTAGGTCAAAAAATGTCAAACAGTTGCAATTTCATGGGATTGAAGTGTTCCTTGGTGCTGATCATGATGATTATGATGAAGAATTTTTTTCAACTCTTTAATGTCAAAGTGTTCTTTCACAGGAAGATCCAGAGAACTATTGGCCCCGGGCCACAGATTCACAATGGGCCTCAATCTAATGGGACTCAACCTTGGGAGATGGGAATAATCTCTACAATCACACATTGTTACAATGGAAAGAAGAACTTCATCATGTAATTTTAAATTCAGGTCCCATTATCAGACCACACAGCCTATAGAATTCTATCTAAATAAATCCTCTAATTATTTTGTGATTTATATAATTGATTATACTACATTCCATATTCTGTATTTAAAAACATTAATGTTGTTAGATATAAGCATTTAAAAATATTTCATGGGCCGGCCGAGTGGCTCATTGGTTAAGTGCTGGTTTTGGGATGCCAGCGGCCCCGGTTCGGATCCCACATGAGGGCCAGTGACACTGCCCTCTACAGCTAACAACAGCTCCACCTGGAGCTGGGCTGTGCGAGCCCCGGTGATGGTGTGGGCTGCAGCCCCTGCTGCAGTGGGCTGCCATAGGCTACAGTGAGTGGCCCGCAGCCAGCGTGAGCGGCTGGCAGCCAAGTGTGAGCTGCCAATAGCCGCGGTGAGCGACATCCAGAGGCCGGCGACCGATCTGCCTCATCCAGGAAGAGCTCAATGACGATACCAACAGTGAAGCAACATCCTCCGCAACTAAACTGAAGAACAAAAAGACAGCAACTTGTCTGTTCCCCTTCCCCGATTCCCCAACGCTGTTTCCCTCCGACAATTCCCCAATAAAATCTTTAAAATAAATAAATAAATAAATAAATAAATAAATAAATAAATAAATAAAATTATTTCATAATTCTTATAACTCTGTTTTGACATTCCTTCAATTTTTAATATATCAGCAGCTTCTCCAAATCTGAGTGACCTAGGTCTCTTGTTACCTTTAAGAGGCTCTCTGGTCAATAGTCATTTTCTTTTTTTTTTTAGCTGAGCCATCCTTCCACCTGTTGGCAGCTCAGTGGCAGCTCAGCTTGGGCCGGGCATTGAACTGCGATTGCTCAGAGCTCAGCTCGCCCTCTTGAGCGAGCTCTTAACCAACTGAGCCACTTGGCTGGCCCTCAATGGTCATTTTCATGTGTGTGTGTGTGCACACATGTGTGTACCCTTAAAGCTCATTGTTCATTTAACAAAAATGTTAATTAAACACCAATTACTGACTACCGAACTGTACTAACTCTAGGAAAAGAATACAAAAAGTTCTTCTCTTAACAAGATGATAGTCTAGTGAAATATAAAGACAAATCTGTAAAATGGTACTCCATAATTCGGGGACAAATTTATCCTTTCTGGTTTTTATACTCTGTTTTTTATACACTGGTAAGATAAAAAATTTCAGCCTTAATACCCTGCTCAAAGTTCAGATTGTTTGTATAGAGACTCAATGGTCTGTGAACCTTTCTGGCCAAAATAGCTTAATGAAAATAAGCCTTATGAAGACACAGCCATATCAGAAAAAAATAAAATTAAAAATTTAACTAAAAGGAAGTCATGTTCTGGTTTTACTAGTGATTCAAAGGAAAAAAAAATAGATCATCATGCTTAATATATATTTTGTGTTGGGCCGGCCGAGTGGCGCAGTGGTTAAGCGCTGGCTTCGGAAGCCAGCAGCCCCGGTTCGGTCCCACATATGAGGGCCAGTGACACTGCCCTCAAACAAAACAAAACAAAACAAACAAACAAACAAACAAAAAATATATATAGTGTATTTTGAAACACACATTTCATATATATAGTTCATCCAGTTCTGTAATTTGATCAGTCACTTAAAAAACTCTTGTTTTAAAAGATTTTATTGGGAAATTGGGGGAGGGGAACGGCTTTGGGGAATCGGGGAAGGGGAACAGACAAGTTGCTGTCCTTTCGTTCTTCAGTCTAGTTATGGAGGATGTCGCTTCACTGGCATTTGTTGATATTATCATTGGGCTCTTCCCTGGTGAGGCAGTCGCTCGCTGGCCACTGGATGGCTGCTCACAGCGGCTCATGGCAGCTCATGCCAGCTGCCAGCCACACATGGTAGCTTTACAGCAGCCCACTGCAGCAGGGGCTGCAGCCTACACCATCGCTGGTGACTCATGGCCAGCTCCAGGTCCAGCTGTTGTTCACCATCTTAGCTGTAGAGGGCACAGTGTCACTGGCCTTAATGTGGGATCTCAACCAGGGCCCTGCTGCTCAGAGCTGGAGTCCAAAGCCAACTCTTAACCAATGCGCCCCTTGGCCAGCCCCCCAAATTCTTTAAAATTTATAGTTGTAATCTTCCTTTGGATTTTTTAGGGTTATAAAATGTTTTAAAAGTTCTGCTTACATTTATAAAATGTTACAAAAGGTTGTTTACAGTTATAAAGTATAGAGGATTATTGTGTTTATAGTTACAAAATGTTGTAGAGTGTTGTTACAATTATAAAGTGTAGAAAGTTCGTTGTGTTAACAGTTATAAAATTTTGTTGAATGTTGTTTTGCTGTTATTATTGAAAATAGTGTAATTTAAATAATACTCTATGTCGTAATAGACAAAACTTGGTTGCAACTGATACTAACTCAACTGGATAGCCATTAACCATCTTAGTTGCATATGCTCCCAACTTCTCTGTCTTATAGGAAAGATGCAGTAGTCATGGGAAGCGCTCTGGTTCTCCCAGCTTGAGTTACAAACTCATGTCTGAAGCAGTCACTGTTGCCACGTAGATAGGCATCCTTTACAGAATAGCTCAATGATTGCATTCCCACCTGGACTTCATGGATTAGAGAATGAGTGGTTCTCAAAGGAAAGAATATTGGGCAGATAAATCACATTTGTCCACTAAAGTTTTCTTTCAAACTTATTGTCATCTGTGAATAGCCTTGTGGGAGCTAAGTCTGGATTTTCATCATTTGGAAATGAGGAAAATGACAATACTGCTGGATTGGTCATTATTTCATAGAAAGAATGAAGTTGCAATTTGCACCATTATGGATCTCAGGGCTTGTGCTGAGACTAAACAGATTTTCTTATAGGATTACATTTATGTTTGGTAGGAAAGCTATCCCTAGCCTTTATTATTTTTTGTCAAAAATAGGATAGCTGGTGCCAGTCGAGTGGCACATTGGTTAAAAACTGGCTTGAGGGCCGTCAGAGTGGCATGGTGGTTAAGAGCTGGCTTGGGATGCCAGCGGTCCCAGTTCAGATCCCACATGTGAGGGCTGGTGACTAAAATAAATAAATAAATAAATAAATAAATAAATAAATAAATAGCTGGTTTGGGACTCCAGTGGCCCTGGTTCATATCCCACATATGAGGGCCAGAGACACTGCCCTCTACAGCTAAGATGGTGAACAACAGCTCCACCTGGAGCTGGGCTGCTGTGAATCAGCAGGACAGCATAGCTGCAGCCCCTGCTGCAGTGGTCTGCCATAAGCTACAGTGAGTGGCTGGCAGCCAGCCTGAGCAGCTGGCAGCCGCTGTGAGCTGCCAAGAGCCTCTATGAGCGGCCTTCCAGAGGCCAGTGACTGATCTGTCTCACCTGGGAAGTGTGCAATGACGATACCAACATGGGCCAGTGAAGAAATGTCCTCCACAACTAGACTGAAGAACAAAAGGACATCAACTTGTCTGTTCCCTTTCCCCAGTTTCCCAACGCTGTTCCCCTCCTCCAATTCCCCAATAGAATCTTAAAAAAAAAAAATAGGATAGCTGGCTTTTTTGTTTTTTAATAGAAAAAAGCCACAGTAAATCCTATGTAAGATTCCATTATTTAAAAATTCTTCTCTAGGGCAGATGACATGATATTGTATATAGAGAAACCTGAGGAATCCACCAAAAAAACAATCAAAACTGATAAATGAATTCAGTAAAGTAGCAGGATACAAAATTAATATTCAGAAATTAGTTTCATTTTATACACCAATAATGAACTATCAGAAAAAAATTAAGAAAATAATCCCATTTACAATTGCATCAAAAAATACCTACAAATAAATGTAACCAAGAAAGTGAAAGACCTGTACTTGGAAAATTATAAGACATTGAAGAAAGAAATTGAAAAAGATATAAATAAATGGAAGGATAATATTGCTAAAATGTTCATACTACCAAAGCAATCTGCAGATTCAATGCAACCCTATCAAAATACCAACTGCATTTTTCACAGGCCTAGAACAAATAATACTAAAATTTACATGGAACCACAAAAGCTTCTAATAACCAGAAGCAATCTTGAGAAAGAAGAACAAAGTTGCACGTATCACAATAGCTGATATCAAACTATATACAAGGCTATAGTAATCAAAACAGCATGGAACTGGCACAAAAACAAATACATACATCAGTGGAACAGAATACAGAACTAGAAGTAATCCTACACTTATATGGTCAATTAATCTATGACAAAAGAGACAATATTCTATGGAGTAAAAACAGTCTCTTCAATAAATGGTGCTGGGAAAACTGGACAGACATATGCAAAAGAATGAAACTGTATCACTTTTTTATACCATATTTAGGAATAAACTCAAAATGGCTTAAAGACTTAAAATGTAAGACCCAAAACCATAAAAATTCAAGAAGAAAACATAGGCAGTAAACTGTCTGACATTGTTCTTAGTAATATGTTTTTAAATATGTCTCATTGGGCAAGAGAAACAAAAGAAAAAAATAAATCAATTGGACTACATCAAACTAAAGAGTTTTTGCACAGCAAAGGAAACCACCAACAAAACAAGAAGACAATCCACTGAGTGGGAGAAGATATTCTCCAATTATATATCCAATGAGGGGTCAATATCCAAAATATATAAGAAACTCATACAACTTAACCCCCAAAACAAACAATCCAATTAAAAAATGGACAGAAGGCCTGAATAGACATTTCTTCAAAGAGGACATCCAGATGGCCAATAAACATAAAGAATGCTCAACCTCACTAATCATCAGGGAAATACAAATTAAAACCACAATAAGATATTACCTCACACCTGTCAGGATGGCTATCATGAATAAATCAACAAACAAGTGTCAGCAGAATGTGGGGAAAAGGGAAACCTTGTGCACTGTTGGTGGGATTGTGAATCAGTGCAGCCACTATGGAAAACAGTATGGGGGTTCCCTAAAAAATTAAAAATAGAACTACCATATGTCCCAGCAATTCCACTTCTGGGTATCTATCTGAAGAAATCCAGGACACTAATTGAAAAAGACATATGCACCCCTATGTTCATTGCAGGATTATTTACTATAGCCAAGATATGAAAGCAACCCGTGTCTATCAATAGACGAATGGATAAAAAAGAAGTACATATATACAACGAGCCATAAAAAAAAATGGAATCGTGGGCTGGCCGAGTGGTGCATTGGTTAAGAGCTGGCTTGGGACCCCAGCGGCCCCGGTTCAGATCCCACATATGAGGGCCAGTGACACTGCCCTCCACAGCTAACAACACCTCCTCCTGGAGCTGTGCTGTGCGAGCCCCTGCTACCATGTAGGCTGCAGCCCCTGCTGCAGTGGGCTGCCATAGGCTACAGTGAGTGGCCGGCAGCCAGCGTGAGCGGCTGGCAGCCAGTGAGAGCTGCCAATAGCAGCAGTGAACGACCATCCAGAGGCCGGCGACAGAAAAGACAGCAACTTGTCTGTTCCCCAACGCTGTACCCCTCCCCCAATTCCCCAATAAAATGTTTTAAAAAAATGGAATTGTACCATTTGGGACAACATGGAGGGCATTATGCTATATTAAATAAGTCAGACAGAGAAAGACAAATACCATATGATTTCACTTATATGTGGAATCTAACAAACAAAATAAATGAACGAACAAAACAAAAACAAACTCAAAAATACAAAGAGCATTTTGATGGTTGCCAGATGGTGGGGGTATGGGAGGATGGGTGAGAAAGGCAAGCCTGGCAGAGCCTCAGGCTGTGAGCAAAGGTTAGAGGTATAAATTAATATGGCACATGTGCTGAAAGCTCAAGGATTTGGATAGGAGACAAAAGAGGGAGACAGTGACTTGATGGTCTTAGCCCTAGAACTAGAGAATTTAGAGTTTCTGTTGGTTAGATTTACATTTTAGATTGGCCGCTGTACTGCAGTATGGTGGATGGCTTAAAGAGGGTCAAAACTGGAGGGAGGGAGTCAAGCGAAGAGTCTGGTGAGAATATGATGAAAAGATAAATTAGTTGAGGCCAGGGAATATTTCTTATTCATCTTTGTATCCCCAGTTTCTGGAATAATTCTTGGTACATGGAATGTGCTCAAATACTTACTAATTGAACTAAGTTTATTTTTCCTTTTCCACATTCCAATGAAATCTCCATCTCTTTGCTTTAGAGCTACATCTCTAGTGACTATTATAATACATTCTGGAGTTCAAGGCAACAATTCTACAAATACATCATCCAAAATACAGCAAGAATATATATGCTTTTAAATAAAACAAACTGGAAAATGTGTCTAACATGATCTAAACTCATTCTACAAACATTTATTGATCCTTCCCACACACTTTGTTTTGTTTTTCCTGGACCATAAGTATGTAGATAAGAATATGGATTTTTAAAGGATCATTTTAATCACCATTGCAATTAAGAAAAAAACCCTAAAGTTAGATGGCCTATCGACTAAGAAATACTTAGTGCAGGAAGTAAGCAAACCTGCATGTGTCATTTCCTGTAAAAGATCATATACCTTGCTGGGCACTTGTTAATTGATCTGTTGAGATATTTTTTTTTTTACCCATCAAAACAAATTTTATTTAATATACCTAAATTCCAAGGCAGTTGTTAGCCATCTTCTCCAATATTAGCTTTTTTTTTTAAGACTTTCACTATAAAACCCCTTGGACATATTTTTGTTACATAGGTCTCAAGTGTACAATACAAGTGCATATATATACTTGAAACCTGTACAACACATTATCTGTATATTGCATTGTATATTCACAATCCAAAGTCCAGTCTCCTTCTATTACCATATATTTGATTGCCTTAACCTTCTTTACCACCCTGAGATATGTTTTTGAAGTCTCTGAAACCAGAGTTTAGTGTGAAAGTGGACATTTTATATGAATCTATAACTGAAGACTAAGATATCACAATGGGGAGAACTAAGAGAGGGAGTGAAGGCAGCAAGAGAATGAAGAACCGTATAAGGCCTGATAGCAGTTAGATTACTAACCACCATCACGCGGGGAATCTGACACCATTCAACCTCTTCACTGGATATTCACAGGGAATTTCATCTATACCCACATTTCTTTTGCATTTTGATGGAGGATCATAGTTTTCACATTTCTTTGACATTGCTCACTTTTGGATTTTTTTTTTCTCCAATGCCCCCTGTATCAGTAAGATATTTTGGGAGGAAGTTTGCAAATGATAATGGCATATTAAGCATATATTCCCACAAGATTTTTTGTGAAATAGGAATGAGGGTGGAGCAAGGACAATTATTTTTTTAAAGAACTATTTTGGGAACTGGGAGAGGAGAACAGTGTTGGGGAATTGGGGGAGGGGAACAGACAAGTTGCTGTCTTTTTGTTCTTCAGTCTAGATGCAGAGGATTTTGCTTCACTGGCCCATGTTGGTATCATCATTGCGCTCTTCCCGGATGAGGCAGATCAGTCGCTGGCCTCTGGATGGTCGCTCACCGCGGCTATTGACAGCTCACGCTGGCTGCCAGCGGCTCACGCTGGCTGCCGGCCACTCACTGTAGCCTATGGCAGCCCACTGCAGCAGGGGCTGCAGCCTACACCGTTGCCGGGACTCGCGCAGCCCAGCTCCAGGTGGAGCTGTTGTTAGCTGTAGAGGGCAGTGTCACTGGCCTTAATAAACGGGATCTGAACCGGGGCCACTGGCCAAGCCAGCTCTTAACCAATGTGCCAATCAGCCGGCCCAGCAAGGTCAATTTTTAATAAAGAATATTTTCTGGGAATATCAGAAAATCTGGGTGTTCTCCTGTGATTTTAGAGCTCTCGTCATTTTAGCACCTAAACTTTATGCTGTGACAGTGCCCTTAACAGTTTGTCATTCCCAGAAATAACTATTTAATGTTGATTCATTTCTTTCTAACCACAATATCAAAACAAGATACAAGAAGACATGACATGGCAACCTTTGGCAGAAAAGTATCGTGAAATTATGAAACAAGAATCTCACGTTGCTAAAAAATTGTAAACAGCATTACATTTTATGGTTGCTAAATCACTCCTGGCTCTGTGATTGTGCTGACTTGGCAACTAAGTGGGCAGAGGGTGGGGAATGAGGGGAGAACTATTGATCTGGAATTCTATCACCATAAAGCTAGAAATGTTGAAAACTATCATGGGTAACGAGGTGATACTGTAGTAATATAAGTTTCTAGTATTGCATGAAAGATTTAGAAAATAAATGTTAAAACAAAAAAAAATTGTGCATTGTAACTCTAGCCCTGCCTGGGGAATACGGTATGCTAGCCAATGGACAACTGTGTTATTATATTATATCTGTTGTTTCAGGTGCAAATAATAGAAAACCCAGCTCAGAAGAACATAAGCAAAAATGATAATGTAGTATCTTATATAAGAAGAAGTCTGGAAGTAAAGTAGTACCAAAGTTCACTAATTCAGGGATTTCACCATATCACCAAGGGCCCAGGTTCTTTCTCTCTGTTTGTTCTGCTACTCTTACAGTGTTGGGCAGTCCTTTCTCAGTTGCAAGATGGCTAGTGAAGCTCCAGCTTCACAACTGGAGTTAGAAAAGAAATTATTTCATCTCTGGGTATCTCTCTTCTTAAAAAAAATTGTGGTAAAATATATATAAAATTTACTATCTTAACTATTTTTCACTGTATAGCTGAGTGACATTAAGTCCACTCCCATTTTGTGCAACCATCACTACCATCCATCTCTAGAACTCTTTTCATCTTGCAAAACTGAAACTGTACATTTTAAACAATAACTCTCCTCTTCCCTCTCCCACCTGTCCCTGGCAGCCACCATTTTACTTTCTATCTCTGTAAATATGACCTTATATAAATGGAATCATACAATGTTTGTCCTTTTGTAACCATGCTATTTCACTCAAGATGCATTAACGTTGTAGCATGTATTAGAATTTCTTTCCTTTTTAAGGCTGAATAACATTCTACTGTATGGATATACCATGTTTTGTTTATCATTTATTTGTTGATGGACATTTGG
This sequence comes from Aselliscus stoliczkanus, assembly GCA_033961575.1. Lineage (NCBI taxonomy): Eukaryota > Metazoa > Chordata > Mammalia > Chiroptera > Hipposideridae > Aselliscus > Aselliscus stoliczkanus. Next base: position 37,455,711 of record CM066731.1, read on the forward strand.
GTTGCTTTCACCTTTTGGCTATTGTGAATAACGCTGCTGTGAACATGAGGTACAAATATGATGTGTGATCAAAAACTATGGTTAGTGTTTAAATTAAAAAATATTTATTTCAGGAAAAGACACATTGCCATTAATCACCCTCAAAATACTCCCTGTTGCTTTGCACACACTTATCCCATCATTCTTACCACTTTCTGAAGCAGTTCGGAAGTTCTTTTCTGTGAGTGTCTTCAGTTGTACTGTCGTGGCTGCCTTGATGTCCTGAATCGATTCAAAACATTTACCTCTCATGGTCATTTTGACTTTGGGGAAGAGCCAGAAGTTGCACGGTGCCAGATTCAGTAAATAAGGTGGATGAGAACACACCATAATGTTTTTATTTCACAGAAATTGCCATATACCAGAAGCGATGTGTGACACAGAGCATTGTTATGTGGAGGATGAAACCCTTTGCCTATTTCTCAGGCCATTTTCTAAGCACATCGTTTCTGAAACACTCGTAAAGACACACACGAAAGAGGACTTCCTGGACTGCTTCAGAAAGTGGCAAGAACGATGCAATACATGTGTTCGAAGCAAGAGGGAGTATTTTGAGGGAGATTAATGACAATGTATCTTTTACTGTAATAATTTTTAAAATTTATATATTCACCATATTTTTTTTATCATACCTCGTATATGTTCAAGTCCCTGCTTTCAGTCCTTTTGGAAGTGGAATTGCTAGATTGTGTAGTAATTTTATATTTAATGTTTTGAGGAACCACCATACTGTTTTCTATAGTGCCAGCACCGTTTTTATCCTCACCAACAGTGCACAGATTTTCTAGTTTTCCTGTATCCTCACTAACACTTCTTTCTTTCTTTTTTAACTAGCTATCCTAATGGGTGTGAGGTGGTATCACATTCTTGTTTTAATTTGCATTTCTCTAATGATTAGTGATCATCTTTTCATATGCTTACTGGCCATATCTTTTTTGGAGAAATGTCTATTCAAGTCCTTTGCCCATTTTTTAAAAATTGTGTTTGTTGTTGTTATAGAAGTTTTTTATACATTCTGGATATTAACTATTTATCAAGTATATTGATGCACAGTGGTTTGAAAAATTTTGATGCAGTCCAATTTATCTATTTTTTCTTTTGTTGCCTATGCTTTGGTGATCTACCCAAAAAATCATTAAGAAATCCAATATCATGAGGATTTTCTCCTTTTTTTTTCTCCCCCTCGCCCCCAGAGTTTTAAAGTCCTAGCTTGAAGAACTAAGAAATCTTTTCTGGAAGCCTACTCAGCCAATTTCTCCACATGTCTCATTGACCTAAATTGAATCTCATGCTTCTCCTTAAACTAATCACTGACAAGGAGAATATAATAGCCATGAAAAGAAATCAGACCAAACAAGACTCACTCCCTCCAGTTAAGACTGAGGACTGCTTTCCTTAAATGCATGATTTCAGGAAGAAATATGAGGCATGTGTATCCTAAACAAATCAGGTTTCTCAGCATTGACGAAAATGCAACCATATAGTTCTTCTATAGTTATTATTCTTCTTATTAGATATAACTCAATAGAGGACGAGGGCATTTAGAGCTTGATTGTAAAGACTGGGCTTTGGAATTGCCTGAGTCCATTAATCACCCCACAACTGATTGCATAGGTCTATAATGATGAGTTAACACATGTTCTGGTTTTTCAATGAAAATTAAAACATCAAAATCTAGTTTGTATGTAGTCATTTGTGAGTGTGATTAAAATGACTCTATTCTGAGTACTTCTGAGGAAACCAGTTAACCAGAGTTTGTAATTCTATGAGGTTGAAGCCCAGCTTCTATTTCTTTTTTTTTTTTTTTGAGGGCAGTGTCACTGGCCCTCACATGTGGGACCTGAACCGGGGCCGCTGGCTTCCCAAGCCAGTGCTCAACCACCGTGCCACTCGGCCAGCCCCCAGCTTCTAGTTCTTGATCTAGTACCTCGACCATGATCATGCTAAGATGCTGCACCCTCACCACAAGTCCTGCCTGAAGCAGCCAGCCAGCCACACCTATTTATTTCTCCATGTAGTTATAGCTAATATTCTGACACAGATTCAAAGTACATGATATGACTTGGGAATATCAAATTGGGAAAAAATAAAAATGTTGAATAAATTAGTAAGAATAAAAATATAAAATATAATAAAAATATAAAGAATGAAAACATAATCTCTCTCTACCCCACGGGTGGTTAGGTAGAAGAAAGGAACGAATACTTATTGAATATATAATATTTGTTAGGCACCATATGAAATTTTAGTAATTAACCATGGAGAAGGGTGGATTAGAATATTACATAATAAAATAAAATAAAATGACATCCATATCAAACAACCTGACCCTTGGTATATTTCTTCCTATGCTTTTGACATGCATGCAATATTTAATTTTTATTTAGCTTTATATAGTTGTAATTATACTATTGTTCAGACTGAGTCTGAGTTGTTCCAAGATTTGTGCGAGAAGCCACAAGCTCAAAGAACAAACCAAATGGCTGGGTGTAGGACATAGGTTTATTGAGACTTACAGAGCGGGGAGAGTCTCTGGTGGTGGCCGTCCTAAAGGGAGCGCTCTACATGCAGGCAGAGAAGAAGCAAGGTTATATAGGTACAGCAAACAAAGCACATTCTGTGAGAAAAAATCATCTGGAAGGCCCTGCTGGCCTGCTTTCATGCACACAGCATCTCAAGAAACTGGGAGACCTTGACTACCAGCCAGCTTCCAAACAGGCTGTCTGAATAAGCAGCGTCCCAAGGAACCAGGAGACCGTGACTGCCTGCTAGCCTATATTACTGTGGACCAGGTCCCTATAACCATATATGCATTTTCCAAACAAATAAAATACACTTTCTCATGTAATTCTAAGTTATTCATGAGTATCATTTTGATGGCTGTAAAATATTGGATTGTTTACAATTACTATTATATTGAACATTATTTCCAATATCTAGTTATTATAAATTATGTGATACATGTTTGCAAACAAAGCTGTTTCACCATTTTTTAAAAAATATTTTATTGGGGAATTGGGGGATAGAACTGCATTGGGGAACTGGGGAAGGGTAACAGACAAGTTGCTGTCCTTTTGTTCTTCAGACTAGTTGTGGAGGACATCGCTTCACTGGCCCATGTTGGTATCATCATTGTGCTCTTTTCTGGTGAGGCAGATTGGCCGCCAACCTCTGGACAGCCACTCACAGAGGCTTTTGGCAGCACATACTGGCTGCTAGCCACTCACACTGGCTTCCGGCCACTCACTGTAGTCTATGGCAGCCCACTGCAGCAGGAGCTGCAATTATGCCATCCCCGGTGACTCACAGCAGCCCAGCTCCAGGTGGAGCTGTTGTTCACCATCTTAGCTGTAGAGGGCAATGTCACTGGCGCTCATATGTGGGATCCGAACCAGGGCCGTTGGCATCCCAAGCCAGCTGTTAACCAACACGCCACTCGGCCGGACCTGTTTCACTATTTTGTGATTACTTCCTTAGGATAAATTTCCAAAGTGAAAAGTATTGGGTAAATGGGCATGAATATTTTAAAGATATGTATATAGATCCAATATTATCAATATTCATTTAAGTATAGGATCACTGCACTAGATTTTAAAACATGTTACAACAACATGACAAAAATAACAATTTAATGGTATTGAATTAAAATTTTTAAAGCAAATTGTAGGTCGGGAGCCAAAATGGCAGCAGTGGTTGGAGTCTCCTTGAGGTGCCAGTTCCTGGCCACAGCCCTTGGTGGAGCTTGCCTGCCTGCCTGCAGAGAGGCCCAGACAGCTGCAGCCACAGCCCCCCAAATCAAGAAATTTGTTATTTACCAATGGGACCCAGACAAGACCAGAGATAAACGTTATATACAAACTTATAAAATTGATTTTTCAAATGTGGTCCTATAATGTTGGATGCTTTAATTAAGAATGGAATTAATTCTACCTTGATCTTCCAAAGATCATACAGAAAAGGTATCTGCGACTCTTGTTAAATGAGCATCAATGGAGGCAACATTCTAGCTTGCACCCATAAGATTGACAACAAACTCAACAAAGTCTCAAAAATCTACCCTCTTCCACATACATATGTGATAAAGGATCTTGTTCCTGATTTGAGCAACTTCTATGCTCTGTACGAATCCATTGAGCCTTATTTGAAGAAGAATGAATCTCAGGAAGGCAAGCAGCAGTTTCTGCAGTCAATAGAAGATCAGGAGAAACTAGATGGGCTCTCTGAGTACATTTGTTTTCTGTGCCTGCTGGAGCACCAGTTGCCCTAGCTACTGGTGGAATGGAGACAAATATTTAGGACATCTACTTCTTATCTGGGCCTATGGCTGGATGATCGACTCCAGAGACTCCTTGACTGAGGAACGACTGGCCAAGCTGCAGGACCCGTCTCTCTCTATTGCTGCCACACACATGAACTGCACTGGGACTGTCCCCAGGGGCTGAATCCATGGGAAGTTTGCTGAAATCAAGAATATAATGACAAACTACAAGGAGAAGAAAACTTCAGCTTAACTGCTAGACATGACTTGTAACTAGCTCAGCTGAATATAATTTATATCTAATTTGAGTTCCTTATATGGCCTTGATTTTCCATGTATATAGCATGTATAATAAAACTTTTAAGAAATAAATAAATGTTATTCCACTTTATTAACAAAAAAATTAATTTGTAGAACAAACCAGATGCTTGGTACAAAGTATTCTTACTTTTTAACGTGTTTTTTTCTCCATTCATTTTTACAACATCCTTGTCAAAGCACCGAGCAAAGTTTTGCTGTTTTAATCTTAGAAGTGAGGAAACTGTTAATCTAAGGAAAATCTCTCACTAATAGTGGAATTAAAATGTGATAAAGTGGGCCTGCAAAGTGGCTCGTTGGTTAAGAGTTGGTTCGGGAGCACAAGCTCTAAGCAGCAGGGCCGCCGGTTCAGATCCCACATGGGCCAGTGTCGCTGCGCCTCTACAGCTAAGATGGTGAACAACAGCTAGACCTGGAGCTGGGCTGCCGTGAGTTGCCAGCGACAGCGTAGGCTGCAGTGGGGATGCAGTGAGCTGCTGTAAGCTACCGTGTGTAGCTGGCAGCCAGCATGAGTGGCCAGCAGCCGGTGTGAGCTGCTGTGAGCCCCCGTGAGCGGCCTTCCAATGACCAGCGACTGACTGCCTCAGCCGCAAAGAGCACAATTATCACAATACCAACATGGGCCAGTGAAGCGACGTCCTCCACAACTACACTGAAGAACAAAAAGACAGCAACTTGTCTGTTCCCCTTCCCCAATTGCCCCAGTGTTGTACCCTCCCCCAATTCCCCAATTAAAAAAAAATTTTTTTTTAAGATAATAAAACAAAATGGGATAGGGCTGGCTGAGTGGCGCGGTGGTTAAGTGCTGGCTTGGGAAGCCAGTGGCCCCGGTTCAGGTCCCACATATAAGGGCCAGTGACACTGCCCTCAAAAAAAAAATGGGATAAAGTATAAAGTTTGATCAGACAATAGCAAGTCCATAGGGCCCCTTGATCTGGTAGATATACAGAATTAGATTATGTAATAAATAGAAACCACTATTACCATCCAAATGTTTGACATTTAGATGACTGTGTTAACAATGATGAATTTGTAGATTTTGCAATTAAGAGACTATAGTAATTCTCTGTCTGCCAGCAGGTGACAGTAGATATTACAATTGGGCCTTGTCATCCAAAATGAAAAACCTTTGTTTCTTTCAACATAGCTTTTTTTTTTTTTTTTAAAGATTTTACTGGGGAATTGGCAGAGGGGAACAGCGTTGGGGAATCGGGGAAGGGGAACAGACAAGTTGCTGTCTTTTTGTTCTTCAGTTTAGTTGCGGAGGATGTTGCTTCACTGTTGGTATCGTCATTGCGCTCTTCCCGGATGAGGCAGATCGGTCGCTGGCCTCTGGATGTCGCTCACCGCGGCTATTGGCAGATCACGCTTGGCTGCCAGCCGCTCACGCTGGCTGCGGGCCACTCACTGTAGCCTATGGCAGCCCACTGCAGCAGGGGCTGCAGCCCACACCATCACCGGGGCTCGCACAGCCCAGCTCCAGGTGGAGCTGTTGTTAGCTGTAGAGGGCAGTGTCACTGGCCCTCATGTGGGATCCGAACCCGGGCCGCTGGCATCCCAAAACCAGCGCTTAACCAATGCGCCATTCGGCCGGCCCATGAAATATTTTTAAATGCTTATATCTAACAACATTAATGTTTTTAAATACAGAATATGGAATGTAGTATAATCATGCTTCTAATCATGCTCTTTTCTTCTTGCTTGAAATGCCCTTGTCCCTTCTTTGGCAAATAACTCTCTATTCACCTTTCAGAACGTGGGGAAATTTCCCTGACCACCAATACAAGCAAGAGGCTGCTATATGCTCTTACTGTATGTACTTTATTACATCATTTATTCTTACATTATAATTAACCTTCCCTTTAGGAACTGTAAAATCCTTGATGGAAGAAACTATACCATTTTCATGGCTGTATCTCCTTGCCTAATAGTGCCAGGATACAATAAATGCTCTCTTTATATATTGGTTGAATGAGTGAATAAATGAGAACTAAGAAGGTTGATTGATACTTCATGGAAATGGGGTTTGAATTAAATTGTTTCTGAAGGATAGATAAAAATGAGATGGCCAGAAAGGAGAGAAGAGAATTCGCGGTTGGTATAACAATTTGACCCAAGGCAGAATGACCAGTATGATCAGTGAGTAGATGAATTTGAATGTAGGAGCTAAAGATATGATGGGAGGGTCAATCGAGGTTCTGTGGAGAAGAGCCTCTAGTTCTATATTGGAATTTGTCTTGTAAGCTGAGAATGAACTGAAAAGTTGCGGTTGAACATTGGCCTTTTTGAAAAGAGTATGTAATTACAGAAAAGATGTATCAGGAACACTATTCTTCCTGTGGTGTTTACAATTAATTGAAATAAAGGGAGCCTAGAAGCAAAGAGGTAATTAAGAAAGTTATTTTAAAAATTCATATGAGGGGATTTCAATTGCTGGCAGTGGATATGGAAAGGAAAAGAATGAGAAGAGACATTAAAAAGAAAGAAAGTGGGCCGGCGCGTTGGTTAAGAACTGGCTTGGGATGCGAGCTCTGAGCAGCAGGGCCTGGGTTCTGATCCCACATATGAGGTCCAGTGACACTGCCCTCTGTAGCTAATGTGTTGAACAACAGCTCCACCTGGAGCTGGGCTGCTGTGAGTCACTGGTGACGGTGTAGGCTGCAGCCTCTGCTGCAGTGTGCTGCCATAAGCTACAGTGAGTGGCCAGCAGCCAACATGAGCGGCCAAGAGCCGCCGTGAGCAGCCGTCCAGAGGCCGATGACCAATCTGCCTCACCCAGGAAGAGTGCAATGATAATACCAACAAACCCTTAAGTAAGTTCTAAATGCTCTCTCTCAAATTCTGAAACTAGGGAATGAATTGGTCCAATCTGTGTTTGTCACTGTGGAGGATGGATTGGTGCAGAGCAAGACCAGTCAGAAGGATGTTGCAGCACAGTGGACAAATGCTGAGGAACTCAGCTCAGGGAGGGCAGTGGGGATGGACAGGGTGGGGCTTCATGTGAATGTCATTATGGAGGTGAGATGGTCAGGTCTGATTGGATGGGATGGGAGTGAAGCGAATAAAAAATGACTGCCAGGGGCCGGCCAAATGGAGCGGTGGTTAAGCGCTGGCTTGGGAAGCCAGTGGCCCTAGTTCAGGTCCCACATATGAGGGCCAGTGACACTGCCCTCAAAAAAAAAAAAAATGACTGCCAGATCTCTGGCTTTAGCAAGTGAATGGGGAATGGTATAATAAGTAGATGGTGGTTTAGAGATTTCAGTTATATGGGGTGAGGGGAACTGAGGATCACTGGATGAAGCAACTGTCCGAAGACCACAAAGCTCATTCTTCATGCTTCTCCAGACCAATTTTTAACCCATCTCTGTGCCCTGGCTGGTTGTATACAGCATCACCTGGACTTCTCTGCCTTCTAGCTTCTAATTGGTTTTGGCCCAAAGGAGAAACAGAGAGATCAGAGTGTGGGAGGAAAGAGAAATAGAGGTACATGTTTTCCCATCTCTTTCTATCTGGATCTGAAGTTTTACCAGATGTTGAATTCCTCTAGACCAGTGTTTCTCAAACTATCAGTGGTAAATAACCTTTTTTTAATTACCACCCCACCACTGATCAAGACTTAAAAAAAATAATAAAAATGAATTACTAGAAAAGTGAAATTGAAAACCTAAAGACATACAAAATATGATCCTCATGTTTTCTATTTTTTAATCATTAACATAACTTTAGCCTGTTAAGTTGTTAAAGAATTTTTAAACACTCACTCTCAATTTCTGTATTTATCTCTCATGGATGGTAACAAGTAGTTTGTAAATTGCTGGCCCCATGTTTATGCCCACAGCTCTGATGACTTTCCCTGAAGTCTCCTCCCTGTGCTCCTTCAGCCCTAGGGTGGTAATGACTTCGCAGGATTGCTTACCTGTAGATGCTTTCCCCTTGATTCTGCCTACATCTCTCTAAGTAGTTCCTTCATTAAACATTTTTTTAGCTTTATCAAGGCATAATTGACATTCACTAAATTGGACATATTTAATAAAGTGTATCATTTGCTGAGTTTTCACAGTGTACTATAAAACTACCACCACTCAATCAATATAATAATCATATTCATTATCTCAAAAGTTTTATTAAACATTCTTTTTTATTGTCATTAAACATTCTTGAATTAAACCTTTTGAATATGCCATCTCTTTCTTGTCAAAATCCCAATTGAATCTTGGATCTCAAAAATTCATGTTTTTTTCACTTTAAGTCCAGTAATCTCTTTAAAGTGTATTCTAGTTTTATAAATAGTCTTGGATTATCAATAATCTTTCTAATATTTGTGTTTTATTTTACAGCTCTATTATTAGTTCATTTAAGATCATTACCATATTTCATTTTGTTGCATATGTCCCTCTGAGCTCAGAAGAACACTTTGTAAACAGTTGCTTTATTTATAATTGTTTAATTGCAGGAAATAGAGATCCACTCAAGTTATTTAATTAACTACGGAAGGATTACAGTAAGAAACATTCATTTCAAACAGGAGCAGTGATGTTGCTGAGCCCTCTTTATTGAATCTGCTTCTGGGCTCAAGGCAGCTCTGGGACCTCAGCAAAGATAATTATCAACACTCATCCCTAATCCTTTGTCATTACATAATTTGGCTGGACTCTGCACCATGAATCTTCATCCTTCTGTCCTACTTTTAGCTGGTAATTTCACTTGGGCCTCTTATCTTTTTGTGTCAGGCCACATAAGTCAGAGGTTGCTGCCAATTGATAACTCCCCCAGCACATACCTGGTGCCAGGTGATTATCCTTGGTCAAATTAGCTAGAACTGGGAGACCAGGTTAGCCATCACACACTCTGGGGAAGATTTAGATAGGTGTAGAATCTCTAATGTGGGACTGTGAGGGCCGGCCGAGTGACTCAGTTGGTTAAGAGCTCGCTCAAGAGTGCGAGCTGAGTTCTGAGCAACAGCTGTTCGAGGTCAGCCCGAACTGAGTTGCCATTGAGCTGCCAACAGGTGTCAGGATGGCTCAGCTAAAAAAAAAAAAAAAATCTCTCTAATGTGGGACTGTAAGTAGATCCAGGTACATAGAAAGAAGAACCTAATTAATATTTGCTCATCAACTAACATAAAGTTCTTATATAAAAGCAAGTTTTGAGACAACTCAATTCATTCTACCAGCATCTTTAAATTCACCTAGCATTAGTATTTATGTTTTTACTTAAAAGTGCTAAAATAAAAAATAGTCTGTAAGGCTAACCCTTAAGGGTACAAAAATAATTGAAGTTATTAAGACCAAGTTTAAATTAAGCTGCAATTGCTAGTAGTTAAGTTCTAAAAAGTTAGATAAGTGTCTTTTCTGTGCACTTCTCAGAGTTTATAATATGCATGGTGAAGCTCTAAGAGGGAGACAGGGTATACTGGACTTCGCAAACTATTTTCAATCATAGAAACATTTTTTCCTTCTTGAGGGAACATGCTTTCAGAGTTGGGATTTGCTAAATACAGTAGTACAATTACAAAAAAGGAAAAGTGCCATATGTAAGGTTTATGGTCTACATAGTACAGGGTCTGTACCCAAGGGTGGAACTGAACCACAGAGTTTTGGCTGTTTGCCCGTCTTTAAAATAGACAGGATCCCAGAATGTTTTGCCTTTATGAGGCTGGAAAAAGATTGGAAAATAGCTGGGGTCATTCAATCTTTCAGAACAACTGGCACTAATTGGTGTGTTTATTTCAAAATAGTTTGTGTAGAAAATAGTTTACAATTCATGTTTCTGAAATCCTTAAGTAATCTCCATAATACATTCTGAAGAATGATATGGAAGTTTCACAACAAGCCCCTGGCTGTGGGAAATTATAATCAAGTCTCATGGAGAGAAAGTGGTAGCTGTGACTTTTTATCAGTTTGTTCAGAGAAGAAAAATAAAGACCCTTTTTGTTACTGCTGATGAATGGATGTATTGCAGTTGGCAGTTTGCCAGACTCCCAAATCAGTGGGTTTTTTTTTGTTTTTGTTTTTGTTTTTGAGGACAGTGTCATTGGCCCTCATATGTGGGATCCCAACTGGGGCCGTTGGCTTCCCAAGCCAGTGCTTAGCCACCGCGCCACTCGGCCGGCCCTCCATATCAGTGGTTCTCCTCTTACTCTGTATTCTTGTATGCATGTCAGTCACCATGGAAAGAAACTCATCTGTTATCAAATAAATGCAACATTGAATTGTTGTGGGCTGGTTAGCTCTCTTCCAGTGTCTTTGCCTTTTTATCAAGTTGTTCCTGGCAAGCATTCAGATTTGCATAAATTGCTTTTCACATTAGAGGCAATTTTTGTTTTTCTTCAAATTACTCTTTTCACTGCAGGGTGGTGGAAGCCAAAGAAGGGAAGCCACGTTAGGTGGTAAAACAGCATAGCTACTATGGCGGAGTATATAAACACTATGCCTGTATCCTTCCATGAACAGCATAGTTTACAGCGCACTGCTCTGGAGGAGGTTATAATCTGATGAGCAAGACAGACAAGGATGAAAGAATAAGAATAGTATAATCTAAGCATTTGATATATAAAACATGCACCATATATAATTCTATATGCAATTGGAAATAGTGAAAAAGAAATCAATTCATTCGAGGAACACTTTTGAGTGGTTAGTATGTACCAGGAATTTGAGATGTACTGGTGAACTGGATATAATTACTGTGTTGGAAGAAGCTCACAGGCTAGAAGGGGGACACTGACATGGAAGTAAATAAGGGAATAAACCAGTTGGGCACTAGAGCTTAACCTGTGGAATACAGTGAAGTCAGTCAGAAATGAGAGAATATCAGGAACAGACCCAAGACGGTGGAGTATATAAACACTATGCCTGTATCCGTCCATGAACACATTAAATTACAACTAAAATTAAAATTACAATGAAATTATAAAACAATCACTGAGAACCATCTGAAGTCTCCTATAACTAAAATATAAAGAAGCCACATTGAGACTGGTAGACAGGGCCCCAAACCTCTGTGTGGCTCCAAACCTGTAGGGCCCCAAACTTGTGTGTGGCAGTTGAGAATCAGGAGGAATATCTCAGTCGTGGAGGAGGCATGGGGTCCCATGGAGGAGGAAGGGACCCCAGCACCCCACACCAGGATCCCCAGCCCAGAGCACAGGTGCCAGAAAGGGGAGCCCCCACAACATCTGGCTGTGAAAAACAATGGGGATTCGGACCATCCAGGTGGGATGGAATGCTGTGGGGGAAACCCAGGCATCCTCTTAAAGGGCCCTCACACAGACTCACTCACTCGCAGGCACTTACCTTGGGCTCTGGCAGACGGACGGTGACTGAGGGGTTGTCGGAGGCATATAGGGAACAAAATGAGGTGTATGGCTTTGAAGCCAGGGCTGGAGGACAGTTGCCAATTTCCCTGTGTGGTGTCCTCCTGTGCAGCCAGCAGGTGGATGCCATCTTTACTGTGTTGAGCCCTCCATCTCCGCTTACCCTGCTGACTCACTGAGACCCTGCCCTACCCAACTTAGCCAACACCAGGGACACTTTCTCGAGAGCAGCCAGCCCTGCACAAATTGCACTTTTTCTTGGAAAACTATTGGAGTGCCCAGGCCCCAGGCAGGTTGCAACTGGCCTGGGTGTGCTCTGAGACTTTTGCTGAGTTGCACCAAGTTCAGCACTGGCACCAAACCAGAGCCTATGTTAATCTGCTGACCACAACTCTTCCCACTCTAGTGACTCCTTAAGACTTTTGCATCACCCAACTTGCATACTGCATGAGGCTTTATTACCAGTTGAGTGTTAAGGGAGCTGGCAGGTGACAGCAGGCCTTGGAGTATCCCAGCTTTTTTTGGAGCTACCCCAGGCCTGGTACTGGTGGCAGCAGTCCTTGTTCACCATGTGGCCTTTCCCATATGCCTCAGGTTTAGCACAGGCAGTGAACAAATGCAGATGGCTTTGTAGCTCTCCTACCAGCTAGTCCCCAGCTGGTTACAGGCAGTGGGTGACCGGGGCCAACACAGGAGCCCCTCCCAAGAGGCCCCAGAAACAACATACTTGGAGTTCATCTTCAGACCACAGCAGAGCACCGCCCAATTAGCTCCACAAGTGGCACACAAAAAGGGTGGTCTCAACAGTCACCAGAACCCACTGGGGTAAATCCCCTCATTGGGATAAGGCCCCTGCACAGCAGCCCATAAGCTGTGGATGTGGCCAAACTTCACAGCTAATCAACCTGAGGGTTAATCCCACCCACTGTTGTGCCAATAGCAATCAAGGCTCAAATATAATAGAAGAATACACACAACTTACACAAGAGACACTCTGGAGCACCCAAAGCAGGTGACCAAAGAGACACTGTCAGGGCCCCACAGGGCACCTACTACATAACACCACCCGGCCATGAATGAGAGACGTAGCAGATCTACCTAATACATAGAAACAAACACAGGGAGGCAGCTAAAATGAGGGTGGGGAGGGGGGAAGAAATGTTTCTCAAATGAAAGAACAGGAGAAAACTATAGAAAAAGAAGTAAACAAAATGTGGTTGGCCGAGTGGCTTGTGGGTTAGAGTTGGCTTGGGAGCACAAGCTCTGAGCAGCAGGGCTGCCGGTTCGGATCCTACATGGGCCAATGATGCTGTGCCCTCTACAGCAAAGATGGTGAACAACAGCTCAACCTGTAACTGGGCTGCTGTGAGTCGCCGGCAACAGCATAGGCTGCAGTGGGGCTGCAGTGGGCTGCCGTAAGCTACCGTGAGTCCCTGGGCGGCCAGCCTGAGCAGCCAGCAGCCAGTGTGAGCTGCCGTGAGCCGGGAAGAGTGCAATGATCACAATACCAACATGGGCCAGTGAAGAGAGTCCTCCACAACTAGACTGAAGAACAAAAGGACAGCAACTTGTCTGTTCCCCTTGCCTGATTCCTCAACTCTGTTCCCTCCCCTAAAACCCCAATAAAATCTTTAAAAAAAAATAAACAAAATGGAGTCAAGCAAACTCTAACAGAGACAGAGTTCAAAACAATGGTTATAAGGATGTTCAAGGAACTTAGTGAGAATTTCAACAAAGAGATAACAACCATAAAAAAGAACATAGATACCATAAAAAAGAACCTGTTAGAAGTGAAGAATATAATAACTGAAATGAAGAATGCACTAGGAGGAAACACTAGCAGACTAAATGCAGCAGAGAATCAAATCAGTGATTTAGAAAATGAGTTAGCAGAAAACACCCAATGAGAGCAGCAAAAAGAAGAAAGAATCCAAAAAAATGAGGACAGTTTAAGGGCTCTGGGACAATACCAAGTGTAACAACATTCGCAATATAGGGGTAGCAGAAAGAGAAGAGAGAAAGCAAGGGATTGAGAACCTATTTGAATAAATAATGACTGAAAACTTTCCAACCTGGCAAAAGAAATAGACATACAAACCCAGAAAGTTCAGAGAGTCCTAAACAGAATGAACCCAAACAGGCCGACACCAAGAAACGTTAGAATTAAAATGGAAAAGGTGAAAGACAAAGAGAGAATCCTAAAAGCAGCAAGAGAAAGGCAACTATAATAGTAACTTTAAAGGAGCTTCCATAAGATTATCAGCTAATTTCTCAACAGAAACTTTGCAGGGCAGAAGGGATTGGCACAAAATTTCAACGTGATGAAAAGCAAGGACCTACAACCAAGATTACCCTATGCAGCAAAGGTATCATTTAGAAACAGGGACAGATAAAGAGCTTCCCAGACCAAAACAAAAAGCTAAAGTAGTTCATCACCACCAAATTAGTAGTACAAGGGATGTTAGAGGGACTTCTTTAAGATGCAAAAAGAAGCAAAATTATGAATAATAAAATGGAAATAGCTACATATCAACAATTACTTTCATTGTAAATGGATTAAATGCTCCAAGCAAAAGACAAAGGAGGGCTGAATGGGTAAAAAAAAAAATAAAACCCTTACATATGCTACCTGTAAGAGACCCACTCAGATTTAAAGACACACACAGTGATGAAAAAAAGCTTTTTCAGGAAAATGGAAAAAAGAAAAAAAGCTTGGGTAGCAATACTTATAACAGACAAAATATACTTTAAAACAAAAGCTATAACAAGACACAAAGAAAGACTCAGTAATTCTACTTCTGGGTATTTATCCAAAGAAATCCAAAATGCTACTTCAAGGGAATGTGTGCATCCATATATTCATTGCAGCATTATTTACAATTGCCAAGATGTGGAGGCAGTCTGGGTGTCCATCGATGGGTAAATGGATGAAGAGGAGGTCATATATATATATATACAATGGAATATTGCTGTGCTGGGGAAGGAAATGGGTTCTTGCCATCTGTGATGGCATGGATGAACCTGGAGGGTATTGTGTTGAGTGGAGTATTAGACAGACAGATGCAATGTGATTTTGCTTATATGTCTAAAGAACCAAACAAATAAAACAGAAACAAACTCACAGACACAGAGAACATTTTGATGGTTGCCACATAGGAGGGGGTTTGAGAATGGGTGAAAAGAGATGAAGGGATTAAGAGGTACAACTTTGTTGTTATGAAATAGTCATGGGGATGTAGGGTATACCATTAAGGAATATAATTAATAATATTGTAATAACTATGGTGTCAGATGGGTACTAGATTTATTGGGGTAATAGATGGGAGGGGGTTGGGGGACACTGTGAAAAAAGTGAAGAGATAAGAAGTACAAATTATGAAGCACAAGATTAAGAAGTTTCAAAATAGTCCTGGGGTTGTAAAGCACAGGGAATATGGTCAATAATATGGTAATAACTATACATAGTGCCAGGTGGGTACTAGATTAGTCAGGAGGATCACTTCTTAAATTATGGGATATGAAAAAAAGATATGGTGAATGTTTAAACAAATAAAAATTATTATAGGGCTGGCCGAGTGGCACTTTGGTTAAGAGCTAGCTTGGGATGTCAGCAGCTGCGGTTTGGATCCCACATATGAGGGCCAGAGACACTGCCCTCTATAGCTAAGATGGCGAACAACAGCTCCACCTGGAGCTGGGCTGCTGTGAATCCCCAGGACGGCATAGCTGCAGTCCTTGCTGCAGTGGGCTGCCATAGGCTACAGCAAGTGGCCAGCAGCCAGTGTGAGCAGCTGGGAGCCGTGTGAGCTTCCAAAAGCTGCTGTCAGCAGCCATCCAGAGGCTGGTGACCGATCTGCCTCACCCGAGAAGAGCGCAATGTCGATATCAACATGGGCCAGTGAAGCAACGTCCTCCAAACTAGACAGAAGAACAAAAGGATAGCAACTTGTCTGTTTCCCTCCCCCAATCCTCCAATAAAATCTTAAAAAAAATTATTACAGTAAAAGACGCATTTCCATTAATCCCCCTCAAAATATTCACCCTCCTTTCGAACACACTTATCCCATCATTCTTGCTACTTTCTGAAGCAGTTCTGGAAGTCCTTTTTTGTGAGTGTCTTTAGTCTTGCTGTTGTGGTTCCTTTGATATCCTGAATCAATTCCAGATGTTTACCTTTTATGGACATTTTGACTTTGGGGAAGAGCCAGAAGTCACACCGGGCCAGATCTGGTGAATAAGGTGGGTAAGAACACACCATAATGTTTTTATTTGACAGAAATTGTTGTACCAGAAGCGATGTGTGACATAGAGCCTTTCCATTGTGATCAAGAAATACAGTGAATGCTGCTGCCGAGTGCCATCCAACAGAAATTCAAGGATCTTCAATATAAGAAATGGTGCATCAACCCTTAGTAACAGTGTGCGACAAGCTTGGTGCAGTCAGTCAGGGGTGAGCTATGGTTGAAAGTTGGTGTGTTTTAAAGTATGCTGTAAATCATCCACCATCATAACAATGTTCCATGTCACGCATTGCTTCTGGTATACAGCAATTTCTGTCAAATAAAAACATTACACTGTGTCCTCATCTACCTTATTCACTGGATCTGGCACTGTGTGACTTCTGGCTCTTCCCCAAAGTCATTGATTCAGGACATTGAGGCAGCCACAACAGTGCAACTAAAGACACTCACGAAAGAGGACTTTCATAACTGCTTCAGAAAGTGGCAAGAACAATGGGATAAATGTGTTTGAAGAAAAGGGGAGTATTTTTTTTTAAAAGATTTTATTGGGAAATTGGGGGGGGCAGCCTTGGGGAATCAGGGAAGGGGAACAGACAAGATGCTGTCCTTTTTTTTTTCTTTTTTAAAAAAGATTTTATTGGGGAATTGTGGTAGGGGACCAGCCAAGTTGTTCTTCAATCTTTGTTGTGGAGGGTGCCAGTTGCTGTCCTTTTTGTTCTTCAGTCTGGTTGTGGAGGACATCGCTTCACTGGCCCATGTTGGTTTAGTGATCATTGTGCACTTCCCAGATGAGACAGTCAGTCGCCAGTCATTGGACTGCCGCTCAGGGTGGCTCATGGCAGTTCACACCAGCTGAAGGCTGTTCACACTGGCTGCCAGTCCCTCACGGTAGCTCATGGCAGCCCACTGCAGGCCACGCTGTTGCAGGTGACTCAAGGGAGCCCAGCTCCAGGTTGAGCTGTTGCTCACCATCTTAGCTGTAGAGGGTGCAGTGTCACTGGCCCTCATGTGGGATCCAAACTGGGGCCCTGCTGCTCAGAGCTGGTGTCCCAAGCAAACTCTTTTTTTAAAAAAAAAAAAAGATTTTATTGGGTAATTGGGGGAGGGGAACAGACAAGTCGCTGTCTTTTTGTTCTTCAGTTTAGTTGTGGAGGACTTTGCTTCACTGGCCCATGTTGGTATCATCATTGCGCTCTTCCCGGATGAGGCAGATCGGTCGCCGGCCTCTGGATGGTCGCTCACAGCAGCTATCGGCAGCTCAAGCTGACTGCCAGTCACTCACGCTGGCTGCTGGCCACTCACTGTAGCCTACGGCAGCCCACTGCAGCAGGGGCTGCAGCCCACACCATCACCGGGGTGTGCACAGCCCAGCTCCAAGTGGAGCTATTTTTAGCTGTAGAGGGCAGTGTCACTGGCCCTCATATGTGGGATCTGAACCGGGGCTGCTGGCATCCCAAAACCAGCTCTTAACCAATGCGCCACTCGGCCGGCCCCCAGGCAAACTCTTAACCAAAGCGCCACTCAGCCATCCCGGGAGTATTTTGAAAGGGATTAATGGCAATGTGTCTTTTAGTGTAATACATTTTTAAATTTAAACCTTCACCGTAGTTTTTGATCACACCTCATATATGTCTATCCATTATGCTGTATACCGGAAATTAATATAAAATAATGTCAAAAAAAGAAATGAGAGAATATCAATTCTCTTTAGGGTAGGAGGAGATAATAAGGGAGCAGAGAGTATGTATATACCACATTTTAAAAATTCATTTATTTGTTGATGTATATTTGGGTTGTTTTGACCTTTTGGCCATTGTGAAAATGTGGCTGTTCTGAACATGTGTGTACAAGTAGTTGAGTACCTGTTTTCAATTCTTTTGGTACATACCTAGCAGTAAAATTGCTGGGCCATATTGTAATTCTGTTTAACTTTTTGATTAACTGCCAAACTGCTGTCCACAGCAGCTGTGCCAGTTTACATTCCCACTTACATACATACACAAGGGTTCCAATTTCTCTACATACTTCCAATGCTTAGTTCTTAAAATTATAGCCATCCTAATGGGTGTGAACTATTTCATTGTAGTTATGATTTACCTTTCTCTTATAACTAAAGATGTTGTCCTCTTTCCATGTGCTTATTGGCCATTTGCACATCTTTAGAGAAATGTCTATTCAAGTGCCTTCGTCCATTTTTTGATCGGTTGATTTATCTTTTTGTTGTTGAGTTGTAGAGAGTAACCCTTTCCATATATATAATTGGCAAATATTTTCTCCCATTCTGTGGGTTTTCTTTTCACTCTCTTGATAGTTTCATTTGATATACACCAGTTTTTAATTTTGAGGAAGTCTAATTTATATTTTCTTTTGTTGCTTGTGTTTTTTGTATCATATCTAAGAATCCATTGCCAAATCCCAGGCAATGAAGATTTACCCATATGTTGTCTTCTAAGTGTTTCATGGTTTTAGTCATTTAGGTCCTTGACTCATTTTGCGTTCATTTTTGTATATGGTATTAGGTAAGGGTCCAACTTCATTCTTTTGCATATAGATGTCCAGTTATCCCAGCACCATTTATTGAAGAGATTATTCTTTCTCCATCAAATAGCCTTGACACCCTTGTTGAAATCATTTCACTATATTTGAGTATTTTAAGGTTTATTTCTGGATTCTTTTTTTTTTAAAGATTTTTTAATTGGGGAACTGGGTGAGGGGAACAGCTTTGGGGAATCAGGGAAGAGAAACAGACAAGTTGCTGTCCTTTTTGTTCTTCAGTCTAGTTGTGGAGGATGTTGCTTCACTGGCCCATGTCGGTATTGTGATCATTGAGCTCTTCCTGGCTGAGGCAGTTGCTCACCGGTCATTGGACGGTCGTTCACAGCAGCCCACAGTAGCTCATGCCGGCTGCCGGCTGCTCACGCTGGCTGCCAGTCACTCATGGTAGTTTATGGCACCCCACTGTAGCAGGGGCTGCAGCTTACGCCGTTGCCAGCAACTCATGGGAGTTCAGTTCCAGGTTTAGCTGTTGTTCACAATCTTAGTTGTAGAGGGCACAGCATCACTGGCCCTCATGTGGGATCCAAACTGGGGCCCTGCTGCTCAGAGCTGGTGTCCCAAGCTAACTCTTAACCAATGCGCCATTCTGCTGGCCCTATTTCTTGGTTCTTAATTGTATTCCATTGTGGGTCAAATGTTTATCTTTATGCCATCACGTGTTTTGATTACTGTAGTTTTATCGCAAGTTTTAAAATCAGGAGTGTGTGTCCTCTAAATTTGTTCTTTCTTAAAATTGTTTTGGCTATGTGGGACTTCTCTGCAATTCCATATTCATTTGAGGATCATATTTTCCATTTCTGAAAAAAAAACACTATTGGCAGTATGACAGGGATTACGTTGAATCTATAGTTCACTTTGGGTAATATCTGTTATTTTAACAATGTTGCATCAAGCACGACTGGGTTGGGCACTTGGAGAGGGCCGACGGAGACTGAAAAACAGAAATGATAGGCAAGAGACAAAGGAGAGTTCAAAAGCAGGTCCAGCCAGGGGACTCAGTGCCTCTAGGACAAAGAGCCCTGAATCGAGCTTGACCGTGGCTTTTATTGGGATACACACAAGGAAGTAGCATTGTATTTTTCCACGGTCTGTAAGTCACATACATCATTCCAGAGAACGTAGCTCTAAGTCAAATCACCCCATGGCCTGTAGGCTGCCTTTACTGAAATTCCCCCATGACCTCTATATGTGCACCTCCTGGGAGACAGAAACTGCTCACTAAGTCTAAGGGAAGAATGCACAGAAGACAGATGTTATCATTTGTTCAGCTTTCACTTCTCAGGTTGTTAGCATTGTAGACAAGGGGTCTTCTGCCCATATTCTTCACCTCCAGCTTCCTCCCATGGTATCCCCTGGACTGTGTCTGGCTTGGGTTGCCCTATTGTTAGCTTAGGGTCATACCCATCTTTGACTAGCCAGCCCTCTTTCTTGGGGTCCCATGGGGAATTGCCATAAAAAGTAGTGAAAGTACTATCTCTGTGAGGATCTGTTGTTAAGGACAGGTGCATGGGGCAGACGGCTAGGCTGCTGTATGACCACATAACAATATTAAGTGTTCTAATCCATAAAGATGGAATGTCTTTCCATTTATGTAAGTCTTTTTTTTTTTTTTTTTTTTTTTTTAGCAATAGTTTGTAGTTTTCAGTGTACAAGGCTTTCACCTTCTGGGTTAGTTATTCCTTAGCTATTTTATTCTTTTGGATGATATTTTAACTGTATGTAGGTTTTTGAAAGCTGTATTGAGGAGTCATATTCATAGCAAAGGAAACCATGTAAGAGATGTGAAATGCCTCTGTATTAAGGGAGCCACATCTAGCTGGGAATGGCTAAATCATCTAAGTGGTGTGGTAGGGACAAGGTGAGTGAGCAAGATGTGAGTATGATGCCCTACATACTATGATAGGTGATAGATAGCCAATCAGGGATTTGGGGCTCTCCTGGAAATCTGGTTAATAACTTCTCTCTTCTTTGACTTCCTACACATCTTTTTGCCCTCTCAGTCATAGCTGATGATATTGAGACAACAGGAACCATGAAAAAGGAACTCCCTCATTTCCACATACTAAATCATTATTCCTATCTGTATGTGCACCCATGACTCCTTTTTTCCCCTTGTTAACAGGGAGGTGTTTTTTTTCTAGAAAAGGTCACTTTCTACTTGAGTACTCTGCCCACATATTCAACACTTTGCTGCCTCACATATACCTTTTCTCTTCATCATCACTGTTTCTCTCTCCATTGCTTCATTCCCATCAGTCTACACACTCTGTTATCACCCATCTTAAAAACACTCTTTCTTGACCACATGTTCCCCTTCAAGAACCACCTCATTGTCTGTTTTATGTAACAAAAGTTCTGGAAAGTGATGTTTACACAAGTTTTTCTCTACTTCTCAATTCTTATTTATCTTTTAAAATTTTATTTTTTAATATGTAATATATGTATATGGAAATATATTCCCTCTATTTCTTTACCTTCCCATCAAACTCCCCTCTCTAGAGGCAACAGCTATTCTCAGTTTCTTGCATAATTCCTTCAGAGATAGTCTATAAATTCAAATATACATATAGTATATATGAACAACACAAATAGTGAATCCTAATGTAAGCTACAGACTTTAGTTAATAATCATGTATCAATACTGGTTCAATTATAATAAATGCATCACATTAATGCAAGATATTAATAACAGAGGAATCCTTGAACAGGGGAAAAAGGGAATATATGGGAGCTCTGAATTATCTGGTCAATTATCTTGAAAATTAAAACTGCTTTAAAAATAGTCTATTAATTAAAAAATAGCTATTGCACACTACTCTTATGTCAAAATGAAAATCAAAGCTAGGGCCGGCCGAGTGGCGCATTGGTTAAGCGCTGGTTTTGGGATGCCAGCGGCCCCGGTTCGGATCCCACATGAGGGCCAGTGACACTGCCCTCTACAGCTAACAACAGCTCCACCTGGAGCTGGGCTGTGCGAGCCCCGGTGATGGTGTGGGCTGCAGCCCCTGCTGCAGTGGGCTGCCATAGGCTGCAGTTGAGTGGCCCACAACCAGCGTGAGCGGCTGGCAGCCAGCGTGAGCTGCCAATAGCCGCGATGAGCGACATCCAGAGGCCAGCGACCAATCTGCCTCATCCGGGAAGAGCAATGACGATACCAACAGTGAAGCAACATCCTCCGCAACTAAAACTGAAGAACAAGAAGACGGCAACTTGTCTGTTCCCCTTCCCCGATTCCCCAACGCTGTTCCCCTCCACCAATTCCCCAATAAAAAAAAAAATGTGAAATTTGATTAAAAAAAAAAAAAAAGAAAAAAGAAAATCAAAGCTAAAAAGATCAGACTATGTAAAGGGAAAAAGGGAATATATGGGAGCTCTGAATTATCTGGTCAATTATCTTGAAAATTAAAACTGCTTTAAAAATAGTCTATTAATTAAAAAAAATACCTATTGCACACTACTCTTATGTCAAAATGAAAATCAAAGCTAAGAAGATCAGACTACGTAAAATATACCAATAATAAAAGCACTACAAGGTATATTAACAGTTAAAGCAGAGCTTAGGGGAAATTTGGTAGACATAAATATATTCAGTAATAAATAAGATATATGAATATAAATAACTTGGGTATCATTATAGAAGATAGAAAAAGAATAGCATATACGCCTAAAGAAAGTAGAGGAATTAGTAAATTCCAAAGCAGAAACTAAAGAATCAGAAAACAGAAAACTGCTGGAAATAATAAATATGAACACAAGAACTGGTTCTTTGAAAAAACAAATAGTAAAAGAGATAAACTATTAGTTAACAGAGAAGCTTGTAGCTGAGAAAGGGGGTGGGTGGGAGACTTACTTTAAAAATTAACATTAATTTATTATTAAATATTTCAGACATACCGAAAGGCACAGACAATAACGTAAGGCACAACTGTGAAACCACCACCAACCTAAAGAACGAAACATTACCAAAGCATTTGAAGCCCCTGTACACTTCTTATTACATCTCCCTCTAGTTCACCACTATCTTGAAATTTTAGTATTTATCATTCCAATGCATTTCTTTATAATTTTAAAACACATAGCCCCTAAAAACTCATATAATTTTCCATGTTTTGAACTATATAAATGTGATTTTGCACTACATAGTCTTCAACCTGTTTGCTTAACCCTGTTTTTTAGATTATCCATGTTAGTAAATATAGCACTAATTCATTCCTTCTACCTTCTATATATAACCACATTGTATAAATATACCAAGGTTTACTTATTATTCTAAATGACAACTTTACAGCTTTTTTTGCAATATAGTGTTGCCATGTACTTCTTGAATCTGTAGATATATCTGTGGGCACGAGGGCAAGAATTTTCCTAGAAGTGAGGTAGGCACGTGTAATTTCACTAAATAATGCCTAATTGCTATCCCAAGCACTCGTGCCTATATAGACTACCAAATAGTTCCAGTTGCTGCAATGCTCAAAAGGCAGACAGGGCGACTTTTCCCTCTACTTTTTTTTTTTTTTTTAAGTTGAGCCATCCTGCCACCTGTTGGCAGCTCAAGGGCAACTCAGCTCGGGCTGGCATCGAACCGCCGTTGCTCAGAGCTCAGTTTCCACTCTTGAGCGAGCTCTTAATCAAATGAGCCTTTCGGCCGGCCCCTTCCCTCTACATTTTAATATTGATGGCATTTCACGTTATACAATTTCTTGAATTTTATTTCAATGTATCCTCACAAAAAGTCTGTTGGTTAGGTATTATTAGTTAATTTTGCAGATGATAAAAAAATGTCTTCGAGACGTTTCTTTTCTTCTTTTTAAAGAAGTATCTTACTATTCAACTTAGCTCATTGCACTTTTTTCTTGCCAGCCCTGGAAAGACTGTTTGCTGGCGGTTTCATCCGGTATCCAGAACTGACAGTTTTCCCCACCCCTCCTCCACCTCTTCAAGTCCGCTCGGCACTCAGCCACTCCGCCACTCCAAGGCCATTGTGGCTTTGTAACGCGGTAGAACAACAGGGTTTGGACCACTGGAGCCGCCGTAGTCCTCTCTTCTTCTCCTTCCGCCTGCGCGGTGCTTCGAAAGCTACCTCCGCCGCGCTGGAGGAGGCGGGGCCGGTAATTTAGGGCAGTATCACGCTTCGGGATAGGCCAAGGGTTGTGGCGCTGGCGTTCCGGTGACCGGAAGTGCTGCCGTCTCTCACGCTCAAGGAGCAGCTGTCGCTGAGGTTGGACGGCTGCCCCGGAAGTCCTCCCTCTGCTCCCCCCCGCGGCAAACATGGCGGTGGACTCAGCGATGGAGCTGTTATTTTTAGATACTTTTAAACACCCGAACGCTGAGGTAAGGCTTCATTACTTGATTCTGACCCTGCTTCTCGACTTTGGGACCCTTACAAAAAATTTTTAGGCGTGCTTCGACATTTCCTCCTGCCAGCTGCAGCTTTAATTCCTCACATACACACCCCCCTCCCCCCATCAGGGTGTGGGCACTACGTCTGAGGCAGGGCAGCTGTGGCCCACACATTTCTCTCCGTTGTGACCCCAGGCCTCCGCCTCTTTGGTTCAGGTGGCAGCCCTTCTTGCTTTGCTCCTCCCCTACCTTCTTCAGCTTTGGGTCTCGCGAAGATCTTGGTTCTCGGGTGCACCTCAGGTGGTGTTTGGGAGGGGTCCTCAGACCCATTTGTGTCTGACCGTAGTGCAGGTGACCGTGGTTCCTCTATCCCCTCTCCTGTAGGTCCCTTTCCTAGCGGGAGGTAGGTTGCCCAGATGTAGCACTCTTTCGGGTTAGGAGTACGGCGTTCAGCAGTTTTCACTGAAACTTTAATACTTATCTCCTGGGAAGATTTCACTCATTTGGACATGAAATGCATACCTGGAACGGCTTTTGCGTGTAGAATACCTGCGAGGAGGAGAAAACAGAGAATTGTCAAACTATGAAGCACAGTAGTGTTGTCGTTTTGAGGGGTGAGGGTAGGGAATTGTGGAGTAATCATTCCGTAATAGCCTGAGCGTGCCTGAACTTATGACGGGCTCAGCGGTCTGTAAATTGGATGTAGCTAAATAACTAAAGGTTCTCGAAAGCCGGGAAAAAAATGAACATTAACGAAGTCCACAGACAAATTAAAGAAGCCTTAGAACCCATATTTTCTTTCAGTGTATACTTAATCATTTTAGAGAACTATTCTCAGAGATAGTGGTAAAATAGTGGGTAGTGGTTGTATCTTAATGCTTTACTTGAAAAATAAAAAGACAGCGTTGGTCTAATTATTTTAATGAGTAGTTTATAGGTCTGTAAAAATAAAATGTTTGGAAACTTGAGCTTGTCTTACTAACAGCGAATTAATTTGTGGTCTCTCATTTTCATGTAGGTCAATTAGCTCTTTCTTCAGTGACCATACTTTTCTGATTGTAATTCCACCTAGGTTTTAGAAAACTCATAAAGGAGGCAGTAGTTGGATCAGAACAAACCTATCATGTGTACAGAAATAGAGAACAGTTAAAAATCAAAGAAGCGGGCCAGCCGAGTGGTGTGGTGGTTAAACGCTGGCTTGGGAGGCCAGCAGTCCCGGTTTGGGTCCCACATATGAGGGCCAGTGACACTGCCCTAAAAAAAAAAAAATATCAAAGAAGCATATGATGAATTAGTAGTATTTTAGTTTAGGAAAATTGTCATTCATTCACTTATATATTTAAGAATCTAGTATTTCTTTATTCATCTTTAGACAAACATTGAGGACCATGAGAGGATAGGACCAGTAGTGAATATCTTCTTCTGGCAATGATTGGGGAAGACTTAGTAGAGATCATATTTGAACTGAGTCTTGAAGAAGTGGGAGTTTGTGGGGTATATGGATATTTATAAAAATTAGTGTTCAGGGCCGGTTCTAGATCCTGGTTTCCTGGGATCTTTATCTGTATCTGAAGCCTATTTTTATTTATTTTTATTTTTCAATTTTCAGTTGGCATTCAGCATTACATTTTATTAGTTTCAGGTGTACAGCATAGTGGTTGGACATTAAAATTGTTTATGACTTGATCGTCCCATTAGTCTGTATCCACCTGACACTCACTATACATAGTTATTACAATATTATTTATTGACTTGGGAGAGATGTGGATTATTGAGATGTTTTGATTTCAAGGAGTTTATAACTAAGTATTGGTGAGTAGGTCTACAACATTATGATTCAAGTTACAAGTGCATAAAGAGACAGAATGGGAGTTCTTTGGTCTTTGTCACCTTTCCAAAATGCCCATCACTTTCTGACATATTATGACCCCAGTCGGTAGTTATTTAGCTCTCTTATGTCGGTACAAGTAAAGGCTATGTGATTTCAGAGGAGGGAGAGACCTTTATTTGAGAGCATCAGGAAAGACTTCATCAAGGCTGTTGGCATCTGAACTTGGTCTTTGGTGGAAGAGGATATGTTCCACAGTTGTAGACAGGAAAGGGGGACATTCTCTTGGAATAGTCAATCTTCTGTATTGTATGCTGAAAATAGCAGTGTGAAGTGGCACTTGAAAGGTGGTTCGAACCCAGATCATAGAATTCCTTGAATGTTCAACAAAGAAGTACAAACTTATTTTGTAGGAAATGGCTAGTTTTTGAGCAGAGTTCCTTTTTGGACTTGCTGTTTGTGGTGCCAGATGAACATTGTCCAGTTGGCAGTTTGACATAGTGATTTGGGGCTCAGGAGAGAGGTCCTAGGTGGAGATAAGGATTTGAAGTTGACCTTTAACAGTGGATGAAAATCTTATTTCTTGTAATTCTATTTATTGTACTTGGCTACCCTGCTGTACTTCCCTCCCCTGTTTTGCCCTCTAGATGTGGTGAATTATGCTTACAGTTAATTACTTGATCCTTCCAAGTTCTTGTTTGCTTTCCTTTTGTGCATGCTTCTTCCTTTGCCTGGAAAATTCTTCCTCGTCCCCCTTTTCCACTAATTCTTGTTTTCCTTGCAGGTTTAATTAGCTCAGGTGCTACTTCCCTGACACTTTTCTTCCCATAAATGTTTGCCCACTGTCTGAGTTAGGTAAATACTACTATGAATTTTCATAGTTTCCTGTGTTAGTCTGTGTCATAGCAATTTATTTGTGTACCACAGTGGGTTGTTTCTTAATGTCAGAGATTATGTCTTGTCTTTGTATCTACAGGACCTAGCATACCTTGGAACATAATACACTTTTTTTTTTTTTTTTTTAAAGATTTTATGGGGATTGGGTGAGGGAAACAGTATTGGGGAATTGGGGAAGGGGACCAGCCAAGTTGTTGTTCTTCAATCTTGTGGAGGGCACCAGCCGCCATCTGGCGTCCCGTCGGCAGGTCGTGGCCTCTATACTCAAGGTGCTGTGTTCAGTCTTAGTTGTGGGTGGGCATAGCCACCATCCCAGGCAGGAGTCAACCAGCAGCCTTGTTCTTTTTTTTTTTTTTTTTTTGAGGGCAGTGTCCCTGGCCCTCATATGTGGGACTGAACCGGGGCCGCTGGCTTCCCAAGCCAGCGCTTAACCACTGCGCCACTCGGCTGGCCCTCAGCAGCCTTGTTCTTAAGAGCACATGCTCTATCCAATGAGCCATCTGGGTGGCAGCTCAGCTTAAGGTGCTGAGTTCAGCCTTAGTTGCCAGTGGGCATAGCCCATCATCGAACAGGCAATCTTGTTGTTACACCAGGTGAGCCATCCTGCCACCTGTTAACAGGTCAGTGACAGCTCAGCTCAGGTGTAGCTTCACTGGCTCATGTGGGAATCGAACTGGCGGCCCTGTTGGTCAGAGCTCATGCTCTTAAGCCAACTCTTAACCAACTGAGCCACTCGGCCGGCCCCATAATACACTTTTAATAAATGTTTAGAAATAATTATTGGATAAAAGTGGTAGCACCTGATACAGAAACTCCTCTACTTATAAACAAAATAGATTTTGAAAGGCTGTTTGTAAAACCTAAAGTTCAGTTTTGTAAGTTCACAATAACTATACCCTAACTATTACTAATATCATTCATTCATTCATTAATTGAAGGCATTGTGGAGGAGGATAGAATCGATAAACTTTTGTTCTAAAGTTCCTTTAGATATTAATGAGAATTTATAACCATGTACCAAGGAGCTTCTATGTAGTCATGCACTGAATAACAACATTTCATCCAACCATGTACTGGATATATGACAGTGGTGCTATAGATTATAATGGAGCTGAAAATTTCCTTTGTCTAGTGTTGCAGCTGTTGTAACGTCCTAGTGCAACACATCACTCATATGTTTGTGGTGACACAGGCTGTAAACAAACCTTCACTGCCAGTCATATAAAAGTATAGCACTTAAAATTATGTACAGTAGGGCCAGCCAAGTGGCACGGTGGTTAAGCGCTGGCTTGGGAAGCCCCGGTTCGGGTCCCACATATGAGCGCCAGGGACACTGCCCTCAAAAAAAAAAAATTATGTACAGTATATAATAATACTTGATAATGATAATAAATGACTGTATTACTGGTTTATATATTTATTATACTATACCCATTTTAGGGAAGACTAACTTGAACAATTTTTTGGTCTGTTGATATGCATGATGTTCTACTCAGCTTCAAGAGAGACTCAAGAGTTGGTCTTTCTAGGGCCGGCCGAGTGGCGCATTGGTTACGAGCTGGCTTGGGATGACAGCAGCCCCGGTTCGAATCCCGCATATGAGGGCCAGTGACACTGCCCTCTACAGCTAACAACAGCTCCACCTGGAGCTGGGCTTCGAGCCCCGGATACAGTGTAGGCTGCAGTGCAGAGGGCTGCCATAGGCTACAGTGAGTGGCCAGCAGCCAGTGTGAGTGGCCGACAGCTAGCGTGAGCTGCCAATAGCCACGATGAGTGATCATCCAGAGGCCGGCGACCGAACTGCCTCATCCGGGAAGAGCGCAATGACGTGCGCAATAACGATACCAACATGGGCCAGTGAAACAGTGTCCTCCACAACTAGACTGAAGAAAACAAAGACAGCAACTTGTCTGTTCCCCTTCCCCGATTCCCCAATGCTGTTCCCCTCTCCCAATTCCCCAATAAAATCTTTAAAAAAAAAAAAAAAGACTTGGTCTTTCTAGATGCAAATAATGTGAACCATTCTTCTCATTGTGAACTTTGACCACTAGATAATGATGGTTGGCTGAACTGCTAGGAAAGGTAGTCCAAAAACAATGTGAAATTTTCTTTTTAAATAATTGATCACAAGCACTTCATTTGTTTGATTCTGTGTCATATGGTACAAAAAAATAAGTGTACACTAAATTTATGCTATCCATTTTTTTTTATTATGATAAACTCTTAGTTTTTGGATTTTTTTTTAAAATTTCAGAGAGGGTTTACTTCAACTATTCAGTACCTAAGTGGCTTCCCTTGATGTCTTGATTAGTTGGTATGTTTTTTTTTAAATCTGTTTGTTTGTTTTTTCCTAAGATTTTATTGGGGAATTGGGGGAGGGGAACAGCGTTGGGGAAACGGGGAAGGAGAACAGACAAGTTGCTGTCTTTTTGTTCTTCAGTTTAGTTGTGGAGGACGTTGCTTCACTGGTCCATGTTGGTATTTCACTGGCCCATGTTGGTATCGTCATTGCGCTCTTCCCGGATGAGGCAGATCGGTCGCCTGCCTCTGGATGGTCACTCACCGCGGCTATTGGCAGCTCACGCTGGTTGCCGGTGGCTCACGCTGGCTGGGCTGCTGGCCACTCACTGTAGTCTATGGCAGCCCACTGCAGCAGGGGCTGCAGCCTACACCGTCGCCGGGGCTCACACAGCCCAGCTCCAGGTGGAGCTGTTGTTAGCTGTGGAGGGCAGTGTCACTGGCCCTCATATGTAGGATCCGAACCGGGGCCGCTGGCATCCCAAAACCAGCTCTTAACGAATGTGCCACTCGGCCGGCCCTAGTTGGTATGTTTTGTAGATTAAATTAATTTAAGTACGGATCTACAATCCATTATCTATAATTCAGGAGTTCTAAAATGGCAGAAAAATCTGTCCTGAGTTCACTGGGTCAAGCAATCTGATCTGAACTGACATGATGGTAGTTATGATGTTTATTTATAGTGTGAATGTTTGTTTATACGTGTGACTGCAGAAATATTACTATTTTGATTACAAGGTACTTGTGACTGCCCCAGAAACCATTAAGTGTGTTAATATGCAGTATTTGTATCATGTTACCTTTCTAAAAATCTAAAGAATCAGGATTCTGAAAGGTCTCTGGCTTTAGAGGTTTCCAATAAGGGATTGTAGGTCTATATTGGCCTAAGGAAAACATCAGGGAGGCAGTTATGCTGCAGAAAATATTATTATACAAATGGAGAGATTTAACTAGGTATATTTTATCATTTTTAAAAAGAGTGCTCTATACAGCATTGTAAATAATATAATAGCATTGTTTTAATGATACAGAGTTTATTTTAAGATTATTTGTGACATTCTGAATGGAACAAATTGAAGGTGAGTAAATTTTGAGTAGACAAAATGTTTGCTTACAGTATGTCTCTCTCCCCCATTTTTTTAAAGCAAAGTTCTCACATAGATGTGGTTCGTTTTCCATGTGTGGTTTATATCAACGAAGTCCGAGTCATACCCCCAGGAGTAAGAGCCCATAGCAGCCTGCCTGACAATAGAGCATATGGGTAAGTTAGCATTCTTTTAAAAAGTATTTTGACTGAAGATTGTCGTAGAAACATATTCTTAAATGAAAAAATTTAAGGTGATACTTTGTAGGTAAAAAAACCCAAAACCCTAAAACTTTATTCAATTAAGGTTGTTATGTTGCATTGTAAATTAACTCTAGTTTTCTGTATAATCCATATATCATTGTAAACTTAAAAAGAGTAATTATTTAATCTGAGTACTAAACTTTTCTTCATTCCTTTTTTTTAAATTAGTGGAAATAGGTTTATATTTGTCAAAATATTGTAGGATGGCATAATCTAGTAGATGAAGTATTTGTAGCCTTTTTCCTTGAAAATAAATAAGAACGTCTGAATATTTAGAAGTATATCTTTTATTATGTTGTTACATTTTTATTATATTGTTTTATAGTAATCAGTTTTCATGACTTGATGATCTTTTAAAACTGATACATGTCTTAAAAAATAGTAGCTTCATATTAGCTATTAGTTGTACTTAGCAAATTGTTATTTGGTGCTTTATCTTTCTTAGGCTCTATGGGAAATACACAAAATGTAAGGCATGCTCACTGACATGGAGTTATTAATAACTATAAACACTGACGTGGGCCGGCCGAGTGGCGCGGTGGTTGGGAGCTGGTTTGGGACGCCAGCAGCCCCGGTTCGGATCCCACATATGAGGGCCAGTGACACTGCCCTCTTTAGAAAAAAAAAACAACAACAACAAAAAAAACTAACGTAAAACAAGAGGAATTTGATCTTTGTTGTAACTTGAATAATTATTTTCTTTTGATTTTAATTACATGAATTGAAGGTATAAACTAAGATTTGGTGTGGAAACATAGGGATATATGTAATAAATATAGCTATGTGAGTTTTTAGCTGATAGCCTAGGTTTTAATCTTATGTGTCAATACCACATTTCATTATGTGCGTGCTGTGATAGCTCATTTTCTATTATGTGAAAGAGTTATTGTTGGGTGTTATGGTACAAAGCTAAGGGCTCATTTCTTAATAATTGTGTAAGTAGTTGGTTATTTATAGAAGTAGAGAAAAAATATTCCAATGTTTTTAGGTCATTCAGAAATAAAACAGAAAAGCAATAAGAATGTTCAGTTAATGTTTATAATGAGAAATCATTATGATTGACTTCATGTCTTTTTCCCTTGTTTAAGGAAATAAAACCTCGTGTTTTCCTATAATTTCTTCCTACTTTTCCTATAAAGAGAGATGTGTATAGAATAGGAAAGATGGAATAATTTTAGTGTATCCAGCAGTTTTCTCTAATTGTATTGCTTTTGGTCCAAAAAGATCTATTAGCTATTGCTGCATAACACATTACAGCAGCCTAAAAGAATAAAATATTTATTATCTCACACTGTTTCTGAGGGTCAGGAACCTGGTAGCATCTTAGTTGGTTCAAGTTTCCTCATGAGGTTATAGCCAAGATATGGACCCAGCTGCAGTCTCAGATTTGACTGATGCTGGAGATTTTGCTTAGAATTAGAAGCTCACTCATGTGACTGTTGGCAGGAGACTTTTCAGTTCCTTGCCAGGAGAACTTCTCTATGAGGAGTGCTCACGTCACAACATGGATTTCTCCAGAGTGAGTGATCCAGAGTGAGCGACCATACCCAAAAACTGAAGCCACAGTCAGTGTGCTTTATAACTTATTATCAGAAGTGACACACTGTCTCTTTTATTATATTCTCTTGGTTACATATTCTTCTGGCACAGTGTGGGAGGGAACTACATAAGGGTGTGAATATCAGGATCTTTGGGGGCCATTTTGGAGGCCAGTTACCACAGCAGGCCAAACCAATCTCTACCAATAGCTAATTGCAATGAGTAAGAGTATTTGTTACATTTTCCCCCTTATTTCTCTCTTTTTTCTTAGCCATTCTTAGGGGTGAATGGCTGTTGGTGTTTTAATAATTCCAAATATGAAATTGTCAGAAACAGCTTTATACACAGTATGTTACCAAAAAATGAAGTATTAATTCAGTAACACAAATGTAAGATGTCAGGACGCCTGACATCTCAAAGTTGAAAGTAATGTCACAGATCAAATGTTTGTGGAGCATACTTTACAAATTTTTCTCATTGTAAAATTCAGAACTGTAGTTAAAACCTCTGTAATCCCTCCATCCTGAGAGAATCCAAACATTTGATGCATTGTGTTTTTTTAATATATATGTGTGTGTGTGTGTTTGTGTATATATTTAGTTTTTTTTTTTTGGTAGGTATTATATCTTATATGAAGTTAGGTTTGCATCATCAAATTTTAAGGTGAAAGTCTAGTACAAACAAATTACCATTGATTCTTTTTTGTTTTCTAAAGATTTTATTGGGGAATTGGAGGGGAACAGTGTTGGAGAATTGGGGAAGGGGAACAGACAAGTTGCTGTCCTTTTGTTCTTCAGACTAGTTGCGGAGGACATCGCTTCACTGGCCCATGTTGGTATTATCATTGCGCTCTTCCTGGATGAGGTAGTTGCTCACTGGCCATTGAACTGCTGCTCACGGCAGCTCTTGCCAGCACTCGCTGGCTGCTGGCCACTCACTGAAGCTCACTCGCACTGCTGGCCAGCTCCACTGCAGCCTACGCCGTCGCTGGCGAGTCACGGCAGCCCAACTCCAGGTCGAGCTGTTGTTCACTATCTTAGCTGTAGAGGGTGCAATGTCACTGGCCCTCATGTGGGATCCAAACTGTGTCGGCCTGCTCAGAGCTGGCGTTCCAAGCCAACTTCTAACCAGCACGCCACTTGGGCGGCCCACCATTGATTCTTTAAATTACTTTTCAGTTACCAGGACCTGAGTCTTTGGTACATCAGAAGTAAAAGAATTTACATTTCAGCCCTTTTCCTTTTCTTTGAGAGATCAGAAGCCAGAGTCTAGTTTGAAGAACAAGGATAGGAGGGAGAGACTAGTGTTGTTGAGCAGTAGTTGAATTTGGGTAAGGTAAATGTATGGTGCAACTCTGACCCCATTGTATACTGTTCTGTCTGTTCCTTTATTTCTTTTCACGTTATGTCAGGAATACTTTCAGATTATTCACTTTTATTTGAAAATGTGATTTCTAATGGCTGCATAATCTAATGAATGACTTATGAGGTTGGACAATTAAATTCACGAACTCATCCTCGAAAAAGTGCTGCATAGCTCATTGCTGAATAGTCACCTTCGAAGTACTCCCCCTTGAGAAGCTATGCACCAATGCCAGCACCTAGTCCACTCTTCAAAGCAATTTTGGAACTCTTTCTGTAATGGCCATCAGAGCTGTCGTCATATTACCCTTGATGTCCTCAATATCATCAAAATGTCTTCCTTTCAATATTTCCTTTATCTTCAGGTGAAGAAAAGTCATTAGGGGCCAGATCAGGTGAGTAGGGAGGGTGTTCCAATACAGTTATTTATTTACTAGCTAAAAACTCCCTCACAGACAGTGCCATGTGAGCTGGTGCATTGTCGTGATGCAAGAGCCATGAATTGTTGGTGAAAAGGTCAGGTCATTTTCGTCTAACTTTTTCATGCGGCCTTTTCAGCACTTCCGGATAGTAAACTGGTTAACTGTCCAGTTGGTATAAATTCATAACAAATATTCCATCTGATATACAAAAAAGTTAGCAACATTGTTGCAACAAATTCGTGAACTTAATTGTCAGATCTCATATTATAATTTATTTGGCTAGTCCTCATGTGGGGACCATTAGATAGTTTTTAGTTTTCAAATTGCAAGTAATAGTATAATGAACATCCTCTTGAAAAAAATCTTGGTTTGCATGTCAGTTTTCATAGAAACACTTTTTAAAAAGAAGTGTTTCTGGATCAAATGGTGTAAACATTTTCTCAGTCTCCTGAATTTATTGCCACATTGTTTTTCAGAAACAGATAATACACCTGTTTATATGCCTACCAGAAATGCATGAAGGAACCTCTATGACAGTACTTTGAGCATTACACTTTTTACCATTTGGATTTTTTATAAATAAACAACAAAGCATGCTGTGTTTAAAGTCAAGATTTTAGTTGAGCCTAGGGAATTTCAGCTAAGTGTGAAATATATGTCAAGTGTAGCAAGGTTTTATTCTAATGCAAATTAAATAGGTTTTAATCTTTATATAAATCTACCAAAAAATGAAAATATTTGTGTAACTTGCTGCTATACTAATTTTAGTTTAGGGTTTAAATCACAATTTAGGGCTCTGACGGAAAATTACTATGGCTTTGTATTAATGTGAATTAAGTGGAAATCAAATTATAATGGTAATCTACAACTTGAAGTTAACTTTTGATTCTTTTTGCTAATGAAAGAAAATGATGTAAAGAATTATACAATTTCGGGCTGGCTGAGTGGTGTGTTGGTTAAGAGTTGGCTTGGGATGCCAGCTCTGAGCAGCAGGGGCCTGGTTCGGATCCCACATGAGGCACAGTGACTCTGCGCTCTCTACAGCTAAGATGGTGAACAACAGCTCCACCTGGAGCTGGGCTGTCGTGAGTCACCCGTGACAGCATAGGCTGCAGTGGGGCTGGCCGGCAGCTGAAGTGCGCTTTTGTGAGCTGCCGTGAGCAGCCGTCCAGTGGCTGGCGAGCGACTGCCTCACCTGGGAAGAGCTCAATGATCACAATACCAACATGAGCCAGTGAAGCGACATCCTCCACAACTAGACTGAAGAACAAAAGGACAGCAAATTGTCTGTTCCCCTCCCTTGATTCCCTAATGCAGTCCCCGCCCCCAATTCCCCAATAAAATCTTTAAAAAATTAATAAAATTAGATATCACAATTAATTAGAATTTACCTTTAATATACGTTAAAATTTTTAAATATTTTGGTGATTTGGAATGGTCCAAGTAGCAGGCAAATGATGCTTGATGATTAAAATTGTTTCAGTGATACTCAGAGTAAATAGTTGAGAATTGAATGTAAATAAAATTACAGAAAATAATTACAATTGACTATATATTTATTATTTAATCCTTAGGACTTTTGTATCTTAATTCTAGAATTGATTTTAAATTTCTGTTTACTTTGTTTTTTGTTTTAATTTAGGGACTATTTATTGCAAAGGCTGATGTTTCAACTTTGTTTTATTCACAGGGAGACATCTCCGCACACATTTCAATTAGACTTATTCTTTAACAATGTAAGCAAACCAAGTGCCCCAGTTTTCGATAGGTTGGGAAGGTATGTACCCTCTAGGTAATTTCACCGGAAACTCATAAGTTAGTAGGGAAACCTTTTTATTCTTTAGGTGGATGAAAGGATATATATGTGGCAGACCCAAGAACTGACGGTTTAATTTTATCAATTGGCAATATTAAAGAAATATCAAAGCTCCTAAGAAGATGTTGAGTTTATTTACACAACAAAATTTTAAATGTGTTGAACAGCCATCTTTTGATTGCTGCTTATGGGTGTATGCATTTCTTGTACATATCACATGATTTTATAATAACTTAATTTGGAAAAGATTGCTTTTTGTTTCTTAAAACTATAGAAACACGTTGATAGCTGATGTTTTGTCTGTCTTTTATATTATACTATTGCATAATTTAAAATTCCATAGTTACAGTTTGTAAAATGAGTGTTTTGTTAATAGTTATCTCCTTTTTGCATTATATAACACATGCTAGGTATTGTGTATTATTAAAACTAGTTGTTTTGATATCTATAGAATAATTGACCATTAAGTGGGGTTTATGTCAAATTCATTCATAAAATAAAAAATTTAAAAGCTTAAAAATGGAAACATTTCTATCCCTATTAGGGATTAACAGTTTATTTTATTTATTTATTTATTTATTTATTTATTTATTTATTTATTTATGAGGGCAGTATCACTGGCCCTCATATGTGGGACCCGAACTGGGGCCGCTGGCGTCCCAAGCCAGCACTTAACCACCGTGCCACTCGGCCGGCCCCGATTAACAGTTTTTTTTAGATATCACTTATTTTTTCATTCATTCTTCACTCATTTATTATTAAATTATATTGATAATTTAACTTTTTTAAAAATAAAGGGAACCTAGAGAATCTGACACAGCTAACTTTTAATGTTATATAGAATGTTTCTCTTATGCTAGTATGTACTTGATAAAAATAGGTGTTTTTCTTTAATTTTGGTTCCAGTATAGTACATTTTTTTTTAAGACTATAATGCGTGGTTTTCTACCCTGGCTGTATATTAGAATTACTTGAGGGGATTTTGAGAAAATACTGATATCTACACTCACCCCAAATCAATTATATCAATTTCTGGGGGGTTGGTTTTATACTCTTTAAAATAGCATTGGTGGGGAGGGTGCAGATTTAACTCAAACTTTGTACTTTATTAAACGGGAAATGAATCTAGAAAGACGTCTTCACATGAACTGTGATGTTCAACGTTTGAGCCTATGTAATTTATTCCTACTCTTTTGGCAGCCTGGAATATGATGAGAATACTTCCATCATCTTCAGACCCAACTCAAAGGTAATTGCTGAAGTCAGCTTTCATCTTGTTGCTACTGTTTATTTCCATCTTCATTCAGAGCTTTTGATCCAAATAAATCATTGATGTAGAATTTCAGCTTATTTGGTTCTAGTTCTGCAGAATATCATCATTTTTCTTATTCCTCTTATATCCAAAAGCTGTTTTAAAATGGAGCAAAGACATTGAAATATCATTTTCTACATAGAAACCTTTCTTCTCCTAATTTTATCCTTGAGTCAGGAAGAGGTCAGCAACTGTGCTTTCTTTTCCTTTCATTTAGGTGGGCAAGTTCAGAAGATGACAGGCAGGTAAATTATTAGACATCAATGTGCCTTAGTAAAGTTTTCCTAAAAAATACATATTTCATATTTTTTCCTTTCATGTTGAAAGTATGCCTTTTTTTCTTGATGTACTAAATGCCATTCTGGAAGCATCTAAAAGATCTGAATCATGGAATATCTGAAGCCCCAAAATAATTGTGATCTAGTAAGGGACTACTCAGCCTGCTATTTGTTTTTGGTGGGATATAAATATTTAATCCTCACCACCCTGTTTAGGCTAAAAATTACCTTCTCTCCTTGTCTTCCTTCCAATGAGCTTTCTTTCTATAGCTCAGAACCTATCAATCCCTGGGCATAGTCTTTGAGCCTTTCTTCTGGTCCCCAGTTTCCTTTACCTAGAGTTTGCTTAAGTTAGTGAGGAGAATAATTTCTTCCTTATTTTACCTTTAGAACGGGGTCCCATGATCACTTATTGCTTCATCTTTACCCAACATGGTAAAGAGTGAAAAGAGAACTCGGAAGTCAGAGTTTTGGTTTCTAGTCCAGGTTCTTCTACTGACACTTCAATTATCTTATTTGTTGATAATATTTATTCTGACTACCTCTCATAGTTACTGTGAAGATAGAGGAATTAATGTAGATAAGTTCTGAAAAAAAATTATTTTTATAAGGAAATGTTGAGGGTTAATGGCGTTGATAAAGTCTTTGATCTTTTTAGAAGAAAATTTCTTTGCAAAAACAATCTGTTTAATGCTTCTGGTTACCCTTACTTTTAATTACAATGTGGGTACATAAGCTATACCTGCATGCTTGAGTTGGACATGTAAAGAATATTATACAATTTTTTGGTTTTTATAAATCTTGAGACTGATGCCTCCGTGACCCCTGTAACTATTGGGGTTTAATTCATTAATTGGCAGTAATTCCCACTTAATTTCATTTTCATTTCTCTTCTCTTGGTTGGGAATCTGGTTATGCTTTTTGAATAAAGATAAAGTATAGGACTGGGGGGATGTATTCTTGAGAAACGTTTAAGTATGGTAACTGGAGGGCCAT
This sequence comes from Aselliscus stoliczkanus, assembly GCA_033961575.1. NCBI lineage: Eukaryota > Metazoa > Chordata > Mammalia > Chiroptera > Hipposideridae > Aselliscus > Aselliscus stoliczkanus. The sequence continues at coordinate 37,493,873 of CM066731.1, forward strand.
ATAAAAGCTGTGCCTCTCAGTGAATTTCTACCAACACTGACCTTTGCATTTTCAGCATACTTTTAAAAATTTTAGTTGAACCACAAAGTTATTTAATATCAGTTTACTTCTTGCATATTAAAATATTAAGTTGAAAGGTATTTTCCTCTCATAAATCAGGTGAATACTGATGGTTTGGTGCTAAGGGGATGGTACAACTGTCTGACACTGGCAATATATGGATCAGTGGACAGAGTGATAAGTCATGACAGAGACTCTCCACCACCACCACCTCCACCTCCTCCTCCTCCTCAGCCACAGCCAAGTTTGAAAAGGAATCCAAAACATGGTGAGAATTTTAAATTTGCTTTTGTCAGTGACACTTAGTTCATTATAACAGGAAAAGATAGCTCAGAGAGCTCTTCTATTTTTTGAACATTGTGTAAGACTTGACAAGGCAACTGTCAGTCTCCCATTCTTTCCTATAAGAGTTTCTTTTTATGTTGCAGTGGTTATATTTTTATTTCCTTTTTCTACTTTCCTAGAATACTTTTTAAATTGACCTGGGATGTGTTTTTTGAAATATAAATATGTAAATGATAATGTACTCCAGTGGTAATTACTGTTTTACTATCAAAGTTGTTTCTAAAATAATTGAAGAATAGACATTAAGTTTGGTATATATTGGGTTGTCGAAAAAGTCATGCCGTATTTTTTCTGTTTTTTTGTTGCTAAAATGTGTCATGACTTTTCTGACAACCCAGTATTTTTGGAATACTCATGTTAATGGCATTTTTTTCAGGAGTGCATTTTAAATTTGTTTAGATGTCTAAATCTTAGGTAATGCACATTTTTCTATTTTTTGAGAAGCTTTTGCTCATTAGCTGGAGATAAGAAAAATGAGAACTCCAGTAAATTTCTGTGGCTTTCCTTGTATAAAGCAGGCAGCTGGACTCATGTTTCTCAGGATCTCTTCAACTTAGTCCATTATTACTCACTGTAGCTGTTGAAATGAGATTCAGGAATACATTTTGAAATTATAATTGAGATTACTAAAAAAATATTTTGTTTTACAATTAGCATTTTATGAACACAAATAAAATGACCTTTGTTTCTCGACGTAATAGTGTGGTGTGAGCTCATTGTGTTAGGTGGTGGTCACAAACTATTTTAACCTCTTATATCTTATCTGCTAAGCACAGTTCATCTTCCATTTTTCTTTTTCTTTTAATCCTTTATTCTTCTATGTTCATTTGTCTTTTTTATCAAACTGTGAGTTTCTGTGGGCAGAGTATATATTACTTATGTTTGTGTCTTTTTTTTTTAATTTAATAAAACTTATTTAAACTAAAAAGAATTCACTCATTTCTTCTACCCCTCACCTCCCTACATCTGGCAACTACCGGTCCGTTTTATTTATGAGCTTGGTTTAAAAAAACCTTTTTTTTAGATTTCACATATAAGAGATCACACGGTATTTGGCTCTTTCTGACTGATTTCACTCTAGTAAAATCCCCTCACAGTCCATCTGTGTTGTTAGAAATGTCAAGACTTCATCCTTTTTTATGGCTAAATAATATTCCAGTATGTAGGTATACCACAATTTCTTTATTCACCCATTGATGAACACTTATGTTGTTTCCATATCTTGGCTGTTGTAGATAATGAAGTAGTGAACGTGGAGGTGCATATATCTTTTCAAGTTAGTGTCTTGTTTTTCTTTAGATAAATATCCCGAAGAGTAATAGCTGGGTCATACGGTAGTTCTGTTTTTAATTTTTTGAGGGACTTCCTTACTGTTTTCCATAGTGGGGCTACACCAGTTTACATTCCCACAACAGTGCACATCCTTTTCTCCACATCCTTGCCAACACTTGTTATTTCCAGTCTTTCTGATAATAGCCATTCTAACAAACGCAAGGTGATACCTCATTCTGATTTTGATTTGCATTTCCCCGATGAGATCTGCCCATTTTTTAATGGATTGTTTTTTTGCTGTTGAGTTATATGAGCTCTTTATATATTTTGAATTTTTAGCCCCTTTTCAGATATATGGTTTGCGAATAATTTCTCCCATTAGTAGGTTGATTTTCATGTTGATGGTTTCATTTGCTGTGCAGAAGCTTTTTAATTTGATGTAGTCTCACTTGTTCATTTTTGCTTTTGCTTTGGTGTTAGATTCAAAATATCACCCAGATCCATGTCAAGGAGCTTACCACCTATTTTTGTTGTTGTTGTTTTTTTTCAGGAGTTTCATGGATTCAGGTCTTACATTCAAGTCTTTAATTCATTTTGAGTTAATTTTTGTGTATGGTGTAAGATAGTGGTACAATTCCATTCTTTTGCATTTGGATGTCCAGTTTTCCCAGCACCTTTTACTGAAGAGTACTTTCCCTTTGTATATTCTTGGCTCCTTTGTCGTAAATTAATTGACCATTTATGTGTGGATTTATTTCTGGGCTCTCTATTCTATTCCATTGATCTATGTATCTGTTTTTAGGCCAATACAGTAAAACCTTGGATTGCGAGTAACATGGTTTGTGAGTGTTCCGCAAGATGAGCAAACATTTCTAATATATTTACCTTGGTAAACAAGCGATGTCCTGCAATATGAGTAGTTTGTTTCCGGAATGAATTATGCTCGCAAACCAAGTACATTTTAACATGGTAAATGAGCGATGTCTTGCAATATGAGTAGTTTATTTCCGGAATGAATTACGCTCGCAAACCAAGGTATTACTATATATACTCTTTTTAATTACTATAGCTTCATAATTCAGTTTGAAATCAGGGAACGTGATACCTCCAGCTTTGTTCTTCTTTCTCAAGATTATTTTGGCTATTCTGGGTATTTTGTAGTTCCGTACACATTTTAGGATTGTGTGTTCTATTTCTGTGAAAAAATGCCATTGTAATTTTAATAGGGATTTCATTGAATCTGTAGATTGCTTTGGGTGGTATGGACATTTTAACAGTATTATTAAAATGCATGAGCACAGAATTTCTTTCCATTTATTTGTGTCTTCAGTTCCATTAATGTCTTGTAGTTTTCAGAATACATGTCTGTCATTCACCTACTTGGTTAAGTTTATTCCTAGGTATTTTATTTTTGTATGAAAACCCAATCGATTTTTGCATATTGATTTTTGTATCCTCCAACTTTACTGAACTCATTTATTCTAACAGTTTTTTCATGGAGTCTTTAGGGTTTTCTATTTATATATATCGTCTGCAAATAGAGACAATTTTAATTCTTCCTTTCCAATTTGGAGGCATTTTCTTTTTCTTGCCTAGTTTATCTGGCTAGGATTTCCAATACTATCTTGAATAGAAGTGGCGAGAGAGTGTATCCTTGTATTGTTTCTGATCTTAGTGGAAAAACTTTCAGCTTTTCACTATTAAGTATGATGTTAGATGTGGGCTTGTCATATATGGCCTTTATTATGTTTAGGTATGTCCCTCTACACCCATTTTGTTGAGAGTCTTTGTCATAAACGAATGTTGAATTTTGTCAAGTGCTTTTTCTGTATCTATTGAGATGATTATATGATTTTTATCCTTCATTTTATTAAAGTGTTGTATTATAAAGACTGATTTGAGGATGTTAAACTATTCTTTCCTCTCTGGAGTAAATCCCAGTTAATCATTGTGTATGATCCTTTTAATATGTTGTTAAATTTGGTTTACTAATACTTTTTTGAGGATTTTTGCATCTATATTCATCAGGGATATTGGCATTTAATATTCTTTTCTTCTGGCATACTTCTCTGGTTTTGGTATCAGGGTAATAGTAACCTCATAAAATGAATTTGTAAGGATTTCCTCTTCTGTTTTTTGGAAGAGTTTAAGAAGGATTGCTATTAATTCTTTGAATATTTGATAGTGAAGCCATCTGGTCCTGGACTTTTGTTTATTGGGAGGTTTTTGATTACTGATTCAATCTCTTACTAGTAATTGGTCTATTCGGATTTTCTGTTCCATCGTATTTCAGTCTTGGTGAGTTGTTATTAATAGGAATTTATCCCTTCTAGGTTGTTTGATTTGTTGGCATGTAATTTTTTATAGTATTCTCTTAGGATCCTTTGTATTTCTGTGGTATCAGTTATAACATTTCCTTTTTTATTTCTGGTTTTATTCATTTGAATTCTCTGTCTTTTTTTTCTTAATGAGTCTTGTTAAAGGTTGGTCCATTTGGTTTATCTTTTCAAAGAACCAGCTCTTAGTTTCATTGACCTTTTCTACTGTCCACCATCTTATAACAGTGCCTGACATATTATTGTATATAGTAGCTACTCTAAATTTTGTTAAATTTACTGAGGTGTTTTAAAATTGACATTTAAGCTTACACATTGTGTATCTATGTATGTTTTTTAACTTATTTTGCTATAATTACAGATTTATAAGAGGCTCCAAAGAAATGTACTGGGAAGCTCTCTGCACTCTTCCCTAGTTTCCCCCAGTGTTAACATCTTTTACAACTATAGCACAATATCAAAACAATAAAATTAGCATTGGTGTAATCTGTGGGGCTTGTTCAGATTTCACCAGTTAAACATACACTCATGTGTTTTTGTTTGTGTCTGTGTGTCTATGCAATATTAAGTCCTGTCTAGCCTTTTATAATTACCACCACTATCAAGATATTTGATTGTACCATCACAAGATTCCCTGAAATTCATCTACTTCATTGCATGTATCAATAGTTCGTTCTTTTTTGTTGCTCAATAGTATTACATAGTATGAATGTATCATAATTTAACTGTTCAGTCATTGAAGAACATTTAGTTTTCAGTTTTTGACTTGCAAATAAAGCTGTTACGAGCATTCTTGTACATCTTCCTATAGGAAAATAAGTTCATTTCTCTGGGATAATGCTGCTCAAGAGCATATACAGTATATTTTGGTATGTGGAAAGTCAGAAATTCTACCTTTACCTAATATAAGTAAATTAGCAAAATTTCTGTTAGACATCAGGACAAGTTACTAAATCCTAAAGATGAAAAACTCAAATGATGAACACCATTTTTGTCATGCGTTCATTTCTCTATACCTTAATAATTTGAAAGTTCTTTTTCTGTCTAATAAAACTCTAGCTGATGGGGAGAAAGAAGATCAGTTTAATGGAAGCCCTCCAAGACCACAGCCAAGGGGACCAAGAACTCCACCAGGACCCCCTCCTCCTGATGATGATGAAGATGATCCCATGCCTTTGCCAGGTACAAATAAAATCAATGCTAGTTTTTTAACCCCCTTGATAATGTTAATAGTGCTTTTCAAAGAAAGAAAATTAAATGCTGGTAATCAAAGCTTGATGAATGATATTCCCCTTCTTTCATCCTGTGCAGTATTTCCTTGTGGTTTTCTGTTGGCAGGTGAACTTGTTTAAAAAGAAAATCAGGGGGCCGGCCGAGTGGTGCAGTGGTTAAGCGCTGGCTTGGGACGCCAGCGGCCCTGGTTCGGATCCCACATACGAGGGCCAGTAACACTGCCCTCTTAAAAAAAAAAAAAAAAAAATCAGTTAATTCATTTGAAGCTGTACCAACATTGCTTTGAAAATAAAGGGGTAAGGTGCTACAGTGGCATGTACAGAAAAGAACCAGTAAAAATAAGCAGTATGTATTAGAAGAGATAAATGTCTGCATAGTTTTTTAATAGATAAAATAAAAAGGACTAGCTTATAGTATTAGAAAATAAAATAGTATACTTTGTTAACTTGGACAGTGTAAAGTTGTGCAATATATAGTCTTAATATTTTTTAAGGTGAGCTTTTTAAAAAACATTTATAAGCTAAATCATTCAAGATGTCATTAAGTAATCACAATATCCAATCTTGGTGCCCTATGTTATTTAAACTATTAAAATATTCTGTGCCTTGAGGACCTTTTTCTCCAAAAAGGGCATACAGATGGCCAAAAGATGCTCAACGTCACTAATCATCAGAGAAATGCAAATTTAAACCACAATGATATATCACCTCACACCTGTTAGAATGGGTATCATCAGTAAATCAACAAACAAGTGTTGGCGAGGATGTCGAAAAATGGGAACTCTCATGCACTGTTGGTGGGATTGTAAATTGGTACAGCCACTATGGAAAACAGTATGGAGGTTCCTCAGAAAATTAAAAACAGAGCTACCATATGACCCAACAATTCCACTTCTGGGTAGTTATTTGAGGAAATCCAAAACCATTAATTTAAAAGATATATGTACCTCCATGTTCATTTGCAGCATTATTTACAGTAGCCAAGATATGGAAGCTACCTACTTGCCCATCAGTAGACAGATGGATAAAGAAGAAGTGGTACAAAGATACAGTGGAATATTAGTTAACCATAAAAGAGAATGCATTTTTTTTTTTTTAAGTTTATTGGGGTGACAATTGTTAGTAAAGTTACATAGGTTTCAGGTGTGCATTCTGTAATACATCATCTGTATATCACATTGTGTGTTCACTACCCAGAGTCAGTTCTCCTTCTGTCACCATATGCTTGATCCCTTTTACCCTCATCTACGACCCCTCTCCCCACTTACCCTCTGGTAAGCACTAAACTATTGTCTGTGTCTGTGAGTTTTTGTTTCTTCATTTGTTTGTCTTGTTCCTTTGTAGTTTTGTTTTATATATCACATATCAGGGAAATCATATGGTTTTCAACTTTTTCTGACTTATTTCATTTAGCATAATAATCCCAAGATCCATCCATGTTGTTGCAAATGGCACTATTTCGTCTTTTCTTATGGCAGAATAGTATTCCGTTGTGTGTGTGTGTATATCACATCTTCTTTATCCAGTCATCTATCGAAGGACACATTAGTTGTTTCCATGTCTTGACCACCTTAAATAAAGCTGCAATAAACATCGAAGCACATATATCTTTATGGATGAATGTTTTCAGATTTTTTTGGGTAGATACCCACGAGAGGGATTGTTGGATCATATGGTAATTCTATTCTTCATTTTTTGAGGAACCTCCGCACTGCCTTCCATGGCGGCTGCACCAATCTGCATTCCCACCAACAGTGTATGAGGGTTCTTTTTTCTCCGCAGCCTCTCCCAACACTTGGTATTTGTCTTGTTGATGGTAGCCGTTCTAACTGGTGTGAGGTGATATCTCATTGTGGTTTTTATTTGAATTTCTCTGATAATCAGTGACGTAGAGCATTTTTTCATATGTTGTTGGCCATTTGTATGTCCTCTTTGGAGAAATATCTATTCAGGTCCTCTGCCCATTTTTTAATTGGGTTGCTTATTTTTTTGTTGTTTAGTTATATGGGTTCCTTATATATTTTGAATTTTAGCCTCTTATCAGAGGTGTTTGCAAAAATCTTCTACCATTCATTTGGTTGTCTCTTTATTTTGTCAATGGTTTCTTTTGCTGTGCGGCTTTTTAGTTTCATATAGTCCCATTTGTTTATTTTAGCTTTTACTTTCCTTGCCTTCGAAGTCAAATTCATAAAATCCTTTTTGAATTCAAGATCCATAAGTTTAGTTACCTATGTTTTCTTCTTTGCAGTTTATTGTTCCACATCTTATGTTTAGGTCTTCGATCTGTTTTGAGTTAATTTTGGTACACGGTGACAGATAGCGGTCTAGTTTCAATGAATGAAATCTTAACATTTGTGACAACATGGATGGACCTAGAGGATATTGTGCTAAGTGAAATAAATCTGACAGAGAAAGACAAATAACCGTATGATTTTACTTATACATGGAATTTTAAAAAAACAAAATAAATGAACAAAAAAACCTCATAGATATAGAGTACTAATTGATGGTCACCAGATGGGAGGGTGTTGGGGGAGGGGTGAAAAAAGTGAAGGGATTATAGTGTACCAATTGCCAGTTATAAAACCAGTCATGTGTTGGGCCGGCCGAGTGGCGCGGTGGTTGGGAGCTGGCTTGGGACGCCAGCGGCCCCGGTTCGGATCCCGCATGTGAGGGCCAGTGACACTGCTCTGTAAAAAAACCAAACAAACAAAAACCAGTCATGTGGATGTAAAGTACAGCATAGGGAATATAGTCAATAATATTGTAGTAACCATGTATGGTGTCAGATGGGTACTAGACATGCCGGGGTGATCCCTTTGTTACATATATGAATATCTAATTACTATGTTGTATGCCTGCAACTAATGTAATATTGCATATTAACTATAATCGAAAAGTAAATTTGAAAAGTAATCTGTGCTTTAAATCGCAAATTTTCCAGTGTCTGGTGACAAGGAAGAGGATGCTCCTCATAGAGAAGATTACTTTGAGCCCATTTCTCCTGATCGGAATTCTGTTCCCCAGGAAGGTCAGTATTCTGATGATGGAGAAGTAGAAGAGGAACAGCAGGTAGAAGGTGACGATGATGAAGATGATGTGGATGGAGAGGAAGAAGAGGATGAGGATGAGGATGATCGACATACAGTAGATAGTATCCCTGATGAAGAAGATGAAGATGAAGAGGAAGATGGTGAAGAAGATGAAGAAGGTGAAGGTGGGTTATATTAACTACGACTTACTGGTTTTAAGTGATAGAAGTTAATTTGATGTCGCTTTGAGCTGTGCAAAAAAATTTATAACAAAGATAGGCTTTCAAGAAACCCAAGAGTTGGAATGTAATTGACCCTCAAGACTTGGGTAGAAATGGAATTTCCATCTTTGCTTTATGTTGGTATTTTATTTTCTGTCAACTAACTTGTTTCTGTATTCACCTCACAGCTTTAATCTCCTTTTTAACCAACCAGCCTACTTGGCTGTATCTCAGTTTCATTTCTAATTTCCTGCAAAGGAGATTCTGTTTGGCTTACTGTGGCACCAGTTGCCCCTTGATACTATCAGCTTTGGCAGGGAAGCAGGGTCATACAGCAACTACATGGTGACTAGGATTTGGTGGGTTGTTTTCAGAGTAAGGAGTGGTGTTGTAAACTGGGTAGAATTCCTAAAGATGTCTGTTACCTAGATATTTTACCAAAAAGCTACATTATTTTTAGAAATTCAGGGGGGGAAATATCAACACAGGGATATGTGATAGCGTGATGCAATCTTTTAATTAGGCTTTGCTTCCTTTGGAAGACAAAAAGAGATTTTCAAACTATTTGACTCTTAATTTGTCTAAGAAATGCCATATAAATGTAAAGCCGCTTGGGAAACCAGCAGCCTTGGTTCAGTCCCACATATGAGGGCCAGTGACACTGCCCTCTAAAATAAATAAATAAATAAATAAATAAATAAATAAATAAATAAATAAATAAATAATTGTAAAGCACTTATGCAAAATGACAGATAATCTGCCTTGGCTTTTTTCTAAAATAGTGAAGGTGAGGGTCATTCTACCTGAGAGTGAGGGTCATTTCAGTATCACGGGCCCTTTTACAAAATATAAATAATTAGGTTGAGTGCTAATTTTTTAGCTTCTCCTATTGCCAGATTATCAAGTAATTCTTTTTAGATTTATTATATTTAACTGGCAAATGGTAGTTAAACATCAGGCTGGCTGTTTTTTTAATCTGAGAACATTTTTGTAGAGCAGATGAGAGAATAAGACTAGTTAATTTCTAATTTTATTTCTGTGAGGAAAAGATGCCTGTAGTATAGTTAAGTATAAAGCTGAACAGATACAATAGAAGACTTTGCTTATGAATTTTCTCTATAATTAATTTTATTAGAAATTATATGTGCTGGTAATTGTTTTTAAGATGTTGGGGTAGAAGTTAATTTTGTTGAGGAAATCATTAATTCTTATTTTTTGCTACTATTAAATAAACTTTTTTGATTAACCAGATTTTTTTTTTGCATTAAACAACAATGATGTAATACTTGAATATTATCAAACTAATTTTCAGGGGATGATGGTTATGAACAAATTTCCAGTGATGAAGATGGAATTGCTGACTTGGAACGTGAAACATTTAAGTATCCAAACTTTGATGTTGAATACACTGCTGAAGACTTAGCTTCAGTTCCTCCTATGACATATGATCCATATGACAGGGAGCTTGTACCACTTTTATACTTCAGCTGTCCATACAAGACTACTTTTGAAATTGAAATAAGTAGAATGAAGGATCAAGGTCCTGATAAAGAAAATTCAGGGGCTATAGAAGCCTCAGTGAAGCTAACTGAACTGTTAGATTTGTATCAGGAAGATAGAGGTGCAAAATGGGTAACAGCTTTAGAAGAAATTCCAAGTTTAATAATAAAAGGATTAAGTTATTTGCAATTGAAAAACACAAAGCAAGACTCTCTTGTCCAGTTGGTAGACTGGACCATGCAAGCTTTAAATTTACAAGTAGCACTTCGTCAACCCATTGCCTTAAATGTCCGACAGCTCAAAGCTGGGACCAAGTTAGTGTCTTCACTAGCAGAATGTGGAACTCAAGGAGTCATGGGACTGCTACAAGCAGGAGTGATCAATGGATTATTTGAGCTCCTATTTGCTGATCATGTCTCATCTTCCCTTAAATTAAATGCTTTTAAAGCTTTGGATAGTGTCATTAGTATGACAGAAGGAATGGAAGCTTTTTTAAGAGGAGGGCAGAATGAAAAAAGTGGCTATCAAAAACTTCTGGAGCTCATACTTTTAGATCAGACTGTGAGGGTTGTCACTGCTGGTTCAGCTATCCTTCAGAAGTGCCATTTCTATGAAATCTTGTCAGAAATTAAAAGACTTGGTGACCATTTAGCAGAGAAGACTTCATCTGTTCCTAACCACAGTGAACCTGATCATGACACAGATACTGGACTTGAAAGAACAAACCCAGAATATGAAAATGAGGTAGAGGCCTCAATGGAGATGGATCTTTTGGAATCCTCAAATATAAGTGAAGGGGAGATAGAAAAGCTTATTAACCTCCTAGAAGAAGTTTTCCATTTAATGGAAACTGCACCTCATACAATGATTCAACCTCCTGTTAAGTCATTCCCAACAATGGCACGTATTACTGGACCTCCAGAGAGGGATGATCCATACCCTGTTCTCTTTAGGTAAGACATTTTTGGTTTTGGGAAATCTATTTCACAAAATCTTTGGAGACAGTTTTATGTGGTTGATTTTTTTCAGTCTGTATATAATGCATATCTGTGTAAGGATACTTGATACTTCAAAATAGTTGTGAAACAGAAGTATGTTACTGTGGGTTAGCTATATTTTGTTAGTATTTAAAGTAGTAATAGCAACTTAGAGATAATTATCAACAGCAATGCTTATATAAGCATGTCTGAGCAAGAATAAATGAGAAACTGGTGAGTTGCTTCTAGAAAGGTGGTACAAGAGGATGGCATAGGAAAGAGAAAGCTTTTCAGTGTGAATCTCCTTGTACCTTATCCTGCTAGTACATTGTAAATTAAACTTATATTTTACTAAATTAATTTTACAGTCCTGTTTAAGGATATCTTTAAGGTTCAATTAGCAGTAGGTTCAACTGTCTAACTGGTGATGCAATTTTGCCATTACTAGGATCGGCACGCACAGTAGATAATTTGTTTTAATTTTTGAGACTTTACTTGGCATTTTGCCTATAAATAGTTTTCTACTAAAACTAGGTATGCTAAAAAACGGTTCATGGATTTGATAAAAGAGTGTTGTGTATGGTAGTATTAGCTAGTCAAATACCGAAATTGATAATTTGAAATTTTTTTAGTATATGTCCTATATTTTTCCTGGATACACTAATTCACATATGCCATAGGTAAGTTAGGAGCATGGTGAAAAAGAAGCATTTGATAAGTAGCCTGGAAAGAATTTAAAGTCAGGGTTGATCCTGGAAACAGAAAATATAGCTAGGAAAAAGCCTCACTTTTGTTTGACTTAGTGGAGAGTAGATTTGCTGTTTACGTTGTTTTTAGTAGCAGTATATTGTTGAGGATAAGGATTATGGCCATTAAAATTTTTACCTCTCCTGTCTAATGACTACTGAGCAAATAAAGATAATTTTGTAGATTTAATACATCAATTCATTTCTTTTACAGGTATCTTCACAGTCACCACTTCTTGGAGTTGGTTACCTTGCTTCTGTCAATTCCAGTGACAAGTGCCCATCCTGGTGTGCTGCAAGCCACAAAAGATGTCTTAAAGTTTCTTGCACAGTCACAAAAGGGTCTTCTTTTTTTTATGTCAGAATATGAAACAACAAATTTGTTGATTCGAGCTCTGTGTCACCTTTATGATCAAGATGAGGAGGAAGGTCTTCAATCTGATGGTGTTATTGATGACGCATTTGCCTTGTGGCTACAAGACTCAACTCAAACATTGCAGTGTATTACAGAACTGTTCAGCCATTTTCAGCGTTGTACATCCAGTGAAGAAACTGACCATTCAGATCTCTTGGGAACCCTTCACAATCTTTATTTGATTACTTTTAATCCTGTGGGAAGATCAGCTGTTGGCCATGTTTTCAGTCTTGAGAGAAATCTCCAAAGTCTTATTACTCTAATGGAGTACTATTCCAAAGAAGCCTTAGGGTAATTTTCTACTTATTAAATTTTCCATTATGTGGGAAAACTACATCACTAATGGGCTAGTTTCTTTAAAACGAAGGTGTTGCTTTGAAAGTAAAAACTGTAATTATGTTTTTGCATGACACATAATTTATTTAAGGATTAGAACGACAAATCTAAACTACAAGATGTGGCTGTAAAGCAATCAAGTGGATTTTTTAGCAGCTTCTTCCATTTTCCCAGTGGTGTTGACAAAGATTGCAACTGTAGTAGTACTGCTAGTTTTTGTGGAGGGCCATCCTAAAGCGTGGGATTATATCCCTCAAGAATAATGAGGACTGTGTTGCTATCTTCTACCCTCTAAACTATTCATGGTGCTCTGGTTTCAGAAGTGCTTTGACTGGGTGGGGAGGATTGAAAATGATAATAAGGCTAAAACCTTCTCATACTTTTTAGCTTATAAGAAGAGAAACATGTTTGCTTTTTCTGGAATGTGTCGTACAAAGCAGTGATATCCAGATAACTGGCCTCACAATGGGGTCTTGATATCACTCCTTGAGCTTATGAAAGGTAGACAACAGTGGTTTCTATGTCTTGCTGTATCTTCACAGTTCTGTAGTGGAAGACTGAATGATGATGGCAGTTGATTGATTCATCACACTTTTTCCTATTTATCCAAAGTGGACAAACATTTTAAAGGAGACCAATGAAGTGTACTTGTTAATATACTTCGTATATATTCTTCCTATATTAACAAGTATACCATTGCTAGTGAAATTTACTTGTTAATATTTCATTGTTCTTGTGTACTTTGAATTGGAGGTGAACTTTAAAATCTGATTTCTTGTCTTCAGGAAGTTAGTCAGGTTTAATTGTAAAATTCCTTGGTCTCTTTAAAACCAAGTAGAAAAAAATGTTTAAAATTGTTCCTGAAAAATTGTTTTTGTACCACAAACTTTAAAACCTTATTTTGTTTCAGTGATTCCAAGTCTAAGAAGTCAGTAGCTTATAATTATGCATGCATACTTATTTTGGTGGTGGTTCAGTCTTCCAGTGATGTCCAAATGCTAGAACAGCATGCAGCATCTCTCTTGAAGCTTTGTAAAGCAGATGAAAATAATGCTAAATTGCAAGGTATGGTACTTGAAGTTATTTTAAGCATTTATGATATGTGAAGGAAAAACCCTTTGAATATGTGTGATTAGTACTTTATCATGTTTTGATATACCTAGTAAGACTCTGTTTTTAACTACCTGAAAGTACCTTTTATGAAGGTATTTTATATGGTCTTAAAAAGATTTTAAGGAAATGGTTGAAAGTATCTTTTTTCTGAAAAGTCATGGGAATTGGTGGTTGGTTGAAATTCCTAATCAAAATGGAAGAAGTTTAAAGATGAACTCAAAAGTTCAGTTTTGTATATAGTTTACATGTATGTGTTTTCTATGTATGTATGTCTAAGTACAACTTAGAAATCTTTCATTTGTGGTCAGGTAACACGTATGTGCTATAGCCTTAAAAGTGAAGAATAATGAATATGAAGATTATATTCTAAAGTATATAAATATGTTGAATGAAGTTTATGGAAAACCTTAATGTGGGCAGTCTTGAAAAGTTTAAGCGATCTAATTATAATTTTTTCTTATTTTATTTTTGTTCCTGTCTTTCTGACCTTACCAAGCAGAAAATTTGATAACATTGAGTAAATATTGTAAATTGCATGTGGCTTCTTTTTAATCCTAAATTTTATATGTGATACTATCAGTAAAAGTTAGGTAGTAAATTCAACTTCCATACTGGAAATAGATTTTTTTTCTGAAGTATGCCTTTATAAAAGGAAGGCACATGTCATCTTCTAAGGTATTAATAATACTTTACTACATATTCTGGGTGATGGGCACACTTGTATTTGTTTTATTATTATTATATTTTTCATTTGAGCAATATATTATATATATATATATATATATATGGAAGAGTTAATTTAAAAATGCATAGGAAAGGGCCGGCCAAGTGGGGCGGTGGTTAAGAGCTGGCTTGGGACGCCAGTGTCCCCAGTTCAGATCCCACATATGAGGGCCAGTGACACTGCCCTCTAAAAAATAAAAAATTAAAAAATAAATAAATTAAAAAAATAAAAATGCATAGGAAAAATACTTATGAGGTATGATCAAGCAATACGGTGAATGTTTAAATAAAATTATTATAGTAAAAGACACATTGCCATTAATCCCCCTCAAAATACTCCCCATTGCTTCAAACCCTTATATCATCATTCTTACCACTTTCTGAAGCAGTTCTGGAAGTCCTCTTCCATGAGTGTCTTTAGTTATACTATCTTGGCCGCCTCATCCTGAATTGATTCAAAACGTTTACCTTTTATGGTCATTTTGACTTTGGGGAAGAGCCAGAAGTTGCACGGTGCCAGATCCAGTCAATAAGGTGAATGAGGACACTGTAATGTTTTTATTTGACAGAAATTGCCATATACCAGAAGCAATGCTTGACACGGAGCGTTGTCATGATGGAGGATGATTTACAGCCCACTTTAAAACACACCTTCTCTCAACCATACCTCACACCTGACTGACTGTACCGAACAAGTTGAAACTTGTCACACAGTGTTACTAAGGGTTGACATGCCACCTCACCTTATTGAACATCCCTGCCTTTCTGTTTGATGACACTAGGCAGCAACATTCACTGTATTTCTTGATCACAACAGAGAGGCTCCGTGTCACACATTGCTTCTGGTATGGCCATTTCTGTCAAATAAAAACATTACAGTGTGTCCTCATTCACTTGATTCACTTGCGACTTTTGTCTCTTCTTCAAATCAAAATGACCATGAAAGGTAAATGTTTTTAATCAATTCAGGACATCAAGGCAGCCATGACAATGCAACTAGAGACACTCATGAGAGGACTTCCAGAACTGTTTGAGAAAGTGGCAAGAACAATGGGATAAGTGTGTTGAAAGCAAGGGGGAGTATTTTGAGGTGGATTAATGCCAATGTGTCTTGCACTGTAATAAAATTTTTTAATTTAAACATTCACCTTTTTTTTTAACCACATCTCTTAGGTGTACACAGTGGTAATCCTCATGGAGAAGTGTAGAACCAAGAAAGACATGACTACTTTCCGTTTCCTTTAGTCATTTCTATCAAATGTCTGGAACCGGTATATCACTTTTTATATTAGAATGCTTTTTTATACAACATGCTTGGTATGATGTATAGGTGTGCCATAGCCTCTAGTAGAGTTTTGAGTTCGGTTGTAAATGGTATATTTCATTTGTGTTTGTTTTGTAAATAAAGTTTGCTGTTATTATTTTGGGGTGATAGTGTACATTTAATTTTATAAAGGCAAACTAGGAAATTGACAATTAAAAATTCATGCTTAGGGAAGAGGCACTCACTCAGTAAATCTTCCCCCATAGATTTTGATTCTTTTAGAAATTAATACATTTTGTGCATTTTTTTTTTTTAGTGAGGGAAAGCAATCACAAAATTAGGTGAATAAACATTGTGTTATTAGTTTATAGGCAGCCAGTTTTATATAAAAAAAATGTTTTTAATGCTCCAGAAAAATTCAGTTTACTTAAATGGTCCTGTTTAAACATGTAAATATTTAAGTTTTCAGAAACCAAATACTAATGTGATCACTTTTTATTTCTGAACCAGTATAGTAGGGCATTTACATTTCATTTTACAGCTTCTATAAAGAATTAGACATAGGGCTGGCCAAGTGGCGCGGTGGTTAAGCGCTGGCTTGGGAAGCCAATGGCCCCGGTTCAGTCCCACATATGAGGGCCAGTGACACGGCCCTCAATAAAAAGAATTAGACATAAGTTCATCCTTATGTGAAATTTAGATTATTGAAATCATTATGGATCTGATAATGTTTCTTTTTAGAAAAGAACACCTTTACTTCCTTTGTTATAAAGGCTTTTATTTTAAAGTATTATATTATGAGTTATTCTTTTTGTTTTTAAGAACTGGGCAAGTGGCTTGAACCTCTGAAAAACCTTAGATTTGAAATTAACTGCATCCCAAACCTAATTGAATATGTTAAACAGGTAAGTAAAAGTTTAAAAGCAGCTGATTTTCTGATCTGTATGATAGTATACAATAATATTGCATTAAATCACGTGTAGATAATGCAGTAATTGTTAAGCGTACTACCTGATTTATTAGACTTTGTGAGTCCAGATTGATACATGGATGTAGGTGAGTGTGTGATTGTGTATGTACATGAACATACATGCACACAACCCTGTGTGCTGTAAGGCTCTCCATTACCAGATTCCATCCTATTTTTTCTCTCAGATTGGCCAATACCATCTAACATTTTGATGACATTTACAAAACTTAAATGCTATGATAATGTAAGATATAATTGTTTCAGTTAAACTTTAATGAAAAAGAATTGCCCTCAGAATTTTTAGGTGAGAATTGATGGAGTCAATTCCAGATAATTGCAGTGGGGGCTAGTTCTATTTTTGTTAATTTGGGATGGTCAAATCTGTAATTGAAGTAATTTATGAAAGTTGAAAATCATAAAATTCATAATATTGCAATTGAAATTGTATAGTAATTCATAATATAGTAATTCATCGTGAAAAATTTATTAAAATCATTGTACATTATTAGTTTGGGGAGTTTTAAAATTTTTCATTGCTTCTTAGTTAATACGGTGTGCTAACATAGGAAGAAGGGCTAAAGGCGCTTGTAGACGCATAAAACATTTTAAGCTAGAAGGGCAGAATGGACCTTGAATTGTCTCTTTCATTTAACAGATGAGCTATGTGCTGATGGGGGTGAGGAAGGAGAGAGTATGTGTAAACCATCTTGGTTTTGGAGTTGAAATGTGTGTTATTAATGTATTGTCTTAGTCTGTTGCTATTCTGCCCAGCAGCACAGTACTGTTTGGGTTTATTTGCTTCAGAGTTATCTTCACTGACGTTTCTGCCCTTCTCTTTTTATTTACTCCATTTCTCCTGGGAGTACTTTTATCTCCTATGGTGCCATCATATTCTTCTATGTTCCTTACTCTGTGTCACAGATGGTATCTATAGCTTTTCATTATATTCAGTCTTTAATTTAGCACAAGTATAGTAATGTCTTTTAAATTTAGGTGATCATGTGTTCAGGCTACTTGTGGATGGTTAGGAGAATATATAAGATGTCCAGTAAATATCAGATGTCTTGGGTAAAAGTATTTAACCAATAAGAAATTTAGTTCTAGAAATTCAAATTACGTACTGTAATTAAAAGAGTTGATTTTTATGTAAGTTATTTATCCCATTAATTGTGGTTATTTTAAGTGACTTATTCCAAGATGTACTAAAACGGGTGATCTAAGACTGAAAGTTCACTCTGTGGCTCCCTGCTGCCTTAATGTAATTTGTGGAATTATTGAAAGGCAGGAAGGCAGAAATTAGAGGAAAAGAGAATCTAAACTACGAAACTATGGGGGAAAGGAATGATTTTATTTTTAACTTTCTCGTCTGAGGTTTAGAAGCTGAAATAGTAACATTTTATTTTTTAATTTTTTTTAATTTTTAATTTTAATTTTTTTTATTTTTTTAGCTGAGCCATCCTGCCACTTGTTGGCAGCTTAGCAGCAGCTCAGCTTGGGCTGGCATCGAACTGCCGTTGCTCAGAGCTCAGCTCACACCATTGAGCGAGCTCTTAACCAACTGAGCCACTTGGCCGGCCCTAAAATGTTATTTCTTACAACTTTTTTTAACCATCCATGTACTGCTCTGTAGAAACTACAAAAACAAAGCAATTTAAACATAACTGTTGTGTAACCACTACGCTGTACACCTGAAATTAATAAAGTGTAAAGAAAAGAAAAAGGAAAAATGATTGAAATGAAAAAAGTGAAAAACAAACAAACGTAACTGTTGCCAGGAAACATAGCATGGGCAGGTGCTAAGGACATAGGCAACTGTATTTCTTTTTCCTCTAACCACGCCTCAACTGGTTACAGTACATGGATGGTTAAAAAAAAGTTATAAGAAATAATGTTTTAGGACCGGCCAAGTGGCTCAGTTGGTTAAGAGCTCGCTCAGCGGTGTGAGCTGAGCTCTGAGCAACAGCAGTTTGATGACAGCCCAAGCTGAGCTGCTGCCAACATAACTAGATTCCTGTGGTATCTGCATTTTAAAAAAATCAATGTTGTGTGGTGCTGAAACATTCCCTGTTGCTTCTTCAGTTTTGAAAGGTTAGCACCTACAGTGCTTTGTGAAATCAGTCATTTTTGGGAGAGAGAATGCATATAAAGAGCACACAAAAAGGAGCTATTTTAAATTCTTACATTTCTGTAAGAAATTCTTACAGCCTCATACATTTCTGTAGGTTACCTTGGTTTTAGTCAGTACTTTTTAATACACTTGTACTTTGCAATTATTCATTTTATTTATATAATATCATATATGGTAAAACATATACCAAAGATCAAATAACCTCTATAAACTTTATTATGCTTTTTTATGTTTTAAATTTATTAATGAAATTTAAAATGATGTAAATACGTAACTTGAAACTCATGTTTTTAACTAATCCCTTTGCCATTTTCTCTTGATCTGATAGATACCAAGAAATTAAACTTTGTTTATTTTTATTTTTAAAGAATATTGATAACTTGATGACGCCAGAAGGAGTTGGTCTTACCACTGCCTTGCGTGTTCTCTGTAATGTGGCATGCCCACCACCCCCTGTTGAAGGTAATGTAGCTACTGTACTGTTAAAATTACTATTTTTTTAAGCCTAGTGTAAATATCATTTATTAAATAAAATATTCAAAAATCTTAACTGATTATTAACATGTAAGTAATTAGTTTTTCTTTTCTTCTTCTCCTATGTAAAGGTCAACAGAAAGACCTGAAATGGAATCTTGCTGTTATTCAACTTTTTTCTGCTGAAGGAATGGACACCTTTATTCGGGTTCTGCAAAAATTGAACAGTATTCTGACTCAGCCTTGGAGGCTCCATGTCAACATGGGGACTACCCTTCACAGAGTTACTACTATTTCAATGGCTCGCTGCACACTCACTCTTCTTAAAACTATGCTGACGGAACTCCTAAGAGGTGGATCCTTTGAGTTTAAGGATATGCGTGTTCCTTCAGCACTTGTGACTTTACACATGCTCCTGTGCTCTATCCCCCTCTCAGGTCGTTTGGATAGTGATGAACAAAAAATTCAGAATGATATCATTGATATCTTACTGACTTTTACGCAAGGAGTTAATGAAAAACTCACAATCTCAGAAGAGACTCTGGCCAATAACACTTGGTCTTTAATGTTAAAAGAAGTTCTTTCTTCAATCTTGAAGGTTCCTGAAGGATTTTTTTCTGGACTCATACTCCTTTCAGAGCTGCTGCCTCTACCATTGCCCATGCAAACAACTCAGGTATCACTTCCATATAACATGCATCTTGTAAATGACTGCAGTAACACTTTATAAAAAGCCAGTGATTTTGTTAAAAAAACAAAAACAACCCTTCATCCCTTTCCCCTAAAAAAGACATAACTGGGTGAGGGTGAGATAAAACTCAAGCAAGTCGGTCATTAAGGAAATATGGGGTAACGTTTTAAATAAATTTTTGTTAATATGAATTTTATTATGCTGTTATGTATACTTGTACTTTTGTTATTTTTTTAATCCTTTTTTCTCCTTTATCATGTGTTAGAATTTACCATTAACTAGGTTGCTTCACCAATGGACTCTGCTCTACTGACTGCTAACCTGAGAACAAAAATAAGATTTTTTAGATGCATTGAATTCAAGCAAATGTTTAATTGTGTTATAGAAAATTAAATGTTTTAAGCATGCACTAAAGATGTTCTTTTCTGTTCTTCCTGAACAGTTTTTGTGACTATAAATAAATATTAAAAAATCTACGAACACACACATTATACTTTTTTAACAGGTTATTGAGCCACATGATATATCAGTGGCACTCAACACCCGAAAATTGTGGAGCATGCACCTTCATGTTCAAGCAAAGTTGCTCCAAGAAATAGTTCGCTCTTTCTCTGGCACAACCTGCCAGCCCATTCAACATATGTTACGGCGTATTTGTATTCAATTATGTGACCTTGCCTCACCAACTGCACTTCTGATTATGAGAACTGTGTTGGATTTGATTGTAGAAGACTTACAAAGGTATTTTCATTTTGCATTAAAGTTTTTTCCTCAAGTTAATCTTGACACATATATATTTTTCACTTAGAATTTGGAAACCAGAATTTAGAATGCTTAGGTGATATACATACATATAAATATACACATATACATCTATACACATAATATGTATATGAGTATATATAGATTATTTTTAATTAGAAAACTTCATTTCATGTGCAAAATGCCTTGAAAGCCTTGATTTTGGATGTTTGAAGGTGAATGCTAAAGTACTGTGGTTTAAGAAAATACATTGAAAAACGTAAATTTATAAAATTTTATAGTAATTGTACAATTTCAGAGAAGTTGTCATAGCCAAGAAATGAAATGTTTTATTCAGGATTGGTATAAGTTGATATGTGTTGAAAAATAAATATTAGTTAATGCCTTAAAATCAAGAACTTTGTTTACTAAATGTATTGATTTTATTTCAGTACTTCAGAAGATAAAGAAAAACAGTATACTAGCCAAACCACCAGGTTGCTTGCTCTTCTTGATGCTCTGGCTTCACACAAAGCTTGTAAATTAGCTATTTTACATCTAATTAATGGAACTGTTAAAGGTGATGAGAAATACGCAGAGATATTCCAGGATCTATTAGCTTTGGTTCGGTCTCCTGGAGACAGTGTTATTCGCCAACAATGTGTTGAATATATCACATCCATTTTGCAATCTCTCTGTGATCAGGTATTTATTTATAGTTATTTTATAAATTGTGTGTGTGTGTGTGTGTGTGTGTGTGTGTGTGTGTGTGTGTGTTAAAAGCACTTGATGTACTCTTCACTGGGAACAAGGAAATGTCATCTGTTTTATTACTCCTGCTATTGTTCAGGGAGATATATTTGACTAGTGAACCAATGATAAAATGGTTTGGTGCTTCATAGCTTCCTTTGGGTTTGTACTTCATAGGTTTTTATGAAAAGCTCTTTCCTTTTCTTTATGAGATTGCTTTATGTGCCACTGTATTGTTTGGGGTTGGTTATGTCTAGTATGTTCATTTTCCTTCCAATTATGTTATACACTGATTCATTCTTGAATTTTATAGCTTTGTGATAGGTTGAATTAATATCATGTATTTCTGTTAGGACAACTTTTGAAGGTATCACAGGCTACTATAGTTTTAGTGTGTTTCAGACTATTGTGCTTACAGATGTTGTCTGGAAGTAGTAGTATTTCTTTCTGCTGTTTATATTATTGGGAAGTAGTAGTATTTCTTTCTGCTGTTTATATTATTGACATCCAGTTTATAGTTCTATGACTTAATGAGAACTGTTTTTAACTTTGAAAGCCTATTGTGATTGGGATATTTGGAGATTTATATGCCTAATTCTATTGTAGCTCATTAAAATGCTCCTGCTATCTGATCATCAGATGTGATTTTTTTTTAGGCAGAATATTTTTAGTAGGGTCCTATGTTAAAACATTATCTTTTTCTAGCTAACGAAAATTCAATTTGGCTACATTTAATAGTTGAGTCAAGGAGGAACAGTTTTGGTGTGACTTGTTTTCATGAAAAGGGAACTTGGTAGAAAATAGCTTTGGAACTGGCAGAAAGGATAGTTTAAATCTTTATACCTCAAAATGTCCATTTGACTGGTGTTTGTTATGTAATCTATGTTAGCTTTTATGACTATGCTGAATAACACTGTAGCATCCTAGCTACTTTGATCACATAGACCTCACTCTTGGCCTCACCTTGTTATGTTTCCCTTCTGATTCAAACTTTGTTTTATAGTTTTAACCCAAGTTGAATAATCGTTTGCAGTATGTTGAAGTTATTAAAGGTGACGAGACATACCTAAAAATGTTCCTGTAAAATCCATTTCTATAAAAAGAATAGTGGGAGTTTTTAGTTATTGTTAGCTAAACTTGCTTAGCATTGAAAAACTTGAATGTTAAAGTAAATAAAAATTAGAGGAAAATATTTAATTCAGAAACTGTTTAAATGTTTATTTTCTCTGTCCATCCCTTTTTGTGATGTGTTAAATTCAAATATGGGTATATTTATTAAAATTTATTTCTCTGGATGGTTTCTTTAAACTTAAAAATATTCAAATGAATGAATAATCATTGTATTTATTTAAAATATTTTGATACCAAAAAAAAATATTTTGATACCAAAAGTGCTTCACTTAACCATTTGAGGATACAAACTACACTCACTGGCAATACAGAAGGAAAAAATTTTAAGAGATATTCTTTTAAAGCAAAAATATTGTAAAGTATAATATTTAAGTATTTCTTTAGGTATGGATCCTTGTATTAGCTTTTAGAGGAGGGCAAAATGATGAGGGCAAAATGATAACTCTTTTGTTCTTAATGTATTTGAATCTGTGTTTAGGATGGGACCTTAATAATATTTGATGTGATAATTATTAAGTATTATTTAGTAATTACTAAGTACATAGTATTGCTATTTATTTCTGAAATAAAAATGCTTAAGTGATGTTGATAATCATTTTAAAAATTTATTTACTCCTCTCTCGCAGGACATTGCACTTATTTTGTCAAACTCTTCTGAAGGTTCTATTTCTGAACTGGAGCAGCTCTCCAATTCTCTACCAAACAAAGACTTGATGGCCTCAATCTGTGACTGTCTATTGACTATGGTAGCTAACTCTGAGAGCAGTTACAACTGTTTACTGACATGTGTCAGAACAATGATGTTTCTTGCAGAGCATGATTATGGATTATTTCATTTAAAAAGGTAATACTTTATCTAATTTAATATGTTCGTGAATTTCATTTTTTTTACCTTGTAATCCCCCCTCTCCCTCCATATTAATTATTTCGTAGCTATTGTAGAAAGTTGAAGGTGTGGTTTCTTTCATAAGAAATTTTGTATTTATGGAAAATTTTCATTAGAAGTGGAATGTGCTAATAAAATCTTTAGGATTAAAAATATATATTGAATATTCAGACAAATTAATGTGGGCATCTTAGACTATTTAAGGAAATCTTATTGTTCCAAGGATGTTAATTCATGTTTTAAGGAACTTTTTTTGTTGATATATTCACCTCTAGTCCTTCAAAAGTGATGATAAGTATGCTATTATGGGCCCTAAAAGCTAAAAGTGCTGATTCTATTTATTTTATTTTCTAGAGGAATGACTGTGATGAAATTAATTTAAAATGATATAAATGTCTTGCTGCTAAGTCTCCCAAATGTAATTTGTGCTCCATTCTCTGTGCTGTCTTCCTTTTCTTCATTGTGGCTTTTACATAGGTTTCATTGGGAATTTTTAGAAGCATGCAGGATTATGAGATAGAAAGGAGGAAGAAACATGTGTTTGTACCTCTTATTATCATTAATTCTTGTAACATTGGTTGAAAACTTACGTTCCAGCTATTGTGTTTGGTGCTGGCTCCTACTTTCTCCATTTCTTTGTCCTGATAAATCTGTATTTTCTCTCAGTTGGCACCTTCTGAACATCCAGGTTTTTCTCCTCTTCTCTCCACTCCCCGATCTCTCACCCCAGAGTCTTTAAATTTTAGTTTTTGAATGTCCTTTTTCCTGTTGCCTGGTTCTTTACTCTGTATCCTTTAAATCTCACCTTTTAATGTATCCACTGAATAAATGGGCATTAAAATATTCCAAAATCTTAAAAAAACAGGCACACACAAAACTTATATACTACATTTCCAAGAAAGCCAAAAACATTGGTTGGCTTTCATAAATGTTTTATCACGATGCTGCCTACCTGAAACTAATATAAAATAATACTGAATGTCAACTATAATTAAAAAAAAGAAACAGTCACAGGGACGTGTATTGCTGCATGGGGAATATAGCCAGTAGTGTTCTAATAACTATGTACAGTGGCAGGTGAGTAGTAGACTTGTTGGGGGTTATCATTTTGTGCGTTATATCTAATCACTGTGTTATTCTGTACTCCTGAAATAAATGAGTGAATGAATGAACAAATGAATAAATTAAATAGATAAATAAATAAAATCCACCTCCAGCCTCACCCTCCCCCAAAAAATGAAACAAAACAAAACAGAACAAAACGTTCCTTGAGTCCCTCCATTACTGGCTGGGTTAGGTGCTCTCACAAATACCCTTTGCATACTTCTGCAGTAGTGTTATGTGTGATGTGTTTGGCTTTGCTAGATTCATGTTTTTGGTCCTTTTTTTGATTTGTAATTTTTCTAAGTTATGTTAACCAATTTCCTTTTCTCCCTTTGGCTTTGATCTTTCTGCTAAGCTCCAAGTAAACCATATACCTATTTGACATCTCTATTTGGCTATATATTGGGCATCTCAAACTGGACAAATCTAAGGCAAAGCTCTCAATATTCTTGCTTCAAATGTGTTTCTGTCTTGCTTATCTCAGTAAATGTTATCACCATCTACCCAGGTGTACTACCAAAACCCCAGGGTTCTTGATTCTTTTCTCTTCTTCACTCCTTACATAAAATCCAGTAGATTATACCTCTCAAATATATCCTGAATCTGATCACTTTTCTACATCTTTGTAGTTTCATCCTTGTCTAGTTCACTATCATTTCTTACATGACCCATTAGAATAGCCTCCAGTCTGTTCTTGCTTTACTTATTGTCCCCGTAAAATCCATTCTCTCAGCACTCAGTCTGATCTTTTTAAACTTAAAACAGATACATGTCATTGTTTTGCTTAAATTCTTCTGATGACTTCCAGTTGCACTACAAATAAAATCCACTGTCTATAATGATCTTTAAGGTTTTATACAATCTGGCCCTTGATCATTTCTTTGACTTATCTCATAGCTCTTTTATCCTCATTTTTGCTCCCTGTCAAGCTCATTTCTATCTCCAGACTTTTTGTTTTCCCCCCAAAAATTTTACCTCTATATCTTTCTAGGACTTATTTCCTCACTTTAATCAGGTATCTGTATAAATATATTTCCTGCCTAAATACCTGTCTAAAATAGCCTATTCTTTTTTTTTTTTTTTTTTAATTTTTTTTTTGAGGGCAGTGTCACTTGCACTCATAAGCGGGACCCGAACCAGGGCCGCTGGCTTCCCAAGCCAGTGCTTAACCGCCGCGCCACTCGGCCGGCCCTAAAATAGCCTATTCTTTGTGCCACTGTTTCTTAGCCCCCTTTATATTTCTCACTGTATTGATACTGTTTGACATTACATTATATAGATTTATTGCTTATTTGTTTGTCTCCCTCACTAGAATATAAGTTAACATGAAGACAGGGAATTGTGTCTTCTTGACTGTACTCCCAGCACCTAGAAACCTGGTACATAGTAGGCACTCTGAGGGAATAAAAATGAGTACTAGATCCATTTGGTCCACAAACATTTATTGAATGCATTCACTAGGCTAGATACTGGGCCAGATACTGTTCTAAGTGCTGGGATTCAATTTATAAAAAATGTCCTGCTTTCTTAGTGCTTTCTTTCTACTAGAGGTAGAGAGACGATAGACATTTAAATAAAATACATAGTATGTTACAGAAAATCATAAAGTAGGACAGACAGTGAGATAGTGAGTGTCAGACTGAGGGTAGGAGTTGTCATTTGAAATATGGAATGGGGGTGACTAGGGAAGTCCT
The DNA here is from genome assembly GCA_033961575.1 of Aselliscus stoliczkanus. Classification (NCBI taxonomy): domain Eukaryota; kingdom Metazoa; phylum Chordata; class Mammalia; order Chiroptera; family Hipposideridae; genus Aselliscus; species Aselliscus stoliczkanus. Next base: position 37,520,014 of record CM066731.1, read on the forward strand.
TACTAAGAAAGTGACCTAAAGGAGGCGAGGAGTAAAACATTAATATCCTGGAGGAGAACAAGTGCAAATGGTATGCCTAACATATCTGAGAAATAGCTGTGAGGCCAAAGTGGCTGCCCTTGGAGTGTGTGATCAAGGGAAAAAAATGATAGGGCATAGTGTCAGAGAAATAATGGCGTAAAGAGAGAGGCAGATCATCAGGGACCTTTAGGGACCATGTTATAAGGGCCATTACAAAGTTTTGAGCAAAAGGACAGCATGATCTAGCTTTTACCTGGCTTTTTTAATAAACATATCATTATTTACTTTTACATAAAGTTCTCAGAACAACTCAGGCAGATTTCACTTAAAAAAATTTTTTTTTGAGATAATTTTAGACTTTCAGAAGAATTGCAGAAACAAGTACAGAGTTCAGATATGTCCTTCATCCAACTTACCTTTATGTAATGTCTTATATAACCATTGGATATTTACTAAAACTAAGAAGCCAACCTTGGCATAATACTATTAACAATAAAGAACTTATTTAGATTTTACTAGTTTTTCCATGAATGTTCTTTTTCTGTTCCAGGATCCAAGCTAGGATTCTACATTGCTTTCAGTTGTAATATACCTTTTGTCTCCTCTATCCTTGTTTTTCATTCCCTTGACATTTTTAGAGAGTACTTGTTAGTTATTTTGTAGAATATTCCTTAATTTAACTTTGTCTGATATTTTCTCATAATTAGGGTGAGATTATGCTTTATTGAAAAGGATACCACAGAGGCAATGTACCTTTCTCAGTGCATGGTATCACGAAATACATGATTGTATTACTGATATTAACCTTGATCACTTGACTGTGGTGCTATTGGTCACGATTCTGTACTGCAAAATTACAGATTTTCCATTTTTGATTACTAAATATTTTGGAAAAGATACTTTGAGACTATGCAAATATCCTATTTCTACTTAAAACTTTTGTCTACTAATTTTGGTATCCATCGGTGAACCTTGGCATGTGGCAGTTCTTACTATGGTGTTTTAATGGTGATTTCCTATTTCTCTCATTTTTTATTTATTAATTATCCTTTTATAATAAGGAAAAATGATCACTTTTCCCTCATTTACTTTTTCAGGTATTAATATCAGTATGAATTCATGGACATTAATTTTTTTCTCGTATAGTAAACTAATATTATTTATTTTGTTGCTCAATTTGTGTTACTGATTTTGGTTTCTCATTGGATTGAGCTAGGAAATACATGTATGTGTCCTAACTCATGCATGTATATACATCTACATTTATTTTTGCATCTATTTATTTGTATAGATGTAGGTTTTAAAATGAGTCCATACTGATACACTGACTCCAATCCAATATCAGAAATTTGCTTCTTTGTAACCCCATTCATGTTTTATGATGTACAGTTTTATGTACACACTGGTAGATTTTGTACACATGTATAGATGAGTAGGCGATATGTTTATCACCAGGTTCCATAGTTCTATCACCCTGATATTTCAGTGTTCTGCCTTTTTATAGAGAACTTCTCTATGAATTGAGCAACAAAATATCAGAATTTGGTATTGTTATATTTTTTTTATTTTAGACATTCTAATAGGTGTATAGTGGACCACAGTGTTTTGATAGACCATGGAAGTAAGGCTTAAGATTATGTGTAAAGGTTAGTAATTGGTATAGTCTAATTTTGAACTCATGCTTTTTCTATTAATTGTATTATCTTTATATTTAATCTCATTCCTGTTTGATGTGCCTTGTCCATTTCATTATTTTATAACTCTCTCAAGAGCAGGAATCCTGTTTTTCTCTCTTTTGTATTGCTTTACCAAAGTCTTGTATGATGAGTTGTCAGAATTGAACCCCATTTTTCAAATACAAACTCTTCATATATTATGCTAATATATTTATTTTCATTTTGGCTAACTATATTACAATTGAAGGGACATAACTGAATGTTAGAATACTTTGCACTTGAAATTCTCTTTTGGTCAACTAAGAACTATGTAAATGCATAGCATAATTTTAGCAGGACTATATATTGTCATGATTTTAGATATATATTATCATGATTGTTTGTTATGCTTGACATCTCTCTTGTATTAGGGGTTGGCAAACTATGGGCCATAGGCCAAATACAGCCTACCACCAGTTTTTGTAAATAAAATTTTATTGAAATATAGCCAGCATTTATGTATTGCCTATAGCTGCTTTTCCACTAGACCAGGAATTAAGTTGTTGTGATTGAGACTGTAGAGAGAGAAACAGACTGAGTTGTGTATAGCCTGCAAAGCCTTACATAATTAGCATTAGATTAAGCTCTTTACATTAAAAGTTTACTGATCTCTGCTGTATACCTTTGATTTCCTTCTGTCATATAGGCATTTTTTTTTGTAGTTATTATATAAGTTAGGCTTTTTGTTCAGACTCCTGAGACAGCTATAACTTCCTTATGTTAGAGAAATCATCAGGTTATAAAAAAGTGTAAAAATAGAGAACCTGTAAGTTTATTTTGCTATGTGTTTTATACCTTTATTATTTAGGGAAAGTTTTTCTGTAAGAACTTAAAGCTTTTCTTTTTTTTTATTTTTTTATTTATTTATTTTTTCAAAGATTTTATTGGGGAATTGACGGAGGGGAACAGCGTTGGGGAATCGGGGAAGGGGAACAGACAAGTTGCTGTCTTTTTGTTCTTCAGTTTTTAGTTGCGGAGGATGTTGCTTCACTGTTGGTATCATCATTGCGCTCTTCCCGGATGAGGCAGATGGGTCGCTGGCCTCTGGATGTCGCTCATCGCGGATATTGGCAGCTCACGCTTGGCTGCCAGCTGCTCACGCTGGCTGCGGGCCACTCACTGTAGCCTATGGCAGCCCACTGTAGCAGGGGCTGCAGCCCACACCATCACCGGGGCTCGCACAGCCCAGCTCCAGGTGGAGCTGTTGTTAGCTGTAGAGGGCAATGTCACTGGCCCTCATGTGGGATCCGAACCGGGGCCGCTGGCATCCCAAAACCAGCGCTTAACCAATGCGCCACTCGGCCGGCCCTAAAGCTTATCTTTAAAAGGTGATGTCAACCGGCCAAGTGGTGCTGTGGTTGGGAGCTGGCTTGGGACGCCAGCAACCCCGGTTCGGATCCCACATGTGAGGGCTAGTGACACTGCCCTCTAAAAAGAAAAAGAAAAAAATCAAATAAATAAAAGGTGATGTCAGCTATAGATAGTGCTATGTTCCATGGTTTGTGTACACAGACATACCAAAGGACTTTTATACTTTTTAAATGGTAGAATAACTTCAATTTTGTCTTAACTGAGATAATTCATTTCTTATACAAGATTTATATGCTCAGATTTTAAGACATTTCCTCTCTATTTCTTTATTTATAGTTCTTTAAGGAAAAACAGTAATGCTCTGCATAGTTTACTGAAACGAGTCGTCAGCACCTTTAGTAAGGACACAGGTGAACTTGCATCTTCATTTTTGGAATTTATGAGACAAATTCTTAACTCTGACACAATGGTAAGTGTGTATATATATATATATATATATGTATATTATAGGTATGTGGAATTTTTTACGTTTATAAATTTTTGTTATAAAAAATCAGTTGGGTTCAAAAATCTATTGGAATAACGTTTTTTGGAACTGAGAATAGTGTTATTATTTTCTGTGCCCTCCACTCACTAACTGTAAAATCAGGTTTTTGATTTATTAAAAAAGATAGATATTTAAGAGAAGGATTTATTGAACTCTAATTTATTACACTTTTAATTTGCATACTCTGACTTTGCAACTTAGAGAAAACCACTATTTGCAGTGTAATTTTTTGGCAAAAATTTGAACATTGAGTTAACTTGCTAGGATCATTCAGAAGGATCAAGTTTTATCAGTCTCTTAATCAAGTAGTATATATTTACTGTCATTTAAACATTTGCTGATTGTGTTTTGGATGCTGTGATATTGGGGTAAATGCAAAGTTTATTATACTAGACTATTTTGGATCCATCATAGATATGAATTAAAGATCTTTTCCCTAACTCTAAAATCATGTTGTTAAAATTGAAGTAAGAATTTCTGGGCTGGCCTAGTGGCTCAATTGGTTAAACGCTCGAGCTCTGGGCAACAGGGTTGCTGGTTTGATTTCCACATGGGCCAGTGAGCTGCGCCCGAGCTGAGCTGCTGCTGAGCTGCCAACATGTGGTAGGATGGCTCAGCTGGTGAGAGCATGTTCTCCTAACAAAAAGGTTGCCTGTTCAACTCCTGCATGGGATGGTGGGCTATGCCCACCCGCAACTAAGATTAAACATGGCACCTTGAGCTGAGCAGCAGCTAGTTGCCGATAAGGGGCTGGATGGCTACTGGACTTGGAGGTGAGCTAGCTGCGCCCTCCACAACTAAGATCGAAGGACAACAACTTGTCTGTTCCCCTTCCCCAATTCCCAAATAAAATCTTAAAAATCAATAAATAAAAATTTCTCTCAGTATTTTCCAAAATTGTGGTATATATTGAGAACACAATTCTAAAAGCCATCAATAGACTTGGCTTTAAAAAGTGTTTGTGGTTGAATAAGTTTGGAAATGCCCATCCCCCCATCCCCCAATGGAACTTAACTGTGCGCATTAATTAGTATGTTGTCAGCTCTAAAACGTCCTCAATAAATAGAAACTTGCTATTGCTGCCCAATCCAGTTTCGTCCAAACGTATTGCTTGCAAAACACATGTGCACATGTGCACAGTTGTTAGCATCCCATGGGTTAGTAGTCTGTCAACACTGGTTTGAGAAATTAAATTTATATTTAGGATATCTATTTGGGAAGAGTTGTAGAGGGCCTGTTTTGTACATTGTTACCAAAATAAATATAATATGGGATGAATTCATAAGAAATAATTAAGTTTACTGTGTAGCGTGTTTCTCTTGTGTGTATCATTTATATGGAGAATATTTACTCCAGTAAGCCCTGCTTGACTGCCTGTTGTATTTGTAGTTATTGTTGTACCAATTTTATCAGCTAGTTATTGTTTGTTTTATGTCATATATAGTTTGTTCAAGTTAAGTTTACTAGATGCTTTGATTTGAGAAGACTGGTATATTTAACAGTAGGACTAGCTACCCTAAAGAGACTTTAGAGTTTTACTTGATGGACGACTGCTTATTAGTTCTACCAGATCATAAGTGACATGTTGCTAATAAATCAATATGAGATTTTCTTAACACATATCATCAGCTAAACAATTCCTAATCAAAAATCACTAACCAGTGTTCATTCATGTTATCCAATATCTCCTGGGTCCTCATGGACTGCTAACTAATGGCAGATGAATAAAAGAATTAGATGAATAAAAGCATCAGATGAATAAAAGCATTTCCTTTTCTGACCTCCTTCATTGAGAAGATAAGGCCATCCTGTTTTAATAATTTCTGAATCCTTTCACTCTCCCCTAGATTGTTTCCCAGTTCTTTTTTTTTTTTCTTAGCTGAGCCGTCCTGCCACCTGTTGGCAGCACAGCAGCTGCTCAGCTCGGGCTGGGCATCAAACTGCTGTTGCTCAGAGCTCAACTCGCATTCTTGAGCGAGCTCTTAACCAACTGAGCCACTTGGCTGGCCCCCCTCTTCTTTTTAATCTATTGTTTTCTTCCCTAATTAGAAAAAAATTGTTCCCCTGCTTTCATTTCTATCATGTAGATCTTCTTCCTTCTAATATTCTACCCAATTCCTTTTCTCTTCTGACTTTCCCTTTCCTTTCTCTTAGTGGATAGAATCTTGGAGTATCCAAAATCATATTCATTATGTTTCCCAATAAAATTGATTCATGTTTTATGTGCTCTGCTTTTATCCCATTGATCTTCCCTGATCTTCAAGATAGAAATCATGAAATAGTAGCCAACTTTCCCTCTTCTTCTGTTCATCTTCAGCAGCTGCTCATTCTTCGTCAGTTTTTTTTTTTGTTTTTTTTTTAAATACAATTTTATTTTTTTTTAGGCCAGTGTCACTGGCTCTCCTATGTGGGACCCGAACCGGGGCTGCTGGTTTCCCAAGCCAGCGCTTAACCACCACGCCACTTGGTTGGCCCCCATTCTTTGTCAGTTTTATTCACAAAAATCTTTCGTACTTTATTCCTTCTTATTTTTTACCCCTATTATTTTATATTTCTCTTTATTGCTCCTTTTTCCATAACATTTTTAGTGATATATAATCTACGTTCCATAAAACTCACCCCTTTAAACTGACAATTCAGGTGGTTTTTAATATATTCATAGAATTGGGTCTAATTTCAGAATGATTTCATAACCCACTAAAGAACCTCTGTACCTATTAACCGGAATGCCACCCCACCCCCTTCCAGCCCCCCAGTCTCCCTTTCCTCTAGCCCCTGGCAGCCACTGAGGGGATTGTATTGAACCTGTAGATCAATTTTGGGAGTAGTATTCTAGTACTGTTGTTTTTATGTCCATGGACATGGGATGGCTTTCATTTATATCTTTAATTTCTTAATACAATATTTTTTAGTTTTTAGTATATGTTTTAGACCTCTTTTAAGTTTGTGCCTCTAAATTGGGAATTTGAAAAAAGCTATTATAAGTGGAATTGTTTTTTAATTTAATTTCTGAATTGTTCTTCGTGTTTAGAAATACAATTGATTTTTGTATATGATATTGTGTCCTGCAACCTTTCTAAATCTGTTTATTCTAATAGTTTTTTAAAGTTGTTTCCTTAGGATTTTCTATATACAAGATCATGTTATCTGCAAATAGAAATATTTTCTTTTCCAATCTGTATATTTTTAATTTCTTTTTCTTGCCTAATTACCTTCATAAAAACCTCCAGTACATGTTGAATACCAGTGGCAAGAGTTGACATCTTTGTTTTGTTCCTGATCTTAGGAAGAAGGCATTCAGTCTTTCACCATTAAATACAGTGTTAGCTATATTTATTCCTAGATGCCCTTGATAAGGTTGAAGAAATTCCCTTCTATTCCTAGTATTTTTGAGTGTTTTTATCATGAAAAGTGTTGGATTTTGTTAAATACTTTTTCTGTATCTATTGAGATCATGTTTTTCTCCATATTCTAGTAATATAGTATATTACATTGATTTTCACATGTTAAACTGACCTTTGGTCTTGGTGTATGATCCTTTTTGTATGTTGCTAGATTCAGTTTGCTTTACTTTATTGAGAATTTTTAGGGTCTGTATTCATAGGAATATTGGTTTGTAGCTTTCTTAAGACATTTGTCTGGCCTTATACAGCATGTCTGGAAGTATTCTCTCCTCTTTTATTTTTTGGAAGAGTTTGTAAAGGATTGTTAATTCTTTAAACATTTGGTAGAATTCACTAGTGAAGCCATCTTAGCCTGGGCTTTTCTTTGTGGAAAGTGTTTTTGATACTAATTAAATTGCTTTATTTGATATAAATCTATTCAGATTTTCTTGAGTCAGTTTTGGTAGTTTCTGTCTTTTTAGGAATTTGTTCCTCTTCATTCAACTACATTACTAACTTGATGACACACAATTTTATAGTCCTCTTTCCTTTTCTTTTTTCTTTTCTTTTCTTTTCTTTTTTTTCTTTTTTGTTTACTGCTCCAGTCAATGAAAGGAAAACTTTATTGAAGTGCCAGGTTCAGGGGTTTGGAGGCCGCCCTGTGGGCCGAGGAGGTGGTGGAGGGTCCTTATTTGATCCTCTTAGGCTGTAGGTTGTTGGTGTGGTTACACTTCTTGCAGCAGTTGACAGCACGGGGATGTAGGCAACTGTAACATTTGTGGCAGGCAGATCATCTTGTTGCAGTTGTATTTCTGGGCAAGCTGGTAGAAGGAAGGAAGGCTGGGTGATACCACCTTGCAGATGAAACACCAAGTGCAGAGTGGACTTTTTCTGGACATTATAGTCAGAGAGAGTGCGGCCATAGCTTTGCCTTTTCTAGAGTGTTAGGTCATTGGAATCATACAGTATGTAGCAGGTCTTCCATAATAATATTTCATTGTCTGGATATACTACATTTATTCATTCACCTACAGAAGGGTGTCCTGGTTGCTTCCAAGTTTTGACAATTATGAACAAAGCTGGTATAAACATCCATGTTCTGGTTTTTGTGTGGACGTAAGTTCTCCCCTCTCCTTTTGTTTTTTTAACTGATTATTTTGGTTTGTTTTCTGAGATCTGTAAAAATAATAATCACTGTGATACATTCTGATTCAGCTATACTGAACTTCCCATCTCTTGGTGAAAGTGGTATGAATAACTAAGAATGAAGAAAGAAGCCAGATGATAATTTGTAATCTGTTTAATATACTTCTATAAAATATATTTAGTTTGTGATAAATGTAGTATGAAGTTGATACATTTTATCAACATTTATGGAGCAGTTCCTTTAAAGAGAACTCTTCACAATCTGTTTCTGTCAGTGCACTTTATCTTATTTACCTAAAATTTTTTTTAATACAACATGAGCTAGGCCATTATCAACCTACCCTTCACCCCCTCCTCTAAACAGAGCAAATAAAACCCTTGTAGACATAATGATTTATTGAATTTCTCATTTAAACTGTATGCCCTCTTCCTTAACAAAATATAAGTGACTTGCTTGGTCTAACTTTCTGAAAGGAACTATGTGTTTCAAGCACAGTATCAGTTTGAGTGGGAATCTGTTCAAAGTAATTTTCATTGAAATGTGTCCAGTTATAGGACAAATGGTAGGTGCTTCAAACAAAATTTTAGTTGTTAATGCCTCTTCAAAAGCACTAAATTCTGGGGCTGGCCCAGTGGCTCAGTTGGTTAAGAGTGTGAGCCCTGAGCAACAGGGTCGCCGGTTCGATTCCTACATGGACCAGTGAGCTGCGCCCGAGCTGAGCTGCCAGTAGGCTGCAGGAAGGTGCAGTTGGTGGGAGCACTTGCTCTTGACACAAGGTTGCCGGTTCGACTCCCACATAAATAAAAACACTAAATCCTGCATCTAGATTGGTGAGTGTAGTTTCCTAAGAAACCATACTCATTTTGAGCCATTTAAAACAGGGCTGTGTTCCTCAGATTTGAAATCACTCTGTGTTGTTTCATGTGACAATATGGATAGATTTATTGTCATCCAAGATTTGTTTTGCTGGGTAACTTTACTAGCATTGAATTATTATCACTCCAAAATTCATTTTATTATGTGGCATACTTTTTAAAGGAAAAAATGCTAACTTTTCTACATGACAAGATATAGTCTAAAATATGATAGTTAACTATTTTTTCAGTTGTTTGCCTTATCTCCAAAAAGGTAAATTCAGATTTCATCAGTTCTTTGTTATAGCAGGCATTGTATTAACTTGAGTATCAATCAGCATGTTATGTGTCCTGCATATGCCAGAGTATTTGCCATTGGATATTTTTGTTGAGAAATCTTGGTGTCAGTAAATTGAATGCATGTGTTTACCTGTTTATTTTGTGTGTCTTACTCAAAGTAAACTTATCTCAGGTTTGAGCTGACTAAATTCTTTTTAAAACCAGCCATTTGTGCTGATGTAAATCCAAAACATTGAGGGGAAATTTGCAGCAAATGGTTAAATATCTGAATAAGTTTGGAAACATCTTTGCAAATTTCACTGTTCTCAAATTTAACTTGTGTGTGACATTTACAGGGATGTTGTGGAGATGATAGTGGTCTCATGGAAGTAGATGGAGCTCATCCATCACGGACGATGAGTATTAATGCTGCAGAGTTAAAACAGCTTCTACAAAGCAAAGAAGACAGTCCAGAAAGTTTGTTCCTTGAACTAGAGAAGCTTGTTTTGGTAAAAAACAAAAAAAGAAAAAGAAAAACAGAAATAAAATAAAAACAATGCGTTCCCAAGATATATTTCCTTCTCCATTTGACTCGTACAAGTTTTTCTAATGACTTTTTAAAATAGTGAACCCTCAGTTGGGTATTTATACCATTTGAAATAATTCGTTGAGTTAATAATTTGGAGTGAAGTCCTCCATAGTGTTATGAATCTTAAGGAATAAATGAAGACAGTGCTTTTTTAATTGTTTATTGTTTGAATACAGGGTCCCCCTTGCTACCTTTCTTTAGAAATAAAATGACAAATGTTTTTAGTATTTATTTTATTTTAATATGTTTAATGTTAAGTTGACAATTCCCAGATGGTGCTCCAAATTTCTAAGTAATGGAATAATACAACCTTTCCTACTAAAGAGTCAGTAGACTTGGAGCCTGAATGTCCATGTTTTACCTGCATCATCTTATTCTGTTTTGTTTGTCTAGGAGCATTCAAAAGATGATGACAATCTGGACTCGTTGTTGGACAGTGTAGTCGGACTTAAGCAGATGCTGGAGTCATCAGGTGATCCTTTACCTCTCGGTGACCAGGACATAGAACCAGTACTTTCAGCTCCAGAATCTCTCCAGAATCTGTTTAACAATAGGTAAAACAAGCAATGTTTTGTGGTTGATGAGTAGATACTGTGTATTCAGTGGCTGGGGTCTAGAGAGGGCCCGCAAACTATTTTTCTGTAATGGGCCAGGTAGTAAAAATTCTTGGCTTTGCAGGCCATATTAAGCCTCTGTTACATATTCTTCTGTAACTTTTTGCTTGTTTTTTTTTTAAAAACACTTTAAAAATATGCAGATCATTCCTAGGTCCCAGGCTGTACAAAAGCAGGCCTGCAGTACGGGAACCATAATATACACCTCTTGATTTTTGGAGTGCTGTGCTTTTAGAACACTATTCAGTGTAATGGAGTTATTCTCTGAATTTAGAAAACTTAAATATGGGCAGTTTCTGTACCCACTGGCTTTTTGGAAGTAAAACCACTTCTATTATTATTATTATTTATATTTTATTAATATTTTATTATTCTGAAAGGTCACAGTTTGTCACGACAGGATTAATATCTAAGTTATTGTTTTTTAAGGATACTTATTCTTAAGTAGCTTTTTGAAGGAGTCTTTTCAAGTGCTAATTTTACTAATACTTTTATAGGGTTACATTTTTAATTGTACTTTCTACAGATGTTATCTAGGAGATAAGCTAAAATACTTGATTTTGGAATTCTGCTTTTCACCAAATACTTTGCTGTTCCAGGACTGCATATGTACTAGCTGATGTCATGGATGATCAGTTGAAATCTATGTGGTTCACTCCATTTCAGGCTGAAGAGATTGATACAGATCTGGATTTGGTATATTTTAATTTTATTACTAAATATTTAGAAAAAAGTTGTTGTTTTTAGTTGTGTATTGTTAGCTCTAAAATAGGTTACATATTATTTTTTTTTTAAAAGATTTTATTGGGGAATTGGTGGAGGGGAACAGCGTTGGGGAATCGGGGAAGGGGAACAGACAAGTTGCCGTCTTCTTGTTCTTCAGTTTTAGTTGCGGAGGATGTTGCTTCACTGTTGGTATCGTCATTGCACTCTTCCCGGATGAGGCAGATCGGTCACTGGCCTCTGGATGTCGCTCATCGTGGCTATTGGCAGCTCACGCTTGGCTGCCAGCCGCTAACGCGGGCTGTGGGCCACTCACTGCAGCCTATGGCAGCCCACTGCAGCAGGGGCTGCAGCCCACACCATCACCGGGGCTCGCACAGCCCAGCTCCAGGTGGAGCTGTTGTTAGCTGTAGAGGGCAGTGTCACTGGCCCTCATGTGGGATCCGAACCGGGGCCGCTGGCATCCCCAAACCAGCGCTTAACCAATGCGCCACTCGGCCGGCCCAATAGGTTACATATTATAAGGCCATTAAAAGTCTGTTTGGGGACCAGTACTGCAAATTTTTATATCAGTCAGACAGACTCTCAGTTTTTATGGTATTTGTTTTGCTTCTTTCTGGTTAGTGATCTATATAGATAAGAATGAGACATTTTAGGGGAAAATCATATCTTTGCATAAGTACTCTAAATATTTTGTTTTCTTATATTTGTAGGGTAGAAAATATTGCACAAAATTACAATTCATTCCTGTATTTGGGTTTGAGGAGAGGAATGGTGTTGTAATATCTGCTCTTAATTTGGGGAAATGTAAAGACTGTATTTGTTGGAATAATACAGTACAAATGGGAATCGACATCCTTAAACACAAAGACTTAAAATTTAATGTCTGTTTTATGTTTCTCAGCAATGTATTAGGGCGGACGATTTCAGCCACATCTTATTGTACCATATGTTGTTTTTTTCTTAATGAAAGAAATATTTTTGGATATTTCCTGGTCCAAAAAAACTTAGTCATCATGTGCAATAAAACTAAGAGAATGAATCACAGTTAAAGTGTATTTAATGTATTAAGGGGCTCCTTTTCCTTCTTTAAAAAGTCACATACAATTTATTTAAATTTCATTAAAGAATTAATTTCATTTTTTAGTGTAAATTGTTCAACTACTCTTTATGTGCTGTCCAATATAACTTTATGCAATAACAGAAATGCTCTATAATTTACCCTGTCCGGGTACAGCAGCCACTAGCCCCATGTGACTATTGAGCAATGAAATATTGCTAGAGTGATTAAGGAAATGAATATAATTTTGATTTAATTAATTTAAATTTAAATAGGCACACATGGTTAGTGGCTACTATATTTGTCATCACAGGTCTAAAACATTTGTGCTAACTTTATGTTGAATCACAACTGTCTTGTGATGATGATTGTGACCTTACATGTCTTAGGGTAATTTTAGATTTTAGGTTTGATAAATTTGAATATAACCTAAGTAAACATACTTTTCACTTCTCTGAAAGTAAACTTAGGTTAGAACCTCTTTAAATACATAGAACTCTGAGATTTGTGGCACAGAACCCTTTTATAGCAGATGTGTTGACTATAAAGGCTTGCGGAATACGTTTTCAGATTCTTTTGGAACAGTTTTGGATAGACTGGATTAATTTATATAGAGAAATCCTGAGTTTCTTGTCAGGCAGCAGAGGTCTCTCTTCAATTGATAGCACTTCTTTGAGGAGGAATGCCACCACCTCCCCTCCAAACAAATGGCTGAATTCCTAAGAGATTTTTTTTTAACTACCAATGATGTTGCATTTTGAAAAGATGGGAAGAGGCAGACCTATAATTTATTTATTATAAGAGTCATATAACTGATAGGAAATAAGAATTTCTGTAATCAAATGTTACATTAATAGTTAACATTTAAGGTGTTTTTTTCATTTCATTGAATTTTTATGACTACAGGTAAAAGTCGACTTAATTGAACTCTCTGAGAAATGCTGTAGTGATTTTGACTTGCATTCAGAATTAGAGCGCTCATTTTTGTCGGAACCATCATCCCCAGGGAGAACCAAGACCACTAAAGGATTTAAACTTGGGAAGCACAAGCATGAGACCTTTATAACTTCAAGGTAAAATTTATTCTACTGAAGAGCTTGAATGTGGTCATGTAACCTTATTTATTTTAATGTATTTTAAGCTAGACATGACTGTTAAAGGATAAAGGAAGTTTACATGATACTTGAAAAATAAATATTGTTTGGAATTTTTTTTAAAGATTTTATTGGGGAATTGGGGGAGGGGAACAGCGTTGGGAAATCGGGAAAGGGAAACAGACAAGTTGCTGTCTTTTTGTTCTTCAGTCTAGTTGTGGAGGATGTTGCTTCACTGGCCCATGTTGGTATTGTCATTGCGCTCTTTCCGGATGAGGCAGATCAGTCGCCAGCCTCTGGATGTCACTCACCGCGGCTATTGGCAGCTCACGCTGGCTGCCAGCCGCTCACGCTGGCTGCGGGCCACTCACTGTAGCCTATGGCAGCCCACTGCAGCAGGGGCTGCAGCCCACACCATCACCGGGGCTCGCACAGCTCAGCTCCAAGTAGAGCTGTTGTTAGCTGTAGAGGGCAGTGTCACTGGCCCTCATACATGGGATCTGAACCAGGGCTGCTGGCATCCCAAATCCAGCTCTTAACCAATGCACCACTCGGCTGGCCCCTGGAAATTTTTTTAAAGATAATAATTTGGCCAGAACATACCCAGTACATTTGTTATATTATCAAGACTGAACTGGGTGATTTTAAATAATTATCAGTTATATCAATAAAATATGAGTACCAGTCACTGGTTTTGTTGTATTTCCATAGAAAGTATACATATACCTTGGAGATACTGCCCATTCAGTTCCAGATAACTGCATAAAGTGAATATCATAATAAAGCAAGTTACATGAAATTTTTGGTTTCCTGGTACGTATAAAAGTTAACATTTACACCATACTATAGTCTGTTAGGTATGCAATAGTATTATGTCTAAAAAACAATGTACAGTGCCGGCCGAGTGGCATGTTGGTTAAGAGTTGGCTGAGCAGCAGGGCCCAGGTTTGGATCCCACATGAGAACCAGTGATGCTGTGCCCTCTACAGCTAGGATGGTGAACAACAGCTCTACATGGAGCTGGGCTGCCATGAGTCGCTGGTGACGGCGTAGGCTGCAGTGGCGCTGGCCTACAGCTGGCGTGTGCTTTCGTGAGCTGCTGTGAGCCACCGTCCAATGGCCAGCAAGCGACTGCCTCACCGGGGAAGAGCGCAATGATAATACCAACATGGGCCAGTGAAGCGATGGCCTCCACAACTAGAGTGAAGAACAAAAGGACAGCAACTTGTCTGTTCCCTTTCCCCGATTCCCCAATGCTGTTCCCCTCTCCCAATTACCCAATAAAATCTTTAAAAATTAAATGAATAAAAAACAATGTATATAACTTAATTACAAAATACTTTATTGCTAAAAAATGCTAACTGCCTTTTCTGAGCCTTCAGTGAGTTGTAATCTTTTTGCTGGTATAGAATTTTGCGTTCAATTTGTAAAAAATGCAGTATCTGTGAAGTTCAATAAAGTGAAGCACAGTAAAACATGGTATGCTTATAATTGAGATATTTGCAAAGGTAATACAATTGGAATAAAATAATTGAAATTTAGTTTTCAGTATTGCAAAGATTGAATTACGTTTTTATTGGAAATATGAAAAAAAATGTGTTCACTGAATATTTTTGTTTTAATAGTGGAAAATCGGAATACATTGAACCTGCCAAACGAGCTCATGTTGTGCCTCCACCAAGAGGAAGGGGCAGGGGAGGATTTGGACAGGGTATACGACCCCATGATATTTTTCGTCAGAGAAAACAGAACACAAGTAGACCACCATCTATGCATGTGGATGACTTTGTTGCAGCTGAAAGTAAAGAAGTGGTCCCTCAAGATGGAATACCCCCACCAAAACGGCCACTCAAAGTATCACAGAAAATTTCTTCTCGTGGTGGATTTTCAGGCAATCGAGGACGGGGTGCTTTTCACAGTCAAAATAGATTTTTCACACCACCTGCTTCAAAAGGTAACTACTGGAATATTAGAATATTACATAGAAGTGATTTAGATGGCATTGATTCAGTTAAAGTATTTTTCTTTTACCAGAATTCAGCTGCCTCTAGACCATTGGTACTATTTGCAGAGTACTTCAGTGGATAGAAAGAAATCTTTTCTAAGTGAACCTTTGATTATTTGCACATTTAGTGATGAGTTTAAGTCTTGGCTAATTATTTTCCTTTTTACATTGAAAAGTGTGTTTATCCTTTCTGAATAATATTTATACATTATTTTTGCAGTTGTATTATACTTATCAACAATTTCCTTGTGATCTATGTAATTCACCATTGATTTTTCTTTACTTGGCTGCTGATAATTGTATTTAATCTGTTTTAAATTGTTTCAAGATTTTAGAAACTGAGTATACTCAAAGAAATTATACTTCAGTAGTGATTGATGGCATGTTTTCCTGCTGCTAACTGAGGGTGAGAATGAAAGAGAATAGGAGTTTATACTAATAGCAAACCCATAGCTGTGTTAGGAGCTGTTATAAGTACTTTACATAAAATACTCTCACATCAACAGATAGGTTCTGTAAATACACCCACTTTACAGAGGAGAAAAATGTCAGTCATCTGACCGGGAAGGACATACAAGTGGTAGAGCCAGTATTTGAACCCTGGCAGTGTGGCTCCAGAACCTCTGCTCCTACTCAGATATGATGCTGCCACTTTATATTCCGTTTAAAGAATTTCATAGTTTCTCTAACATTACTTTTGAAAATTAAGGAAAATCTGTCAAATCTTCCTTAATCCAATTGAAGTCATGAAAAAGATTTTCATTATGTTGCCTTTAGGAAACTATAGTCGTCGGGAGGGAACAAGAGGCTCCAGTTGGAGTGCTCAGAATACTCCTCGAGGAACTTACAATGAAAGCCGTGGAGGCCAGAGCAATTTTAATAGGGGCCCTCTTCCGCCACTACGACCACTTAGTTCTACAGGTATATTTTCTTTCTATTTGATATTGCTGAGAGTGGAAGCAAATCCTCCTTTTCAAATTGTTGAATGTCATACACTCTTATTCTGGGAGAGAATATTTTAGAATGTAGATGTGTAATTCTAAAGTCAATTTTATATCTGAATGAGTGCCCATTGCACATTTTTTATAAAAATAATAAAAATTTTAGATTCTGAGTTATGTGTATAATCTGAGCAGCTTCATAGTGCTCTGTGTTTATATTTTAATAATGAAAACCAATCCTTAAGGTACTTTTTGACCAAAGTATTTTAGCAACAGATACCTTCATAGGGTATATTCTATTTTTGTTCATATAATCCTTTTTCTGAAACATTACTATCTCAAGTCCAGAATTATTCTGGTCAGAAGTAGCTTTTGGTTTCAAATGCACATTATTTTTTTTATAACAGCTTTATTTGAGATGTGATTATCACATATGAGACAATTTACCTATTTAAAGTGGACAATTCACTGGTCTTGAACACATTCACAGAACTTGCACATGGATTTTTAAAGGAGCACAAAGTAATTCTTGTCTTGGTTTGAGCTCAGTGTTATGAGTATATAATGGGAAAGGAAAGGATGTTGTAACGAAAAATTATATTCTTTCTTTTGTAGGCTACCGCCCAAGTCCTCGTGACCGTGCTTCAAGAGGTCGTGGGGGACTTGGACCTTCCTGGGCAAGTGCAAATAGTGGCAGTGGAGGCTCAAGAGGAAAATTTGTTAGTGGAGGCAGTGGTAGAGGTCGTCATGTACGGTCCTTTACACGATAAAAACTATTTTGGGAACATTCTAAGTGTATATGAACATTTCATGAGAACAATAAAAATAAAGTAAGACATCGAAGGACCAATTTAGACTTAGCAGTTATCTGGAGACAGCTGAGAGAATATTTTTATCTGAAGAAAGCAGATTTTGTTTGATACCTACACAAGATTTCAATAAAAATCCAAACTTTGTATGTATGTTTTTATATATTTTTTCTCCTTCTTATGTATGACTATTTAGAAAATTTCTTAGGTAGAAAATGAATGATGAAATGACTTTAGCCTTAGTGTATTTCTTGCGTATACCACAGATGTTCCCAATACTTTCTCAGCTCATGGTGCCCTTTAGTGTTTCAGTAATTTTCTCACAGCACACCTAAGACAAAAGAAATGCATAATACTTCCATTTATTAAACAGAGAGGTCCAAATAACTTAGTAAGAGTTTATGTTATAACCACTAATAACTATGGACACTGCACAACTTCTCAAACCTTGGAATCAGCTTAGATGGAGACCACCACTATCGTTTCCTGTTCCACTATGCTTTGCATAGTACTTTTATCACAACTGCTGAAAACTCAGTTTTGTGAAGAAACACTGTCATGGAAAGAAATATAGTGCTATTTAATATTGAAAATGTAAACTACCTCAAACTAGTAGTTTGTGTTATGTCCAACAGATATGCTCCCCTCAAAAATTTAAAGTATCCTGTGGCAGTCATATTAATTTACTAGGGTACCAGGTGCACACTTTCTGGAACATTTTGGCTATAACAAAAGAAACACAACACTCTTCTGTACATTAGAAATATGTATGTCCTTCGTGCTTCAGCTTTATACTTACTTACGCTGTTTTATTATGCAGTTATTTAAAGCCTAAATTGAGGTGTATCGTAATACTGGTATTTTGGGAATCAGAAATATCTAATAAAATCTGGACTTTATATACAGAGATAAAGTTTATAACTGAGAAAATAGCTATATTTTTCCCAAGAAATATCTTAACATACTGAGCCTATGTAATATGTAACTGACATAAAATGCAGAGTTTGCTTAAACAACAAAGGATTGTATGAGTCTCATTCCATTCTTTTATCACTCTGTTTTGCTGAACTATTTGTGAGTGAATAGAAAGTTTGTTAGGAAAAAACCTTGAAGAAAAGCTCAGCTCTAAAGATTCTGATGTTTAAGTGAAAGGTAAAGAAATGTTTTTATAACTAATGCCCTCACAACCAAAGATAACCTAAACCCTTTCAATTCTCAAACCTAATAAGCTCATCTTCTGTTAAGATGCATTTTACATTAGATAGAGTTTGAAGTTTGTCCCTAATATCTGATGCACATACATATAAAAATAATTCTTAATTAAATTTCTTAAGAACATGGCTATATATAGACATATTTCTTGATTTGTTTTATAGCTTTAAGTTGAATATAATATTGAAAACATCAGTTTGTGATATTTGTTAGTTTAATATCCAATAATTCAGGCCAGCCAAAGTAATAAATTATTAATATAAAAGCAAATTAAAGGGCTGGCTGAGTGGCGTGGTAATTAAGCGCTGGCTTGGGAAGCCAGCGGCCTGGGTTCGGTTCCACATAAGAGTGCCAGTGACACTGCCCTCAAGAAAAATAAAAGCAAATTAATACCAAGCAAATTAAAGATGTCCCAATTAACTGAGAACCTTAGAAAAATGAGAAGGGAAGGAATTCAACATGTTGACTCTCCCTTTCATGCACATATCATTCAGTCTTTATAACAGTCCAGCAAAGGAGGTATTATCCTAATTTTACAGATTGAAAAGACTGAGGAGCTGAACTCAAAAGTGATAGAAACAGTATTTAAAACCAGGTGGGGGCCACTTGAGTGGCACGTTGGTTAAGAGCTGCCTTGGGATGCCAGTGGCCCCGGTTCGGATCCCACATATGAAGGCAAGTGACACTGCCCTCTACAGCTAAGATGGTGAACAACAGCTCCACCTGGAGCTGGGCTATGCGAGTCCCTGGGACGGTGTAGCCTGCAGCCCCTGCTGCAGTGGGCTGCCATAAACTACAGTGAGTGGCCGGCACCAGTGCAAGTGGCCGGCTGCTGGAGTGAGCTGCCAGTAGCTCCGGTGAGTGGCCCTCCAGAAACGGGCGACCCATCTGCCTCACCCAGGAAGAGCGCAATGATAATACCAATATACATATGCCAGTGAAGCAACATCCTCCGCAACTAGACTGAAGAACAAAAGGACAGCAACTTGTCTGTTCCCCTTCCCTAACCCCCAATAAAAAATTTTTAAAAAATCAAAGAATTGGGCTAGCTTCCAATTCTTTATATCCATTTTAGAGAGGTAAAAAGCTACTTTTTAAGTTGCATGGTATTGGAGATCAGAATTATAGTAGTTAATCAGACCTAACATTGTTTCAGTCTTTTTAGAAGTGAGCCTGATAGAAACTGTCATATACATTTAGAACTATATAACATCGTGTGCCTTCAAATATAATTATCAATTGTATGTGTACTTTGGTAGAATAGACATATGTGTTATTTACAAAACTTTGCTTTTCACGAGACATTTCAGGAAAAGAATTGAGTGATATTTAGAAATCAATGAAAAACTGCAGTATACCCTTGGGAACAAAGGTTATTCTAGAAATTCAACGGAATGATTTGTATTTCACAAGAATAAAAAAAAGTTCTGAAAATTTCTTCATTTAAAAACAACGTTGCTGGTAGTAATGGTGTGTGTAAAGCAGTAGCAAGTCCAGTTTTATTGCTTTGTGCAAAAATAATTAATTGTAAAAACCTGCCGATTGAGAATCTGGAAATGAGTGTGTCTCTGAAGTACTGTGTTCCACATGTCCTAGTACAGCCTGGGGAATATAAGGATGAATAAAATACATTATCTGCCCTCAGAAATCTCACTGTCTAATAGATGAAACAATTACATAAGCAATTTTTTTTTTTTTTTAAGATTTTGGGGAATTTGGGGAGGGGAACAGCATTGGGGAATTGCGGAAGGGGAACAGAGAAGTTGCTGTCTTTTTCTTCACTCTAGTTGCGGAGGACATTGCTTCACTGGCCCAGGTTGGTATTGTCATTGTGCTCTTCCCGGATGAGGCAGATCAGTCGCCGGCTTCTGGATGATCGCTCACCGTGGCTATTGGCAGCTCACGCTGGCTGCCAGCCGCTCATGCTGGCTGCCAGCCTCTCACTGTAGCCTATGGCAGCCCACTGCAGCAGGGGCTGTAGCCTACACTGTCGCTGCCATCCCCCTCACCCCACCCCCCGGCCCAGCTCCCAGTGGATCTGTTAGCTGTAGAGGGCAGTGTCACTGGCCCTCATATGGGATCCAAAACTGGACCGCAGGCGTCCCAAGCCAGCTCTTAACCAATGCACCACTTAGCTGGCCCACATAAGCAAATTTTTAAGAAAGTAAATGGGTAAGTGTATGAACATGGAACAGCTTAGAGATGAGTAATCCAACCAGTGTCTTTCAAACTGATTCTGTTGTGGAGTTTTTAAAGTAACTGTATTTTTATTTTATTTTTTTAAAATGTAAAGTATTGATAACATTGGTTAACAACACTACTGTACTTTGCTGGGTATAATGTACACTTTTTTTGCCCAAATTTTTTAGGGAAAAAGAAGGATGCGCATTATACATGAGTGGTACTTAGTCTGTATATATATAAATGTTTTTAATTCTTTTATTTATACTTATGAGTTAAAAGTGTAACTCTGGAACAATAACGATATCCATAAGCAAGGTAATACCCTGAAATACAGTAATCTGTTTGTTGAACTTAGGATGAACTTTCAGTGACGAAGAGTTCTTAGCCTTTTATGATGCGTAAATATAGTAAATTTGTCAGTGGTACATAAAATTTCATGTACCATGATATGTTAAAAAATAAATGCTAGGGGGCTGGCTGAGTGGCTCAGTTGGTTCAAAGTTGGCTTGGGATCCTGAGCTCTGAGCAGCAGGGCCGCGGGTTGGATTCCCACATGGGCCAGTGACGCTGCACCCTCTATGGCTAAGATGGTGAACAACAGCTTGACCAGGAGCTGGACTGCCGTGAGTCTCCAGCGAAGGCGTAGGCTGCAGTGGGGCTAGCTGGCAGCTTTCATGAGCTACCTTGAGCCGTCCTGAGCTGCTATCCAATGGCCAGCGAGCAACTGCCTCACCTGGAAAGAGCGCATTGATAATACCATCATGGGCCAGTGAAGCCAAGTCCTTCACAACTAGACTGAAGAATAAAAGTACAGCAACTTGTCTGTTCCCCTTCCCCGATTCCCCTTCCCAGATTCCCCAATGCTGTTCCCCTCCCTCAATTCCCCAATAAAATCTTTAAAAAAAAAAAGCTATTCTATTACAATTTGGTAAAATTTAATACCCCCTAATCCATCATATATCTTTAGAGTTAATGGCTTTTGAAAATCAGTCTAGATGAAAATTATTTTATTTACACATTTTCAAGTGTTTTGTTTAAACTGGAATATTTTTCTAGCTACTACAGATGGTGGCCTGTTTTGGAAATACTTTCACATTAAAAGGCTAATGACCTATGTATTTTTACTTTGTCACCATATTAAACCGTGTTGGGCCACTTATAAAAACGCCAGTTTGCATATTTGGGCCAGGTAGCTTAAAGGGATGTGTTATTTTAATAAAGTTGGTGAAGTCACTTCATTACTAAAATGCAGCATAATTTAAGAGCTTTATCCAGTTTATATGTATACTTTTTTTTCAAAGCAAATACTGCTATGTAGACTATCAAACTGCATGAACAAATTCATATAGGTAGACGTTCTCAGATTTAAGAAGTATGTGTCATCTGTTCTAAAATGAGGTCTGCAGCCTCAGCATCTACATCAAGTCGACCATAGGCTGTACTAAATAAGTAGTTTTTGAATTGAACCTGTAGCAAATTTGGACACACTTAAAAAAGAAATGCACTTTGAGGTATTGTGTGAAGTTAAATAAGTCAGAGAGAGAAAGACAAATACCATATGATGTCACTTATATGTGGAATCTAAAGAAAAAACTAAACTAACAAACTAGAAACAGACTCATACACCAGGGAACAAACTGATGGTTGCCAGATGGGAGGGGGTTTGGGGGGCTGGGTGGAAAAGGTGAAAGGATTAAGAAGTACAAATTGATAGTTACCAAACAGTCATTGGGATGTAAAGTACGGTAAGTCCCCAACTTATGAACATTCAAATTGCGAACAAATCGTGGAAGTAGCTCCCGTGTCTGCCGGACATTGTCACAGTTGTACTGCTGTGTGCTTCCTGTACAGTGCGATCGTGTACCGTAGTGCAGTGCTCAATCAGAGCCCAGGATGTCCGGAAGCAAGAGAAAAAGCAGTGGGGATGTGGAGGGGACTGCTAGGAAGTGTCAAGATGTATAAGAATTTGTTGGACTTAGGAACAAATCCGGCTTGCAAACATTCTCCCCGAACGGAATTTGTTAGTAAGTCAGGGACTTACTATACACCATAGTACACAAAAATCTAAACAAACACAAAAAGGGGAATGCAAAGGAACAAGCGCGGTAACGTCCAATCAGAGTCTGGCTGGAAAAGGCGCAGCAGGGCGGCAGTGCGCGCGCAGGGGCGGGGGGGCTGTGCGCGTGCAGCGGGGCGGGGGCAGTGCGCGCGCAGCGGGGGCGTCAGTGCGCGCGCAGCAGGCTCTGCGGTGATTGGCCACGCCCAGGCGGGAACCTTGAGCTCCTTTGGCGGTAGGGGAAGTGCTGCGTATCCTGATTTCTCTTGCCTGACGCTTTGGGATCCTCGCTGGTGCGTTCCTGGAGGACCACCTTCAGGTGCGGCAGCGAATAGCGTGTAGGGTCCTGTGGGTCAAAGTCAGGAGGAACTGGAGAGCTGGCCTCGGAGGGAGAAGGGACGGTAAGCGGCGGCGCGGCTGTTGCCGCCTTCTGCGGGTCCCTGAGCGGGGTCTGAAGGGAGAAGAACCCGCTCCTTGCTGGCTCTGAAGTGGCTGGTGGCGGAGGAAGCACGGTGGGTTTGCGTTGGTAGTGGTGGGGAGGCCGCCTGGAGAGGTGACGCATCAGCTCCACGGTCCGGCTTTCTGCTCCTGGGGCGCTTGGGTTTCTTACCCCCAGGACTAATCTACATACACTCTCCTGCATGGTATTAATTAACAACAGAGTTTTGTAGGCCAGTTTAGTGGGTCCACAAAGTCAAAGAAACAATTTAAGTTACGAAGTGAAATAACTACTACCTAATGTAGATGGAAAACAAAAAAGCAGAAACGGGGGACGTTTGTTGCTGGTTCTTGGTTGTTTATTTACATTCTTTCATCCCTGTACCCTTTCAAAGCCCAAACGAATCCATCGATTCTGGTCATGATCCTCATGATCCCTTTTGTTGAACTACATACATCCTTCACTATTTCCTCTCCAGGGCCCTTCATCATCTATACTCTCATAGGACCTTATGTATTAAACAACCAATAATAAATATATGTAATACTATTCCAGACAGCATTAAGTGCTTACTATGTGTAAGCTTTGTTCTAAGTGCTTTAAATATTACATTTGCTCTAATAGCCTTATGAGTAATTATAATTATTGTAGCCCCTTTTATAGATGAGGAAATGGATGCACAATGAGGTTAAGTAACCTGTGCAAGATCACACGCTAGGAAGTGTCAGTCTACATATATACTCAGGTAGTTACCTCCAAATCTGTGTTCTTAATTGTTACAATACATGGCCAAATAATTTAGGCCTTCTGGTATGTTGCAGTTGTCAGCCTGGACTTGCCATTTTAACCTGGGAGGACAGAAGCAGGTAGGGTGTTAGAGTCATCTCAGATGTTGTAGCATCACAACAAGGCTGACAAATGGGCATTATTGCTAAGGCCTGGGAAAAGGCTCAAATAGCATTAATTTAAGAGATGATAAGGATGCTCAAGTACAGTATTTGGGGGGAGAAAAAAATGATACCTGCAGTTTACTTTGTTTTGTTTTTTTTTAGGGCAGTGGCACTGGCCCTCATATGTGGGACCGAACCAGGGCCACTGGCTTCCCAACCCAGTGCTTAACCACTGCGCCACTCGGCCCGCCCGCTGCAGTTTACTTTGAATGCATCAACAAATTAGATAGATTGATGGATGCCTAAGGTCATATGTAAGTGGCAGAGCCAGAATTCAAGCCTACTTAGGCTGGCTCCAGAGTCTGTTTTCTGAACCACGATTCTGTGCTGCTTTTCAGTTGCCTACATTCTCAAATTCATTATTTTTTTTTTATTAGTTTACAGGATAAATAGGAGGGTTGAAAAATGAGAAATCACCTATTAGGTCTAGAAAGGTTTCAGAATTTAAGGTGGGGATGAAAGAAATTTTACTATGTAGTCCATTCTCTCTATTTTACAAACCAAGAAATTGATATCCAGAGAGTTTAAATAGCTTGCCCCAAATTTCTAGTTACTGTGTTTTTCTAGTGTTCCTTTTAAAAAGCTTTTGGTAAGAATTTTCAGTTTTACAAGGGCAGTCTGACTAAATGCAAAGAATAAACCTGGTACATTTCATGATGTGGATGTCATTTTTATTAGTGATATCTAGAATTTATTACTTTTAGTAGGCTCATTATCTTGTTATTTCAATTGAGCTGTTGTCATCTAAAAGCCTTGAGTTTTTCATCTGAACTTCCCGTTCTATTTCATTTGATCATTAAGTATCTGAGTCCAAGTGCACAGGGCCTAACATTTGTGTTTTTAAATCATTTTGTTGCAGTTAGCTTGTATCAGTTTGAAATTTGGGTCAATTATGTATTTAGGAACATGTAATATTCTGCTGACTTATTATAAAAAGAAAAATGATGTTAATGAGGTTATTTTGGCATGACGTGTTTGGACAGAATCTGTATTGACCACTGGTATTGGTAAATACTGCTTCTAAAGTAAACAGTCACAAACCATTTTTAAAATTTAATTAAAACCATTAATTTGCTCCAAAATTATGTTTTAGAGATCTATTTTGTGCTTGAATAAAAAACAGAGAATGTCCTCTCCTAATCCTTATAAACTGTATAAAGGCTTATTATTTATCAAATACTCTGGTTTCATTATTTTAACATTGCTGAAATTAGGAAACGTCTAACTATCAGTGATAGCATGTCAGTTTAATTGGCTGCACTTTTTTCTTTCTTGGGTACATAAAATAATAGTGCATCTTACAATTGATAGCATCTTAGATTTGATGAAACATACTAATTGAAAAATATAGTTAATGGCACTTTCCCTATTTTAGAGGTAAAATTTTTATTGTAGAAAATTTGAAATATACAGAGAAGAACTCAAAAGAAAATAAAAATTTCTGGCAATTTCAACATCCAGAAATAATCAATGTTAATGTTGTGGCATGTGTTTTTCTAGTCTTTTAAAAATCTTTATAGAAGTTTTTCTAGTCTTTTAAAAATCTTTATAATTTACAGTGTAGAGTTCAATGTGTATACTTTGGTGAGTTTTGACAAAGTTGTAACACACTACAATCTGATACAGGTTATTCTTATCACTCCCAAAAGTTCTGCCTGCCCCTTTGCTTTCTAATCTTTTAAAAAGTATATACACATATCCTATTTTTGGTCTTTCTTTTATAAAATTGAAGTGATGCTGAAATGTTTTGAAACCATTTTTTAAGTTGAATCTTTATTTTTATAGAGCAGTTTTAGGTTCATAGCAAAAAGGGCGGTGGACGGGGGAGTGGAGAAGGTAGAGATTTCCCATATACCTTCTGCCCTCTCAGGTGCATATCCTCCCTTATTATCAACATCCATCACCAGAGTGTTATATTTGTTGCAACTGATGAACTTACATTGACACACACAATCACCCAAAGTCCATGGTTTACATTAGGGTTCACTCTTGGAGTTCTGCATCCCCTGGGTTTGGACAAATACGTAATAACATTTATCCATCATTATGGTATCATAGAGAGTATTTTCACTGCCCTAAAAATCCTCTGTGCTCTACCTATTTATCCTGACGCCAACTCCTGGCAACCAGTGATCTTTTTACTGTCTCTGTAGTTTTGCCTTTTCCAGGATGTCATATAATTGTACATATTGTATGTGTACCCTTTCTAGATTGACTTATTTTCGCTTAGTAATAAGCATTTAAGGTTCCTGCCTGTCTTTCATGGCTTGACAGCTCATATCTTTGTAGCACTGAATACTATTTCATCATCTGGATGGACCAGTTTATTCATCCCTTCACCTACTGAAGGACATCATGGTTGCTTCCAAGTTTTGGCAATTATAAATAAAGCTGCCATAAACATTCATGTGCAGGTTTTGTATGGACATAAGTTTTCAACCTGTTGTTGAAGGGAGTTATTGTATGGTAAGAGTATGTACATTCCATAGTGAATGTACCATTTTGCATTCCCACCAGTAGTGAATGAAAGTTCCTGTTGCTCCACATCCTCACACATTTTGGCCATTCTAATAGGTGGTATAGTGCTGTCTCATTGTTTTAATTTGTATTTTATTTTTCTTTCTTTTTAAAAAGATTTTATTGGAGAATTGGGGGAGAGAACAATGTTGGGGAACGGGGAAGGGGAACAGACAAGTTGCTGTCCTTTGGTTCTTCAGTGTAGTTGTGGAGGACGTTGCTTCACTGGCCCATGTTGGTATTGTGATCATTGCTCTCTTCCCGGCTGAGGCAGATCAGTCGCTGGCCATTGGACGGCCACTCATGGCTGCTCACGGCAGCTCATGCTGGCTGCTCACGCTGGCTGCTGGGCACTCACGGTAGCTCACAGCAGCCCACTGCAGCCCCACTGCAGTCCATGCCATCGCTGGCGACCCACAGCAGCCCAGCTGCAGGTCGAGCTGTTGTTCACCATCATAGCTGTAGCGGGCACAGCGTCACTGGCCCACGTGGGATCCGAACCGTTGGCCCTGCTGCTCAGAGCTCGAGCTCCCAAGTCAATTCTTAACCAACGAGCCACTGGCCAGCCACTAATTTGTATTTTCTTGATGATATATGATGTGGAGTATCTTTTTATATGCTTATTTGCCATCTTTTTATCTTCTTGGTGAGATGTTAAGGTATTTGGCCCACTTTTTAATTGGGTTGCTTTCATATTGTTGAACTTTAAGAGTTCTTTGTATATTTTGTATAGCAGTCCTTTTATCAGATGAATCTTTTGCAAATATTTTCTCCTAGTATGTGACTTGTCTACTCATTCTCTTGACATTGCCTATTTGCAGGTCAGAAGTTTTTATTGTCAATGAACTCGAGCTTATCAGTTATTTATTTTATTTTTTTATGGATTTTGACTTTGGTATTGTAGCTATAAAGTAGTCATCATACCCAAGGTCTTTTAGGTTTTCTCCTATGTTACCTTTTAGGAGTTTTATGGTTTCGTGTTTTACATTTAGCTCTGTGATACAATTTGAGTTAAATTTTGTGAATGTTGTAAAGTCTGTGTCTAGATACATTTTTTTTTTCATGTGGGTGTCCATTTGTTTCAGAACAATTTGTTGAAAAGACTATCTTTGCTCCATTGTATTGTTTTTGCTCCTTTGTCAAAGATCAATTGCCTGTATTCATGTGGGTCTGTTTATGGGCTCTCTATCCTGTTCTATTGATCTGTTTGTGTATTAGTTCACCAATACCAAACTGTCTTAATTACTGTAGTTTTGTAGTAAGTCTTGAAGTCAGTCCTAACTTTGTACTTTTCTTTCCATATTCTGTTGGCTAATCTGGGTGATTTGCCTCTTCATATAAACTTTAGAATCAGTTTGTTGATATCCATCCACAATGTAACTTGCTAGGATTTTGTTTGGGATTCCATTGAATCAATAGATTAAGTTGAGAAGAACTGACATCTTGACAATATTGAGTCTTCCTATCCATGACCATAGACTATATCTCTCCATTTATATAGCTCTTCTTTGATTTCTTTCAGCATAGTTTATGGTTTTCCATATAGATCTTGGACAGATTTTGTTAGATTTATACCAAATTTTTTTTTTTTTTTTTTTGGTGCTAATGTAAATGGCATTGTGTTTTTAATATTAAATTCCACTTGTTCATTGCTGGTATATAGGAAAGTGATTGACTTTTGTATACTAACCTTATCTCCTGCAACCTTGCTATAATCATTTCTTTTTTTTAAATTGGGGATTTGGGGGAGGGGAACAGTATTGGGGAATTGGGGAAGGGGAACAGACAAGTAGCTGTCCCTGCCCCTTGTTTTTCAGTCTAGTGAAGGATGTCGCTTCATTGGCCTATGTTGGTATTATCATTGCACTCTTCCTGGGTGAGGCAGTTGCTCGCCGGCCGCTCACAGCAGCTCACGAAAGTACACGCCAGCTGCTGGCCAGCCTACACCATTGCAGGCGACTCATGGCAGCCCAGCTCCAGGTCGAGCTATTGTTCACCATCTTAGCTGTAGAGGGTGCAGCGTCACTGACCCTCATATGTGGGACCCGAACCAGGGCCCTGCTGCTCAGAGCTGGCGTACCAAGCCAACTCCTAACCAATACGCCACTCAGCTGGCCCATATAATCACTTTTTGTAGCCATTTTTTATTTGATCTATCAAAAACATTCCTCTTGTCATTAAACATTCTTTTAAAAGGTGATTCCTCCCCCACGCCCCCCATCCCACCCTCATTCACGGCAGTAGAATCATTCATATAACAAATACTAAATGCTTCTTTGTGTTTGGTACTGCCAATATATTGATAAGTGTAATATTGGGTTGTCTGAAAAGTCATGACGCATTTTTGCAACGAAAAACAGAAAAAATACGTCATGACTTTTCCGACAACCCAATATAAGACTTCATGTCTGATTCAGGAGTTTACAGCTTAGGTGAACTAGTAGGAGATTTCACTACACTGAAAAATAATTGGATAATGCACACATAGGAAGGGCCTTTAAGTCTTTGGGATGAGATGGAGACGACTCATAGTTAAGACTCCTAAAAGATAATGTTGTAATTAATCATGCAAAGAAAAATGGGAAAAGGCATTCCCATCACTATAGGGGAAAGTTTGTTCAAAGGCATAGAGGAAAAGAGGACGCAGCTTGTTAGAGTGTATTCTATTGTTTGGTATAACATAATTTATTTATCTAGTACCATGTTATATACTTTAAACCCCCCCCCCATATGTAATGCTAGCATGATTATCCTTATGATATTCTTTGAGTATATGTTTGATAATTCTTTAGGGGAAATTCCCAGAAGTGGAATTTGTGGGTTCAACAAATAATTTTGGCAGCCATGTATGAGTGTGATAAAACAATATGGTGAATGTTTAAGTCAAAAATATTTATTAGAGTAAAAGACACATTGCCATTAATCCCCTTCAATATAGTCCCCTTGCTTCAAACACACTTATCCCATCGTTCTTGCCACTTTCTGAAGTAGTTCTGGAAGTCCTCTTTCATGAGTGTCTTTATTTATTTATTTATTTATTTTTGAGGGCAGTGTCACTGGCCCTCATATGTGGGACCGAACCGGGGCCTCTGGCTTTCGAAGCCAGTGCTTAACCACCGTGCCACTCGGCTGGCCCTCATGAATGTCTTTTAGCTGCACTGTTCTGGATGCCTCATCCTGAATCATTTTGATTTTGGGGGAAGAATTCCGCACGGTGCCAGATTCTGTGAATGAGGTGGATGAGGACACACCATAATGTTTTTATTTGACAGAAATTGCCATGTACCAGAAGCAATGTGTGACACAGAGCATTGTCATGATGGAGAATGATTTATGGCACACTTTATTTAGTTATTTTTACTTTGTTTTATTTTATTTTTCATCTTTTTATTATTATTATTATTATTAGTTACAGATGTACAAAACAATGCAATAGTTATCTTTTTCACCCCTTACAAAGTGACTACCCCGCCCCCCTCGCTGCACCCCCCCCACCCCGATATCATACATATCTATTACGATTCCATTGACTCCATCCCCACACTATATTCCTATGGCACACTTTAAAACACACCTTCTCTTAACCATAGCTCACACCTGACTGACTGCACTGAACAAGTTGAAACTTGTCGCACACTGTTACTAAGGTTTGACGCACAGCTTCCCGTATTGAAGATCCCTGCATTTCTGTTGGATGGTACTGGTATGGCAGTTTTTGTCAAATAAAAACATTATGGTGTGTCCTCATCCACCTTATTCACCAGATCTGGCACGGTGTGACTTCTGGCTCTTCCCCAAAGTCAAAATGACCATGAAAGGTAAATGTTTTGAATTGATTCAAGACATCGAGGTAACCACGACAGCGCAACTAAAGACACTCACAAAAGAGGACTTCAGAACTGCTTCAGAAAGTTGCAGGAACGATGGGATAAGTGTGTTTGAAGTGAGGGGGAGTATTTTAGGGGTGAAGGGCTAATGGCAACGTGTCTTTTACTATAATAAAATTTTAAAAATTTAAACATTCACCATATTGTTTGATAACACCTTGGTGGTGGCTTATCTTGTATAGTGTTTTGTGAGGTAGCTTTGAATTGGAGTGCTACTACTGTCTGTTGCAGAAGCATGATCTGTATACTGTTCTTCCATCTGTCTTTCCCCGTCCCCTGGTAGAAATAATACTGAGCAAAAGTTAGGAACCTGGTTCTAGTCTTTTGATTTATATATATATATATATATATATATATATATATATATATATATATATATATATATATGGTATATATTTTATATAGATATAAAATTACACTGTTGAAAGGAAATAGGGTAGTAAAAATAAATTGAATTATAATTTTGTCTTTTGAATTCTCAGGATTTCATTAATTCATTCATTCAAACATATTTATTAGTAATTGTAATGCATCTGGCATAGTGGTTGATGCTGCTTATAGGATGGTGATGAAAACAAGCATAATTGCTCCCCTCATGCAGTTTATGGATTAGTGGAATAGAAAAAAAGCAATCTGCTTGATATATGTATGTGAATATTTATGTTTCCTTTGACTTTGAAACTACTATCTAAATTTTATTAGAGACTATATCATCATGTCTAATCTATCTTATTACCAAAATTGATATAATATATGCTCAAGTTTGCACTATTGAATTTAAATCTTAATTTCTTTTCAAAAACCCATTGTGATGGAAAATAAAATCTTACTAGCTGCTGAATTTTTTTTTAAAGTATTTTACAAGCTTATTCTCTTATTTTTAAAGACATCATGGGTGAAGTGATATCTATTTTTATATTTGGAAGTGATTCTGATCAGATTTATGGATGATTTCTGTTTTCAGTATTTTTCAGGGTACTACTGCTGAATATGAGGCGATCTGCAGCACCAAGTCAGTTGCAGGGGAAGCCCTTTAAAAAACCAAAATTTATACCACCAGCAAGAAGTAATTCAAGCCTGAATGAAGAGATTACAAAGCTGAATCCAGATATAAAATTATTTGAGGTAAGAAAATAAAGTAACGGAAGCATAATAAAGAGAAGCATGTATTTATTTAAAAAATGCCATTTAATGAGTTACACACTACTTACTGGCTATAGGAATTTTCAGCAGTTCTGACAGTCTTTCATAAACCTTTTTTTTTGTTTTTTAGAGGAGTGAAATGTAGTTGGGTACATAAAATAAACTTTTTGTACCCATAAAAAGTAACTCTGTGATACCTCTGTGAGGGAATGGGAGGAGATTCTTGTTTAAAAAAAGTTATTCTGATTAGTGTTCTTTTTACTGTATTTTTTTTTTTAGCTGAGCCATCCTGCCACCTGTTGGCAGCTCAGCTCAGGCTGGGCATCGAAATGCTGTTGCTCAGAGCTCAGCTCGCACTCTTGAGTGAGCTCTTAACCAACTGAGCCACTTGGCAGGCCCTGATGAGTGTTCTTTTTAAAGATATCACATAAATAAGTGAAAACTTTAGGCAAAACACTTTAAATTAAAGAAATGTAAATAATGATATATATCACTATTCTGGATGTTTCCTTTCATTTTACTTATAAAAAGTAATGCTCGAAGCAGTCTTAAAATGTGTTCTTTACTACTAAGAGAAAGGATTGTTTGGGTCTTAGGTATATAGAAGGTATATAAAGGTATATAGAAAGTGTATAACATGGGCAATCTACACTTCTGCTACTCTACAATTCTGTGATCCATTTATGTTACGGAGATTAAAGTCTACTAATCGTTTTTATCTTTTTTATTGTGGTAAAATACATATAACAAAATTTGCCATTTTACCATTTTCAAATGGGCAAGTGTTACTGGAGGTTGGGCACTTCTCAGCGTGGTATCTGGGCTTGGTTCCCTCATTGGGGGTCAAACCCAGTGGGGTCCAGGCTTGGTTTCTACACCGGGGGCTGAACCCAGGCCTCATGGAGGAACACTGGGTATCTTAGCCCCTCTGGCTTGGCTCTCATACCGGGGGTCAAACCAGGCATAGTCTAGTCTAGGTTCCCACACCAGGGGTCGAACCCAGGCCTTCTGGAGGAGAACCGGGAATCCTAGCTGCTACTTTGCTGGAGGGTGGGCCCTCCTCAATGCAATGTCCAGGTTCTTGGTGTCTGGAGCAAAGAATTGAATGTTTAGTTTTTTGGTTTTGTTTTTTTTAAGAGGGCAGTGTCACTGGCCCTCATATGTGGGATCTGAACCCGGGGGCCGCTGGCATCCCAAGCCAGCTCTTAACCACCATGCCACTGGGCCAGCCCCTAAATGTTTAGTTTTTTGAGGAACTACTAAACTGTTTCCACAGCTGCTGCACCATTTTACATTCCCACAGCAATGTTTGAGTGTTTCAGTTGCACTGCATCCTCATCAACACTTGTTATTTTCTGGGGGTTTTTTTGTTTTGTTTTTATTGTTTTGATTATAGAAGCCCTAGTTGGTGAGAAGTGGGATTTCATTGTGGTTTTGATTTGCATTTCCCTAATGACTAGTGATGCTGAGCATCTTTTCATGTGCTTATTGGCTATCTGTATGTCTTTGGAGAAATATCTATTCAAGTCCTTTCAGGTTTTTAATTGGTTGTTGGTCTTATTGTTGAAAACATCTACTTATTTTTGACTCTACCTTTTTTGGTCTGCATGTTTTCCCCTACATTTCTTTAGAATTCTGGCTGCAACATAAGAAGAAAACATTTTACATTTTAAGTAGGTTTTTCTTTTTTCTTTTTTAAAAGCAGCTTTATTTAAATACAATCCACATACCATACAGTTCACCTACTGCAATTGAGTGGTCTTTAGTATATTCAGAGTTGTGCAACAATCACCAAAATCAATTTTAGAACATTTTCATCACTCCAAAAAAAAAAGTATGCATAGCCACACTCATTCCCCTTTTTTCTCCAAACCCCTCAGCCCTAGATATAATACCAAAGTCATAAGTACGAACACCAAAAAAACCAGATAAATTGGACTTCATCAAAATTAAAAACTCAAGGAAGGCCAGTTAGCTTAGGTGGTTAGAGCTCAGGTTCATAACGCCAAAGTTGCCAGTTCGATTCCTACATGGGCCAGTGAGCTGCGCCCTCCACAATTAGATTGAAAACAACAACTTGACTTGGAGCTGATGGGTCCCGGAAAAACACACTGTTACCCAATAAAGTTTAAAAAAAAAGAAAAAAGTTTAATTAAAAAAACTAAAAACTCAAAACCCCAAATGAGATCCTACTTCACCCAGTAATATGGCTATAATCAAAAAGATAATAATAGGGCCGGCTGAGTGGCGCAGTGGTTAAGAGCTGGTTTGGGAAGCCAGTGGCCCTGGTTCGGATCCCACATATGAGGGCCAGTGACACTTCCCTCAAAAAAAAAAAAAAAAATGGCAAGAATGTGAAGGATTGAAAGCCTCGTACACTGATGGTTTCTGTTTCTATGTATTTGCCTATTATGGATATTTCATGTGACCTTTTGTTACTGGCTTTTTTTAGTTAGCATAATGTTTTCAAGGTTCATCCATGTTGTACCATGTATCAGTAATTCATTCCTTTTTATTGCCAAATTTATTTGTTTTCTATTGCTACTGTAACTGGGTACCACACATTTAGTGGCTTAAAATAGCACAAATGTATTGTCTTACAGTTCTGTGGTCAAAAGTCCAACACAGATTTCACTGAGCTAAGTAAGATTCAAGGTATTGGCAGGGTTGCATTCATTTCTGATGGTTTAGGAAATAATGTTTCCTTTGCTTTTCCTATGTTCGTTCTGTGGGCCACATGCGTTTCTTAACTCATGGCTCACTTCTTCCAAACCAGCAATGGCAGTTTGAATCTTCACGTTACCATCTCTGGTTCTCTGAAACTGGAACTAATTTGATTAGATTGGGCCTACCTGGATACCCGGGACAATCTCTCTGTCTCCAGGTCCTTAACCCTAATTACATTTGCAAAGTCCCTTTTGCCGTGAAAGATAATATATTCATAGATTCTGGGGATTAGGATGTGGACATTGTTGGGAGGTATTATTCTGCCTACTACACTGATTAATATACCAGTGTATTAATATAGCATTTTATTTATCCATTCATCAGTTGATGGGTATTTGGGTTGTTTCCACTTTTTAATTTATGAGGTATTATGAATAATGTTCATGAATATTTGTTTACAAAGTTTTGTGTGGATATTTTTTTGTTTCTCTTGGGTGCATTCCTAGGAGTGGATTGCTGGATCATATGGTAACTCTGTGTTTAAACTTTTAATAAACTGCCAAACTTTTTTCCAAGGTGGCTGTACCATTTTTATTCCTACCATCAGTGTATGAGTGTTTCAAATCTCCACATTATTGGCAATTTATTATCTTTTTTATTACAGTGGGTAAAGTAGTATCTCATTTGGGGTTTTGAGTTTTTAATTTTGAAAAAGTCCAATTATCTGATTTTTTTAGTGTTCATACTTGTGATTTTGGTGTTGTATCTAAGAAGGTCATGAAGATTTACTCCTGTATTTTCTTCTAAGAGTTTTATAGTTTTAGTGCTTACATTTCAGCCTATGACCCATCTTGTGTTAGTTTTCATGTATGGTGTGAGGTAGGAGTCCAGTTTCATTCTTTTGCATGTGGGTATCTAGTTGTTCCAAAACCATTTATTTAAAGATTATTCTTTCCTGGGGCTGGCCGAGTGGCTCAGTTGATTAAGAGTTGGCTTAGAGCGTGAGCTCTGAGCAACAGGGCTGCCAGTTTGATTCCCACATGGGCCAGTGAACGCTGCTCCCTAGCTGAGCTGTCACTGAACTGCCAACAGATGGCAGGATAGCTCAGGTGGTGTAACAACAAGATTGCCTGTTCAATGGTGGGCTGTGCCCACCCACAACTAAGAATTGAACTCAGCTTCTTGAGCTGAGCTGCCGCCCGGATGACTCAGTGGATAAGGCGTGTGCTCTTAACAATAAGGCTGCCAGGTTTGACTCCCGCATGGGATGGTGCCTATTCCCATCCGCAACTAAGACTGAACTCGGCACCTTGAGCTGAGCTGCCCCCCGGATGGCTAAGAGGATAGAGTGTGCGCTCTTAACAACAAAGCTGCTGGTTTGACTCCCACATGGGATGATGGCTATGCCTAGCCGCAACTAAGATGAAACACAGCACCTTGAGCTTAGAGGCCACGAGCTGCCAACGGGAAGCAAGATGGCAACTGGCGCCCTCCACAATGAAGATTGAAGAACAACAACTTGGCTGGTTCCCTCCCCCAATTCCCCAAAACTGTTCCCCTCCCCCAATTCCCCAATAAAATCTTTAAAAAAAAATGATTATTCTTGCCTCCATTAAATCATCTTGACACGTTTGTCTTAAGATTTATTTTCTGATGTAGTTTGTAAGGACTAATTACAAACCCAAAACACTGATTTATTCTCTTCTTTATGTCAGGAAACTACATAGTTACTTTATCTGTTTGTTTGTTTATTGCTTATAAATTTTATTTTTTCCATTTAAAAAATTTTTAAATTACAGTTGACATGCAATATATTAGTTTCAGGTGGATGCAAAGTTGATTCCAGATCTTGGCTATTGTAAATAGCGCTGCAATGAATATATGGATGTAAATATCCCTTCGAAGTACTGTTGGGTTTCTTCAGATAAACACCCAGAAGTGGAATAACTGGGCCCTTCTTTATCTCTTGTAATAGCCATTATTTTAGAGTTTATTTTGTCTAGATTAAGTATTGCTACCCCAGCTTTTTTTTTTTTTTTTTTTTTTTTCCATTTGCATGAAATGCCTTTTTTCCATCCCTTTACTTTTAGCCTGTGTGTCTCTTTGGATCTGAATGAATTCCTTGTACACAGCATGTCTTCAAGGTCTTGTTTTTTTACCCATTCAGCCACCTTTTGATTTGAGCATTTAATCCATTATCACGTAAAGTAATTGTTGATAGATATATGTAGCTATTGACATTTTATCATTCATATTTTTGATTTTTCTTTGTTTCTTCTTAAAGAAGTCCTTTAAATTTTTTTGTAAAACTCGTTTGGTGGTGATGAGCTCCTTTAGCTTTTTCTTGCCTGGGAAGCTCTTTAACTATCTTTCAATTCTAAATGATAGCTTTGCTGGATAGAGTAATCTTAGTTGTAGATCCCTGCTTTTCATCTCTGAATATTTTGTGCCAATTCCTTCTGGCCTACAAAGTTTCTGTTGATAATCAGCATACAGTCTTATGGGAGTTCCCTTGTAGGTAATTAACTGCTTTTCTCTTGCTGCTTTTAAGGTCGTCTCATTGTCTTTAACCTTTGGCATTTAAATTATGATGTGTCGTGGCGTGGGCCTCTTTGGGTTCATCTTGTTTGGGACTCTCTGTGCTTCCTGCCTTGTACATCTGTTTCCTTTGCCAGGGTAGGGAAGTTTTATTATTTCTTCAAATAGGTTTTCAATTCCTTGCTTTCTCTTCTTCTTCTGGCATTCCTATGATGTGAATGTTGGTATGCTTGATGTTGCCCCAGAGACCACTTAAACTATCCTCAGATTGTTGGATTTTTTTTTTCAGTCAGTTTAGATGTTTTCTGCTACCTTATCTTTCGAATTGCCGATTTGAACCTCTGCTTCATTGATTCCACTGTTGATTTCCTCTAATGTATTCTTCATTTAAGAAATTGTATCTTTCATTTCTGACTGGTTCTTTTTCATGTTTTCTGTCTCCATTTTTATGTTTCTTATTCTTTGTTAAAGTTCTCCCTGAGATTACTGAGCATCCTGAAACACAGTGTTTTGAACTCTATATCTGGTAGATTATTTGTATCCATTTTGTTTAGTTCTTTTTCTAGAGCTTTGTTTTGTTCCTTCATCTGGACATGTTTTTATCTCCCCATTTGGCTGCCTCCCTGTGTTTGTTTCTATCTATTAGGTAGAGCTATTATGTCTCCCTGTCTCAATAGAGTGGCCTTTTGTAGTAGGGGCCCCGAGTGGCAAAGTCTCCCTGGTCACCTGAGCCAGGTGCTCCAGGTGTGTCCCTTGTTTGGATTGTGTGTGCCCTTCTATTGTAGTTGAGTTTTGGTTACTGTTGGCGTATCAATGGGAGGGTTTGACCCTCAAGCTGATTGTTTGTAACGATTGGCCATGACTATAGTGGAGGATTTGCTTTAGCAGGGCTCTGGTGTCTGCCCTTTGGGTGGTGTTCTGATGTGGTCTGAAACTGGCCACCAGGTGTGTTGGTTCTGGGGCCTCTTGGGAGGGAGTCTGTTGCAGACCAGGTCAGTGGCTGCCTGTGCTCTGCCTGGGGCCACTTGGTATGACCTACAGAGTAATCTGCATATGGTTGCCTTGTGCTGGACTTGGAGATACCTGGGAGAGGCTAAGCTGTGAACAGACGCCAGCTACTGTTATTGCTGGGCTCGTGACTGCTCAGCAAGTTGTACAGGACACATTGAGGCCAGATGCTGCTTGTTTGGGTTTGTGAACCTTTGAGAGATTTTACAAAAGTCAGCAGCATGAGCCAAGACAGGCCATTTGTATGGGAAAGGCACTGGAAATAGCTTGGTTGGATGGGATGAGTCTCAGGGAATCACCAGGGCAGGGCAAACAGTGTTAGCCAGGTTGATGGAGACTCAG
This sequence comes from Aselliscus stoliczkanus, assembly GCA_033961575.1. Taxonomy (NCBI): domain Eukaryota; kingdom Metazoa; phylum Chordata; class Mammalia; order Chiroptera; family Hipposideridae; genus Aselliscus; species Aselliscus stoliczkanus. The sequence goes on from CM066731.1 coordinate 37,558,049, forward strand.
ATATGTCAGCCACCTATTTTTGCAGGCTGTGAGTGGAGAGGGCTAAAAAATGAACAATGGCACCTGCCAGCACTTATGTCTGTGAGAAAGCTGCCCCTCTAACCTTCACCCTACAGCCAGACAACTCAGTTACTTCCTGTGTGTCTCTGGCGCTTTTTGAGCTGCTACCCCAGCACTAGAGATCAGAGTGAGTGAATCCACCAGCGAATAAGCCTGTGCATGCACCCTTTAAGAGGAATTCTTGGACTCCAGCCACCTTCCATCTCATTCAGCGACAATCTCTGCTGGTTTTCACAGCCAGATGTTATGGAGGTCTTTCTTCACAGCACTGGAGCCCTGGGTCGGGGAGCCTGATGTTGGGCTGGTAGTCCTTGCTTCTTAGGGGGACCTTTAAAATATCTTACCAGTTTTTAACTGCTGCACGTGGGTGTGGGACTAGCCTGTTTCCTATCTCCTCCCCTCCTACCAGTCTCAGTGTGGTTTCTTCTGTATATCCTTAGTTATAGAACTTCTGTTCAACTAGATTTGGTGACTCAATGATGGTTGTTCCATAGTTTAGTTGTAATTTTGATGTGGTCATGAGAGGAGGCATGCACAGCATTTACCTAGTCTGTCATCTTGATTGGAACTCTGTTATTTTATTTTATTTTATTGTTTTAAAGATTTTATTGGGGAATTGGGGGAGAGGAACAGCGTTGGGGAATCGGGGAAGGGGAACAGACAAGTTGCTGTCTTCTTGTTCTTCAGTCTAGTTGCAGAGGACGTTGCTTCACTGGCGCATGTTGGTATCATCATTGCGCTCCTCCCAGGTGAGGCAGATCAGTCGCCGACCTCTGGATGGTCGCTCACCACGGCTATTGGCAGCTCACACCGGTTGCCAGCCGTTCACGCTGGCTGCCGGTCACTCACTGTACCTTATGGCAGCCCACTGCAGCAGGGGCTGCAGCCTACACCGTCGCTGGGGCACAGCCCAGCTCCAGGTGGAGCTGTTGTTAGCTGAGGGAAGTGTCACTGGCCCTCATATGTGGGATCCGAACCAGGGCTGCTGGCATCTCAAACCAGCTCTTAACCAATGTGCTACTCGGCCGGCCCTATTATTTTATTTTTTAAAACTAATGAAGTGGCCACTGCACTGTACACCTGAAGCTGATGTTGTATAATATTGTATGCCAACTGTAACTGAATATATAGATAGTCACGGGATGTGGAGTATACTGTGGAAGGGAGTCAAAGGAATTGTAATAGATATGTATGATATTGGGGGGAAGTGGGGTGGCGAAGTGGGGACAGGGAGTTGTCACTTTGGGGGTAAAGAGTATAACTGTTGCATTGTGTTGTACACCTGAAACTAATAAAAAAAAAAGAAGAAGAGAAAAAAAAAACTAATGAAGTGGCATTTATGAAATTATATAGCTATTTTAAGCAAGACACATGAGAATCCTGAAAGTATTAGTCTGAGCAGACAACTCTTCTTCCCCCTTACTTTGTCTATTATTTTATTTTTTTAAAGATTTTATTGGGGAATTAGGGAAGAGGAACAGTGTTGGGGGAATTGGGGAAGGGGAACAGCCAAGTTGTTGTCCTTCAGTCTTTGTTGTGGAGGGCACAGATAGGTCAGCTCCAAGTCCAGTCACCATCCAGCTGCCCATCAGCATCTCATGGCCACGCAGCTCAAGGCGCCGTGTTCAATCTTAGTTGTGGGTGGGCACAGCCCACCATCCCATATGGGAGTCATACTGGGAACCTTGTTGTTAGGAGTACGTGCTCTCACCAGCTGAGCAGCTCATCGGCCCATGTGGGAATTGAACTGGCGACACTGTTACTCAGAGCTCGTGCTTTTAACCAACTGAAGCACTCGGCCAGTCCCTACTTTGTATATTATGTTCTTAAATTTTTGTTCTTAAATTATTTTTCTTCTTAAATTGAATTAATTCATACTAAGAAAGTATTATTTTGGTGACCAGGGTTTTTCTACTTGATTCATCTGATAAGTAGAAAGTCTAGAGCAATTTAAGCATCAGAATAATTATGCTGATGGATAATAACCCATTAAAATAATATAGGAGTATGAATCCATACTAAGTAAATAAAAGAGAAGAGTAACTTCTTGGAGTGGAATGCTAAACCATAAAAATACAAATAGTGATGGTGTTAGATGGATGCCAAAAATAGTGGGTGAATGTTTGATAGGGATTAGGATATTTGAATAGACTCAAGCATCTCCTAACAACATACTTTAAAAAATTATAAAGGGGCAGGGCTAGCCGAGTGGCTCAGTTGGTTTAGAGCACAAGCTCTGAGCATCAGGTTGTCTGGTTCGATTCCCACATGGGCCAGTGAGCTGTGCCTGAGCTGAGCTGCTGTTGAGCTGCCAACAGGTGGCAGGATTGCTCAGTTGATGAGACCACGTGCTCCTAACAACAAGGTTTCCAGTTTGACTCCCATATGGGATGGTGTGCTATGCCCACCCGCAACTAAGATTGAACACGGTACCTTGAGCTGAGTGACTGCGAGCTACTGTCAGGTGGCCAGATGGTGACTGGATTTGGAGCTGAGCTAGCTGTGCCCTCTGCAACAAAGGTTGAAGGACAACAGCTTGGCTGTTCCAATTCCCCAACACTGTACCCCTTCCCCAATTCCCCAATAAAATCTTAAAAAAAAAAAATTTTAGAGGGGCAAATGTTAACTTTGCAGGTAGACCTGACAGACACCACTGCAATCAAATAAATTTCTCCAGTAATGGAACAAATCTATATTATGTGCTTCCCAATGTGATGAACTGTGATATTCCTGTTCAAAATGTATAATCTAAAACTAATAAGGAAATATCAGACAATCCAAATTATGAAATATTGTACAAAATAGTTGGCCTATATTCTTCAAAAATGTCAAAGTCATAAAACGTGAATAAAGATTGAGGAGCTGTTCTAGATTAAAGGAAACTAAAGAAACATGATGACTAAGTGTAATGTATCACCAGAGATTGGATGCTGGCTCAGGAAAAAAACTATAAAAGACATTTTAGGGATAAGTGACTAGATAATAGTATTATACCAATATTAATTTCTTGAATTTGATAATTTTACTGTAATTATCAAAGGGGCTGTCATTGCTCTTTGGAATATACTGAAGTATTTAGAGGGACCGGAACCAGTGCCTGCAGCTTATTCTGAAATTGTACACACACACACACACACACACACACACACACACACGGAGGGAAAGAAGGGAAATTAAGTGCAACAAAATGTAATCAAATGGTGAATCTAGGTAATGGGTCTATGGGATTTACTTTTGGAATGTTTCTATAACTTTGAATGTATCTCAAAATATTGCAAAAAATAAAATTTATGATCCCCATTAGTGTATTATTATGACTTATTGGATTGTCAGAAAAGTCATGATGTATTTTTTTCTATGTTTTTCAAAGGTCATTTATTTCTATAAAGAACAAAGATCAATCAATGATATATTGCTGTTTGATAACCTTTTGCCATCTTTCAGTGAGCTTTATAATTTCTTGTTCATGGAAGGACCTATCTTTATTGGCAAAAAAGTGAAAAAGGTGCTGATTTACAGCCTCATCTGAAGCGAGCGTTATACCATGTAAGGAGTTTTGAAGAGAGCAAAACAAGTGGAAGTCTGACAGTGCAAGTTCAGGCCCGTATGCTGTGTGTGGCAACACATCCCACCCAAGCTCCAATAATTTTTGACGGGTGGTCAGACTTGTGTGTGGTCTCGCATTGTTGTGATGGAACACAACCCCTTTACGATTAACGAGCTCAGGACGTTTCTGGATGATGGATTCACTCAAACTGTCCAGTTGCCAACAGCACACATTCGAATTGATTGTTTGGTTCCTTGGTAGGAGCTCGAAAAACACACCTTTAAAATCCCACCACACTGAAAGCATAATCTTCCTCTGATGAATGTCTGCTTTCCATGTTGTTTGAGGTGAATGATCACGTCAGAACCAAGACTTTTTGTGCACCACATTGTTGTAAACAATCCACTTCTCATCACCAGTTATCAGTCGCTTCAAAAAAAGGATCGTTTTCCTCATGTTTAATGAGCATATTGCAGATGTTTGTATGTGCCATCAAATGAACTTTGAGTTCATGAGGAACCCAAATATCGAGCTTGCTTACGTCTCCCAGCTTCTTCAGGTGGTCATGAACACTTGAATGATGGATGTTCAATGTTTCTGCAATCTCTCGTGTCATGTAACGTGGGTTTGACTTGATCAATGCCTTTATTTTGTCGTCATCAACCTCAGTAGGTCTCCCTGATTGAGGAGCATTGATGGAATTTTGTGAACCATCGTTGGCACTGACGTTCTTGTAGAGCATCGTCACCATAAACTTTACACAATTTTTCACAAGCTTGATGTGTGTTCTTCCCTTTACAGAAGTAAAACAGTAAAATATGGCAAAAAAGCGCAGTTTACTCATCCATCTTCAACTTGTAAAATCTCCAAAACTCAACCAAATTGCTCAATTTATTTTTAGAATGAAGCTAGAACTGTCAGCTGTCAAGTGACATAGCAATAACATAGATGTGAATGGCTAGTACTTCCAAAAATGAACTAGCTTCATCTGTTGCAAAAATGTGTGATGACTTTTCCGGCAACACAGTACTTTAAAATCTTACCAGATGGGTTTTTTTTAATATCTCTAAAATTTCTTATAATGAATATTATAGAGGTATGAAGCTGTGTCCATTGTGAATTACCATTTTTTAAAAAATTCTAATGTGCTGCGGTAGGCAGAAAAATGGCCCTCTAAAAATGTCCACATCCTAATACTTGGAACCTGTGAATGTGTCATTTCACATGGCAAAAGGAACTTTGACTGAATGATTGATTTTAAGGACTTTGAGATGGGGAAATTATCCAGGATTATCTGGGTGGTCCCAATACAATCAAAAATTTCCTTAAAAGCAGAGAAGGGAGACAAAAGAGAGGGTTAGAGAAAGATATGATTACGGTATGATAGGGCAGAGAGATGCAGCATAGCTGGCTTTGAAGTGAATAAAGGGGCCACAAGCCAAAGGAAAGTGGGTGGTTTTTAGAAGTTTGAAAAGAAGGAAATGTGTTCTCCCTTAGAGCTTTCAGAAAGGAATATAGCCCTGTTGATAACTTTAATTTTAGTCCAGTAAGACTCAAGTTAGAGTTCTAACTTACAGAATCATAAAAGAGTAAATTTGCATTGTTTTCAGCCATTAAGTTTGTGGTAATTTGTTACAGCAGCATCAGAAAACTAACAAACAAGCAAAAATAGAGAAACTAGTATATAAAGAACTCCCATGTATCCATTACCTACTTCCAACAATTGTCAGTACATGACCAATCTTGCTTTATTTTTACTTATCTAACTCCCAGCTCCTTCCCACTCATTATTTTGATGCAAATCCCAGGAATATCTTTTCATTTGTAAATATTTTAGTGTTTGTCTGTAAAATATAAGGGCTTTTTAAATAAACAACACAGTGACAGCACCATAAAAATTTAACAATATTTAAGTGTTTATCTTAATATTGAGAAATTTAGCAAAAAAAAGCAATTGACTGAGAATGGCATGTTATTACTTGTTTAAAAGTTCTGATATGTTGTTTAAAATACACTATAATTAAGCATAATTTTCATTCTGTTATGTATTTTTTGCTCTTATGACTTAATTAAAACTAATAAAAATTAGAGCCGGCCGAGTGGCATGGTGGTTAAGTGCTGGCTTGGGAAGCCAGTGGCCCCGGTTCAGTCCCACATATGAGGGCCAGTGACACTGCCCTCAAAAAAAAAAAAAAAAAACTAATAAAAATTGGATTTTTAATTTATTTACAAATATCTCTTCCCTGTTTAGATATAGAGAAACTGGTAGCTTATATTTTAAATTAGGAATCTATTATGTAAAAATATGGAAAATTAGATTGAATTTCTGCATAAAATACATATTTCATTTCTTTAGGTTGCTGCAAATAAGAATACTTTTCTCCAGTCACAAACTGATCCCAAATTATGCAGTTTAAATCTTCTTCTACCTGATGAAAGTGCTAGAGAAATTAATCACGGGGATAATTCCAAGGGAAAACATAGTTTTGAAGCATCTGCAATGACAACATTAGACCTACATCATATGGGTAAGATTGTAGTTTTTATTGATAGGGTTTACACTTGACCAGTTTTAATATAGTATTACTTAAGTTGATTATAAGAATGAATATGTTATATTCGAAAGTTATTGATATCTTACCACTAGATTGCTGATAATTCAGATTTTTTCTTGTCATATTTTATCTTTAATGATTGGATTAATAACCTTGTAATTCAAATCTTGTATTTTATAATAGGTGTATGTCTAAGACTTCATTGTAAACTTATTGGTCAAATATGGTACTTTCTCCAAGTACTAAAATGTGTGTAAGAGGGGCCGGCCGAGTGGCTCAGTTGGTTAAGAATTTGCTCAAGTGTGCAAGCTGAGCTCTGAGCAATAGCAGTTCGATGCCCAGCCCAAGCTGAGCTGCCGTTGAGCTGCCAACAGGTGGCAGGATGGCTCAGCTAAAAAAAGAAAAGAAAAGCAAAATGTGTGTAAGATTTGAAAAAAAATTTCTAAACTATTAATAGTACTAAAATTGGAGAGGTGAAATTGACGTGAGTAAAATTGTTAATTCATTATAGTCCATGGAATAACTTCAAATCATGTAGCTTTGAATTATGGAGGTATATAATTGCAGGAAAACCAAACATTTAACAAATGTTCCCTCCCCTCTTTGTTGAATTGAGTTAAAATAATGATTATAGTTTTTTGTGTCTGTAATAGATTGGTAGTTTTCAGGTAATTATAAAAATAACTAGGATTGTTCACAGATGTTTATTTGGCCTTGTGGAAGGTAACATTACGATCACATTTTTCCAAATTGCATTTTATTTATTTTTTGTTAAATGAACACATTCAGGGAGAGAGCCCCATCTGCTGGTCTATACGATAGTAACTGCCATCCTTAAAGATATCAATGCAAATCAACAAAGTGCTGTAAGTGCTCACCCTTTTGAAGGAAGTTCTTGAACTTTATGATGATTAACTAATTTTACCTATAATTGGGTTCATTTCTTGTTGGAGCCGAAAGGAATTCTGTATTTTCCCAACTGGCCAGGATACTTAGTATAATTTGTGCTCCTTATAACTTTTCAAAAGCTGTAACTAGTGTTAGGACAAAATTGGGAAGAACTTTTGGAGTTGGTATCAATTCAGTGAGATTCCCTAGAGATGGCTCTGCTCTGGACATAGTAGTTTTTTTTTTTTAAGAGTTTTATTGGGGAATTGGGGCAGGGGAACAGCGTTGGGGAATTGGGGAAGGGGAACAGACAAGTTGCTCTCCTTTTGTTCTTTAGTCTAGTTGTGGAGGACATTACTTCACATGTTGGTACCGTCATTGCGCTCTTCCCTGGGTGAGGCAGATCGGTCTCTGGCCTCTGGACGGCCGTTCAGGACGGCTACTGGCAGCTCGCTTCAGCTGCCGGCCACTCACTGTAGCTTATGGCAGCCCACTGCAGCAGGGGCTGCAGCCTACGCCATCTCCAGCCACTCACGGCAGCCTAGCTCCAGGTCGAGCCATTGTTCACCGTCTTAGCTGTAGAGGGCAGCGTCACTGGCCCTCACATGGGATCTGAACAAGGGCCCAGCTGCTCAGAGCGGGCGTCCCAAGCCAGATCTTAACCAACGTGTCACTCAGCCAGCCCAATTTATCTTAACTCTTTACTCTCTTCTTATATTTAACAGGAAAGAGAATGAGAAACTATAGTAGAACACAAATAATGCCCCAAATCAGTAACACAAAATATATTATACTGTAGAGTCTAAATATCATCCTCTGGTGAAGAAATTAGCTGCCATGACAGGAAAAAAAAACCAGGCTTGACAGGAGAGAAGAAAGCCTGGGAAAACAGGATATTCACCCAACAAAGGCGGAAGGAAGAAATGAGGAAGGGAAGGTGGAAAGAAATAAGGAGAGAGCAAATCAGTGAAAAAGCAGCAGCTACACTACTATACCCAGGGTCGGCCCAGTGGTTCATTGGTTAAGAGCTGGCTTGGGATGCCAGCAGCTCCATTTCGGATCCCACATGTGAGCGCCAGTGACCCTGCCTTCTACAACTAACAACAGCTCCAGCCAAGAGCTGCCGTGAGCGGCTGTCCAGAAGGTAGCGACCAATCTGCATCATCCAGGAAGAGCGCAATGATAATATCAACATGGGCTAGTAGGCGACGTCCTCCACAACTAGACTGAAGAACAAAAGGACAGCAACTTGTCTGTTCCCCTCCCCCAAATCCCCAATAAAAATCTTAAAAAAAGAAGAAGTTAAGATAAATTGAAGATGGAGTTAATTTATTCAACCCTTAATCCTTCTCTGATTTAGTACATTCATTGGACTGGGAAACCTGTGCCAACCTCCTGTACCTTGCTGTCTCTCATAGAGAGAGTGGCTAACTGGGCAAAGAACATTGTAAGAAGCATCTTGTTTTTTACGGTGATTGCTGGAGAGGGTTGTCATATATTGAATAGTATGGAGATGAAAGACTGATAGAGTATATACTCCTCTTTTGATATTCTTTCAGTCCTAGATCTAATTCACCTTGAACTGAGGTCCAAGCTTATATGTCCCAGTTAAAATATATCCTCATTTTCTCCATCACCTTTTCATTTTGAAAAATTTCCCTATATAGAGAAGTTGAGAGAATAATCCAATTATTATCCTACATTCATATAGTTACTAACATTTTGCCTCATGTATTTTCTTTTAAATGATATAAATAAAAGTATGTAAGCATATGCTAGATCTTTTGTATGTCACCTTATAATTGAGTATTATTATAATATTTCATTTCTGTAAATACAATAAGAATGGACAGAATGTGTAAGTGGAAAACTCCTACCAAATGAAGGTTTTGTATATTCAAATAGAGCCATCGTAGGCCCTACTGGAGAACAGGCTTGTTGAACACAAAAGAACCTGTACCATCAAAAGAATACGTTGGTACCATATTTATATTGTAATTAGCAGTTTTAGTTCATTAAGTTATCACTACCATGTTAAATTAATGTGATTTTTTTTGTTTGTTTTTAATTGGGTAGTTGGGGCAGGGGAACAGTGTTGGGGAATTGGGGAGGGGGACCAGCCAAGTTGTTATTCTTCAGTCTTTGTTGTGGAGGGTGCCAGTTGCCATCTGGCTGCCCATCTGCAGCTCGTGGCCTCTAAGCTCAAGGTGCTGTATTGCTATGTTAGTTGCAGGTGGGCATAGCACCATCCCATATGGGAGTCGAACCAGCAGCCTTGTTAAGAGCACATGGTCTATTCACTGAGCCATCCGGGGTGGCAGCTCAGCTCAAGGTGCCGAGTTCAGTCTTAGTGTCTGGTGGGCATAGCCACCATCTCATGCAGGAGTCGAACCGGCAGCCTTGTTGTTAAGAGGGCATGCTCTATCCACTAAGCCATCCTGGTGGCAGCTCAGCTCAAGGTGCCGAGTTCAGTATTAGTTGCGGGCGGCTGTAGCCCACCATCAAACAGGCAGTCTTATTGTTAGGAGCATGTGCTCTCACCAGTTGAGCCATCCTGCCACCTGTTGGCAGCTCAGTGGCAGCTCACCTCGAGCGCAGTGTCACTGGCCCATATGGGAATCGAACCTGTGGCCCTGTTGCTCAGAGCTCACACTCTTAAGCTAACTCTTGACCAACTGAGTCACTTGATGGGCCCAAATTAATGTGACTTTTGAATTTTATTGGTTTTATTTATATTTAAATTATAAATGTTTGGTTCTTTTATTGTGATAAAATGTCCATAACATAAAATTAACCATTTTAACCTTTTTTAAAAAAAATTTTATTGGGGAACAGCCATGGTCATTGGTTACACATTGCTCTCATACTACAATGGCATGGTTGACTCTTTTAGGGAGGGTGCAGCTCACAGTGGCCCATATGGAGATCAAACTGGCAACCTTGGTGTTATCAGCACCACGCTCTAACCAACTGAGCTAACCGGTCACCCCATTTTTTTTTTTTAAAGATTTTTTTATTGGGGAATTGGAGGATGGGAACAGTATTGAGGAATTGGGGGAGAGGACCAGCCAAGTTGTTGTTCTTTAGTCTTTGTTGTGGAGGGCAACAATCGCCATTTGCCTTCCCGTCGGCAGCTCGTGGCCTGTAAGCTCAGGGTGCTGTGTTCAATCTTAGCTGCGGGTGGACATAGCCACCATCCCATGTGGGAGTTGAACCAGCAGCCTTGTTGTTAAGAGTGCACACTCTATCCTCTGAACCATCCGGGAGGCAGCTCAGCTCAAGGTGCCGAGTTCAGTTTTAGTTGCAGGTGGGCATAGCCACCATCCCATGCGGGAGTCGAACCCGGCAGCCTTGTTGTTAAGAGTGCACGCCCTATCCACTGATCTATCCAGGCAGCAGCTCAGCTCAAGGAGTTCAGTCTTTAGTTGCGGGTGGGTGTAGCCCACTATTGAACAGGCAATCTTGTTACACCAGCTGAGCCATTCTGCCACCTGTTGGCAGCTCAGCGACAGCTCAGCTAGGGCGCAGTTTTCATTGGCCCATAATGGGAATTTATCCAGCAGCCCTGTTGCTGAGAGCACGCACTCTAAGCCAACTCTTAACCAACTGAGCCGCTCGGCTGGCCCCCCCGGTCACCCCATTTTAACCTTTTTAAGTGTACAGTTCAGTGGCATTTAGCACAAGTACAGTGTTGTGTAATCATTACTACTGTCTAGTTCCAGAACATTGTCATCACACAGAAAGGAAACCCTGGAACAATTAGCAGTCAACTCGTTATTTCTCACTCCTTTCCCAGTCCTAGTAACTACTAATTGGCTTTCTGTCTCTATAGTTTTGTCTATTCTGGATATTTCTTATGAATAGAGTCATACAGTATGAGGTATGGCAGTTAAGTTCACAAACTCTTCCTAGAAAAAGTGCTACATACCTCATTGTTGAATATCACTATGGTCACCTTTGAAGTACTCCCCTTGGAAAGCTATGCAGCGACGTCAGCATCTAGTCCACCCTTTAAGGCAATTTTGGAACTCTTTTTCTGGAATGGCCATCAGAGCTGTTGTTGTATTACCCTTGATGTCCTGAATGTCATCAAAATGTCTTCCTTTCAATATTTCCTTTATCTTTGGATAAAGAAAGAAGTCACTGGGGACCAGATCAGGTGAGTAGGGAGGGTATTCCAATACAGTTACTTGTTTACTGGCTAAAAACTCCCTCACAGGCAGTGCTGTGTGAGCTGGTGTATTGTCATGATGCAAGAGTCATGAATTGTTGGTGAAAAGTTCAGGTAGTCTAACTTTTTCATGCAGCCTTTTTAGCACTTCCAAATAGTAAACTTGGTTAACTGTTTGTCCATTTGGTACAAATTTATATACCAACTGGACAATCCCTCTGATATCAAAAAAGGTTAGCAACATTGTTGCAACAAGTTCCTGAACTTAATTGTCAGACCTTCGGTATATAGGCATGCCTCATTTTATTGTGTGGATGAAAAATGGGGTTCTAGGGAAAGTAGTCTCACGGGCTGATCTGATTTCAAATTCCTAACTGGGCATTTCGTGGTGGGTAGTCTCCACCTTGCTTTTCTTCAACCTCCATGTAATCTTTTTTCATTCCCTCCTTAATTTCAAATGTGTAAAAGAAGCTTCAAAATTGTTAATCTTTGGAATATTTGAGATCTTACTCCCCAGCCTTTGTCATCAGTTGGCTCAAATAAATTCTTACAAAACGTTTATAGCTTGGACGTTTCTTTTTTTCGTTTTTGTTTCTTTTAATTAAAATTTTTTGGGTGACAATGGTTAGTAAAATTACATAGGTTTTAAGTGTACAATTCTACAATACTAGGTCTGACAATTAAGTTTGCAAACTTGTTGCAACAATGTTGCTACCTTTTTTTTTATATCAGAGGGATTATTCATTATGAATTTGTACCAACTGGACAAACAGTTAACCAAGTTTACATATTTGGAAGTGCTGAAAAGGCTGTGTGAAAAAGTTAGAAAATCTGAACTTTTTGCCAACAATTCATGACTCTTGCATTATGACAATGCACCCGCTAACATGACACTCTTCATGAGGGAGTTTTTAGCCAGTAAACAAATAACTGTATTGGAATACCGTCCCTACTCACCTCATCTGGCCACCAATGACTTCTTTTTTTTAAAAAAGATTTTATTGGGGAATTGGGAAGTTGCTGTCCTTTTGTTCTTCAGCCTATTTGTGGAGGACGTCGCTTCACTGGCCCATGTTGGTATTATCATTGTGCTCTTCCCGGGTGAGGCATTCGCTTGCCGGCCATTGGATGGCCGCTCAGGGCGGCTAATGAAAGCTCACACCTGCTGCCGGTTAGGTGCACTGCAGCTATGCCGATCCGGGGACTCAGGGCAGCCCAGCTCCAGGTAGAGCTGTTGTTCACTATCTTAGCTGTAGAGGGCGCAGTGTCAGTGACCCTCTTGTGAGAGCCGCACTGGGGCCTCTGCTGCTCAGAGCTGGCGCTCCCAAGCCAACTTTTAACCAACTGCACCACTCGGCCGGAGCACCAATGACTTCTTTCTTTACTCTAAGATAAAGGAAATATTGCAAGGAAGACATTTTGATGACATTCAGGACATCAAGGGTAATACTAATACAACCATAGCTCTGATGGCCATTCCATAAAGAGTTCCAAAATTGCTTTGAAGGGTGGACTAGGCGCTGGTCTGAGTACATAGCTTCCCAAGGGGAGCACTTTGAAGGTGATCGTAGTGATGTTCAGCAATGAGGTATTAGCACTTTTTCTAGGATGAGTTTGTGAACTTAATTGCCTTACCTCATACATCCAGTTTGGATGTTTCTAGTGTTGACAATTACACTTTGCTTTATTGGGGTTTGCAGATAATGCCTTTGTTGCAAATTGAAGGTTTGTGGCAACCCTGTGTTGAGCAAATCTGTTGGCCCCCTCTTTTTATTAGCATTTGCTCACTTCTTGTCTGTGTGTCACATTTTTGTAATTCTTGCAATATTTCAAACTTTTTCATTATTCTTATATTTGTCATGGTGATGATCTGTGATCAGTGATTTTTGATGCTACTATTGTAATTGTTTTGGGTGCTATGAAATGCATTCATATAAGACAGAGAACATAAATGTCGTGTGTTCTGACTGCTTCTCTGACTGGCCATTCCTCATTTCTGCCCCTCTCCTTGAGCTTCCTTATTCCCTGAGACCAAACAATATTGAAATTAGGTCAGTTAATAACCCTACAATGTCCTCAAGCGTTCAAGTAAAAGGTAGAGTCGCACACCTCTCACTTTAAGTCAAAAGCTAGAAATGATTAAGCTTAATGAGGAAGGCATGTTGAACACTTTTGCTGCGATGTTTGTCTATAGTAGAATGATATTTCCATGCTGCTGACCGTGGCATTCGACCTTACCCCATGAGCTCAGTGTTCCAGAAAGGAAGTTTAGGAAAGCAGATGTACATTTTTCTGTGTTTTTAAGAATGAATAGCAATAGAAAATTCTTACACTTTGAAGTAATCATTTATTTTAATAAAATGCAGCACCTTAACTATATTTACTTAAAAATATAAATACTGTAATTATTTTTGACACATTTTGGGGGAACCAACTTGAAACCGATTAATACAGTGAAATGATGAAAGCCAAGATAGGTAGGCCTCTTATGCCAAACCGCCATGTTGTGAATGCAAAGGAAAAGTTCTGAAGGAAATTAAAGGTGCTCCTCCAGTAAACACATGAATAATAAGAAAACGAAACAGCCTTTATGCTGATATGGAGAAAGTTTTAGTGGTCTGGTTAGAAGATAGAACCAGGCACAACATTCCCTTAAGCCAAAGCCGGATCCAGAGCAGTGCTCTCACTCTTCAACTCTGTGAAGGCTGAGAGAGGCGAGGAAACTGCAGAAGAAATGTCTGAAGCTAGCAGAGGTTGGTTGATGGGGTTAAGGAACACAATCATCTCCATAACATAAAAGTGCAAGGTGAAACAGCAAATGCTGATGGAGATGTTGTAGCAAGTTATTCAGAAGATCTAGCTAAGGTAATTATGAAGGTGGTTACACTAAACAAAAACTTTTCACTGTGGATGAAACATCCTTGTATTGGACGAAGATACTATCTAGGACTTAAATTTTAATTGTTTTTTGAAAGTTGTACCCTTTATTTTTTTAAGACAGGGAATACTTTATTCAAACCCATCAAAGAAATGGACAGGTTGGGTTTATAACAAAATGTCGTGTTTTAAAGCATAGGTCAGTAATTTTATATGGGAGTATATACTGCTACATACGAATTAACTGATTAGAACACAACTTTTCAATGTTTAAAAGCAGAAGAAGCTTCCCTGTAAAAGCAGCACCTTTGTGACATGTTAACTTTAGTATTCCTTTCCTTCCTCACCCTCTCCTTCAACAGAATCCACACCAGCCTCCTCATAATCCTTCTCACGGGCAGCCATGTTCTTACGGGCCTCAGAAAACTCTCCTTCCTCCATGCCCTTACCTATAGACCAGTGAACAAAGGCACGCTTGGCATACATCACGTCAAATTGTGGTCTAGGCCCACCCAGGCCTCAGCAATAGCTGTGGGGTCGCTCAACATGCACACAGCTTGCTGTACTTTGGCCAGGTCTCCACCAGTTACACAATGGGAGGCTAGTAATTAGTGCGAACTTTGAAGCCAGTGGGGCACCAGTCCACAAACTGGATGGTAAGCTTTGTCTTGATGGTGGCAATGGCAGCATTGACATCTTTGGGAACCACATTGCTCTGGTACAACAGGCAGCAAGGGTCACATTTCACCATCTGGTTGGCTGGCTCAAATCACGCATTGGTGATTTCTGTTACAAAAAACTGCTCCTGGTAGGCTTTCTTAGCAAAGATGGCAGGGGCATATGTGGCCAGAGGGAAGTAGATGCAGAGATAGGGCATCCAAGTTGTTCTAGAATTCGGTCAGGTCAACATTCATGACTCCATCAAATCTGAGGGTAGCAACGATGGACACAATTTGACCTACCAGCCTGTTCAGGTTAGTATAGGTTGGGCACTCAATATTGCGGTTTCTATGACAGATGTTGTAGATAGCCTGGCTGTCAACCATGAAGGCACAATCATACTGCTGTCAGGTGGTGTGGGTGGTGAGGATGGAGTTACAGGACTCAAACCTGGGGGGCTGGGTAAATGGAGAACTCCAGCTTGGATTTCTTGCCTTAATCGACAGAGAGATGTTCCATCAGCAGGGAGGTCAACCCAGAACTAGTTCCCCCACCAATGCTGTGGAAAACCAGGAAGCCCTGAAGACCTGTGCGCTGGTCAGCCAGTTTCTGAATTTGGTCCAAGACAAGGTCAATAATCCCCTTGGTGTAGTGCCCCCGGGCGTAGTTATTAGCAGCATCTTCCTTGCCTGTGATGAGCTAGTTTGGGGTGGAAGAGCTGGTGGGTCGGTGCCAGTGTGAACTTCATCAGTGGGTTCCAGGTCTATAAACAGTGCCCTGGGCACTTGCTTGCCAGGGCCTGTCTCACTGAAGAAGGTGTTGAAGGAGTCATCTCCTCCTCCAATGGTCTTGTCACTTGGCATCTGGCCATCGGGCTGGATGCCATGTTCCATGCAGAAGAGCTCCCAGGAGGCATTGCTGATCTGGACACCAGCCTGGCCAATGTGGATGGAGATGCACTCATACGTGGTTGTTGCTTTGCGGCTGCCGGGTGGATGGCTGAGAGGAAGAGGTTGTTGCTTCGTATAGTGTGACTCAGGCGGTCGATGTAAGAGAACCTGTCCTCTTTATTTTTAAAAAGTTTAAAAATTTTTCAATTACAGTTGACATTCAGTACAGTCTCAATGTGGTCTCTTCTTTATATCCTTAGCCATAGGAGTTCTGTTCAGCTAGTTTTCAGATGGTTCTCCAGTTTGATTATTCTGTAATTTAGTTGTAATTTTTTTTTTAGGAGTTCATCATCTTTAGACTCAAGGAATTAATGGGTGGGTTCAGACTACACCAGGCCCAGAGTTTTGTGGCTCCTGGGGGCAGGCCCAGCTACAACAAACACATAGGGAAATGGGGGATGGGGGTGGGGTGAAGCGTTAATAGATTTAGTCTTGAACTTGGAGGATGGGGTGGCAAAGATGATCCTTGGGGCTTGGGAATGAGGACCAGGCGGAAGAAAGCTGCCTGAGGAGGGCCTGGGTGGGCCCAAAGGGGTGGCCACGAACCCTTGGGGCTCATAGTTGAGAGGGAAGTAAAATGAGGCCCCTCCCCTGAAGACAGGGCACTTGGCTGTCTCCTCCTGTCCCACCCCATCCATGCAAGAAATTGGGCCCACATCCACTCGATCTTTTCACAGGTCCAGAGGCTATTCTCAGTTGAGCCTCTGGAAGAAACTTTTGCAGAACTCATATGTGCTGATCATGATGGCATAGAAAGGCGCAGCCTTGATGATCCTTGGGAGGATGCCTGTGAAGAATTGCCTGGTACCTGACTCAGTCCGGATCCTCCTCAGCAACAGCCAGGTGGAGTTGGCGGCGTGCATGAGTGACACCCTCCCAGCCTCCACTGCTCCTAGCCAACCTTGTGTTGAGTCTTCAGCACGCGGAAGGGTAGAGTCAGGATGACTGCCATGTCCCTGAGATGCTGCGAGCCACAGAGCTGAAGCCCACTGATTTCTTTTGCCTGAGCCCACTCATCCAGCTCTTCACCAGCTCATAGTTGAAGCAGTGTAGGTCTAAAAAGGGCACATCCCAAAGGGCTTGTGCCGCTTGGCACCCAGGCCAGGCAGGCTCATAGTGGCTGTGGCGGCCGGTGCCAACTTAGTTGTAATTTCAACGTGGTCATGGGAGGTGGTAAGCAGAGTATCTACTTTACCATCTTGCCTAGACCCCTCCGCCCACTTTTTATAAATTAAATTTATTTAGGTAATGTTGGTTAATAACAAATTTCAGGTGTATAACTATAATGCAACATCTGTATACTCTGTTGTGTGCTCACCACCCAAAGTCTAGTCTCCTTCCATCACCATGTTTTTGGTCCCCTTTACCCTCTTTGTCTTCTACCTTTCCCTCTGGTAACCACTATTTTGTTGTCTAGCTGTGGTTCGTAATTAACATGGATTCTAGAGGGTAGTGTGTGTGTGTGTGTGTGTTTCTATAGGGGAGAGTGTAGTGTAAGACCTAAGATTAAGGCTCAATATTATGTGCTGCCTTGACATCTAGTAAAATCAGGAGGGACTTGAATGGCCTAACTGCAAGTTCCGCTCCCCACTCTGCTCCTGAGGATAAGATCCCGTATTGAAACAACCCTCCTTATTAAATAAATCAGGTCCCTGCCTTGAGTAGCAGGCTTCAGGTCCCTGCCAGACACAGAATTATTCAAACAAGCCAATAACATCCCCCCACAGGAGCCAGGGCACATTTCACCTTCTTGATATTATAAAGTCTGCCTCCCACAGCCCCTGGTGGTTCACTCTGTTTGAAAGGGCAGTCCCTGTGTGGCCCTGAATGTGTGGTGTCCCCCTCCCCCAGGCTGTGAATATATGGACTGCTGTGGATCTCACCTGTGTAGTGTGAGATGTTGTGTGTTTGGCTAACCCTATAACCCTAGAGCAGTAAATCCCTTTCTCATAGCTGGATGGATGGGAGGCAATTCCTGCATTTTTCTAAGAAGTTTTGCTGAGTTTCTCAAATAGGCATGTAATTTTTGACACCCCTCTCCCAAGGTTAAAAAAAAAAACTGCTGTATAAACTTTGTGTGAGGTGTATTCCCTAAACTGTCTTTTGGAAAATATCTTCATCTCTAGCATGTAATTTGGTCTAAGACTTCCTCAGTTACCTGCATTGGATACAAATGGGAGTGTTCCTGTTTGAATAGAGCTTTACTCTGGGAGTCGGCTTTATGCTTTTGGGAGGGCCATTGTAGACTAATTGAAATAATAATGGCATTCAGCCTCTGCCTTTTGGGGAATGAACTGTGTTCATATCAAGCTTCTTATTTGAATCCTCATTTAAAAACAAAATGTAGTATGTGATGATTTAAGCAAGATAAAATAGGCACACAGGATAAGCATAATGTAAAGAAAGAAAAACAACAAGACATATTTTTCTTATATCAGTTACTATGCTTTTGGTTTAAATACTGATAAAAAAATACTAGCTAATATAATTGAGTTTTAATGGTATATGTACCAGAAATTCCAGGCTTTAGGACTGACTAGCCTAGCAGCTGAAAGGATGTCATCACCAGCCCAGTTTCTTTCTATTTTATTCCTATCTGTCATTCACAGAATTGGCTTTATTCTTAAACTGACTGGTTCCCCTCATTTTAAATGATAGATCCCAGAACTGTTGGGACCACATATTTCCTTTTTCTTATCTGTTTAATGACAGGAAGATGGTTCCTACTCATAATCATTGAATAAGATTCCATAACTTCGGGCTGATATTGGGCCACTGCCAGTGACCAGAGGGATTCCTAACCTTAAACCTAGGAGTACCACTGAAGACGAAGGGGTGAAATGGATGTGGGTGAGATACCCTCAACATTCATTTACTAAACAATGATCTGGTGAAAAAAATGGCTAAAATAAATATGAGTAGCTTGGCCACATTTTTAGTATACAAAATTTAACTAAAGGCTAGATTCCTGCCAACCAGCTTCTGGGGCAGAGACTCCTTTTGTTCAAAATATATTTTTACCTCAAGGACAAGACTTGGCCAAACGGAGTTCCTTGATAGATGGCTGGGAGAAATTCTATGAAGATGTATGTCAGTTTAGATTGTATAGAGTAAATCTGTGATTCATGTAGCATGGCTTGAGTAAATTTTATAATTTAAGATAATAGAAAATACCTATGAGTATATTGGTCTCTCCCTTCAGTTCCTGGCACAGAGCTCCTGAAACCCTTATAATTTCCTCAGTGATAAGAGCATTAGGAGCATCCTTTGTCTTTTAAACAAATTTAAAAAACTTTTTTTTCAATTACAGTTGACATTCAATATTATATTAGTTTCAGTTATACAGCATAGCAGTTAGAGATTTATATTATGAAGTGATCCCCTGATAAGTCTAGTACCCACGTGGCACCATACATAGTTATTGTAATATTATTGACTATATTTCTTATGCTATACATTACACCCCTGTGATTATTTCGTAGCTATCAATTTGTACTTCTAAATCCCTTCACCTTTTTCACTCAGCTCCACGATCCCCCTGCCATTTGGCAACCATTGGTTTGTTCTCTATGTCTATGAGTTTGTTTCTGTTTTGTTAGTTTATTTTTTTTTTTGATATTTCCCATATAAGTGAAATCATATGGTATTTGTCTTTCTCTGTCTGAATTATTTCACTTAGCATAATACCCTCTAGATTCATCCATGTTGTTGCAAATGATAAGATTTTATGGTTGACTAATATTCCATTGTATATATGTGCAAAATCTTTATACAGTCATCTGTTGATGGACACTTAGGTTGCTTCCATATCTTGGCTATGGCAGGGCTAAATAACACTGCAATGAACATAGGGATGGATATATCTTTTCAAATTAATGTTTTGAATTTCTTTAGATAAATACCCAGTAGTGGGATTGCTGGGTGATAAGGTCATTCTATTTTTAATTTTTTGAGGAACCTTCATGCTGTTTTCCATAGTGGCCATACCAATTTGCAATCCCACCAACAGTGCACAAGTGTTCCATTTTCTCCACCTCCTGCTAACACTTGTTGATTTATTGATGATAACCATTCTGACAGGTGTGAGGTGATATCTCATTGTGGTTTAATTTGCATTTTTCTGATAATTATTGATGTTGAACATTTTTTCAGGTCTATTGGCCATCTGTATGTCTTCTTTGGAGAAGTGTCTATTGAGCTCCTCTGTCCATTTTTTAAATTGGATTGTTTGTTTTTCTGGTGTTAAGTTGTATGAGTTCTTTATATATTTTGGATATTGACTCCTTACTGTATGTATCATTGGCAAATATCTTCTCCCATTGAGTAGGCTATCTTTCCATTTTGTTGATGGTTTCCTTTGCTGTGCAAAACTTTTTTTTTTTTTTTTTAAAGATTTTATTGGGGAATTGGGAGAGGGAAACAGTGTTGGGGAATTGGGGAGGGGACCAGCCAAGTTGTTGTTCTTCAATCTTCGTTGTGGAGGGCACCAGTTGCCACCTGGCTTCCGGTCTGCAGCTCGTGGCCTTTAAGCTCACGGTGCTGTGTTCAATCTTAGTTGCAGGTGGGTGTAGCCACCATCTCATGCAGGAGTCGAACCAGCAGCCTTGTCGTTAAGAGCACACATTCTATCCTCTTAGCCATCCGGATGGCAGCTCAGCTCAAGGTGCCGAGTTCAGTCTTAGTTGTGGGTGGGTATAGCCACCATCCCATGTAGGAGTCGAACCCGCCAGCCTTGTTGTTAAAAGTGCACACCCTATCCGCTGATCCATCCGGGTGACAGCTCAGCTCAAGATGCCGAGTTCAATCCTTAGTTGCAGGTGGGCATAGCCCACCATTGAACAGGCAGTCTTGTTACACCAGCTGAGCCATCCTGCCACCTGTTGGCAGCTCAGTGACAGCTCAGCCAGGACACAGCTTTCTCTGGCCCATGTGGGAATCGAACCAGCGGCCCTGTTGCCCAGAGCACTCGCTCTAAGCCAACTCTTTTTTTTTTGAGGGCAGTGTCACTGGCCCTCATATGTGCGACCCGAACCAGGGCCGCTGACATCCTAAAACCAGCTCTTAACCAATGCGCCACTCGGCTGGCCCTCTTGTGTTTTCATTTTTGTTTGTCTAAGTTATCTTTGGATTTCTTCCTTGATCTCTTTGTTAACCCCTTCATTGTTTAGTAGCACATTATTTAGCTTCTATGTGCTTGTGTGTTTTTCAGTTTTCTTCTTCTGATTGATTTCCATACCATTGCGAATGGAGAAAATGCTTGATATGATTTCAGTCTTCTTAAATTATTGGGACTTGTTTTGTGATCAAACATACGGCCTATCCTGGAAAAAGTTCTATGTGTGCTCGAAAAGAATACATATTCTGCTGCTTTGGGGTGAAATGTTCTAAAAATATGAAATTCATTTGTTCTAATGTGTCATTTAAAGACATTTGTTTCTTGTTGATTTTCTCTCTGAATGAACTATCTTGATGTCAGTGGGGTATTAAAACCCTCTATTATTTGTATATTAGTGTGGGTCTCTCCTTCTATGTTCATCACTATTTGCTTTATATATTTAGGTAATTCATCATTTCATGTGTAAATGTTTATTAGAGTTATATCCTCTTGTTGGATCATCGTTTTATCATTATGTAATGTCCCTTTTTGTCTCTTGTTATGGGTTTTGTTTTATGTAGTCTGATACAAGTATTGCTATGCTAGCTTTTTTTTTTTTTTCATGAGATATTTTTTCTACCCCTACTTTCAGTCTATGGGTGTGTCTTTCCATCTGAAATCAGGCTCTTGTAGGCCACATATAGGTATGGGTCTTAATTTTGTAACCATTAAGCTACCCTATGACTTTTTATTGGAGCATTTACTCCATTTACATTTAAAGTACTTATTGATAGGTACATAGTTATTGCTTATTGCTTTTTATTATCCATGTTTTTATTTTTTCTATCTTTTTTTTTTAATTCTCAAAGAAGTCCCTTTAATATTTCTTGTAATACTGGTTTGGTGGTGATGAACTCCTTTAGCTTATTCTTGTCTGTGAAGCTCTTTATCTGTCCTTTGATTCTAAATGATAGCCTTCCTGGGTAGTGTGTAATTTTGGTTGTAGATCCTTGCTTTTCATGACTTTGAATGTTTTGTACTAGTCTCTTATGGCCTGCAAAGTTTCTGTTAAGAAATCAGCTGACAGTCTTATGTGAATTCCTTTGTAGGTAAATAACTGCTTCTGTCTTGCTGCTTTTAAGATTCTCTCCTTGTCTTTAAGCTTTGCCATTTTAATTATGATGTTTCTTGGTGTAGGCCTCTGGGATCATCTTGTTTGGGACTCTCTGGGCTTCCTGGACTTGTATGTATATTTCCTTCGTCAGGTTAAAGAAGTTTGCCATTATTATTTATTCAAATAGGTTTTCAACTCCTTGCTGTCTTCTCCTTGTAGTATCCCTATGAGGCAAATGTTGGTACACTTGATGTTGTCCAAGAGGTCCCTTAAACTATCCTCAAGTTTTTTTATTCTTATTTCTTTTTGCTCTTCCAAATGGGTGGTTTTTTTTCACCTTGTCATCCAAATCACTGATTCAGTCCTGTGCTTCATCTAATCTGCTGTTGATTCCATCCAGCGTATTCTTCATTTCAGTTATTGTGTTCTTCATTTCTGACTGGTTCTTTTTAATGGTTTTTATCTCTTTGTGTAAGTTCTCACTGAGTTTACCTCTTCTTCCTCTAAGTTCATTGGATGTCCTTATAACTAACCAGTGTTTTGAAGCCTGTTTAGGTAGATTGCTTCACTCCATTTTATTTAGTTCTTTTTCTGGAGTTCGTCCTGTTCTTTTATTTGGGACATGTTTTTTTGTCTTCTCATTTTTGCTGCCTCTCTTTGTTTGTTTCTATGTATTAGGTAGATCTGTTATGTGTCTCAGTCTTGGCAGGTTGGCCTAATGTATTAGGTGTCCAATGGGGCTCAGTGGCACAGTTTCCCTGGTCACATGAGCTAGGTACTCCAGGGGTGTCCTTTGAGTGGGTTGTGTGTGCCCTCCTGTTGTAGTTGAGCCTTGACTGATGTTGGAAATTCAGTGGGGAGGTGGGATTGACTCTCGGGCTGACTGGCTGACTACTGGCTGTGACTACAGTGGATGAGCTCTTTTGCAAGGGCTGACACCAGAGAGTGGTATTTGCTTTAGCAGGGCTGTCATGCCTGCTGAGTCCACCCTTTGGGTTTGTTGTTTATGGAACTAATTGGGTGATTTCTTTTGTGTGGTCTGAAACTGGCCACTGGGTGTATTGATTGTTGGGGCCTGTTGGATGGGACTAAAATGTAGGCCAGGGTCAGCTGCTGCCTGTACCCAGTCCAATTCCTGAGCCTCCTGGTAGGAGTTACAGAGTGATCTGGAGTTGGTAGCTGCCTTTGCTGGGCCTGGAGGTGTCTTGGAGAATCTATGCTGTGAATTGAGGCCAGCTGTCACTAATACCAGGCTTAGTGCCACTTAGCAAGAGGTGCAGGGTATGCTAAGGTTAGACGTTACTTATTTGGGGTTTGTGGGTCTTTGAGAGATTTTGGGAATGTTCATTCATGGGTTGCTTGTGAGAAGCTGCTGAAAGAGATTTGGGCCAGTGTGCAAGTTGGCTGGGGTGAGGTCTCAGGGAGTCACCAAGATGGGGCTAGTGGTTTTACCCTGGTTGATGGAGACTGAGATATGGCTCCCACCTGCCCTTGCCACTGCCTACACCTGCCATCTGTATGGTAGGAGGACTTAACAAAGGAACAGTGGTGCCTCAAGCCCTCAGCCTGAAGCCAGAAGATTCAATTACTCCTCATATGTTCCTGGTGTTTTTTGAGCTGCTGTCCCTTCTCTGGAGCTTAGGGTGAGTGTTTGTGAGCAAGTGAGTCTGTGCTCTGGCCCTTTAAGAGAATGTCTGGGTCTACAGCAGTCTGGTGTGGGGCTGGTACCCTTTGCTCCTGAGGGATCCCTCCATAGCTGAGAAATCCTTCCTGATTCTTAACAGCCACACATATGCATGTGGGAGCCACCCATTTCACTTCTCTGCCTGTTTTACCAGTCTCAACGTGGCTTCTTTATATCCTTAGTTATAGGAGTTCTCTTTCGCTCAACTTCAGGTCGTCCTCAACGATTATAATTTAGTTGTAACTTTGATATGGTCATAGGAATAGGCTAACACAGTGTTTATGTACTCTGCCATCTTAATTGGGAGTCTTGCATCTTTTGTTTTAATATTTGTCTTTGACTTTGGTTTCTGACAGTTTCTAAATCCTTTGTAATTTCCTGGGTGATAGGAATGTCTTTTGTTCTAATGTAACTCTTGGTGGGTTCCTGGATGGCCACTAGTCACTAGAAAGACCAAGCCATGATTAGACATTTACAGTTTTCAACCCCATCCCTATTCTGTAGAGAGGGGAGAGGGACTGGAAATGGAGTTTATGTTCAATCATGCCTACATGGTATAAAACCTTCATAAAAATCTCAAAAGTATGGGTTTGGGGAGCTTCCGGGTTGGTGAACATGTGGCAGTATTTGGAGTGGTAGGTCCAGGAAAGGCATGGAGGCTCCCTGCCCCTTCCCACATACCTTGCCCTAAACATCTCCTCCATCTGAATGTTCATCTGTATCCTTTATTATGTCTTTTCAGAAGAAACTGGTAAATACTGTTTCCCCTAAAATAAGACCTAGCTGGAAAATAAGACATTACATGATTTTAGGTGCAGGAATATGGCATTTGGCATACTGGATATTTCAACCTGAGGGAGTTTGTGGAAAAGATACCCTTCTCCCTGAAACAGGTCATAAAACCCTCATGTGAGGGGTGTGTGGGCTCCATATCCTGGAGGAATCATGCTAGGGCTTATTCTCTGGCTAGGTCTTAGGTAGTATGTAAATTTTTTTCCTGAGTTCCGTGAGTCGCTTTAGCAAATTTATCAAACCCGAGGATGGGGAATCATGGGAACTTTTCATGTATAGCCACATGATCAAAAACAGGTGATAACCTGGACTTGTGATTTGCGTATGAAGTGGAGTGGGGGTGGTCTTGTGGGACTGACATTGTATACCTACCCAGGATAGGTAGATGGTGTAAGAATTGAGTTGAATTGTAGGACACCCAGCTGGTGTCAGTGAATTGTGTGGTGTTGGGAAAACCCACACATCTCACGTCAGAAGTGTTGTGAGTGTGGTAGTAGTGTTAAAGAAAGGGAGAACCATGGGAAGAGGATTGAGGTTTTCTTTCTCAGATTCCTTTGGTTCTGTAAGGATTTTCAAGATCCCTGAAACCTAGGTTTTGGTTGTATTGAGTGCTTAACGTCATGGAAAAATCATTACCAAAGCACAGCAATGAAGTGTGAGATATAAATGCTATAACACAGTGATTCTTAGGGTTTGGATTTACCTTAGTTTTTACCCTACTTTTTTGTGGCAGACTTTTTTTTTTTTTGAAGTCTCATCTTCCTCACATGTTGCATTGTGATGTATTGAACATAATCTTATATGTTTTGTCAGATTCTTGCTCTGGCACCACTTGCCTCCTACTTAGACTGCCCTGCTGCTGCAGGAGGCTGACCTGTTGCTTAACCTGTGCAAAATTGCATTATCATGTTTTTGTCTTTGATTGTTGAATGTTTGGCAGGCAGGCATTCTTTTTTTTTTTTTTTTTTTTTTTTTTTAATTTAATTTTATTTTTAATTAGTTTCAGGTGTACAACACAGTGCAATAGTTATACATTTTACCCCTCAAAGTGACAACCCCCCCACCCCCAATAGTTTCAGGTGTACAACACAATGCAATAGTTATACATTTTACCCCTCAAAGTGACAAACCCCCCACCCCCAATACACCACCCCACACCCCCCCATATCATATATATCTATTACTCTTCCTCTGACTCTCTTCCACAGTATAATCCACATCCCGTGACTATCTATATATATTCAATTACAGTAGGTATACCACCTCCACTTTAGTAATACAGTGCAGTGATCAAACCTCTACTCCATCCATGAAATGGTCTCCCTAACAAGACCTATGATCATCTGACATTCCACAGAATATTTACAACATTATTAATTATATTCCCCAAACTGTTTTTCCTATCCCAGTAGCAATATTGTAGTTGCCTATTTTTGCTGTCTAATCCCTTCCCCTTCTCCCTCATTCCCATTCCTCTCCAAATTAGCAACCCTGATTTTTCCTCTATATCTATGAGACAGTTTCTGTTTACTTTGCTCATTCATACAGTTTTTCATATTCCACATATAAGTGAGATCATATGGTATTTGTCCTTCTCTGACTGACTTATTTCACTCAACATTATAGTCTCTAGGTCCATCCATATCATTGCAAATGGCACGATTTCATTCTTCTTTATAGCGGAGTAATACTCCATTGTATAAATATACCACAGTTTCTTAATCCAGTCATCTACTGACGGGCATTTTGGTTGTTTCCAAGTCTTAGCTCTTGTAACAGTGCTGCTATGAACATCGGGTGCATAACTTTTTTTGAATAAGTGTCTTGGTTTTTTCAGGATAAATACCTAGGAGTGGAATTGCTGGGTCAAAAGGTAGCTCTATTTCCAGTTCTTTGAGATACCTCCATACTGACTTCCATAGTGGCTGCACCAATCTGCAGTCCCACCAACAGTGCAGCAGGGTCCCCTTTTCCCCACAGCCCCGCCAGCACTTGTTGTTTGTTGATTTGTTGATGATAGCCATTCTGACTGGAGTGAGGTGGTATCTCATGGTGGTTTTTATTTGCATTTCCCTAATGACCAGTGAGGTTGAACTTTTTTTCATATGCCTATTGGCCATCTGTATGTCCTCTTTAGAGAAATGTCTCTTCATATCTTCTGCCCATTTTTTAATTGGGTTGTTTGTTTTTTTGGTGTTGAGTTTCATGAGTGTTTTATAAATTTTGGATATTAACCCCTTATCAGATATATCGTTGGCAAATATATTCTCCCATTCAGTAGGCTTCCTTTTTTTTGTTTTATTAATGGTTTCCTTTGTTGTGAAAAAACTTTTAAGTCTGATATAATCCCATATGTTCATTTTTTCTTTTACTTCCCTTGCCCGTAGGGATGTATCAGTAAAAATATTTCTCCGGGTAATGTCTGCAAATGTACTCCCTATATTTTCATTTAGGATTTTTATGGTTTCAGGTCTTACATTTAAGTCTTTAATCCATTTTGAATTTGTTCTTGTATAAGGCGTAAGGAGATGATCCAGTTTCATTTTTTTGCATGTGTCAGTCCAATTTTCCCAGCACCATTTATTGAATAGACTATCTTTACTCCAGTGTAAATTCTTGCTTCCCTTGTCATAGATTAACTGTCCGTAAATGCTTTGATTTATTTCTGGGCTCTCTGTTCTGTTCCACTGATCGATGTGCCTGTTTTTATGCCAATACCAAACTGTCTTGATTACTGTGGCCTTGTAGTAGGTTTTGATGTCTGGTAGCGTGATCCCCCCAACTTTGTTTTTATTCCTCAGAATTGCCGAGGCTATTCTGGGTCTTTTATGGTTCCATATAAACTTTAGGATTATATTTTCTATTTCTGTGAAAAATGCCCTTGGTAGTTTGATAGGAATTGCATTGACTCTATATATTGCTTTAGGCAGTATGGACATTTTAACTATATTAATTCTTCCTATCCATGAGCATGGTAGGTGTTTCCATTTATTTGTATCTTCTATGATTTCTTTCTTCAATGTCTTATAATTTTCTGAGTACAGATCTTTTACTTCTTTGGTTAAATTTATTCCTAGGTATTTTATAGTTCTTGACGCAATTGTAAATGGGACAGTTTTCTTAATTTCGCTTTCCATTAGTTTATTATTGGTATATGCAAATGCCACCGATTTCTGAACATTGATTTTATATCCTGCTACTTTACTGAATTCGTCTATCAGTTCCAATAGTTTTTTGATGGAGTCTTTGGGGTTCTCTATATACAGTATCATGTCATCTGCATATAGTGACAATTTTACTTCTTCCTTGCCAATTTGGATGCCTTTATTTCTTTTTGTTGTCTGATTGCTGTGGCTAGAACTTCCAGCACTATGTTGAATAAAAGAGGAGAAAGTGGACAGCCTTGTCTTGTTCCTGATCTTAAGGGAATGGTTTTAGCTTTTTCCCCATTGAGTATGATGTTTGCTGTAGGTTTATCATATATGGCTTTTATTATGTTGAGATATGATCCCTGTATTCCCACTTTGCTAAGGGTTTTTAACATAAATGGCTGTTGGATTTTGTCAAATGCTTTTTCTGCATCTATTGAAATGACCATGTGATCTTTATCCTTCATTTTGTTGATGTGGTGTATCACATTAATTGATTTACGGATGTTGAACCAGCTCTTGCGCACTAGGATGAATCCCACTTGATCATGATGTATGATCTTCTTAATATATTGCTGAATTCTGTTTGCTAATATTTTATTGAGAATTTTTGCATCTATATTCATCAGGGAGATTGGCCTGTAGTTTTCCTTTTTTGTGATGTCTTTATCTGGTTTTGGAATCAGGGTGATAGTGGCTTCATAAAAAGAGTTTGGGAGCCTTCCCTCCTTCTGGATTTTTTGGAATAGTTTGAGAAGAATAGGTGATAGTTCTTTTTTGAATGTTTGATAAAATTCACTTGTGAAACCGTCTGGTCCAGGGCTTTTGTTTTTTGGGAGCTTGTCAATTACTGATTCAATTTCCTTGGTAGTAATCAGGGTATTTAGATTTTCTGTTTCTTCTTGCGTTAGCTTTGGAAGGTTGTATGCTTCTAGAAAATTATCCATTTCATCCAGATTGTCAAATTTGTTGGCATATAGTTGCTCATAGTAATTTCTTAGAATTTTTTGTATTTCTGTGATGTCTGTAGTCATTTCCTCTTTTCATTCCTGATTTTGCTAATTTGAGTCCTCTCTCTTTTTTTTTTTGATGAGCCTGGCTAGAGGTTTGTCAATTTTGTTTATCTTCTCAAGAAACCAGCTCTTGGTTTCATTGATCTTTTGAATTGTTTTTCTGTTCTCTATATTGTTTATTTCTGCTCTGGTCTTTATTATCTCCTTTCTTGTACTCCCTTGGGCCTCTTTTTGCTGTTCTTTTTTCCAGTTCCCTTAGGTGTAAGGATAACCTGTTGATTTGAGATTTTTCTTCCTTCTTTAGGTAGGCCTGCACTGCTATAAACTTCCTCTTAGGACTGCTTTCGCAGCATCCCAGAGATTTTGGGTCGTGGTGTTTTCATTTTCGTTTGTCTCGAGGTATCTTTTGATTTCCTCCTTGATCTCATTTGTGACCCACTCACTATTTAATAGCATATTGTTTAGCCTCCATTTATTTGTCAGCTTCCCGGATTTCTTCTTATAATTGATTTCTAGTTTCATAGCATTGTGGTCAGAGAATACAGTTGAAATGATTTCAATCTTCTTAAATTTATTGAGACTTGTTTTGTGGCCTAACATGTGGTCTATCTTAGAAAATGTTCCATGTGCACTTGAAAAGAACGTATATTCTGTAGCTTTGGGATGAAATGCTCTGAAAATGTCTGTTAAATCCAGCTGGTCTAATGTGTCATTTAAGGTCGCTGTTTCCACATTGATTTTCTGTCTGGAGGATCTGTCCATTAGTGACAGCGGGTGTTGAAGTCCCCTACTATGATAGTGTTACTGTTGATCTCTGTCTTTATGTCTGACAATATCTGTTTTATATATTTAGGGGCTCCTATGTTAGGTGCATAGATGTTTACTAGAGTTATGTCCTCTTGTTGGATCGATCCCTTCATTACTATGAAGTGTCCTTCTTGTCCTTTGTTATATTCTTCAATTTAAAGTCCATTTTATCTGATATAAGTATCGCTACTAGCTTTTTTTCTCAGTACCATTTGCATGAAATATTTTACTCCATCCCTTTACTTTCAGCCTGTATGAGTCTTTGGATCTGAGGTGAGTCTCTTTGTATACAGTATATACTGGGGTCTTGCTTTCTTATCCATTCAGCCACCCTATGTCTTTTTATTGGAGCATTTAATCCATTTACATTTAATGTGATTATTGATAGGTGTGTATTTATTGCCATTTTTTTTTCTTATTTGTGTTCGTAGTCTTTCATAGGTTGTTTTTCTTTTCTACTTAAAGAAGCCCTTTTAGCATTTCCTGCAAAGCTGGCTTGGTGGAAATGAATTCCCTTAACTTATTTTTTTCTGCAAAGCTCCTTATCTCGCCTTCGATTTTAAATGATAACCTTGCTGGATACAGCAATCTTGGTTGTAGGCCTTTATTTTTCATCACTTTGAAAACCTCCTGCCACTCCCCTTCTGGCCTGCAAAGTTTCTGTAGAAAAGTCAGCTGATAATCTTATGGGGGTACCCTTGTAAGTAACTTGCTGCCTTTCCCTTGCTGCTTTAAGGATTCTGTCTTTGTCCTTAACCCTTGCCATTTTCACTATAATGTGTCTTGGAGTGGGCCTGTTTGGAATCATCCTGGTTGGAACTCTCTGCACTTCCTGAGCTTGTATTTCGATGTCCTTTGCCAGGTTAGGGAAGTTTTCAGACATTATTACTTCAAATATATTCTCAATCCCTTGCTCCCTCTCTTCTCCTTCTGGTACTCCAATGACCCTTAGGTTATTGCGTCTGATGTTGTCCCCCAGCTCTCTTAAACTATTTTCCATGTTTTTCATTCTTTTTTCTTTTTGTTGTACCGCATGGGTGATCTCTGCTATTTTGTCTTCTAAGTCACTGATTCGATTTTCTGCTTCATCCAGTCTGCTAGTGATTCCATCAAGTTTGTTATTTAATTCAGTAATTGTGTTCTTAAGTTCTAGCTGGTTGCTTTTCATGATTTCTCTATCCTTCTTTATATTTTCATTAATTTCCTTGAACATTCTAATAATCAGTGTTCTGAACTCTGTCTCCGATAGGTTGGTTACCTCTATTTCCACTGATTCAGGAAGTTTCTTCTGTTCTTTTATTTGTGTTATGTTTCTTTGTCTCCCCATTCTGGCTTACTCTTTGTGTTTGCTTCAATATAACAGATAGATCCCCCAGATTTCTCAGTCTTTTCTGGGTAAACTTATATGGTGTGTGTCCTTTATATTTGAATTACTCAGTCTCCCTATTCTCCTGTGCTTGTATCTGAGGTGTTCCTTGTGTCGTGCGTCCTCACTTGTTGAAGTTTTAGTTTTGATTACTTTTGGTTTGTCAGTAGGTGGGATTGACTCCCAGATTGATTAGCTGTGAGGATCAGCAGCTTCTGCAGTTTATGAGCTGCTGTGAGAGGATTGACCCCTCTGATGAAACTTGGACCCTATGGGTCTCAGTACCTGTAGTAACTTTTTGGGTGTGACTCTTGTATGTCAAACCCAGAAATGCTCTGGTTTTATCTAAAGTTGGCCTCCGGGTATGATGATTCTTGTGTCTGTTTGTTTGGACCCACTGCTGCAGAGTGATTTTAGAGCATAACAGATCAACAAGAACAACCTCCGCAGCCACCAAAGGAAACCAAATGCTCGCACAATTAAAAACAACCAACCATCAAACTACAGTCAACTTGTACAGAAATATCAATCATACTAATGAAGAAAACAAACAGAAACAAAACAAAAACCACATACTCAATAATAACAGAAGAGGAAACAAAATAAAATACAATATCCTAAAATAAAAAATAGAATAAACATGAGAAACCGATTAGCTATACCTAAAAAATAAAAAATAAAAATAAAAATAAACTAAAATAATAATAAAAAAAGTAAGAAAAATTTAAAAAATAAAATTTGCAGAAAAAAGGAAAAGAGGAAAAGTATAGCAGTGAGAAGAATGAATAAAATAAGAGAGAAAGTGAGGGTGGGGAAAAAAGAAAAAGAAAAGAAAGAAAAAGAAAAAGAAAAAAGAAAAAAAATATATATATATATTTGTCTACACACCCATATATATGGACATATATTCACCTATATACACCTATATATATATGCCTATATTAAAAACTACAATATGATTATAATGAAATAGAAATAAAAACCAAAAACAACCAAGATAAGCAGCCAATAAAGGGAAAACAAAACAGAATAAAACCAAACAAACCAAAAATACCCATGCTGGTCTAGGCTAAAGTCCACCAAGCTCTCTTCAGTTTGTCTGCTGTACAAAAATTCCTGTGCGTCTTGTGGGAACAGTAGGCCACCTGATGCCTAGCGTGATCCTGGCACTGCAGGTTTGCTGTACTTGGAGTGTGGTTGTGACGTGTGATTGGTGGTTTTTACAAAGTCACTGCCTTTTTGCTTTTGCCTGTCCCAAGGCAGGCTGCACCCCAAAGGCTCAATGAGTGTCTCTGGGCACCCTTTGGGTGGACAGCCGTGGAGAATTAAAGAATTCCTCACTACCAAAAGCCTGCTGCTAAGAATCTGTTAATTAGTGCCTCAGCAGGTGAACCTGCCCTGCCTCCCAAGCCTTGCCTAAAGGTGGGTGGGGGTGGGTAGTCTCACTCTGCAGCCTTTACTGGGTGGAAATTCTCAACCCCCTGCAGGTATGATATCTTCCTAGTCTGCTCCCTATTGCTCCCTTCAGGAGTCAGTTTAAGACTGTCTTGGCGGGGGACAAAGTTTGTGGGAGTGGGTGAGTTATTGGGTTGTTTTTTTTTTTTTCTTTCTGTTCAAGAGTAGAAAAAGGGAAAAAAAATAAAAAACATAAAAATAAACAAAGCCACAGTTCCAACACTGTTTCAAGCTAAGGCCTTTGCCTCTTATGCTCCAGCGGAGTTCCTGCTGCTCTCCCAAAGGGTCTGCCGGGATTTAGGGAATTGCGCGCACCCTACCGTGTGGCTCAGATCCCCGGTCCGTCTCTCGGGGACCTGCATCTCCACCCGGCGCACTGCTTGTCCCAGCGAGTCCTCTTTTTCCCCTGCTCCCGGGTTCCAGGCTTCTGCCTCGGAGCCGGCGCGCCCGCGCGGATCTCCTGCTGCTCTCCCAAACGGTCTGCCGGGATTTAGGGGACTGCGCGCACCGTGCCGCGTGGCTCCGATCCCCGCTCTGTCTCTCCGGGATCTGTGACTCCGGCCGGCGCGCTGCGTCTCCGCGGGCGAGTCCTGTGTTTCCCCTGCTCCCGGGTTTAAGGCTTCTGCCTTGGAGCCGGCGCGCGCCCGCGCCGTTCTCCTGCTGCGCTCCTGGAGGGACTGCCGCCGGGGTTCAGGGGACTGCGCGCACCTTTCCACGCGGCTCCGATCCCCGCTCCGTCTCTCCGGGACCTGCGTCTCCGTCCAGCGCGCGCTGCTTCTCCTCTCGCGAGTCCTCTGTTTTCCCCTGATCCCGGGTTTCAGGCTTCTGTGCTCCGCGGGACCCAGTGGGCACAGAGACTGATCCCTGAACCGGGAGGGTGCAGGGACTGATCTTGCCCTGTCGCTGCGGGGCTCTGCACCCTGCTTCCTGGCGACCCGGCGGGCCGTGGGTGCAGCTCGTCCCTCTGCACAGTCGTCTCCTCTCTCCTCCCGCACTTGCCCGGCCTGAGCTTCTGTCTCAGACCGCAAACCAACGCGCTCTGGCTGAACTCTAGGTGGGCCGCGGGCCGCAGGGAGCGAGCCGGGGCAACACTCACCGTGACTCAGCAGCCGCGGGTGCGGGCTGCACCTCACGCGTCTCGCCGCCTTCTTCCCCTACTCGCCCGGCCTGCCCACCTTCCAGCAATCCTTGTGTGGAACTCTTAGTCGCTCTGTGTGATGAGTAGATGTCTCTTTGAAGCGTATTAGAAGTTCAAATTGTGGATATTTCCAGGGGAGATTTCATGGAGCCCTCCTCACAGCCGCCATCTTCTATTGATGCACTTGCAAAATCCAGGCGCTGTAGAGGAAACCCAGGCATTCTTTTTGTTTAAAAAAAATCATGAATTGGAGTTAACAATGCAATAATTCTTTTTTTTTTTTTTTTTTTTTTAAGATTTTATTGGGGAATTGGTGGAGGGGAACAGCGTTGGGGAATCAGGGAAGGGGAACAGACAAGTTGCCGTCTTCTTGTTTCAGTTTTAGTTGCAGAGGATGTTGCTTCACTGTTGGTATCGTCATTGCGCTCTTCCCGGATGAGGCAGATCGGTCGCTGGCCTCTGGATGTCGCTCATCGCGGCTATTGGCAGCTCACGCTTGGCTGCCAGCCGCTCACGCTGGCTGCGGGCCACTCACTGCAGCCTACGGCAGCCCACTGCAGCAGGGGCTGCAGCCCACACCATCACCGGGGCTCGCACAGCCCAGCTCCAGGTGGAGCTGTTGTTAGCTGTAGAGGGCAGTGTCACTGGCCCTCATGTGGGATCCGAACCGGGGCCGCTGGCATCCCAAAACCAGCGCTTAACCAATGCGCCACTCGGCCGGCCCTGCAGTAATTCTTTATAAAACTTTTCATGACTTAATCAAGAAGCACTGGCAGACCCTCACCCCCCCCAAAAAAAATCATTAAATTAATTGTGTTTTTTCTCTTTTGGTAGTGATTCCTAGCACTTGCACACATATTCCAAATGATTTAACAACTGTTTTCATGACATATTTCATAAGCTGCTTCAGAAAGTTGAGCATGGTATTTTTATAATGTATGTGGAACAAAGTAATAAGTGAAAGATTAGTTTCTTGTTTTAAAATTTCAATAAATCCAGATTTTTTACCTAACCTAACAGAGCATCACCTATTGTGGTAGAACTATTTTTCCCCCATGTCTAGCTGAAATTCTTCTTTGACAGACATAGAAGATTCAAAAATATCTATGCCATGAGTTCATATATATATTTGGTCATGAATTGGTAGCAATTCTTTTTAAATTTGAAAATCATTTGAGATAAAATAAGACAAATATTTAATAGGGCAGTATCTCATATTGCACAACTCATTTAAATCTAAAGAAAAGCACTTGAGATTTTAAAAATTATTTAATCAATTGATGTTTGATATGTTAGGTCCTGTATTCTATAGGCAGTTGTTTGTTAGTTACTTAATTGAAGATATTTCATTGTTAAAATATATCTTTTAAATCTTTCCCCCATAATTTTCTAACAAAATTTTCATAGCTGAAATACTTTTTTTATTTTTATTTTTTAAAGATTTTATTGGGGAATTGGGGAAGGGGCACAGTCAAGTTGTTGTTCTTCAGTCTTAGTTGTGGAGGGTGCAGCTAGCTCAGCTCCAAGTTCAGTCGCCATCCAGCAGCCCATTGGCAGCTTGGGGCAGCTCAGTTCGGGTGCAGCTCAACTGGCCCATGTGCGAAGCGACTCTTGCTCAGAGCTAGCACTCTTTTTTTTTTTTAAGATTTTATTGGGGAATTGGTGGAGGGGAACAGCGTTGGGGAATCGGGGAAGGGGAACAGACAAGTTGCCGTCTTCTTGTTCAGTTTTAGTTGCGGAGGATGTTGCTTCACTGTTGGTATCGTCATTGCGCTCTTCCCGGATGAGGCAGATCGGTCGCTGGCCTCTGGATGTCGCTCATCGCGGCTATTGGCAGCTCACGCTTGGCTGCCAGCCGCTCACGCTGGCTGCGGGCCACTCACTGTAGCCTATGGCAGCCCACTGCAGCAGGGGCTGCAGCCTACACCATCACCGGGGCTCGCACAGCCCAGCTCCAGGTGGAGCTGTTGTTAGCTGTAGAGGGCAGTGTCACTGGCCCTCTCATGTGGGATCCGAACCGGGGCCGCTGGCATCCCAAAACCAGCGCTTAACCAATGCGCCACTCGGCTGGCCCAGAGCTAGCACTCTTAACCAACTGAGCCACTCGACCGAAATATTTTTAAAGTTTCTCTTCATCTAAAAATGATTTTCTTTTTTTGTGCAAGAAACCAAACTAGTTTATAGCTGGCCAAAGTTACAAGCTCAGATCTTGTTACATATTACTTAAAAATACCTTTGGATAGTTCTGATTTGAGATAACTAAACTTCGTCAATTCTTTTTTGTTGACAGGAGACTTCTCAAATTTACTATGTATTTGTTCATAATATTTCATACTATTGTCTAGTTTATTATCTTAAATTTATTTTTACACAATAAACAGCTTATTCCTGTTCTGCTGTAGCAATTTGCATTTGGTGTTCATCGTAAAATTTCTGATATGCCTTATTTCAGCCTTTTTTTTTTTTTTTTTTTTTACTGTTCCTATAAGGGTACTAGCTTCTGCATCTCAATTTGATTCTGCATCAGTAGTATATTTTCTTCTTGTACTAAAAAATCTGCCCATTCTTATTTTTACTTTTTTTTTTTTATTAGTTTCAGGTGTACAACACAATGCAATAGTTACACTCTTTACCCTCCAAAGTGAAAACCTCCCTCCCCCAGTTTGCCACCCCACTCCCCCCCATATCATACATATCCATCACAACTCTACTGAATCCCCTCCACAGTATACTCCACATCCCATGACCATCCACATATTCAGTTACAGTTGGCATACAGTACTGTACAACATCAGCTTCAGGTGTACAGGGCAGTGATCAAGCCTCTACTCCATCCATGAAGTGGTCTCCCTAACAAGACATGTGTCTATCTGACACGCCACAAAATTTTTACAACATTATTATATTCCCCGAACTGTGTTTCATATCCCCGTGGCAATATTGTAGTTGTCTATTTATGCTGTCTAATCCCTTCCCCTTCCCCCCTCCCCACCCCCCTCCCAATTAGCAACCCTCAGTTGTTCCTCTACATCTACGAGTCTGTTTACTTTGATCGTTCACTCAGCTCTTCAGACTCCATACACAAGTGAGATCACATGGTACCTGTCCTTCTCCGACTGATTTATTTCTCTCAACATAATAGTCTCTTCACAACATTATCAACTACATTCCCAGAATTGTCCCCATATCCCTGCGGCAACATTGTAGTCCCACATACACTGTCCAAAACCTTCCCCCTCTCCCTCTTCCCCACTCCCTCCCAGCCAGCAACCATCAGTTTTTCCTTTATATCTGCTTGATATGACTTCAATCTTCTTAAATTGTCTCTCTGGGTTAGCTTGTTTACCCCTTTCTTTTGTTTAAAAAAGCCCTTTTAACATTTCTTGCAATGCTGGCTTGGTGGTAATGAATTCCTTAAGCTTATTCTTTTCTGAGAAGCTCTTTATTTCTCCTTCAATTTTAAGTGATAGCCGTGCTGGGTAGAGCAATCTTGGTTGTAGGCCTTTATTTGGTGTCACTTTGAAGATCTCCTGCCACTCCCTTCTGGCCTGCAGAGTTTCTTTAGACAAGTCAGCTGTTAGTCTAACCGGAGTTCCTTTGTATGTAACCTGCTGTCTTTCTCTTGCAGCCTCTAGGATTCTGTCTCTGTCTTTAACCTTTGCCATTTTAACTATGATGTGTCTTGGTGTGGACCTGTTTGGGTTCAGCTTGTTTGGAACCCTCTGCACTTCCTGGGCATGTATGTTGATTTCCTTCACCAGGGTAGGGAAGTTTTCAGTCATTATTTTTTCAAATACATTTTCTACCCCTTCTTCTCTTCTCCTTCTGGTATCCCTATGATTCGAAGGTTGTTGCACTTTACCTTGTCCCATAGGGCTCTTAAACTGTTTTCTTTGTTTTTTTATTCTTTGGTCTTTTTGCTGTGCCAACTGGGTGAGTTCTGCTATTTTATCTTCCAGATCGCTAATCAGCTCCTCTGCTTCATCTACTCTACTGGTGATTCCTTCGAGTGTGTTCTTCATTTCAGTTATTGTATTCTTTAGTTCTAACAGGTTGTTTTTTATGGTTTCCCTATCCTTCTTATGTCCTCGCTAAGTTCCTTAAACATTCTTATCATCAGTGTTCTAAACTGTGTCTCTGAAAGGTTGGCTCGCTGTGTTTCATTTAGTTCCATTTCTAGAGGTTTCTTCTGATCTTTTACTTGTGACATGTTTCTTTGTTTCCCCATTCTGGCTGTCTCTCTGGGATTGCTTTGATGTATTAGATAGATCACCAGGAGAGCCCTGGCTGGATGACGCAGGCACACAGCTCACGGCCCAACACTCCCAGGAAAATTCCCAGTCTCAGCCTGTCCCAATCAGCCACTTGCTGATCAGGCCGAGCAGCCCGACAACCAATCACCAGCCTGGCAACTCTGCAAGCGGAGTGTGGAGAGCGGTGACCTGAGGCAGCACGCGCATTCCTGGGTCTCACTGAGCAGCCTGTTGGAGCCGGAGGGCACCCGCCCAGCGTTTCCCTGGCAACGCAGTATAAGCCGGGCGGAGGGTGGGGATCCAAGGCCGCAGGCGCACGTGCGCGCACACACGTACTTATGCGCCAATTCCACCAGACCAATTAGGTCTCGGACCTGATCCTTCGTGGGAGGGCCCAAGCCCGACAAAATGGCGCCCTCCCTACACCACTTGCATGCGGGCTCTGCACCACGGGAACAACAGTCCAAAAACCTCCAGCCTTTGCACCAAAGGTGCTCAGCTCAGTCCGTCCCCGCAGGCTCCCGGCTCACACAGCCACTCCCTCCACCAGGAACCAGGTAAGTGCTCACCGGCGAGCAAGCCCGGGCGCCGGCCCCACTGATTCTCCAGCCGCTCTTAGCCTCACCGAGCTGAGCAAAGGGAGTCCTCACTAATTTACTGCCAGCTATCTTAGAACTTCTCTTCCCAGCAAAGGGGCTCTGGGCTGGTGAGCTTGTTGTGCGGCCGGAGGGTCTCTCCCCAAACCGGAGAAGCCTCTCCACGGCTGGGACCTCTCTCACGGGGTTTGCTCTCTCTCGTCTCCGCCCGTCCTACCAGACCCGGCGCGGCTTCCTCTTTAAGTTCTTCATTTAGTGGTTCTGTCCTCCAGTGTTCCGGGGACCTCCAGGGTTGAATGCTGTATAATTTGCTTGTAACTTCGGTGTGATCCTGGGAGGCAGTTAGCACAGCGTCTGTCTATTACGCCATTTTACCGGAAGTCCCCATTCTTATTTTTATAGCTAGGAAAATAATTTAATTATAACATATCAGTAATAAATATTTCAGATTAATCAATTACAGTAAGACCCCAATTTACAAACATTCTAGATGCGAACTTTCACAGATACGAATGGACCTTGCATTATGAACATTTGTAGATGTGAACAAATCGCAGAAGTAGCTCACGTGTGTGAGCTCAGTTGTGGGCCACATTGTATCTTGCCCTCCATCTCCTATTGCTGATGATCCTTCAGCTCCACCATCTCCCACCTACCCTCCCTCCTCCAGTTAATAACTCTCGTCAGTTCACTCCATATACCCCTATATGCCAGTTATTGTACTGTACTGTACCACCATTTTAAGGTAACTGTAAAAGTAAAAATAGTTTATTTACAGTATTTTTGTGTGTATGTGTTTAGTTTTTTTATGCTTTACATTGTATATTTGTGTCAAAGATGTTTAAGAATCACTTTATCGGACTTACAAACGAATCTGTCTTACGAATGTTCTCCTGGAATGGAACTTGTTCATAAGTCGGGGACTTACTGTACAATTTACACAGGGTAGCTCTGTAATTTGTGCTATTCACTTAAAACATTCAAACAAATCCATTACATGTTACATCAGTGCATAGAAAAAAATCATTCAGTTTGTTAAGATAGACTACACTGATGATACGGTTATGTGTAATGTCAAAGAAAAATTTCACTGGACAAGTTAAACAGGTAAGAAGACTTTACTCAGTACTATTGCAGTAGGGGAGAGAGATTGAACTCAACTCCCAGTACACAGGGATTCATAGTCAAAGAGGCAGAATGAGGGAGTCAGTGGGTGAAAAATTACTGAGAAGAACTTGGTTAAGTATCAGGGGTGGGGGGATTCGTGATGAATTGGTTTAGTAGAATTTCTGCCAAATTTGGGCCAGCAGGTGGCTAACCCCTAGTTTTTGAGAAGAGGTCTCAGAGGAGCCTGACTGAAGTTTGATAAAGGAGGGCGTTCTTGTCAGTAATATTAGAAATAACAGTATCGTATGTGGTGACAGGATTAAGTAAAATGTAATCCTATCAAAACAATAAAGTTATGTTTCATGGAAAAATAGGATGCTTCAATTAGAAAATTTTAAGTTTGGGGCCACCTTGGTTAAGAGCTTGCTTGGGATGCCAGCTCTGAGCCCCGGTTCAGATCCCACATGTGGACCAGTGATGCTGCGCCTTCTACAGCCAAGATGGTGAACAACAGCTCGACCTGGAGCTGGGCTGCCGTGAGTCCCGGCAACAGTGTGGGCTGCAGTGGGGTTGGCTGGCAGCTGGAGTGCATTTTCGTGAGCTGCTGTGAGCCACCGCGAGTGGCTGTTGAATGGCCGGCAAGTGACTGCCCCACCCAGAAAGAGTGCAATGATAATACCTACATGGGCCAGTGGAGTGGCATCCTCTACAACTAGACTGAAGAGCAAAAGGACAGCAACTTGTCTGTTCCCCTTCCCCAATTCCCCAGTGCTGTTGCCCTCGCCCAATTCCCCAATCAAATCCTTAAAAAAAAAAAATTTATATTTAAATTAATAATAATTCAGTAAAATATAAAATTCAGTTCCCTGGTTACATTTGCTTGCTACATTAACCACATTTAAAATTCTCGGGCTAGCCAAGTGGTATGTTGGTTAAGAGCTGGCTTGGGATGCCAGCTCTGAGCAGCAGGGTCCCTGTTCGGATCCCACATGAGGGCCAGTGACAGTGCCCTCTACAGCTAAGATGGTGAACAGCAGCTCAACCTTGAGTTCGGCTGCCATGATTTGCCGGTCATTGCGTAGGCTGCAGCCCCTGCTGCAGTGGGCTGCCATAAGCTACCGTGAGTGGCCTGCAGCTGGCGTGAGCTGCCCCACCGTGAGCGGCCGTCCAGTGACCGGCGACCGATCAGCCTCACCCAGGAAAAGCGCAATGACGATACCAACATGGGCCAGTGAAGCAACGTCCTCCACAAGTAGACTGAAGAACAAAAGGACAGTAACTTCTGTGTTCCCCTTCGCCGATTCCCCACGCTGTTCCCCTCACCCAATTCCCCAATAAAATCTTTAAAAATGAAAAAAAAAAAAGCTCAATAGCATTGTGTGGTTCATGGCTACTGTATTGCACAGTGGAGTTCTAAACCTTTTTGGAGCGTATTTTCATACATATGTATGTACCTACCTTCTATACCAGGGGTCGGCAAACTTTTGAGATGAAAGAGCCACCTGGGGTTAGCAAACTGCGGTTCATGAGCCACATGCAGCTCCATGGGTACGTACATGTAGCTCTAAAGTAAAATAGAAAATGAAAATAAAACTATCATAGTTTCATTTATAAAAATTTTAAAGGACATTATTCACCTAATGGTGATTATGTAAAAATATATTTATGGCTCTCAAATAATTTTTAAATTAACGTGAGGGACCGATTGGCTCGTCCAGGGGTCGGCAAACTTTTGAGAGGGAACATACCCAAAGAGCTGCATGTGGCTTGTGAGCTGCAGTTTGCCAACCCCTGTTTTATACCTATGGGATTATATTGCATGTACACTTGACCATTGAACAACTCTGGTTAGGGGTGCTGACCCCCCTGTGCAGTTGAAAATTTACATAGAATTTTTGACTTTCCCAAAACTTAACTACTAATAGCCTACTATTGGAAGCCTTACCAATAACATAAACAGTTGATTAACACATTTTGTATATTATATACTGTATTCTTACAATAAAGTAAGCCAAAGAAAAGAAAATGTTATTTAGAGAATTATAAGGAAAGTACATTTACAGTACTATGCATATTTTCTGGAAAAAAAATCTTCATGTAAATGGAGCCTTGCTGTTCAAACCCATGTTGTTCAAAGGTCCACTGTAGTTTTACTTGCTCTTTTTACTCACCATATGT
The DNA here is from genome assembly GCA_033961575.1 of Aselliscus stoliczkanus. NCBI lineage: Eukaryota > Metazoa > Chordata > Mammalia > Chiroptera > Hipposideridae > Aselliscus > Aselliscus stoliczkanus. The sequence goes on from CM066731.1 coordinate 37,599,504, forward strand.
TTTGGAGCTTGTTCTATGTCAATACATAGAAATCTGCCTCTTTCATTTTAATGCTGCCTAGTATAGATCATAGTATTGTAAAAAATAATATTATGGAGCCACTTCAAAATGGAGTCAAAGCTGCCATCCCAGAGGAACTGCCTTGCACATCTTATTCCTCAAACCTCTGGAATGTTAACTGGGCAAAATAACCTTTGCACTGCACCTAAAGCAACATTGTGTCCCAAAGAACTGTTTGCAAAGATACCAAGAAAGTGGGTTTCTGTCTGAATCACTGCTTTCTGAATAGTTGTTATTTTGGATCTCAAATAAACACTTGTTGCCTCTCACTTTGGTTATTTATTTTTAGTTTAACAGTTTTAGAAAGTTTCACACATGTAAAATATTATTGGATACTCCCAGATTGACATCCAAAAGGGCATTTTACACTCCCTTCAACAGTACAGAAGAGTGTTCTTTGCTCTGTACCTTTATTCACTCATGACATTTTCAGTTTTTAAGAATTTTGCCAGGCTGGCCAAGTGGCTCAGTTGGTTAAGAGCTTGCTCAAGACTGCGAGCTCTGAGCAACAGGGTTGTCAGTTCGATTCCCACATGGGCCAGTGAGCTGTGCCTGAGCTGAGCTGCTGCTTAGCTGCCAGCAGATGGCAGGATTGCTCAGCTGGTGAGAGCACATGCTCCTAACAACAAGGTTGACTGTTGGAGATGGTGGGCTATGCCCACCTGGAACTAAAGACTGAACTTCGCACCTTGAGCTGAGCTGCCATTGTGTGGCTCAGGGAATAGAGCACGCACTCTTAACAACGAGACAGCCATTCGGGATGGTGGTTACGCTCACCTGCAACAAATTGATCACAGCACCTTGAGCTGAACAGCATGACTGGACTTGGAGCTGAGCTTGTTGCGCCCTCTACTACTAAGATTGAAGGACAACGACTTGGCTGTTCCTCTTCCCCAGTTCCCCAACATTGCTCCCCTCCCCCAATTCCCTAATAAAATCTTTGGGAAAAAAAGGAATTTTGCCAATCTTATAGATGAAAATCATTTTTAGTATACATTTCCATGATAATTAGGTTGAATGATTTTTTTATATCTTTATTAATATTTCATTTCTTAACACAATAACGATTTCTTCCAAAAATAGCAAAATATCACTTGCAGACAGTATATATATCCTGCATTCTTGCTTTTCTTTGGGTGCCTGTGGTTAGGTTGCTGGAGCGAGTCAATTTTAAATTTGCATCTCTATGGATAAGAATTATCTGCATTATTATTTTCTACAATTTAGTGAGCAATAGAACTGCTCAAAGACAATGAACAGTTAGGACTACTAACAATCAGAAAACCTAGTAAGGTATGCCAGAGAACACCTAGTATTCCACAGAACACCTAGTCAACAACCTTTCACTTTGTTTCCTGTCAGATACACATTTAAAGTTTCTAACACATTGGCTTATAATGAGAACTCAGTAAATTTAATTTGTTTCTCTTCCAGGAAAAGAATGAAAAACAAGGTAATTGAAAGTTTGTGGCATTTCTGCAGACAGCTTCCTGGATAGGGGCTGTATCAAGACTGACCTTTGTTTTCTTTAGGCCTTCTATAGTTCTTGGGAGCAATTACTGTAGGTGTTCAGTAATTGGTTGAATGGAACAGTTACTGGAGAAGGGGTCCTACACCAGGGGTAGAATCTGGGCCTCCTGGGCGAGGGGCTGGCATCCTAGCCACTACATTACTGGGGGATGGGCCCTCTTTGGTGTGATGTCCAGGTTCTTGGTGTCTCAAGCAAAGAATTAAAGGAGACACAAAGGTAAAGTGGTGAAAAAGAAGTTCATTAGAAGAGATAGTACACTCCAAAGAAGTAGGAGTGGGCCCCAAGCATAAAGAAAAGTGGCTCTAGGCCCTTTTGTCAGCAGGAGTCTGGCGGTTTTATTCTTTTTCTCCGGGATGGGCTGTTCCCCTCTGGGTATGGACCGCTTGATTGACACCTGTGATTGACGAGGGACTATTACTTCATCCTCTTAAACTGCTCACGTCCCTTCCCAGAGTTCAGTCTACTATAATATTAATGAACAACTCAGCATATGTATGATATTACAATGATGGTATAATGAGACTAGGGTGAGATGGAGGTCGTTGTAACCTCTACTGCGCAGGACTGTTCTAATTTATTGTCTTTTAGTGTCCTCATAGTGGTTAATGGTTAGGGCAGATGAGGGAAGAATTTGGGAGGTCTCAAAGCGATGCTCCCCATAGATTGTGTTGGACGTTCAGTAATGCAGAGACCCCATTTCTATCTCTAACTGCTTTCCTTATTTCTCCTGAGAGACGTGATCCCCATAAATCTCTGTGGGGAGTTGAGGGTTAGGAGGTCTCTTTTTCTGTATCTGCTTCCTGCTGGGAAGGGAGGTAGAGCTGTTCCTACCTATTGGGGGTTCATGAAACTCTCACCCGTATCTAATCTTAAATAAAAGGAGGGGGGTCTCATCTGCCTAGGTTGGGGTGCACTGAAAGCCTTGCTGAGGAGAGACAGATGTTAGTTAATAAATTAAAAGTGCTGGCCCCAGGGATGGGACTCAGAGCCCATTTATCTTAATTTCAGGTGAGTTTGTTCACCCCGGGGTTAGGTCTGGACTGGCCTGGAGGAGTGTTAAAACCCATTTAGTCTCTGGGATGGCATTTATTTATCCACGAGTTAGGTCTGGAATGGCCTGGGGGAATTTTGGACTACAATGATTATAGTACACTATCTTTTAAGTAGTTATTTGAAGGAGGGGGAGGGTGCGGTGAGAGACATTCTGTGATTTAGGCTAGGAGCAATCTTTAGTTTAGGATTAAGAAACTGACTTGAAGAGTGATTAAGACCAGGGGCTGGGAAAAGGAGATTTAAAATTCCTATGGTGAGGGGGCTTAAAACCTCTATAGTGAGGGGACTCTCCCGTATCAGAACTGTGTTCAGGTATGTTCCAATTCATTCTCTTATCTGGAGAAACATGTATATCAGGGGAAAATAGGCTTATTTTACTTATATTGTTATTTATCATATTTTCAGGCAGGGATTAGATAATACATTCTAATCATACAAACTGGTGGCCTTGCAAATGGCTAGACTACCTGTTTCCTTTCATAGTCCAAATTGTGTGAGTATAACGAAATAAAAATCCCACTCTAATAATGGCAAATGCAATTTTGTTGTGTGCAGTCTTAAAGCATGATTATGCTGTTCTGGCTGTGAATAGTGATTTTTACACATGATAAAGCAGCCTAAGCCTAGCATATTCACATTCGTTATAGCTAGAATATCCATTGCTATAAAGACAATCTTTATCAGCCTTTTAGATACAGTGTTCAACAAAAATTTCTTCTTAAGTAACTGAAAAAAATATTCAATGGCTACTGTAGACTGTAAAATGAAGGAGAAGCTTAGCTTTACTGTGGAGTCAGCCTGGGTGTAACCTAACTAGCTAGAGGATATGCAATTCCTGATTGACAGCAGGACCAGCATTATGCAGATTTTGTAAGAGAGAACAGCTCAGAAACAGTGATTAGGGGCTCAGTTTAGAATCACCACATTCAGCACTCATATCTTTAGTTTTCATTTTTCTGTCGACTGGATTTGTAAACAAATAGCACCAAAACAGTTCCTCTTTTGTTTTTATTAAAGTGATAACTGCAGTGCAGTTTCAATCTATCAGCTAGGCATACTTGTGTGGAAATTCGATATTCTTACCAAATTAGCTAATTTTTAGCTGTGTTCCAATGCTTATCTTTAGACCTTTGTGTTTTAAATTCTATCTTGAGATTTTCTCTTTATACACAAGTGTGTTTTGCTTGTGCCTTCCTGTCTTCTTCAGAGAGAAGCTTTATGTAGGTCAGGCTTGGCTTAAGCAGATTTCCTGAACCTGCGTCAGCTTAAGCTGGAGGAATTTTAATAAACCCTCCCTTGTAGGCGTGGGCCTAAATGAGGCTAGCCTAGTTAAGCCTGATCTTTTTCTGTTTGTGAAAAGAGCTGAGCAGAGCTGAAGGCTGGTGGTGGTTTCAGAAACTGCCTACTTAATTTGAAAAGAACAATGGTAGGAAAGGCTAGATCTTCCAATTTTACCTTATCTGAAAAGCTTGATTTGCTAAAGCTTGTGAAGCCATATGTGAAAATTCTCGAAGAACACACTAATAAACATTCAGTAATAGTGGAAAAGAATAGATGTTGGGATATCATAGCAGTTAACTATAATGCAATTGGAGTAGACCGCCCTCCTCGAACAGCGCAGGGCCTACGCACCCTTTACAAAAGGCTCAAAGAATATGCCAAACAAGAGCTATTGCAGCAAAAAGAGACCCAGTCAGATTTAAAAAGCAATATTTCTGAGCCAACCAAGAAAGTTATGGAGATGATTCCCCAGATTTCCAGTTTTTGCCTGGTAAGAGACAGGAACCACATACAAAGGTAAGCTTTATTTTATTTTGTTGTGGAAAATAATGGCACCTCCTATCTATTGGGCTCTGGCTTAGTTGTGATAGAGATATGCATAGTAAGCATCCCAACGATGGGAGCAGTGAATAGTGTCTTTGTTTTGCTTCTTAAAAAAGTGAGGCTATAAGGAATTTTTCTGCTGCATTTCATTTAAGCCACTTTTTGTTTTCCCTTCCCCCTTCTCTCCCTCTGTAGTTTCTAAAAAGTAAAGGTTAGGGTGGAAAAAAATGGGATGAAATTTGTGAGATTACCTCATAAAGTTTTTAAGCTTTAAAATTAATTAGCTGAGAGATACCTTTTTCTTATTTCATTTAAGATTCTATTGTAATTTTCAATTTTATATAAACTTAGTTTCAGGAAAAATGGAATCTGCTTTTTTATGAAATTGTCAGTCTGTTTATACTTACTGAATATTCATTGAGCTAAAATACTAAAATCAATAATTAAGTAAACTTATTAATAGTATTGTATACATTAAGGCAGTTTAAATTATTTTTCTAGCACTTAAAATAAAAAAGACATAAGGAAAGGAGTTAATGCCTAGTTAGGGATTTATATTAATAAAATGCCTGGTTAGGGATTTATATTAATAAAATTCAAAGTTTTTGTGTTTTTTATTTATTAATAGTCTGGTTTTATTTTGTTCTTGGGTCATATAAGAAAGGGTAAGCTTTCTCATACCCTTTTGCAGGATATCAAACTATGAATTTTAATATACCAATAAGAGCAACAGGGTTCTTAAAGGGTTAGAAGCAGCCTTTTTGATTAAATTTATGCTCTACATAACTACTTGCCTGGGAATCTTCAAAACTATTATCTAACTAATTCAAATTTTAACCCCTGGCAAAAGATAAAAATGGCAACTATATTCTTTTGAACCACTCAGGATATTTTAAATAAATTGTAAACTTGTTGATTGAGAGACCTTTCAAAAAAAGCTTTACAATGTCCTTTCCTATTGGTGGAAGAAGAATCGTTATATACGCAAAATTATTGATTACCTGTGAAATCTTTTTGAAGTTTGAGAAACAGAGGAATAAAACTTTTTAGCCAAACATTTGTAATTTTGATAATTTATTAGGGTAAATTTTTGAGCCCAGCTTCTTTCTATATACTGCTTATTTCTAGTTGCTAGCATAGGGAAAAAAATAGCACTGATGGGAATCTGGTACATGGATATATAGTGTATTAAATCATGGGGTCACTGCTTAAAATGTTCGCTGTGATGACAAATGATTAAATCCTAATATGCTGGATGTCCAAAAAACTCCACAGTAAGACTGTTTTATGCTGTGCTACTTATTAAAAACACTTCCCCCTCAAACCAGAGAGAAAAGCGGCTTTTGCATTACAGGTATAAAACTATCTTTTGGGTATTAAGTATAGGCTTTTATAATTTGTAAACTACATATAGAAACTGTAGTTTTAGTTGCATATTTTAAAAATACAGTGAGTATAGAAAAGAAATAACATACAAGTGTCTGTTTATATTTTGATCGTGTGTGTGTATGTATATGGGTCATGTGTGTCACATGGTGCTAATAATGTGAAGAACAAAATAGTTTTCTAAGAATGAAGAAGTATATATATCCATTCTGTATTTTACATGTAGCAGAATTCTTTCACATACCCACATGCACACAATCAATCTTTTGAAACAACAACATTTCTGAGTTAATTGATTTACACATTTTTATACCTGCTGTTTAAACAATAAGTTTTTCAGATTTAAAGGGAAGTCTATTAGAAATAAACCCTTTGAATGCTTATGTTAGTATCTACACTGCAATTTTCTCTATATATTAGCTGATACTTAATGTGCTCATACTTATTTGATTGACATCGTCTTGAATCTTAATAATTATCCCAGAAATTCATAAGTATTCTATAATCTTAATTATGCTTCTATATAAATATGTCTGTTAATCTCACTAAACTCTCCATTCTTATTAAGAAAAGTTGTACTGTTTATCTTATTTACCATTTAAAAATACATACCTAATTTGTAAGGCTGTCTTGGTTTACGTTTTTATTTTCTCTCTAATATCAAATTATATTTTGTGTTTTTGTAATCTATTTGATCCTCAGAATTCATATTTATAAATTTTAGAAGTCATGTTTATCATTTTTTGTGACTTGCTCTAAAACATTTTTTACATAATGACCTTACTTGTAATGTTTCAACTAAAATGGAATGGAATATTCAAGATATAAGGCATATTTTTAATTTACATGGGAGTAAAATGTCTTCATCTAATTGTATTATACTCTATTATACATATTAATTTGGAATAATAATTAGATTTTTATAAACTTAATTTTCATCTTCAGTTTTAATTTCTTCCCATTCAAGGTTTTAGAGATGTTAATAAAAGCAAACTTACTAACTTGAATTACATTTATATTGTGTTGTTTTGCTTTTGAAAACCATAAAATGACAAAAAAAAAGACAAGAATGAAAATGAATGAATTATGTAATCTACAAATAGATTTTTCATAACATGCTATATATCTTATTTTATTTGTATGCCTTAGACAAATATCTGATATTTTTGGCAGTTAAATACCATTAGTAAGTGACATATGGAGAGTTTTAATTTCTTCCCTTATGTTTTACTTGAATTTGTTCCAGCATTTTAACAATCCATGTAGAATAGATTCTTAACTATGTTACTTATTTATCATTTGTAAAATGTTCTCTAAATAATGTTAAGTATAGCATTTTCCCATTATTGTTCCCATAATTCCTTTCCCCTCTATAACTTGTATTTTTAAGTTAGACATAAGTAAACATGTTTAAAAACCCACAAGAAACAAAATTATATAATCTTAACGGCTTCATGTTATACATGAAATTATTTTTTAAAAAACAGTAGAATTTTAAGGTACATTGTATTTAGGTCTTAAATATTATTTCAAAGTTATTTTTTAAAATTTTGAAAGCCTTTTTATTTCCTTCACTATTATTGTTTTACAGTACAAATATCACCTTGTGAATACACACAAAAACCCTATGGAAGATAATTCTGCTACACATAAAATACAGAATGGATATATATACTTCTTCATTCTTAGAAAACTATTTTGTTCTTCACATAGGCAAGTATAAAATAGAATACTTTCCCAAACATACTTATGTTAGGAGTAAAACTTAGAGTTACATGTAGTTTCTACACAAATATATTTTAAAAATATGGAACACTTACAAATTTTTTGTCATCCTTGCAGGGGGACCGAGTTACTCTCTATATCCTTCCAGTTTTAGTATTATGTCCTGCTGAAGAGCACTGTCAAAGTTTACATTATGTTAAAACTAAATGCCTCTAATAGGAATGTAAATTTTATGAAAATTACATGTAAATTTAATAAACTTGCACTATATTGTATATAGGCCATTAAAAAACCATTTATTTAATCAATCAACATATGACTAATACCTACTAGGTTCCAAGTATTGTCTTATACTAGGTGTTGGAGATACAATGGTGGACATAAACTCTTAGCCTGTGAACTACCTGACCAATGGTTGAAAGACTGAAAGAACAGCTAACTGACTGATGTGGTTTAGGATAGCTAAGACTAAACACCATTGCATCTGAAATTGGATAGTTAAGATAAGGGCATACTGAAAGCCTTATAAAATCTTGATTTTTTTTTTTTTTATACAAATACGGAAATTATTATTTCTCATAGATGGCCTCCCATTGTCCTAGAAATCTTGGACCTTGGTGATTTTTAGATCAGTCCAGGAGAGCAGAAACAGATCAAGGGCTAAGGTATGGGGATAACAAGGCCCAGAATGCATTGAATGGCCTTCTATACCATTAAAGAATGTCATGCTTATAGGAACAATTGGTGTCTCTTTGAGAACATTAAAAATGGCTTTTCTTTTTTATTGACCTTGTATAATATTTGTAATTTCCCGTTCTCTTAAGAGCCTGATTTTAAAGTTAAGGATAGGAGAGAGCTATATGTATATATTATTAAAATCCTAAACTTAACCCCCCTTTTAATGTTATTCCAAGTGTGAAAAATTTTTTTGTTTCATAATTTTCTTTATGGCTTGATAATTTAATGTATATTAAACATGAAATTATGGGGTAAATATACTCTTATCTTCATTTGATTTATATTTTATGATGCTTTTTTGTGTGCTGTAGTGCAAACTTGGATGAGGAAGCGCAGGCTGGTACCAGTTCACTACAGGTAATGTTGGATCACCATCCAGTTGCTATTACAGTAGAGGTGAAGCAAGAAGAAGACGTTAAGCCCCCTCCTCCACTGGTTTTAAATTCTCAACAGAGTTATACTTTAGAGCAAAGAGAAGAACATGAATTAGTACATGTTATGGAAAGATCTGTGTCGCCATCACTTTCCCCTGTTGATATGAGAATGACATCGTCTCCATCTTCTATTCCAAGGAGAGATGATTTTTTTCATTATGAGAGTGAAGGACACTTTAGGTCACGATTAGGGTATGATCCTCAGATTCTGCAAATGCTGAAAGAGGAACATCAGATAATTTTAGAAAATCAAAAAAATTTTGGATTATATGTTCAGGAGAAGAGGGATGGATTGAAAAGAAGGCAGCAGCTAGAAGAAGAGCTGCTAAGAGCAAAAATTGAAGTGGAGAAGCTGAAAGCAGTTCGCTTACGGCATGATCTGCCTGAATGTAACAGTCTCTAAGATTTTTTTTCAATCTTGCAATTTGATCATTTTAATTTTGGCCAAATTACTTTCATTTGAGAATATCCTAAAGCAGAATATATATTTTTAAAATGTTGTTAATCTCTGTTATGAAAAAAGTCTTTCTTGACATTATTTTCTAATTTTTAAATTTTCTTTTGTGATACATTAAAACTTATTGATTGGTTGGCATGGTTATATTTTTTTGTCTTCCCTTTTTTTCTAAGAAGTTTAATTATAGGCCTTACAAAAGATGTTTGATTTTGGTTGTTAAAATATGACATACATAAATATATATACAAACATATACTTTCAAAGCTCTGAGTCTTCAGTGTTTTAAATTAGAGCTTTGAAAGCTGTAGTTCAAGGTTTTTAAGTCAGTCTAATTTAGGAGAAAATACTAGTCTAATAACAGAAGCTTGTCTGTATGACATTGATTTTTATGGTTTCATTTTTTGAAGGAATAAGTCCTAAAATTTTAGAGATGGAAGGTATTTGGAGATCATTTTTTTCCCCACCTCTTCAATTTAGAAGCTAATGAAACTGATGTCCAGGGAGCACTCAATGGCTTACTTGATGTAACAAAGTTATTTATGGCAGAACAAGGAACAGCACTGAGTTTTTGTTTCTCTGTTATTTTTCCCTCTGCTATTCTGTAGAACTAAAAAAAATCCACTAAAGTCTCCCATATTAAAAAATTGGCAGTATTTACTTTATTAAAATTGTTTTTAAAGATTGAGAGGTTATGAAATCAAGGGAATTCTATCAATTACCCCAATCCTCCCACTCTTTTTTTTTTTTTTGTCCAACAAAATAAGATATTCTTTTTGGAGCTATTACCGTATTTTGCCATGTATAATGCACACTTTTTTTGCCTGAATTTGTGAGGGAAAAATAAGGATGTGCATTATACATGGGTAGTACTAATTCCGTATCTGTATATATGTTTTTAATTCATTTATTAATGCTTATGAGTTAAAAGTGTAACTCTAGAAATCAGTAATGATATCCATTTACAAAATAACACCCTGGAATATGATAATCGGTTTTGTTGAACTTATGGTAAACTTACAACAACGAAGAGTTCTTGTCACTCTATGATGTGTAAATATCATAAATTTGTTACCAGTACATGAAATTCCTTGTACCTTGTATCTGTTCTTGTGTTTTGTAATTATTTGTTACATAAAATTTCTTGTACCATAATATGTTAAAATATAAATGCTAAAATTCCTTTGTAATAGAAAAAACAAGTACCTAAATGTAAACAAATAAAAATTTTAATTAAAAAAATTAAAATGAAAGATTTTTTCCCCTGAAAGTTTGGGCCAAAAATGTGGGTATGCATTATCCAAGGGAACACATTATACACGGCAAAATACGGTATATATTTTGGCTATAAGATTTAATGTCTTAATTCATTTTTAATGTCTTATTCTGAAAAAGATTTCTTTCTCAGTAAAACTTTTAATGAACAAAATTAAAATTTTACATAGATTGAAAATAGCAAAAATACATTTATAAGTCGTGATATAATCTGTAATGTTTTTTGTATATATTGCTACTTTAATGTTTGTGAAATAAATAAAACCTCGATTCTTAAAGCACACATTAAATTTAAGTTTAATCTTAAAGGATTTCTATTTTTGCTTGGACTTTGTTGAGGAAGGATTTTTAAACCACTTAAGAATGGGGTAGGAGGAATTTCAGCAGTATAGCAGAGAAAAAAATGTTTAAGTCAAAGTGAGCAGCATGAAAAAAGGCCTAAAGAATGGGGTAAAGTGGATCAGCTTGTACAAGCACAAATACAGTGCTAAGCCAGATGATTTTATGTTAGTGTAGATTGCAAATTATAGGGCAGTGGTAACTTAGAGTAGGACATCTCCCTTGATGGGATAGCTACTGTTTAGCTCTAGCAGAATTTTACATGCAGGATTAAGCCAGAAATCTGCATTTTATGTGAAAATTTCCAATTTTAAAATGTTTGCAAATAATTCTCATCCAGCCAGTGGGCTTCCAGTTGGTGGCCTTTGGAGTAAAATCATGGTTCATCAAGTGTAGACCATCAGTATCAACATCACTTGAGAACTTCTAAGGAATGTAAATCCATGCGTTTTGAATCGGAAACTCTGGAGGTGGAATCCACCAATCTATTTTGACAAACCTAGAGATTCTGATGCAAGCTAAAGTTAGAGAACCACTGAACCACTGAAATAGAGTATTTGGAACCTAGCTTGGTGCCTAAATCATACTATTATTGATCCTCAAAAAATAAGTTTGTTAAAAAGAGGAATGGGTGAAGGTGAAGATTGAGGGACATCAATTTGGAAGTTGGTTGGTGCCAGATTATAGATGACATTAAAAGCTGTTTTAAGGAATCAGACTTGAATGTACATCGGGAAGACACTGAAGGCTTTTGATTGGGGGATATAAATTAAAGCTCTGAGTTAGTGTTATAATAGCAGCTTTTAGGGATGGGCATTGTAGTGAGAGGAAATTCAATTTGAAATTTAGGGTATGGCTGTAGAAATAGAAATAATAAAAATAAAATAGACTCATGCTGTATTATTTTATCTTATTGATTGCTTAATTTCATTGGCATTTTACATCAGCTCTTAGGACTAAATATTTTATAAAAATACCTTGAATATATAATATGATATATCCTTTTGACAATTTCATCTTTAATCTGTGCTATGACTCTTCTTTGAGTCTAATGAATCTTATAATTCCAGTTTGAGGTAATGTTTTTACAATATAATTCTGGTAAATACATTCTTACAATAGTCACCTTAAACTTTCTGAGATTATTGAAAGCAAATTACTATATATAATGTAATTCATATTATAATCAGTATGATACTATTCAGAATTGATGATGAATGTTCAGTTTGAATATTGACAGTGCAGCTAGTGAGATGTTTCTGGGAGAGAGTACTGTGTTCAAAAAAGTGCAACATACATCATTTTTTGGTGATTAGTTTCTAAAATCACTGTGGCTGGTAAAAATGTATATACAAAATTGCCCTTAAATTCTTTTGCTGCCCATAAAATAGTTGTAAACATAGTTTACTACATTCAGATTTTTTTTTCTAGCGTTGTTCAAGATTGTTTCTTTGATTGAGTAGAATAAAAAAAACCTTATTTTTACATATTTTTCAACACCAGAATCACACTCATTGCAGTGAGTTTACTGTAGTAGTTTTTCTGAGTCATTCCTCTGTAATTTTAATTTGCAAAAATTTAAATGCTTATGATTTTGCTCTATTGGATAACCACCTCTCTACCCATGTAACTATAATTAGCATAGTGTAGTTTCTGAAAATTCCTGTATAAAGAAAACTTATTTGATTGTTGAACGCTTTCTGGAGGTGTTTATTATCTTTCAGAATATTTTAGAGAAATTCTGAGCTAAAATCTTTTTCTTTTCGATATTGAAACTTTTTGAGTTGACTGCTTACCAATTTATATTAGCAGTTTTTGCTGTGGATAAGTTTTACTAAAGGGAATGTATAAGGGCAAAATTTTGCTATATTCAGTGGAATACAACTGAAGCTACCAGACATTCTACATACCATAGAGCAGGAGTCGGCAAACTTTTGAGATGGAAGTGCCGCCAGAGGTCAGCAAACTGGCTCGCAAACTGCAGGCTCTGAAGTAAAACTGAAAATGAAATTTAAACTATCATAGTTTCATTTGTAAAAATTTTAAAGGATATTCACATAATAGTGATTACATAAAAATATATTTATGGCTCTCGAATAATTTCTAAATTGTTGCGAGGGACAGGAGTGGCTCTTTCAGCGGTCGGCAAACTTTTGAGATGGAACATACTCAAAGAGCCACATGTGGCTCACGAGCTGCAGTTTGCCGACCCCTGCAATAGAGAGCTGTTTGGAGCCATGAGCTTTATCTACAAAATGTAATACTACTGGGAAAACCTAGGGTAGAGTGATTTTATTTTCAAAATATAGACTTGATTCTATAGAAATGTATTAAATTTGAAAAATATCCTAAGTTAAAATATTATTTCATCCAATATATTAGTACTTTAAATAGTGGCTAGGTTAGTTTTGCCATCTTCCTATTTTTTTAATCCATATGAATGGAACGTTGTTATTTTTACAACTTACAATTTTCTACACTAGGTAGGATTTATAATGGCACCCTGAAAAAGATAATGAAGCTCTTCAATTTCTAAAAATGCCAGCAGATTTCTTTAAGATATTCAAAACAACTACTTTTATGTATGCTGAGACATCAACTTGGTGGTATTTCATTTTTGAAAGATTGACTATCCTGTTGCATCGTTACTTATTTGAAATTGTTTAAAATATGAGTTATTTTCCATGTGCCTTCTTTTAGAGTAATGTCAAATTTTAAACAGACATGTTTAAATAATTTAGAATGTGATAAAATGTATTTAATATATACTGTAGATGATGATGGTTAAATGTTTTGTTAATACATGTTCTTTTAAATATAAGGTAATACATTGTACTGATTTGTGTACTTATTAAGTGCCATAAGACAAAGAATTCAGTACTATTGAGGTAAAATTTTATGATGAGGCATAATTGAAATAAATTTATTTAGGTGATTGTATTATAGTGATATCAAATGTACCATGTCTAAAATCATAATATATAATTTTTCAAATGTCAAGATCCACAAATTCTCAAAATCAAATATTTGATAGTAAATTTGATTGTAAATACTTAAAATAATTAGATGAAATATGGTTGCAATACTTAACAAATACACAAAGAGTAAATTCTTAAAGTATGTAACCTAATTAATCATTAAGTTATGTTAAATCTTTGCATTTGATTTTTGTTTCAATATATTTTTATATGTCTAAATTGATTTAAAATAGTAGCTATAATTTGAATTTATTTTTAGTTTTCAATTGCTTTGTAAATAGTAGAAAGCAAAATAAATAAATAAAAATACCACCCAAGTCAGCCCAAACAGTTTAAACTAAAATGGATATAGCATTAGACTTACACTTTATTAGTAGATCTTTTGTGTTTTAAAATTCTGTGAATTTACTTCTGTTTCAAAGTTCTAGAAACTCTTTAAACATATAGAAAAAGTCAAAAGTATTTTACAGTAAACATTCATATGCCTAATACCTAAATTCTATAATTAATGTTTTGTTTTGCTGTATTTGCTTTATCATGTATTTATCCATTTAGCCATCCATCAATTTGTTTTTTAAAGAAAACTTATTTTAAGCAAGTTGTAGAATTAGAATACTTCTTAAATACTTCAGATGAGTACTATGAACTGGACTTCAGTATTTATTTGTGAATGTGTTTTTCTATGGAGTATTTGCAAATCTTAATGCACAAACCTTACATGATGAGTTTTGACAGATGACTGCACCTGTGTAGCTTAAATCCCTCTCAAATTCAGAATGTTATTGTCACCTTAGAAAGTTCTGTCTGCCCCTGCCTAATCAATCCTGTGGCACCTTAGGCAACCACTGTTCTAATGTTGTTGTTTTTTTAAGATTTTATTGGGGAATTGGGGGAGGGGAACAGACAAGTTGCTGTCCTTTTGTTCTTCAGTCTAGTTGTTGGGGACATTGCTTCACTGGCCCATGTTGGTATCATCATTGCGCTCTTCTCGGGTGAGGCAGATCGGTCGCCGGCCTCTGGACGGCCGCTCACAGCGGCTTTTTGCAGTTCACACCGGCTGCCAGCCGCTCACGCTGGCTGCCGGCTGCTCACGCTGGCTGCCGGCCGCTCACGCTGGCTGCCGGCCACTCAGTGTAGCCTATGGCAGCCCACTGCAGCAGGGTCTGCAGCTATGCCGTCCCCGGGGACTCACAGCAGCCCAGCTCCAGGTGGAGCTGTTGTTCACCATCTTAGCTGTAGAGGGCATTGTCACTGGCCCTCATATGTGGGATCCGAACTTGGGCCTCCGGTGTCACAAGGCAGCTCTTAACCAACACGCCACTCGTCCAGCCCCCCACTTTTCTAATTTTTAAAGATCATAAGTTATACCTGTCCTAGAACTTAAATAATTGGAATCTTATAGTACGTATCCTTTGTTTCTGTTCTCTTTCACTCATCTTGATGTTTTTAATATTTAGCCATCTTGTCAGTAGTTCATTGCTTTTTGTTGCTGATATTTATTGTATAAATATACCACAGTTTATCCATAATCTTTTGATGGACTTCTGGCCTATTTCCAGATTTTGGCTATTGTGTGTAAAAATTCTATGAATATTCTTGTATAAATTTGTTATGGACATAATGCTGGATTAGGGAAGTTATATGTTTAACTTTTAAAAAACTGCCAAATCTTTCCCCAAAGTGAATGTACCATTTAAACTTCCATTAGCAGTGTATTTTTTTGCTTTGTTTTGTTTTTTTAATAAATCTTTTCATGTTCAATGATTGGAATGTCGGTATAGAAATTGATGAATAACTTTTATAATATTTAAATGAATTTTAAACACTGAGTGTATAGGTTAGATATCTGGGAATTTTGTAGTTTTGTTGATTTTTTTTTAAATTTTAGCACTTATTGCTTTATATGCTTTGACGAGAAGTATTGAGAAATATGATAAAATGTATAGTCCCCATCATACTCATAAAGTAGCATTTAGAAAATGACCTTAATGAAAAGAAGCATCATCTAGATTAATTTTTTTTTTTTTTTTTTTTTTTTTTTTTAAAGATTTTATTGGGGAATTGGTGGAGGGGAACAGCGTTGGGGAATCGGGGCAGGGGATAGATTAATTTTATATATAATCACTTCTACTTAGTTGACAATCAGTCTCTCTTATTAGATAAAATTGGATGATTACCAGTTTAAAGGAATTTATATATTAATATTTGTGTATATATATATATATTTTTTTTATCTTTTTTTTTTTTTTTTGAGGGCAGTGTCACTGGCCCTCATATGTGGGACCCGAACTGGGGCCGTTGGCATCCCAAGCCAGCTCTTAACCACCGTGCCACTGGACCGGCCTGTGTATATATATATATTTTAGTGTAATAAAGCTATATATTTCAAATCTTAAATTTACATTGCAATTATATGTTAATGCATGGTAGGTTTTGGTAATTTTAAAACTCAGAAAAATACAATCTGCAAGGATATTCACATTCTTTATTGAATTTGATTATGAGACATTTTAAATTTCATATGCTCAACTGAAAACAATGTGTAATTAGAATTTTTGAAAGGAAAGAAAGGCTATTAATATAAAGACTTGGGTTTATGGAATGTATAATTAAGCCATCCACCCTAGAGTGACTTTGCTTATGAATCATTGAGATTATAATGTCCACTAACAATATTAAAATGACATTATTTTCCTCTTCCTCTTTTATCAAAGCATGGTTTTAAGTATCTTTACCTTGTGAATCTTGCTGATTGGCATTCAAGTCTCTTGTTTATGTAGACCATTTTTTGGGTATTGATTTGAGAAGTACATCACAGGGTCAAAGGGGAAATAGATCAGAACCAAGTTTAGAAATAAAAATTACAGTTAGGGTGGAATTGTTAGGCGTGATTAGTCTAGGATGTAGCAAATTAGTCAATATTTTATGTTTCTGGTTTTTTTTTTGTTTTTTGTTTTTTTTTTGAGGGCACTGTCACTGGCCCTCATAAGTGGGACCCGAACCGGGGCTGCTGTCTTCCCAAGCCAGCGCTTAACCGCCACGCCACTCGGCCAGCCCTGTATTTTATGTTTCACAAGTGGGGTAGATACGTGAGATTTATGTTCAATACATGTTTAGTTTCCAGTTGTCTTCATTATACTTTTTAGAATTATTTACTCTTTCTTTCTTGCCCAAAGTCCTATATTTAAAATGGGATAGGAATAAGAGCAAGATGATGAAGATATTAGGTAACATTTAGGGAGTACTTACTATGGCAAGTACTGTTCTAAGCGTTTTACAATATTAGGTAATTTAATGCCCACAAATATGTGAGGTAGGTAGGTAGTATTGCTTTCATTTATAGATTCATAAACTGTCACAGAGGGGTAAGTAACTAGTCCAGGGTCACATGGCTGATAAGTGGCAGACTCAAGATTCAAACACAGCCAGATTAGTTCATGCTCTTACACTCCTGCTGTTTCACAAAAGAAAGGATATACTTAAGTCTGAGAACCTTATGGTATTACAAAGTTAATTATAGGTAATTTCTGATTCTCTGAAATTAATTATTGGTTTCCTATTCTACTTTTTTTGACAAGGAGAGGGTCTTAGACATAACAGTTCTCTTTTAAGCCCTGGGAACACAACATGATATTTGAATCAAGGATGTTTTTCTGAGCCATTTAATGAAGACATTCTTTTTATTCCCACTTTACAGGAATCCTGAGGAATTACATTTTTTTCTTGGATAACCTAATAAACAGGAACAAATTTTTAAAATGTGGAAAGATATTATCATTAGCCTTTCATTCAGTGCACAGTGACTGCTACTGGTAGAAATAATGCAAAAAGAAAACTAAAATTGGCTAAAATTGCACACCACAAAATTTTATAGAGTTCAAAAACTAATCAAAGTAGCCTGTGTTTTTTGTTAATAGTAAGAAACATCAATTTTATCTGGGAAAATTAAGGTTGGTAAAATAGAAATAATCAACACATAACAGCTATTATTTTATCTAAAAATTGGTAAAATTTCTTGACTGAAAATCAATGGAGTGATACAATCTTGATAATATTTAGGTATTCAAAATTTGACTTAGTAAAAGTGCATTTGATAGAAGTAATGGTTAGAAAACTCATGTTAGCAAAACTATAATCAGTAAAATGATACATAAAAAAGTGACTGATGTATTAAATCTTTGTTATAAAGTTTACTTGGGAAAGAATCCTGAAGGTAACAATTTATTAAAATAAAAATGAACAACAATGGAGATGAGTTCAAAGTTCATTTGTAACACTACTTTCCCAATGAAAATTAATTTTAAGATGATCTGGGTTTTTTTTTTGAGGGCAGTGTCACTGGCCCTCATATGTGGGACCGGAACCAGGGCCGCTGGCTTCCCAAACCAGCGCTTAACCACCGCACCACTCGGCCGACCCTAAGACGATCTGTTTTAATGAAATGTTTTTGTAAACATGAAGTAAAAATATACCTAGAATCTAAATGGCAGTTTTGAAAAGTACTTGTTCTGGGAATATGGTGATGAATAAGATCAAAGTAGACCTCCTCTTAGGACTTACAGTTAAGTGGGGAAGGCTGAGGTTAAATAATTAGTCACCTAATTAATTGCTGAGATAATAAGGCAGCATGATCTAGTTTGGCAGTCAGAAAATTAAACTGTCCAGTAGGGTGAGAAGAAGTTAGAATAGTATGTGGGAGGAAGAGAAGTAGAAAACCCTTTGGTTGAAAGTAGCATGTTTTTTTAAAGACCATTAAGATTAATGGAGTTTAAGCAAGAGAAGTACATGATCATATTTACATTTAAAAATAAATATAGTAAATATGGAAAGTGGTATTAGGAATAGAAGTGGTAAGAAATCTCAGTAGATCTGTTAGTATAGCAGTACAGATTAGAGATGATGATGTTTGGCTTCTGCTTAGGGTTGCAGCAGCCTGAATCTTTTCAGGGACCGATAAGAGTTCATTGAGCCATGCATTCTGGACATAGCTGATTTATGCTGCATATGAATATATTGTTTTCTTAGAAAAAAAAAAACTTTGGTAGTTTTGAGCATACTTTACTGTTTGAAGATTGTCAAGACTTACTTTCTAAATACACGAATGCCAAAGATATGAATTACCTGAATTCTAGTGGATTTTCAGGGTTTTGGGAGATTGGTTTACTTGGCTTGAAGATGTACAAGTTTTATTTTTGTGAGTGTATGGACTTAAATTTTTCTTTTCCGTTTGGTAAATACCTTCCAGTGGAATGGCTCGTTATAATAGGTGTACATTTAACTTTTTAAGAGTCTGCCAAGCTATTTTCTAAAGTAGTTGTACTGCTTTACATTCCTTCCAGTAGGGTATGATATTTCCAGTTTCTTTACATCTTTGCTGACACTTGGTATGGCCAGTTTTGTTGCTTTTAGTCAATCTAGTGGGCATGTGTATATGTGTTTTTTTTTAACAGCTTTATTGAGATATAATTTATATATCTTATAATTCTCCCATGTAAAGTGTACAATTCATGGTTTTTAGTATATTCACAATTACATGCAACTATCACAATTTTAGAACATTTTCAACACTTCAAAAAGAAAGACTGTATTTTTTAGTTTTCACACTCCTCCCCCTATCTCTTACTCCCACCCTCAACCCCCAGCCCTAAGCAACCACTAATCTACATTCTGTCTCTATAGATTTTCCTATTCTGGACATTTCATTTGAATGGAATCATATAATATGTGGTCTTTTGTGACTGGCTTCTTTTATTTAGCATAATGTTTTCTAGGTTCATCCACGTTATAACTTGTATCAGTACTTTATTCCTTTTTATGGCCAAATAATACTCCCATTGTATGGCTATACCACATTTAGTTTATCCATTTGTCCATTGAATGGACATTCGGGTTGTTTGGGCTATTATGAATAATCCTGCTGCAAACATTCATGTACAAGTTTTTGTGTGGATATATGTTTTTATTTCTCTTGGGTGTGTATCTAGGAGTGGAATTGATCTTAATCATTTGAAGAATTGAAAGACTTTTCCATTTTCCATTTACAAATGTAGCTATACCATTTTACATTCCCACCAGCAGTGTTTGGGAGTTCCAATTTCTTCATATCCTCACCACACTTGTTACAATCTGGCTTTTTGATTCCACTCATTCCAGTGGATGAGAAGTATATTTTATTGTGTTTTAATTTGCATTTACCAGATGACTAATGTTACGTGCTTTTTATGTGCTTATTTGCTGTTGTATATATTCTTCCCTGAATTATCTGTTCAACTCTTTTGCCCATTTTCTACTGATTTGGTTTTTTTTTGAACCATAAGAATTCTTTATTCTGGATATAAGTCTTTAGTCTTACATATGTATTGTGAATATTTTTGTCCTATGATGGCTTGTCATTTTGTTTTCCTAGTGGCGTCTTTCAAAAAGCAAAATTTTAATAAAATTCAATTTATCTTTTTTGTGTTTTATGTTTTGTGAATTTGTATTCTGTGTAAGAAACCTTTCCCTACTTCCGGATTACTGATACAGTTGACCCTGGAAGAATGTGGGAGTTAAGGCTGGCAATGCACTGCACAATTGAAAATCTGAGTATAACTATTTAAAAAAAAAAAATTGGGGATTTGGGGGAGGGGGAACAGTGTTAGGAAATTGGGAAGGGGGACCAGCTAAGTTGTTGTTCTTCAATCTTAGTTGTGGAGGGTGCCAGTTGCCATCTGGCTACCCGTCCGCAGCTCGTGGCCTCTAACTCATGGTGCTGTGTTACAATCTTAGTTGTGGGTGGGTGTAGCCACCATCCCATGCAGGAGTCAAACTGGCAGGGTTGTTAAGAGCTGCTCCCTATCCAGGGAGCAGCTCAGCTCAAGGTGCCGAGTTCAGTCTTAGTAGCGGGTGGTCATAGCCCACTACTGAACAGGCAGTCTTGTTAGGAGCACGTGTTCTCACTAGCTGAACCATCCTGCCACCTGTTGGTAACTCAGCTCGGGTGTAGTGTCACTGGCCCATGTGGGAATTGAACTGGCTGCCCTGTTGCTCAGAGCTTGTGCTTTTAAGCTAACTCTTTTTAAAAGATGTTATTGGGGAATTGGGGGAGGGGAACAGTATTGGGGAATCGGGGAAGGGGAACAGACAAGTTGCTGTCCTTTTGTTCTTCAGTGTAGTTATGGAGGATGTTGCTTCACTGGCCCCTGTTGGTATTATCATTGCGCTCTTCCCGGTGAGGCAGATCAGTCATCAGCCACTGGATGGCTGCTCACGGTGGCTCTTGGCAGCTCATGAAGGCTGCCCGCCACTCACGCTGGCTGCCAGCCATTCACAGTACACTACTGCGGCCTATGCCATTGCTGGCGACTCACGGCAGCCCAGCTCCAGATCGATCTACTGATTACCATCTTAACTCTAGAAGGCACAGCGTCACTGGCCCTAATTGAGATCTGAACCAGGACCCTGCTGCTCAGCTGGTCTCAAGCCAGCTCTTAACCAACCCACCTTTCGGCCAACCCTCTTAAGCTAACTCAACCAACTAAGCCACTCGGCCGACCCCAGCTGAGTATAACTTTTGACTTCCCCAGAACTTAACTACTAATATCCTACTGTTGACCAGAGCCTTACTGATAACACAAATAGTCAATTAACACGTATTTTGTATGTTAAATGTATTATATGTTAAATGTATTATATACTGTATGCTTACACTAAAGTAAGCTAGGGAAAAATGTTATTAAAATCATAAAGAAGAGAAAATACACTTACAGTATTTATCAAACAATTTGCATATAAGTGGACCAGTGAGTTCAAACCTGTGTTATTCAAGGGTCAACATGTTTTCTTGTACAAATTTGTAGATTGAGGCTTTACATTTAGGTCTATATCGAGTTAAATTTTGTGTATGGTGAATTAATGGTTGATATTCTTTTTCTATGTGGATATCTAGTTGATTCAACAACATTTATTCAAAAGACTTTTCCCCATAGAATTTGCTTCACCAGCTTTGTTGAAAATCAGTTGGCCATACACGTGTGAGTCCATTTTTGGCACACTGTATTCTGTTCATTGGTCTGTATGTCTTTTTGTCTTTTCTTCTGCCAACACCAAACCATCTTGATTACTGTAGTGTGATAGCAAACCTTGAAATCAGATGGAATAAGTCCTCCAAATTCTTTTTAAAAATTGGTTTGGTTAGTCTAGGTTCTTCACATTTCATATAAATTTTAAAATCAACTTGTCAACTTCTACCAAAAGTATCCTGGGATTTGATTGGTATTGTGTTAAGTATAAAAATAATTTGGGAGAGAATTTCTTAAAATTGAAATTTTCGATCCATGATATAGGAGCTTTATTTATTTAGATTTGTTCATTTCTTTCAGCACAGTTTTTAAATTCTCAGGATAGAGGTCTTAGATGCCTTTTGTTAGATATTTTCTTAAATGTTTCACTTTTTTTTTGAGCTATTATGAATGGACTTTAAAATTTTTCATTTTCCAATTATTTTTTGCTAGTCTATATGAATACAATTGATTTTTTACATATGAACTTTGCAATGTGTGATTCCACTAAATTTGTTTTATTAGTTCTAGTCATTCATTTTTAGATTCCCTGGGGATTTCTATGTAAACAATCTTATCATCTGCATATAGGTACTGTTTTACTTTTTCCTTTCTGATCTTTATGCTTTTTGTTTTTATTTTTTTAAAGATTTTCTTGGGGAATTGGAGGAGGGGAACAGCGTTGGGGAACCGGGGAAGGGGAACAGACAAGTTGTTGTCCTTTTGTTCTTCAATCTAGTTGTGGAGGACATTGCTTCACTGGCCCATGTTGGTATCATCATTGCGCTCTTCTCGGGTGACACAGATCGGTCGTTTGTCTCTGGACGGCTGCTCACAGCAGCTCTTGACAGCTCACACCAGCTGCCAGCCACTCACCCTGGCTGCCGGCCACTCACTGTAGCCTGTGGCAGCCCACTGCAGCACGGGCTGCAGCTATGCTGTCTCCAGTGACTCACAGCAGCCCAGCTTCAGGTACAGCTGTTGTTCACTATCTTAGCTGTAAAGGGCAGTGTTACTGGCCCTCATATGTAGGATCCAAACCTGGGCCGCTGGCGTCCCAAGCCAGCTCTTAACCAACATGCCACTCTGCCTGCCCTTTTTCTATGTTTTTCAAAGGTCATTTATTTATATAAAGAACAAAGATCAATCAATGATAGATATATTGCCTGTTTTGTTCGATAACCTTTTGTCATCTTTCAGTGAGTTTCGTAATTCCTCTTCATACAAGGACCTGACTTTATTGGTGAAAAACTGAACAAGGTGCTGACTTACAGCCTCATCTGAATTGAATGTTATACCATGCAAGGAGTTTTGAAGATAGCGAAACAAGTGGAAGTCTGACTGTGCAAGGTTAGGCGAGTATGGTGGGTGTGGCAACACATCCCATCCAAGCTCCAGTAATTTTTGACAGGTGATCAAAATTGTGTGTGGTCTCATGTTGTCATGATGGGACACAACTCCTTTATGATTAACAAGCTCGGGACGTTTTTGGATGATGGATTCATTCAAACTGTCCAATTGCCTACAGTGCACATTCGAATTGATTGTTTGGTTCCTTGGTAGGAGCTTGGAAAAATGACACCTTTAAAATCCCACCACACTGAGAGCATATCCTTCCTCTGATGAATGTGTGCTTTCGATGTTGTTTTGAGGTGAATCATCACATCAGGACCAAGACTGTTTGTGCACTCCATTGTTGTAAACAATCCACTTATCATCATCAGTTGTCAGTCACTTCAAAAAAGAATTGTTTTCTGGCCGGCTGAGTGGCACACTGGTTAAGAGCTGGTTTTGGGATGCCAGCGGCCCCGGTTCGGATCCCACATATGAGGGCCAGTGACACTGCTCTCCACAGCTAACAATAGCTCCACCTGCAGTGGGCTGCCACAGGCTACAGTGAGTGACCGGCAGCCAGTGTGAGTGGCTGGCAGCCAGTGTGAGCTGCCAATAGTCACGGTGAGCGACCATCCAGAGGCCGGCGACCAATCTGTCTCATCCGGGAAGAACGCAATGACGATACCAACATGGGCCAGTGAAGCAACGTCCTCCACAACTAGACTGAAGAACAAAAAGACAGCAAAAAAAGGGTTGTTTTCCTCATGTTTAATGAGCATATTGCAGATATTTATTTATTTATTTATTTTTTAAAGATTTTATTGGGGAATTGGTGGAGGGGAACAGCGTTGGGGAATCGGGGAAGGGGAACAGACAAGTTGCTGTCTTTTTGTTCTTCAGTCTAGTTGCGGAGGATGTTGCTTCACTGTTGGAATCGTCATTGCGCTCTTCCCGGATGAGGCAGATCGGTCTCTGGCCTCTGGATGTCACTCACCGCGTCTATTGGCAGCTCACGCTTGGCTGCCAGCCGCTCACACTGGCTGCGGGCCACTCACTGTAGCCTATGGCAGCCCACTGCAGCAGGGGCTGCAGCCCACACCATCACCGGGGCTCGCACAGCCCAGCTCCAGGTGGAGCTGTTGTTAGCTGTAGAGGGCAGTGTCACTGGCCCTCATGTGGGATCCGAACCGGGGCCGCTGGCATCCCAAAACCAGCGCTTAACCAATGCGCCACTCGGCCGGCCCTGCAGATATTTATATATGCTGTCAAATGAACTTCTTTGAGTTCCTAAGGAATCCAAATATCGAGCTTGCTTACATATCCCAGCTTCTTCAGGTGGTCGTGAATGCTTGAATGATGGATGTTCAATGTTTCTGCAATCTCTCGTGTCGTGTAACATGGATTTGACTTGATCAATGCCTTTATTTTGTTGTCATCAACCTTGGTGAATCTTCCTGACCGAGGAGCATCGTTGCCATCAAAATCACCAGCATGGAATTTCATGAACCATCATTGGCACTGACGTTCTTGTAGAGCATTGTCACTGTAAACTTTACACAAGTTTTCACAAGCTTGATGCGCACATTCTTCCCTTTACAGAAGTAAAAAAGTAAAATATAGCGAAAATGCACAGTTTGGTCTTCCATTTTCAGCTTGTATAATCTTCAAAACTCCACCAAATCACTCATTTTTCTTTTTTTAGAATGAAGCTAGAACTGTCAGCTGTCAAATGACATAGCAATAATATAGATGTGAATGACTCTAGTACTTCCAAAAATGAACTAGCTCCATCTGTTACACAAATGCGTCATGACTTTTCCAACAACCCAATATATGTATACAGAGGGTGCCAAAAAGTGTATACACATTTTAAGAAAGGAAAAAACTGTACTAAAATTGTAATACTCAATATATCATAACAAAAGATGAATACAAGTCATGTTTGACTTCTGGAATTACAAGAGGTACTCAAAGTGGTTGCCATCAGCATCAAGACACTTCTGATTACGGCGAACTACTGCTTGAGCAACATTGACCAAAGTGTTCACTTTGTACACATGTTTTTGGCACCCCGGGTATAAATACTTGGTTTAAGAGGTGGTTTTGTTTGTTTGTTTTTATTCAAAGATTTTATTGGGGAACAGTGTGTTTTTCAAGGACCCATCAGCTCCAAGTCAAATAGTTGTCTTGAATCTAGTTGTGGAGGACGCTGCTCCTTGGCCCATGCGGGGATCAAACCGGCAACCTTGGTGTTATGAGTACTGCACTCAAACCACCTGGGCTAACCTGCCGCCCCAGGAGGTTTTTTTAATTGATGTATAATTGACATATAATACTATACTAGTTTCAGGTGCAGAGCCTGTTTCACATATATTGCAAAATGATCACCACAATAAGTCTAGTTAACATTGGATATGTTTTTATAAGGTGCATCTGGAAATGTTTTTGAGAAAAGTACTAGCTTTTGTAAGAAGGAACTTTTTATTTCCTGATCATCTACTACTGAATTCTCAGGATCAGTGGTCAAGCCTGATTACTCTCTAATTCAGATACAAAAGTATTTTTTTGTTTGTTTGTTTTGAGGGCAGCATCACTGGCCCTTGTATGTGGGACCGAACCAGGGTCACTGGCTTCCTAAGCCAGCGCTTAACCACCACGCCACTCGGCCAGCCCTCAAAAGTATTTTAAGGAAATGTAGTTTTATTCTTACTTTGATCTTATGTGAAAAAACTACAGGTTTTTCTTTCAGAGAACTCAGTGATCTTTTGGTTTTCCTGACTTGTGTCACTGTTAATTAAATCAGTTTAAAACAGTGATTTTAGGTGTTTTTCCCATGGATGTTGAAATATTGTCTTTAATTCATAGAGTTTTAAAATGTTTGCAGTGATTATTATTATTATTCAACTGAGTTTCATGACTTTGAGATGATAAGGAACTTACATGCATTGTACTCATAATTCTAGCACCTGACATTTTAATTTCTCAGTTTATAAAATGCTAACATGATATGATCAAATATTCTGTTATACTTCTTGATACAGTCTGATTTTCTTACGTTTACTTTTGTTTGAATGACCTTTTAAATATTAAAGTGATCTTTAATAATGTGTTCTTGTTTGTTTGTTTGTTTTTTATTCTAGTTAATTCAGCCCCTAAGGAAGTAAAAGTATCTAAGGGACAAGAAGCAGAACCTGGTAGTCTAGTTAAATATTTCAGTGTTGTTTGGTGTAAGCCTTCAAAGAAAAAACACAAAAAGTGGGAAGGTGATGCTGTTCTTATTGTCAAAGGAAAGTCATTTATATTAAAGGACTTGGAAGGCAAAGACATTGGACGAGGTATTGTGATATTACCTAATGTTTATGATTTGGCCTAAAATTAGTATATATCTCTGGTTACATAATTGAAATATAATTAAGTTTTATAATGGTATAGATTAAGATGTTCTTTTAGTAACTTTTATGTCTACAGTATTTCATAAACATAAAATTATATCATAAAATTTAGTCAGCCTGACAGTCTTTTGCATGCAAGCTCAGTGAGGCATAGCCTATCTCATGGTTTTATTTTCTCCAAAAATCAAATGGTAAGCCAGGTATATACAGTTGGCAGTTTTCTGTGATTATGCAGTTTGTTTTAGTGCACTTTTTTTCCCTTTTTCTTTGCAGAATGCTAAGTGGTTAAAAGTTAAAAAGATGTTGATGTTAGGAGTGGAATAGTATTTGATTTCAATAGTGTCCAATAAAATTTTGTAAAAAGCAAGGATATAATGGTTAAGCATGACCTATATTAATACATTTAAATGAAGTTTACCATTATTGCTATTATAAAATGTTGCCAGCATGATTTGTACTAATACAAGTTAGCCCACAGATTTTGAATATCTAACACCAACCATGTTCTCATACTGTTCAGTTTTCAGTGTGACCCATAATTATAAAATCTGTTTTATATGTTCATTCATTTAAAAATGTAATAGTTTATAGTTTTTAGTAACTATTTTATGTGCCAAGCACTATGCTACGATTACATTCAGAGATGGGTATTATTTATGGTTTAGCAGGGACAGGCCAATGTACCTGATAATTAGGAAGCAATAAGATAATTATTTCAATGAGAATTTTACTAAGTACAGTAGGATCATACATAGAAGGGCCGTTTTTGGTTTTTTGTTTTTTGTTTTTTTTGATGGTCCAATTGCTGCATTTATTTAAATTGAGAAGGAAAACACTGTAATCACTCCCAAAGTCCAGGTCCTTAGGGAAATATGTGCCTGATTGCTGAAGATTTTTTTTTTTAATTGGTTTCAGGTGTACAAAACAATGCACTAGTTAGACATTTACACTCCTCACAAAGTGATAACCCCTCTCCTCCAATCTACTACCCCTCTGACATCGTATATAGTTATTACAATTCCATTGACTATTCTCTATGCTATACTCCACATCCTGTGACTATATATATATATATATATATATATATATATATATATATTAAATTATAGTTGACATTCATTATTATTCAGCTTCAGCTTCAGGTATACACTGCAGTAGTCCAGCATCTACACTGTCCATGAAGTGGTTTCCCTAATTAAGACAGTGTCTATTGGATATCCTACGAAGGCTTTACAAAATTATTTATATTCTCCAAACTGTCTTTAGAAGGACCATTTAAGCCGGCCTAGAAAGCTAGGGGAAAACGTCATAGGAGTTATTGTGTATGGGAATATTTGAAAGATGACTAAATAATTTTGTGTAGGGTATGAGAAAGTGGCACAGACAAGAGGAAATAGCATATGCAAAGGCACAAAGGCAAGAGAGAATTAAAACTAATTCAAGGTTTCAGGACTATAGCATATGAAGGGCAGTGACAGAGTGACAAGAGTTGAGGTTGAACTAAATTATCTGCAACAGATTTTTTAAAATTATAACACTATAGGGCCGGCCGAATGGTGCGGTGGTTAAGCGCTGGCCTCGGAAGCCAGTGGCCTCAGTTTGGGTCCCACATATGAGGGCCAGTGACACTGCCCTAAAAAAAAAACAACAAAAAAATCTATTGAACAACTGTATATACAGTATCATGCTCAGTGTCTAGAGGAATTAAGAAAAATTGCCGCATACATTGCATCTTCTCGGTTAAGGTAGATAGGGGCTAAATTTTTGGAGAACTTGTACATGCCTATTTAGTAGAATTATACTTTAAGCCAACTAGAGAGGTAAAAATTATCAAAATTACTCTGGGACAGGGGTCAGCAAACTGCAGCTCGCAAGCCACATGCGGCTCTTTGGGTACGACGTTCCATCTCAAAAGGTTGCCGGCCCCTGGAAGAACCAATCATGTCCCTCACAACAATTAAAAAAATTATTTGAGAGCCATAAATATATTTTTACATAATTACCATTAGGTGAATAATAACCTTTAAAAATTTTATAAATGAAACTATGATAGTTTTATTTTCATTTTCAATTTTGCTTCAGAGCCTAAGGCTCGTGAGTGCAGTTTGCTGACCCCTGGCGGTTCTTCTGTCTCAAAAGTTTGCTGAGCCCTGCTCTGGAATATCTTTTACCAATATGTTATAGATTACAAGGTCTGACAATTAAGTTCACGAATTCATCCTAGACTAAGTGCTACGTACCTTATTGCTGAATATCACTACGGTCACCTTTGAAGTACTCCTCTTGAGAAGCTATGCACCAACGCCAGCTCCTAGTCCACCCTTCAAAACAATTTTGGAACTCTTTTTCTGGAATGGCCATTAGAGCTGTCTTTGTATTACCCTTGATGTCCTCAGTGTCATCAAAATGTCTTCCTTTCAATATTTCTTGGATCCTTGGGTAAAGAAAGAAGTTATTAGGGGCCAGATCAGGTGAGTAGGGAGGGTGTTCCAATACAGTTATTTGTTTATTGGCTAAAAACTCCCTCACAGACAGTGCCGTGTGAGCTGGTGCATTGTCGTGAATTGTTGGCGAAAAGTTCAGGTCGTCTCACTTTTTCACACAGCCTTTTCAGCACTTCCAAATAGTAAACTTGGTTAACTGTCCAGTTGGTACAAATTTATAATGAATAATCCCTCTGATATCAAAAAAGGTTAGCAACATGGTTGCAACAAGTTCCTGAACTTAATTGGCAGACCTCGTATGTGGTTTTGTGTATGTATAGTTCATAATAAAATGATCTTTCAGTTGTAAGTAGCAAAATATGCCAATTAGGTTTAAAACTGGTTTTTTACCCTGACTACCTAAGTAGAGTCACCTAAGATGCTTTTTAAAAATGCCAATGCTGAGCCGGCCAAGTGGCGTGGTGGTTAAGCGCTGGCTTGGGAAGCCAGCAGCACCGGTTCGGGTTCCACATATGAGGGCCAGTGACACTGCTCTCAAAAAAAAGAAAAAGCCAATGCTTAGGCCCTGACTTCTGAGGCTGATGTTTATTTTGCCTAGGTTGTGGGGAGAGGGACTGCGCCTAAGTGTATTTTAGATTTCCACGTAATTCTAATATCCAGCAGGAGTTGAAAACCACTGAGCTAAACATTAAAGGAGATTTTATTGGCTTTCAAAATGAAAACATCCAAGCATAAGACTTGGTTGCTTAATTATAATAGTAATAAATATATCAACCTGGAGATTTGCCAGTTTTTGCCTGTAATCCAGGCAGTTTTTTTCTTTTTAAATAAATTGGATGTACAGTATTTAAATATTGTTATTGTGGGCTGGAGACTCAGAAAACTGAGAGCTGGAGTGCTGAAATTGCCAGTAGCCAGGCTCAATCGGCCATCTTTATACTGGGAGTGCCAAAAATATATATATACACATGACTAGTATTCATCTTTTGTTATTGGTATTTAGTCAGTATTATAATTTTAATACAGTTTTTTCCTTTCTTAAAATGTGTATACATGTTTTGGCACCCTCTGTATAATAC
Organism: Aselliscus stoliczkanus; assembly: GCA_033961575.1. Taxonomy (NCBI): domain Eukaryota; kingdom Metazoa; phylum Chordata; class Mammalia; order Chiroptera; family Hipposideridae; genus Aselliscus; species Aselliscus stoliczkanus. The sequence continues at coordinate 37,629,590 of CM066731.1, forward strand.
CCAGAAAAAAAACAATTGTGGGAAACAAAGTTCAAGAGTTTTTTAAAAGTTTTCTAGAGATTTAGAGATGTTTGAGAGAATTATTACTATGGATTAAAGTGAAATGGGAGATCCTAGAGTTACACAGATTTCTAAAGATGCCTCAAAATTAAGTTTATTCTTATCTTCCATCTTCATATAAAACCAAGATTAACAGTACAGTTGGCCCTTCATATCAGTGGATTTTGCATCCCAGCATCCCACCAACTTCGGATTGGAAAAAATAAAAAAATAAAAACAACTTCCAGGAAGTTCCAAAAAGCAGAATTTGAATTTATCTTATGCCAAGCACTATGCTGAATCCGTGTAAATGAAATGATGGGTAGGCATACGCTGCTGTAGCCTATATGCAAATACTTCACTATTTTATATAAGGGACTTGAGCATCAGCAGATTTTGGTATCCTCAGGGTGTCTTGGAACAAATCCCCCACAGATACTGAAGGATGACTACAATTGGATTCTGCAGCAGTCCCCCTTATCCTTAGTCTCACTTTCTGTAGTTTCAGTTGCCCATGGTCAATCATGGTTCAAAAATATTAAATGAAGGTCCGGCCGAGTGACTCAGTTGATTAAGATTTAACTTAAGAGCGTGAGCTCTGAACAACAGGGCTGCTGGTTCAATTCCCACATGGGCCAGTGATGCTGCACCTGAACTGAGCTGCTGCTGAGCTGCCAACAGGTTGCAGAATGGCTCAGTTAGTGAGAGCACGTGCTCCTAACAAGACTGCCTGTTTGATGGTGGGCTACACCCGCCTGCAACTAAGACTGAACTCAGCACCTTGAGCTGAGCTGCCACCCGGATGGCTCAGTGGATAGAGCACGCGCTCTTCCCGCTCTTAACAAGTCTGCTGGGTTCAACTCCCACATGTGATGGTAGCTACGCCCACCTGCAATTAAGATGGTAACACAGCACCTTGAGTTAGAGACCATGAGGTGCTGAAGGGTAGCCAGATTGCAACTGACACCCTCCACAACTAAGACTTAAGAACAACAACTTGGCTGGTCCCCTCCCCAATTCCCCAACACTGTTTCCCTCCCCCAATTCACCAATTTAAAAAAAATTAAATGGAAAATTCAAGAAATAATAAGTTTTAAATTGCATACTGTTTTGAATAGTATAATGAAATCTCATGCTGTCCTGCTCCATGTCACCCAGAATGGAATCAGCTTTTTGTCTAGCATAGGCATTGGCAAACTTTTGAGATGGAAGAGCCGCCAGGGGTCAGCATGTATGTCTCGCAAGCTGCAGGCTCTGAAGCAAAATTGAAAATGAAAATAAAACTATCATAGTTTCATTTATAAAATGTTTCAAGGATATTATTCACCTAATGGTGATTATGTAAAAATATACTTATGGCTCTTGAATAATTTTTAAATTGTTGTGAAGGACATGATTGGTTCTTCCAGGGGTTGGCAAATTTTTGAGACGAAACGTACCCAAAGAGCTGCATGTGGCTCATGACCCACAGTTTGCTGATCCCTGGTCTAGCATATCCATGGTGTATATGCTACTTCCCCATTAGTCACTTAGTAGCCCTATCCTTGTGGAGATATTGTTAAGTATTTGTTTTCAAAGTAACCCTTATTTTACTTAACAGTGGCTCCAAAGCACAATAGAATGGGTGATTCCTTTAAGTGAAAAGATAAAAGATCTCACCTTAATAAGGCAGTTTATCATTTCATGTCGTCATGAGAAGGGGGAGTACAGTACAATAAGACATTTTGAGAGAGAGACCACAATCCTTTAACTTTTATTTCAGTATATTGTTATAATTGTTCTATTTTATTATTAATTATTGTTAATCTCTTACTGTGCCTAATTTATAAATTAAATTTTATAGTATGTATATATGTATATATAGGAAAAAACATAGCATAAATAGGTTTTAGTACTACCCATGGTTTGAGGCAACTGCTGGGAGTGGTGGAACATATCCCTCAAGGAAAAGGAGGGGACTACTGTGTATGAAGATAAATCTGTGCTCTTCATTAATGTGGAGAGGTCAAGATTACTGTTAACTTCACATATTGTAGTTTGGGGAATAGAGCAATGAGTCTTTGGTATTTAGCAATATCAGCTAAGTAAATTCTTTTTATATTAGAGCATTAAAATTAAACAGTGCTCTATCATAAATGATTTAAGAATATAAGTTACCAATTGGCACAAATTGTAAGTTTTAGCTGAGTTTTTTTTTTTTTTAAAGATTTTATTAGGAAGTTGGGTAAGGGAACAGTGTTGGGGAATTGGGGAAGGGGAACGTTGTTTTTCTGCAGGACCTATCAGCCCCAAGTCAAGTTGTTGTCCTTCAGTCTTACTTGTGGAGGGCACAAGCTCGGCTCCAAGTCTAGTCACCGCTTTTAATCTAATTGCTGGGAGTTGCAGCCCACCATCCCATGCAGAAGTGGAACCAGCAACCTTGTTGTTAAGAACATGTGCTCTCACCAGCTGAGCCATCCATCTCAGTGTACATATCATGTACAGTGTACATCATGTACAGATGGACATCCATCTGTAGCTCAGTGGCTGCTCAGCTCGGGTGCAGCTTACTGGCCTATGTAGGAATCGAACTGGCAACCCTGTTGCTCAGGACTCGCACTCTAACCAACTGAGCCACTTGGTTGCCCTAGTCGAGTTTTAATAGGGCAAATTGTAGCAATTTCCAGCTAGTTTAAAGAGGTCATATTTTCTAAAATGTGTGTTTTATTTTTTAGGGACTTAAAAGTTTATGATATACACAATTCTTGCCCCCTGTAATCACACAATAACTATACAGTTAGTGTAAACAGGCATAGGAGACTGAAATTCCATCATTATGTATCTGGTTTAATTGAGCTCATTTTGAGCAAACTGACTTACTCATATTTATATTCCACCAGCATCTTACACATGACAACATTTAATAAATGTCTGTTGAATTAGTAATTCAAACGAGCTTGGTACTATAAAATATCCCACTTTTTATTCAAGAGCTAAAACTTGGATTATCAGTGGCCTCTTGCCACAAGTATATTTCAACTTTCCTCTCGCAGAACAGTGTGGGAATGGTTGTGGTACCAGTTGCTTTTATTGATAGCTCTCCTTCACATTTCTGGCTGTTCCTAAGTAGAAATAGAAATGTGACAGTGTTTCTTTAGTTTGTTCACAAGAAAGGAGGTTCTATATATAGCCACCAAACTCTTTTCTTGATTTTCTACAGAGATGGTAAAACTATAAGTACAATTGTTTCTTAAAAACTGTAAGTACAATAGTTGCAACAATAATAATAATAATAATAAAATAACTTTCTCTAAAACTTTGCTAATTTTTATAGCTATATTATTACTTATTTTTTCTGAATTTTAGTAAGTTTTCTTTTGCCAAAATGTTAAATTACGTCTTTGTTCTGGTTAATGGGTTGTACAAACCTATTTGCATTCAAAACCCAGTTATTATTCTGTATAGTTAAGGGAAGATGACTATAGTATCACTAATTAAATCATCTTAGAATGTCAGTAAATTAAATTAACTTTCTTTGTTTTCAATTTAAAGGTACTGAATATAAATTCAAAGAGCTTGAAAAGATCGAAGAGGGCCAAACAATGATGATTGGTGGAAAAGAAATAGAAGTCATGGGTATAATCTCCTCAGATGATTTCAGCAGTGGCAAATGTTTTCATCTTGGAGGTGGAAGTCCTGTTGCATCAAGTTCTTCTCAAGCTGCCAAGAAGTGTTTTTTTAACCCTTTAAAAAGTGCCTGTAAACCAAGTTCAAAGGAAAATAGGCAGAGTAGTTTCCAAAACTGCAAACCACGCCATGACCCATATGCACCAAGTAAGATTTAAAAAATAATTTGAATATTCTGTTTTTGCTGTCAAAAGATTTTTGGTATATGAATTTAAAGTTTCAATTTTAAAGTTTTCAGGTGAAACTACATTGTTCTTCAGGTATACAATCTGACGTGAGAGATGATGTTGAGTAAGAATATGGTTCGGGAATTTTTCCATAAGTAAATGCATTCCAAGAAATGTAATCAAAATTCTGTATGTATTGAAGGAAAATATGCAAATTATAGATGTACACACACATACATGTGTATGATTTTGGATAAAACCTGATATCTATAGTAAGGAGAAAAATTAGTAAATTCATGAGACAGGATTATGTTTATACTCCTGTTTTGAGGACCATATGTTTGATCAGTTGCATTAGTATATTAAAATATTGAATGGTGAGATGTCATATAGAGAATTCAGTTCACTCCGGTCATTTTCACATTAATTAATTTAATTTAAAAATCACATTAAAGGGCCAGCCCAGTGGCTCAGTTGGTTAAGAGTTGGCTTAGAGCGCGAGCTCTGAGTATCAGGACCACTGATTCGATTCCCACATGGGCCAGTGATGCTGCGCCTGAGCTGAGCTGTTGCTGAGCTGCGAACAGGTGGCAAGATGGCTCAGCTGGTGTAACAATAACAACAAGATTGTCTGTTCGATGGTGGGCTACGCCCACCCACAACTAAGATTGAACTCAGCACCTTGAGCTGAGCTGCTGCTGGGATGGCTCAGTGGATAGGATGTGCACTCTTAACAAGGCTGCTGGGTTCAACTCCCGCATGGGATGGTGGCTATGCCCACCCACGACTAAGATTGAACACAACATCTTGAGCTTAGAGGCCACGAGCTGCCAACGGGAAGCCAGATGGCGACTGGCGCCCTCCACAATGAAGATTGAAGAACAAGTTGGCTGGTCCCCTTCCCCAATTCTCCAACACCGTTCCTTCCCCCCAAATCGCCAATAAAAATCTTAAAAAAAAAAAATCACATTAAAAATGAAATCTAGTCTGTTTTTGACCTTTTAAAAAAATTTGATTATTCACTCAAGTATTTTTTGTTTTTTAAGATTTTATTGGGGAATTGGGGAAGGGAACAGACAAGTCACTGTCCCTCTGTTCCTCAGTCCAGTTGTGGAGGACATTGCTTCACTGACCCATGTTGGTATTATCATTGCTCTCTTCCCAGGTGAGGCAGATCAGTCGCCAGCCTCTGGATGGCCACTCTTGGCTGCTCTTGGCAGTTCACGCCGGCTACTGGCCACTCATGCTGGCCACTGGCTACTCACAGTAGCTTATGGGAGCCCACTGCAGCAGGGGCTGCAGCCTACACTGTTGCTGGCGACCCACGGCAGCCCAGCTCCAGGTCGAGCTGCCGTTCATCATCTTAGCTGTAGAGGGCAGTGTCACTGGCTCTCATATATGGGATCCAAACCCGTGTCCTGCTTAGCTCAGAGCTGGCGTCCCAAGCCAGCTCTCAAAGTGATACTTGGCCGGCCCTCAAGTATTTTCTTGAGTGTCTTTTTTATACTGAGCCCAGAGGTGAAACTGTCATCAGAGAGCTTATCATTTGGTGAGGAGACAGACAGTAAAATTGAATTATAGTGTAGTGGAAAAGTTGGAGAAAAGAGTACGCTTATTTCATAATAGTAGTAATATAAAAATATATAAAGTAACATAGTTAAGTATTTAACCTCTGCAAGTATTATGGGAACAGATTTTTTGAAATAAAGGGGCCTTTGAGACAGCATTATTACCTACGTATTAGAATTTGAAAAGGGCTTATAAAAACTGTGAATCAATCAGTCATCAGAAATAAATAGTCCAGTATGGTGAGAAATGGCCAGAATAAATTTAAAGATATGAGTCTCAGGAATTAAGAGAAAAATTCCTCCAGGGAACAGGTAAAGTACTTGTGAAATGTGAATGTTAGCATGTATAATACTTATATGCTGAAAAGTTTATAGAGAATAAAAGAAGAAATAAAAATAAAGTTTAGGGTAGCAAAAACTCTAAGAAATAGAAGACTAATTAATATAGATCATTTAGATCAGTTATTTAACTTTGCATTTGAGGAAGCTGAGGCCCAGAAAGATGAAATGACTTAACTAAATTCAAATAATTTTGGCATAATTGGGATAGAAACCTTAAATTAAAAATTCCTAATGTATGTGAGCTTATTGAGACTTACCTGAATACAGACAGTGGACGTTTATGCTTCTGATTTTCTTCTTTATCCAAATATTCTGTCCCATCAGATCTTTTAACAAGCTTTCTTCTCTCCTTTATTTCTCCTTTCTCTTTACCTTCCTGTGACATAATGGAGGACTGTGGGGAACTGGAAAGAATACTGTGCTTATTCAGAGACCGGAGTTAGAATCCTGATTTTGCCGCTGAACTAATGGTTCTTTGACCTTGTGGGGTAGTCACCTACCTCACTAATGTTTTGCCTCCTCATGTGTAAAATGTGGGTTCTAGTAACTGCCATAGAAATTTAGAGTGCCTGGTATATACTGTATACAATAAATATTTGTTAACTGAGTAAATGAAACATTTTATTGAAAATGTTTGTGTAAATGAAAAATAGTTGATTATTCTCATTTACTTATTTTATCTTGTCAAGGGTAGAATTATGTTGTAGACTTTAAACTAAAGCATGATAGATTTTGTAAGCATTAAATGATGCCTCACTGTGAAGGTAGAGTGGCATCTTAAAATTTGAACTAGTGTCCCATTATCATGGTGGTTTAGGTTTTATCTTTCTTGAAGATGGGCAGTTAGTGGAATTATGATCCTATGGTCCTTCTTGCTTGAGCACTGTATGCTGCTTACCTCTGTCTTCTTTTGTTCCCCCTCTTTATCCTTTTTAAAAGATTAAAAAAATAATGAGGCCACTTTTTTGTTGGAAATCTACAAGGGATACATTCTTGCTTTGCTACTGGGATGTAGAGGAAAGCCAAGGGCTAAGTTTTCCATTTTCACTTCCCAGTGTCATCCTACTTGCCAGAAGTTAACCTCAAAAATTAGAGTTCCTTTTATTTGCTCAGAAACTTAAGAAGAGTCACAGAAATCTTTCCACTGGGTAATTGCTAATGATAAACATGACCAAACTTTCATTCCTGTGCCTATTTCCACACTGGTGTATATTTATTTTATCTACTGGAACCTATTTTTTTTTTTTTTTATCTTCCCCTCTCATCTCCTTGTCCTTTTGTTTTTTTCTTTTTATTTGTTTCTTTTAAAAATCTGATTCCTGGGCCAGCCGAGTGGCATGTAGGTTAAGAGTTGGCTTGGGATGCCAGCTCTGAGCAGCAGGGCCCTGGTTCGGATCCCACATGAGGGCCAGTGACGCTGCGCCCTCTACAGCTAAGATGGTGAACAACAGCTCAACCTGGAGCTGCGCTGCCGTGAATCACTGGTCACGGCATAGGCTGCAGCCCCTGCTGCAGTGGGCTGCTGTGAGCCACCGTCAGCGGCTGTCCAATGGCTGGCGAGCGACTGCCTCAGCCAGGAAGAGTACAATGATTATAATACCAACATTGGCCAGTGAAGCGACGTCCTCCACAACTAGACTGAAGAACAAAAGGACAGCAACTTGTCTGTTCCCCTTCCCCGATTCCCCAACGCTGTTCCCCTCCACCAATTCCCAATAAAATCTTTAAAAAAAAATCTGTTTCCTTTTTTAACCATGATGTAGACATACAAATAAATTCAAAAAATAATTTTGTTGAGTTTATTATGACTTCAGATTTATCAATTGAGATCTGCTATCTAGTTGTATTTGATTTTATTTTTTTGGTGGTATTTTAATCTTTTAAATTGTATTAGCATATTTCTAAAGAATTACATTATTCTATGGTTCATGCTCCTTTGCAAAGATTCATTAATTTGATATTCATGAATGTAGTAATTAACTTTAAGCAAATAATGGTGAAGTTAATGGAAAATTCTCAACTCATCTGACTAATAAGAGTGATGATCATTGTTAGTGTGTACAGTACTGAAAATAAAGGGAGGTTTTATGTTAAATTTAGGGAACCTTTCTAGAATAAGAAACTGAGCATTAACAAGTGCATCTTGGCAAAACTCCAACCCATACTTTTTGTGGGAAATAGTTCTCTTTGCTTTGAATACTGAACTATTAAATATTGTGGCTTAGTGAATTTCTTATTAGACAATAGTGAATTTCAGTGGTTTAAGAGTACTTGGAGCATATGAAGTTTGGAAAACTTTGTAATTCTTTGCATGAAATCTTACACCAATAAGGCACAAGATTTTACTTTTTAATTTTGTACCACTGCTGCTTAGCATTAGTTTACTAAATTTGAAGGTGTGTTTTGGTTCTTTTTGTTGTTTTTTGCCACAAACAATGGCAAATAGTTCTATCTTACAGGTAATTAAAGCACGATAATATAGTTGCTGACAATGTGAAATTGCAATTCATTTGTAATTATAGTTTTATCTTTTTCTTAAGATTCTCTTGTTATGCCACGACCAGACAATAATCATCAGTGGATGTTCAATAGAAACTCTTTCCCTATTGTGGATGTAGTGATAGATCCTCATCTTGTACATCATCTTCGACCACATCAGAAAGAAGGAATCATATTTCTTTATGAGTGTGTGATGGGAATGAGGTAGGAAAATAAATCATTTGTTGAGTCCAATCTGAATTTTGATTTAGCCTGTAACATTATGGTTTTCTAGAAAGAGTCTGATATAGTCAGTCTCAGAGGATATATCATGAATTTTAGTGGGAATAGTGAAACATACTTAGTGCATTAAGTGCTCAAGTGGTTCTTGATGGTGCTAGCCATCCTGCTAGGAGCTAGGCATATAGGATTCAGGATCATGGTCCTCACTCTTAAATAGCTTATAAAGTATTTGAGTATACAAATAAATACAGTCAAACCTTAATGTGGTATAAGAGCTCAATAGTAGTATGATAAAGGTGTATGGGGGCAAAATGAAAGAAGTCTTAATTCTCCTTAGGAGAATTTTAGCAAAAGGTTTTCTCCTTGTATCACCTCTACTTAAAATAAAAGAAAAAGAAGCCCCCCTTTTAAATTGAGTTTTCTGATTAAAGAATTGTAATATCTTCTCTTAAAGATATTATAGAAGACCTCCTCCCCACCTCCCTCCAAAAAACCACAAAGGAAATAAAAAAGAATTAAAGGTCCTTGCTAACATCTGGTATATTTCCTTCCAGTTCTTTTTTCTTTTGTTTTTAATGCATAGGCCCTTGATTTTTAAATTGGTCATTTAACAGGAAGTTGGAAATGTAAATTTTCCCAAACTCTCAGAACTCCTTGAATGGTGATAGGTTAAGGGAATGCTGTCGCCTGGAAATGGTCTAGACTTATGTTCTCTCTCAGATTTGCTCTTCTCTTTGGAAATCTTATCTCAACTGGCCTGGAAATCATCTTTGATCTCTTCTCTTTCACCTTCTCAATCTGATCAAAACTGAACTTTTAATTATTTTGACCTCCTAAATATCATTTGATTCCTAATCTTTTCTGGCATCCCACTGCAGCAGCTCCAGTAAATGATGTCATAAAATTATAACTGTATCTGGATATTGCAGTGGTTCCTAACTTGTACATCTTGCTATTCATGCACCTCAAATCCATTTTACTTATCTCCACCAGCTTTCTATTTCTGAAAAACAGTTTTGAGCATGGCGTTTCCTTATTTAAAATAAATCAGACTCTCAGAACTTAGAGCAATGTTTCCTAATCTGTGATAGGCACTCCACTGGTAGTGTGTGGGGTCATTTCAGTTATACATGAGTAAACCTTGTGTTTTAATTTTAATAGTAGCATATTTTAGCTAATGAATTATTGCATATTAAACTTTTGGTTTCCCAGGTAAATAATGCTTAGAAAGAGTTTTCAAATAAATCCCAAAAAAGTGAGCTGATTAAAGAAAAATAATAAATAATAACACTTATATATGGCAAAAAATTGTGGTGGTAGTCATGAAAGACAGGTGTTTGGCGACATTGACCTACAAGATACAGTCTGAGCTTTCAAGGATAAGTATCCTCATCTTTTGTCTTCCGCCTATCTTGCCAGGTCCATAGCTTTGTATTGCCCTGCTTGGAATTCAGTTCAAATTTCAGCTATACTGAACCACTTAATTTGTATAGTGAATTCCTATTCATGTTTTAGAACTCTGCTCCAGGTGCATCCTCTCAGTGAAGCCTTCTTACTTCCTTCAGCACGAAAAGATGGATCACGCAGTATATCTCAACTGGTATTTGGTCTTGCATTGGCAAATTGTTGATCAAAAATGATAATAGTGGCTATAATTCATATTTGTAATTTTTTCTCTATACTTTGAAATAGAAAACATATAATTACTTTTGTTTATTATTTATAGTAATAAGGAGTAGAATGATAAACTATACTTACGTTTTTGGTAATATGCTTAAGTCCCTTGGATTTTGTAACTTTTTTTTTGTTTATTTTTCATTAGTTTCAGGGGTACAAAGCAACATAATAGACATTTAAACTGCTCATACAGTGATAACCCACCTCCCAAACTACTACCCCTCTGACAACTTACATAGATATTACAATACCATTGAATCTTTCCTATGTCCCATGACTATATATACCTATATATTTAGTTATAGTTGATATTCAATATCATTCTACTTCACCTTCAGGTGTCTAGTACATTGGACACAGTCTATGAAGTGACCCCTTGATAAGTCCAGGGCCCATCTGGCACCTTACATAATCTTTACAACATTGTTGAATATATTCCCCATACTGTATTAACTACCAGTTTTTATTTCTTAATGCCTTTACCTTTTTCACCCTGCTCCCAACCCCATTCCCTTCTATCACCCAGATAGATCTAGTCCCTATCTGGTACCATACCTAGTTATTACAATATTATTGACTATATTCCTTATGTTATACCCTACATCTCCATGACTACTGTATAACAGCGAATTTGTACTTCTTAATCCCTTCCCCTTTTCATCCATCCTTAACCCCCTTTCCACCTTAAAGAAGTCCTTCTAAGATTCCTTGTAATACTGGATTGGTGGTGATGAACTCCTTCATCTTTTTCTTGTCTGGGAAGTTCCTTATCTGTCCTTCAATTCTATTTATTTATTGATTTATTTTTTTGAGGGCAGTGTCACTGGCCCTCATATGTGGGACCCGAACCGGGGCCGCTGACTTCCCAAGCCAGTGCTTAACCACCATGCCACTCGGCCAGCCCTTGTCCTTCAATTCTAAATGATAGGTTTGCTAGGTAGAGTAATCTTGGTTGTATGTTGTTGCTTTTCATTACTTGGAATATTTCCTGCCAGTCCCTTCTTGCCTGCAAAGTTTCTGTTGAGAACTCAGCTGCCAGTCTTATGTGGGCTCCCTTGTAAGTAACCAACTGCTTTTCTCTTGCTGCTTTTAAGATTCTCTCTTTGTCTTTAACCTTTGGCATTTTAATTATGATGTGTCTTGGTGTTGGCCTCATTGGGTTTATCTTGTTTGGGATTCTTATCTACTTGAGCTTGTATGTCTATTTCCTTAACCAGGTTAAGGAAATTTTCTATCATTATTTCATCAAATAGGTTTTCAATTCCTTTCTCTCTCTCTTCTCCTTCTGATATTCCTATAATGTGAATGTTGGTACACTTGATATTGTCCCAGACGCCCCTTAAACTCTCCTCAATTTTTTGGATTCTTTTTTCTTTTTGCTATTTTTGTTGGATATTTTCTGCCACCTTATCTTCTGCCTCGCTGTTGGATCCTCTGCTTTATGTACTCTACTGTTGCTTCCCTGTAATATATTCTTCATTTCTGTTATTGTATCCTTTATTTCTGGCTGGATCTTTTTCATGGTTTCCATATCCATTTTTATGCTTCCTATCTCTCTGTTGAAGTTCTCCCTGAGATCACTGAGCATTCTTATAACCAGTGTTTGGAACTCTGCATCTGATAGATTGCTTATTTCCATTTTGCTTCATTCTTTTTTTGAAGCTTTGTTCTGTTCTTTTATTTGGAACATGTTTCTTTATCTTCCCATTTTGGCTGCCTCCCTGTGTTTGTATCTATATATTAGATAGGCCTGCTATGTCTTCCAGTCTTAGTAGAGTGGCCTTATGTAGTAGGTGTGCTGTAGGGTTCAGTGGCGCAGCCTTTCTGATCACCTGAGCCATGCACTCCAGGTGTGTCCCTTGTATGGGTTGTGTGTGTGCCCTCCTCTTGTTGTTGAGCCTTGGTTGATAGTTGCACATTAATGGGAGGGACTGAACGTTGGGCTCACTGATTGTGAGGTCTGGCCTTGACTACACTGGAAGAGTTGTACAGGGGCTGATCCTACAGAGCAGGAACTGACTCAGCAGGACTCTGGTGTCTGCCTGATCCACCCCTTGGATGTATTGTACTTGGAGGCAGCTGGGTAATATACTCCAACTCGTTTCGAAGCTGGCCACTGGGGGCACCAGCCCCAAGACCACCTTGGAGGGGATCCATGATAGGTCAAGTTCAGCCACAGCCCATGCCCTACCTCGGGCCACCCAGCAGGAGCCACAAAGAAATCCACAGAAGTCTGCCGCCTGTGCTGTGCTTGGAAGTACCTTGAGAGGCCAAGTCACAAACCAAGGCTAGTTTAGGGCTGCTTAGTCAGAGGTACTGGACATGCTCAAGCCAGATGTTGCTTGTCTGGGTTCCACAATCCTTTGAGCCACCCTAGGAAAGTATGCAGTTTGAGCCAAGGCAGGCGGTCTGAGAGAAAAAGCCACTGGAAGCGGCCTGGGTGTGCCCAAAAGTTGGGTGGGGCCAGGTCTCAAATTGCCAGGGTGGGGCAAAGGAACAGTGGAGACTCAACTATGGCAGCTGCCTGCGTCTACAAGTGTGGAAGTGGGAGGGCTCAGCCAAGAAAGAATGGCAACTGTCAGCTCCCCCGTCCAGGAGAAAGCCACCTCTCCAGCCCCGTCCCAAGTCAGACAACTCAATCTCACCCCCCCACCTCCACCCCGTATGTCCCTGCTGCTTCTCCAGCCGCTTCCGCAGGAGTGTAGTTAAGAGCACGTGATTCTGTTGTTGGAGAGTGGGCCCTTCTCAGCGCAAAGTCCAGGTCCTTGGTATCTTGAACAAAGAATTGAACGAGATACTGGAACAAAGTAGTGAAAAAGCAGTTTATTAGAAGAGGTAGTACACTTTAAAAAAATAGAAGTGGGCCTGAGCAGTAGAGAATGGCTCAAGGGCCCAGTCATTAGAAGAGAAATTACATTCCAAAGAGTTTGTAACAAAGGCGCAACTGCGAGGCTCAAAAAAGGGAGGAAGGGGTCAAAAAAGGAAGAAGCTGTCAAAAGGGTGGACTTCTCAGAACCTGAAGTTTTTATCCCTTTTTCTCTACAATGGACTGTTCCCCTCTGGGCATGGGATTACTTGATTGGCACCCGTAATTGACAACAGACTATTATCTCATCTCTTTATTATTTATTTATTTAATTATTATTTTATTTTTTTATTTTTTTGAGGGCAGTGTCACTGGCCCTCACATGTGGGACCCGAACTGGGGCCTCTGGCTTCCCAAGCCAGCGCTTAACCACTGCGCCACTCAGCCAGCCCTATCTCATCTCTTTAGACTGTGCATTTTCCTTCCCAGAATTCAGTCTGTTATAATAATATTAATGAACTTATGAGCATATGTATGATATTATAATGATGGTATAATGAGGCCCAGGTGAAATGAAGGTCGTTATGGCCTTTACTGCACAGGTGTGAATGACTGGTCTAATCCAGTCAGGTTATTTTGTACCCATTTGTTTTAGGGGTAGATAGTTACAATGAAAAGAACTTTTGGATGTAGAGGGGATGTCCCCTTGGTGGTCGCCCTTTGTGGGACGTGCAGGAATGCAGAGACCCAGTGCCTGCTTCTAACTGTTTGCCTTGTTTTCCCTTTGAGAGACATGATCCCCATAAAATCTCTATGGGAAGCTGAGGGACAGGAGGCCTTTTCTTCTGTATCTGTTTCCTCCTGGGCAGGGGCGTAGAGGCATCCCTTCCTATTGGGGTTCACGGAACTCTCACCCTAGCTGATCTCAGATGAGAGGAAGGGGTCTTGAGATCCCCCTGGAAGACCATGTTGGCTTCTTTGGTTGTGACTGGCAATATTGCTGGGGTACTATCTACCCCCAAGGTCCCTGAATGAGGAAAAAATAGATTTTAATTAATAAATCTGTTAGCTGTTATGGAGCCTGTGGCCAATTCAGCCCATCACTAAGGTGGTGTCAATTGTTTGGGCCCTGAATGGGTTTGGAAAGAATCATTAGGCTTACTGGCCTGGGGGATATTGGGAAGTCACAGCCTTTTAAGTAGTTATCTGAAGTAGGGGTAGGAGATTTCTATGAACAAACTATGGTTTAGGATTAAGAAACTGATTCACAGATAATCAAGAAACTGGGGGATAGGAGACGCCTATGATTCAGGCTAGGAGCAATCTTTAGTCTAGGATTCACAAACTGATTAGAAGAGTAATCAAAGAGAGGAGCTAAGAAACTAAGGAACTAGGGAGGAGACTTAATATTTCTATACTTAACATTTCTATAGGAAAGAAAACTTAAAAGTCTTTCAGTGGCGGGGAGGGAGGGCTACTTGGTTGGCCCAAAATTCCATGGGTCTGTAAGTCCACGCGCAGTTTCCTTAAGAGGAGCTCCACAGCCACACTCAGTCTCACTCAGTCACAATCTCAGCTGGTTTTCACACCCACAAATTATGGGGACTTCTCTCCCCTGCACCGGAACCCTGTACTGGGATGGGGCTGGAACCTCTCGCTCCTCTGGAGGGTGGGGGGGACCTCCACTGCCAAAATATCCCTCCTGATCTTTAATGGTCACACATGAGTGTGGGACCAGCCTGTTCTGCGTCTCTGCCCCTCCTACCAGTCTGGAGGTGGCTTCTGCATGTCCTTAATTGAAAGGCTTCAGTTCAGCTTGATTTTAGGTGATTCTCGATAATGGTTTTTTTGTAGATTAGTTGTAATTTTGATGTGGTTGTAAGATAAGGTAAACACAGCGTTTACCTACTGCGCCACCTTGGTTGTCCTTAGCCCTGCAACTTTTTAAATATATATCATATATTGAGGGTGCCAAAAAATATATATACACATTTTATTTATTTTCATTTATTTATTTATTTATTTGTATACACATTTTAGGAAAGGAAAAAGCTGTATTAAAATTATGCTGATGTAACCACTTTGAGTACCTCTTGTTAATTGCAGAAATCAAATGTGACTTGTATTCATTTTTTGTTATTGGTATATATTGAGTATTATAATTTTAGTACAGTTTTTTCCATTCTTAAAATGTGTATACATCTTTTTGGTCCCTCTGTATGTATGTATGTATGTGTGTGTCTGTGTGTGTGTGTATATGTATCTCAAAGGGTTTTATAAACTGTAAAGTGGTATGAAGTGCCACTCATTAGTACAATAATATTCCTTACAATATTTCACTTTAAATTGCATTAACCTAATGGATCTGTAGGATAATACTAAATTATGTGTATTCGATTAAGTATTTAGTGTTTAATATTTCTTACAATTTATTTTAAACTTTCGATATTTAATACTGAAACTGATAAAAATTGCTGAACTGTTAATGAAACAGAGTTAAAGTATTCAAATATAGATATAAAATTGAGATTCATTCATATACATTATATACTTATAATAGGAACAGATGATTTAGATTCAACTGTCTAATTTCAGATTTGTTTTAGTAATTTAGTTGACAATAAATATGTAATGATTACAATGATCTAAGATGCAAAAGAGATAAATTGTAAAACAGGTGAAAGAAAAAGTGTTTCGTCGGGGGTAGAGTTTGTCCTAATTATAAAATATCAGCATTTGGTTTTTGATTAATAAGCGATGATGTTAGAGGCATAAAATATTTTCTTATTGAGATTAAAGAACTATAATTATTTCTAACAGAGTGAATAGCAGATGTGGAGCTATTCTTGCTGATGAAATGGGTTTAGGGAAAACATTGCAATGTATTTCGCTCATCTGGACTCTACAGTGTCAGGGACCCTATGGAGGCAAGCCAGTAATAAAGAAGACACTTATTGTCACACCTGGAAGCTTGGTGAATAATTGGAGGAAAGAATTTCAAAAATGGTTAGGAAGTGAAAGAATCAAGATATTTACTGTTGATCAGGTAAGAGATTTTTAAAATTTTAGTCTTGGTCATTTTCTAAATCTCCAGCTTTTCAAATCAATACTTCAGTTTTCACTCTATGTAGCAGTTTTTCAACTAAATCCTTTACAGAAAAATGGAACTCTTGGTTTATAATTTGGTTTTGTGTTAATGTATTCTAATA
The DNA here is from genome assembly GCA_033961575.1 of Aselliscus stoliczkanus. NCBI lineage: Eukaryota > Metazoa > Chordata > Mammalia > Chiroptera > Hipposideridae > Aselliscus > Aselliscus stoliczkanus. The sequence goes on from CM066731.1 coordinate 37,645,785, forward strand.
CTTGATTAATGGCCGTGAGAAATTTGCTGCTTATATTTCATGTCACACAGTTTCTGTCCATGATTTATTAAATGTTTTTCTTTTTTAGGATCACAAAATAGAAGAATTCATCAAATCTCCATTTTATTCTGTTCTTATCATCAGTTATGAAATGTTACTTCGTTCCCTGGATCAAATTAAAAATATTAAATTTGATCTTCTAATCTGTGATGAAGGGCATCGTTTGAAGAACAGTGCCATTAAGACAACTACAGCTCTCAGTAGCCTCTCTTGTGAGAAAAGAATAATTCTAACTGGTCAGTGTTTACTTTTGGGGAGATAGGATGGAATTGTTGCCTAGTGAACATATAAGACTTGTAATATGATACTTGGCATTCAAAGAAGTGATAGTGTTGGATGGAATTTATACTTATAAACTTGTGGTAATTGAGCCTTGGTAGGATTGAATTTTCAAATTCTTATGTAATTTTCTAGAACCCAGATTTTGGGGTTTTGAGGAAAAAACATAATGCTATCATGGTAAGGAATTTAGGAGATGGGGTTGGACTGCCTCTGCTTGGTTCCAAAGTCTGACTTTTATAGCTCTGCAACTTTGGTCAAGTTATTTAACTTCTCTGTGCCTCAGTTTCCTTATCTGTGAAATTGGCATAATAATACCATTTACTTCATAGAGCTGTTGTGAGGGTAAAGAAATTAATCCATGTAAAGTTCTTGGAAGACTACCTGACACATGGTGTTTAATAAAATATCTGTTATTGTTATATAGTATGTATGTGCTGCATTCACATAATTTATTTATTGCTAGCCAAAATTTCTGGTCCACACTGTCTGGAAAGGTGGGATGGACTGTGTGTAAATACAAGAATCCTTTTCTACCCACTTCTGTAGCTTAAGGTTTAAACTAGAACCAGGCCTGAGTAGCTCAGTGTAGCTTTTCTTCCACATCTAACCATGGTCTTGTGTGGCCCTTTCAATCTGTCATTCTGGCTGCAGAAGAAAGAAAAGAGTTATATTTATTAACCAATATTTCAACCCTTCCATTTATATTCAAGGCTTCATTTCCTTATCATCTTCAATCCTTTTGGAAGGAATGGGCAAGGCATTGTTCTTATTTTATCATGATCTCTTGTGTCATTTTTGTCCTTCTTGTGTCCTTTATGTACTTTAGTGCTCTTTGAAGTGGAAATGAGGAGAGAGAAGGGGTGTGACCAATAGTTTATTCCTCCATTAGACATCTTTAGAGTAGAAGCATGCCCTAGAGCAAGGGTCGGCAAACTGCAGCTTGCAAGCCACATAGCGGCTCTTTGGGTATGGTCTGTCTCAAAAGTTTGCCGACCCCAAGAAGAGCCAATCCTGTCCCTCACAACAATTTAAAAATTATTCGAGACCCATAAATATACATAATCACCATTACATGAATAATGTCCTTTAAAACTTTTATAAATGAAAGTATGATAGTTTTATTTTCATGTTCAATTTTTCTTCAGAGCCACATGTACTTACCCAAAGAGCTGCATGTGGTTCTTGAGCAGCACTTTGCAACCCCTGGGGGCTCTTCCATCTCAAAAGTTTGCCGACCTCTGCCCTAGAACAACAGAAAACTCCTATACTGTTCTCATTGAGTAAGGATACAGAGGGAACCTATCTTTAAGCAATTCATGGTCACATTTGATTTACAACTTGTGTAGGAAGATTATATTAACCATTACTAAAAAATGACTTTGAAAACTATACAAGCTTTTTAAAAAATTTAAATGTTAAGATTTTGAGAAATGTTAAATGATCTTTATATTCTTCAGATTTAGTCACTTAAGGGTTATAAAGGTAAAAAGGACAGGGATCAAATCTCTTATTTATATCCCCAAGGTTTAGTAGATGCCCAACAAATGTTTGTCAGTGATAATAGTAACATGGAAAACAGAGAATAGAAAATCTAATGTATATTTAGAAAAGGCAATTTTTAAAGATAAAATGAGTTGAGGAAATGGGAAACTTAACCTAGTGCTTTATGTATCTTTGGATGTTTGAAGAACTGACTGCATTCTTTGTATTTGATTTCCAAAGTTGCAGTTAAAGTTCTTGATTAGCCTTTGATTTTGAGATCGTTGGAGCCAGAAAAGCAAAGGAAAACAAGATTTAGTTGAATTTAGTTATGCTGTGTTGGAAGAGAAAAACTCAGACAGTTTTTTTACTGCTGAATGTGGGGCAGTATTGCTTCTTTGAAGAGTAGTAGCAGCTGTGGAGTTAAAATGGCATTAGAAGGGAAAGAAAAAGAAATTAAAAAGAAGAATGAAAAATATGGGTTACTGAAAAGTACTGAAGGTAAGGAATAAAAATAGGATTCTCCCCCATTTGACAATCAGATACTTTTTAGCTGCTGGGACTATTGATTAAACAATTCAGGTCTCTTGTGTTTTCTGGAGAATTATCGTTGGTTGAGTAAGAGTTTACTCTCTTGCCTGCAGCTTGGTCAGTGATTGACTCATAATATAGGGGTAAGTGAAAAAATGCCAGTCTCCTTGCCTCTGTAATTTCAGGACCAACTTTATGGTGCAATTTATATTCCAATGTTCCCTATAATTTAGCTGATCCTTGCTTAGTTTCTTCCCTTGCTATTTTCTGATTCCATTATTCCCTTTCTCCTGAGAGCACTCCCTCCATAAATCATGTGCAGCCAAATTCTTGTCTCAGGATCTGCTTCTGGGGAAGCAGTATAAGACACAAACCCTTCCTACATTAGTCCTTGACAAAGGGTAGGACTCATGAAAAAGGCTTGGATTCAGATGGGGTTGGATGAATGCCTGGAAAGCAACCACAATGATCCCCTTCCCCTCTTTCCTTCTTGCTTTTCCCATTCTCCCTATCTTTATTAGTCATTGTCATCGATATTCTTTTAAAGGCTTAACAAAATGTGTACTAGCATAAATATATTTTCTCTAGTCTTTCTATGATGTGTCTAAATATTTAGAACTGATTAGATGTATTAAAAAAGTTAATGCCGGCTGAGTGGCACGGTGGTTAAGCGCTGGTTTGGGAAGCCAGCAGCCCCGGTTCAGGTCCCACACATGAGGGCCAGTGCCACTGCCCTCAAAAAAAAAAAAAAATTAATAAACATTGGTTCTACCTGGAGTTGACCCATTTAGTTTTGAAGGAATTGAACATTAAAGTCTGATATTGTGAAATTCATATTGTTTATGTTAATGAAATAAATGCCTTTTTGTTTACTTCTTATATTATTTATATCTTTGGATAACTTGTTTTTGTCTGTTATTTAAAAGTTATCCAACATAACTGTTGAACCATGCTGATTTCTATGTTCTTTTGATTTTTAATTATTGGAGCATTGCTAATGTTTCTTTGAAAATTAGCCAAAAGTTATTGAGTATGTAATATATTCAGGGTATATTGATCCATTCCAGTCTGTGTCAATTTTTAGGATTAGTGAAGATCCCAATTTGATATGATAACTTTGAAAAGTAATAATAGTAGGTGCCATTCACTGAGTGTCTACTAAATGTCAGACACTATGCTGGTCAATTCACATATATTGTTTCTCTCTGTATATTTTTTGTAATATCAGTGGGAAATTACAATAATATCTTTCCACTTTTATAAGTTAAAAAAAATCCTGAGTTTACTTTAAAGAGTTTAAGCAATTTATCCAAAGTCACACAGTTAAAATAATAGTAAGAATCACTAACAGTATGGAACATTTATTGTGCTCTAGGCCCTATTCTAAGTATATATATGAATGAACTCACTTGATCCTTACAACCCTAGGAGCTACTGGTTATCCCTATTTTACAAATAATAAAACTGGGGTGACTAAGTTGGTTAGGGTCACTCAGAGAGTAAGTGATGCAGGTAGGATTTGAACCCAACCAAAACTTCAGAGCCTGTATTCAGCCACTATGCTATACTAAATACGAATTTAGACACAATTAAAATCACTTAAAAATTTATATGATGATTAAATTTTCTTTTCAGCTTGATTTGATTGCTCCTTTGTCCTCAGTTTTAGGGACTTTGCTAATATTTAGTCCTCTTAGGGAAGAAAGTACAAATTTCTGTATAGACCTGTGATTGTAACACACAAACTTGACCTTCTCATCACTTTTATCTCTATAGGTACTCCAGTTCAGAATGATCTGCAAGAATTTTTTGCATTAATTGATTTTGTAAATCCAGGAATATTAGGCTCTTTGTCATCTTATAGGAAAATATATGAAGAACCCATCATTATATCGAGACAACCTTCTGCTTCTGAGGTATAATTTACTTTAAAAAGTTTAGGTTAGAAAAGAGCAGTATGAAAAAAATAAAAAGAGCAGTATGTCAAAATTATGTGTAACTTGGTTATTATTTTAATCTAGGAAAAATTAAATTAGTATAGTGAATTCTTTTTTTCTCATAATTCTCTAACTCTTGCATTCCTTATTTTTTAATTTTTTAATTTTTTAAAGATTTTATTGGGGAATTGGGGAAGGGAACAGTGTTGGGGAATTGGGGAAGGGGAACATTGTGTTTTTCCAGGAGCCATCAGCGCCAAGTCAACTTGTTGTCCTTCACTCTTAGTTGTGGAGGGTGCATGCTCAGCTCCAATCCAAGTCCAGTTCAATCTAATTGTGGGGGTGTGGGCACAGCCCACCATCCCATGTGGGAATCAAACTGGCAACCTTGTTATTAAGAGCACATGCTCTAACCAACTGAGCCATTTGGGTGCCCTTGCATTCCTTATTTTTTTCATTTCAGGTGTACAAAACAACATAATGATTAGACATTTACACCGCTCACAAAATGATAACCCCAAGTCTACCACCCCTCTGATAATGTGCATAGCTATTATATTACAGTACCATTGCCTGTATTCCCTATGCTGTACTTTATATCCACAGTTGACTTTCAGTGTTATTTTATATTAGTTTTGGGTATACAGCACAGTGGTTAGACATTTATATAATCTATGAAGTGATCCCCCCAATAAATCCAGTACCCATTTGACACCCTACATATTCTTTACAACATTATTAACTATATTCCCCATACTGTATTTCACATCCCTGTGACTATTTTGTGACTACCAGTTTGTACTTTCTAATACCCTCATATTTCTCACCCATTCTGCAGCCCTCCTCTCATCTAGCAACCATCAGTATGTTCTCAGTATCTATGAGTCTATTTCTGTTTTGTTTGCTCGTTTATTTTGTTCTTTAGATTCCACATATAATGAGATCATATGGTATTTGTTTTTCTCAGTCTGACTTATTTTACTTAGCATAACATTCCCTAGGTGCCTCCACATTGTTACAAATGGTAAGATTTCATTCTTTTTTATGGCAGAGTACCATTGTATAAATGTACCATAATTTCTTTTCTTTTTTTCTTTTTTATTTTTTTTAGCTGAGTCATCCTGCCACCCGTTGGCAGCTCAGCGGCAGCTCAGCTCGGGCTGGGCATCCAACTGCTGTTGCTTAGAGCTCAGCTTGCACTCTTTTTTTTTTTTTTTTAATTTTATTTATTTATTTTTCTGAGGGCAGTGTCACTGGCCCTCATATGTGGGATCCGAACTGGGGCCGCTGGCATCCCAAGCCAGCTCTTAACCAACACGCCACTCGACTGGCCCAGTTGTATGAATTTTTAAAATAAATTTTGCATATTAACCCCTTATCAGATGTATCATTGGCACATGTCTTTCCTCATTCAGTAGATGTCTTTTTGTTTTGTTGATGGTTTCCTTTGCTGTGAAAAAACTTCTTAGTTTGATATAGTTCCATTTGTTTATTTTTTCTTTTGATTCCCTTGCCTGAGGAGGATACATCATTAAAAATATTACTAAGGATAATGTCTGAGAGTTTACTTCTTATGTTTTCTTCTAGGAGTTTTATGGTTTCGGGTCTTACATTTAAGTCTTTAATCCATTTTGAATTTATTCTTGTATATGGCTTAAGAAGGTGGTCCAGTTCCATTTTTTTTTCATGTATCTGTCCAGTTTTCCCAGCACCATTTATTAAATAGACTGTCATTACCCCAGTTTAAATCCTTCCTTTCTTTTTTTTATTTTTATTATTATAATTTTTTTAGCTGGGCCATCCTGCCACCTGTTGGCAGCTTAGCGGCAGCTCAGCTCAGGGCATTGAACTGCTGTTGCTCAGAGCTCAGCTCACACTCTTGAGCGAGTTCTTAACCAACTGAGTCACTCGGCCGGCCCAAATCCTTCCTTTCTTTGTCATAAATTAAACGACCATATGGGCACGGATTTATTTCTGGACTCTCTGTTCATTGATCTATGTGTCTGTTTTTATGCAATACCATGCTGTTTTAATTACTATTGCCATGTAGTATAATTTGATATCAGGTAGCTGATTGCTTAGCCTTGTAATATAATTTGATATCAGGTCGTGTGATACTTCCAGCTTTGTTCTTCTTTCTCAGTATTGCCATAGCTATTCAGGTTCTTTTAGGTTCCATATAAATTTTAAAAGTATTTGTTCTAGTTCTCTGAAAATTGCCATTGGTATTTTTATAGGGATTGACTTGAATCTATATATTGTTTTGAATAGTATGGACATTTTAACTATATTAATTCTTTTAAACCATGAGCATGTGTACTTCTATTTATTTGTACCTTTAATTTCTCACTTCTGTGTGTTATAATTTCCTGAGTACAGGTCTTTTACTTCCTTGGTAAATTTATTCCTTACTATTCTTTTTTTATACAATTGTAAGTGGGATTGCTTTCTTAATTTCTTTTTCCAATAGTTCATTATTGGTATATAAAAATGCAACCAATTTATGAATATTAATTTTGTATCCTGCTACTTTACAAAATTCATTTATCAGTTCTAATAGTTTTTTGGTGGAATCTTTGGGGTTCTCTATATATAGTATTTTGTCATCTGCAAATAATGACAATTTTATTTCTTTCCTATTTTGAGGCCGTTTATTTCTTTTTCTTCTCTGATTGCTGTGGCTAGAGCTTTTGGTACTATGTTAATAAAAGTGATGAAAGTGGGAGTTCTTGTCTTGTTCCTGATCTTAAGAAGAATGCTTTTAGCTTTTCTCCATTGAGTATAATATTGGCTGTAGTTTTGTCATATGTGACCTTTATTATGTTGAGATATGTTTCCCCTATTCCCACTTTGCTGACAGTTTTATCATAAATGGATGCTGGATTTTGTCAAATGCTTTTTCTGCATCTATTGATATGACCATATGATTTTTATTTTTCATTTTGTTTAAGTGGTTTATCATGTTAATTGATTTGCAGATGTTGAACCAACCTTGCATACCAGGAATAATTCTCACTTGGTCATTCTGTGTAATCTTTAATGTTTTGCTGAATTTGGTTTGCTAATATTTTATTGAGAAATTTTGCATCTATGTTCATTAGGAATATTGGTCTATAGATTTCTTTTCTTGTGTGTCTTTCTCTGGTTTTGGAATCAGGGTAATAGTGGCCTTGTAAAGTGAACTTGGAGACTTCCCACCTCTTGGATTTTTTGGGAGAGTTTGAGGAGAATAGGTGTTAATTCTTCTTTGAATATTTGGTAAATTTTACCTGTGAAGCCATCTGGTCCAGGACTTTTGTTTGTTGGGAGTTTGTTGATTGATGTTGCATCTTGAAAGCCTAGCTGGAAAGGATATGCCATGGAGATATAAAGGATTTAAACCTACTGATTCAATTTCATTGGTAGTAATAATCTCTGTGTTCATATTTTCTGTTTCTTCTTGATTCAGCCTTGGCAAATTGTATGCTTCTTAAGAATTTATCCATTTCTTCCAGAGTGTCCAATTAGTTGGTGTATAGTTGCTTGTAGTATTTTCTTAAATTTTTTTATATTTCTGTGGTGTTGGTTGTCACTTCTTGTATTTCTGCTTTTATTTGGGTCCTCTCTCTTTTCTTGATGAGCCTTGTTAAAGGTTTGTTGATTTTATCTTTTCAAAAAAACCCATTCATTATATATAGATAGTCATGGGATGTGGATTATACTGTGGAAGAGAGTCAGAGGAAGAGTAATAGATATATATGATATGGGGGGGAGTGGGGTGGTGTATTGGGGGTGGGGGGTTGTCACTTTGAGGGGTAAAATGTATAACTATTGCACTGTGTTGTACACCTGAACTAATTTAAAAAAATAAAAAATAAAAAAAACCAAAAAAACAAATGTAAGTATTATAATAAGCACACAAATGCTAACAACATGTTAGTTTAGTTGAGATGAATTGCAACCTGTTAACTGGATACTAAGTATGGTGACTAATCAGTTATAGTCTTTATAGTATACATGCACACTTAGTGATGGTGATGTAATGATTGGCATAGCCTTGGAATTTATAGGTAATATTTAATCTTTGTGAAATTTATACAAATACAAATGAGTTTTCCTCTTTAATCACCAAATCACCTGTAGATCATTTGGTAAACCATAGGTGCATTTTGAAAACCACAGTTGAGAAACCTTGGATTGGAAGAGTGGTTTCCATACCTTTTTTTAAATTATTATTTATTGTGAAACAGTGTGTTTTTCCAGGACCCATCAACTCCAAGTCAAGTTGTTGTCCTTCAATCTTAGTTGTGGAGGGCACAAGCTCAGCTCCAAGTCTAGTCGCCATTTTCAGTCTAGTTGCGGGGAGCACAACCCACCATCCCATGTGGGAGTCCAGCCGGCAACCTTGCTGTTCAGAGCATGCGCTCTAACCAACTGAGCCACCATGCCACCTCCATTCTTTTAAACCATATATCTTTTACAGTAAAATCTTAAGTATAGGGCTGGCCGAGTGGCGCAGTGGTTAGGAGCTGGCTTGGGATGCCGGCGGCCCAGGTTCGGATCCCACATGTGAGGGCCAGTGACACTGCCCTCAAAAAAAAAAAATCTTAAGTATAATGTTTATCTATTAATGATATATTATATACATTCACTTCTCTTCTAGAATTGTATGTGTACTTAAAGCCTACACAGAAATGCAAAATAGAAAAGGTAAAGAGAAAGTAAATTATTATTTTTTAAAATAACTACATAATGTCAAACATATACTTTTCAATATTGATATGAGGTATACTATTTTAGTGTGTTCTGTATTGTTAAATATACTTTCTTATTTTTTAAAACCATGATCAAAATTTTCTGATACAATAATTTAAAAGGATTGGTCTATTTCAGTTTATTTTGATGCTTGTTTTTAATGGATTGTTCTAATTTTTTTTTTTTTTTTTTTTTTTTTTAAAGATTTTATTGGGGAATTGGCGGAGGGGAACAGCGTTGGGAAATCGGGGAAGGGGAACAGACAAGTTGCTGTCTTTTTGTTCTTCAGTTTAGTTGCGGAGGATGTTGCTTCACTGTTGGTATCGTCATTGCGCTCTTCCCGGATGAGGCAGATCGGTCGCTGGCCTCTGGATGTCGCTCACTGCGGCTATTGGCAGCTCACTCTTGGCTGCCAGCCGCTCACGCTGGCTGCGGGCCACTCACTATAGCCTATGGCAGCCCACACCATCACCGGGGCTCGCACAGCCCAGCTCCAGGTGGAGCTGTTGTTAGCTGTAGAGGGCAGTGTCACTGGCCCTCATGTGGGATCCGAACCGGGGCCGCTGGCATCCCAAAACCAGCGCTTAACCAATGCGCCACTCGGCCGGCCCTGGATTGTTCTAATTTTATAGAAATGATTCCACATAAATATATACAGATCCCAAAAGAGGAAAAAAAAAAAAAACCCATTCATGTTTTCATTGATCCTTTGTTTTGTTTTTTTAGTCTCTATTTCATTTATTTCTGCTCTGATTATTATTATTTCCTTTCTTGTACTCACTTTGGGCCTTGTTTGCTTTTTTTTGTTTGTTTGTTTCCAGTTCCCTTATTTAAAGTTAAACTCTATTCGAGATTGTTCTTGTTTCTTTAGGTAGGCTGCATTGCTAAAACTTGTCTCTTACGACTGATTTTGCTCTGTCCCATATATTTTGGGTCATTGTGTTTCCATTTTCATTTGTCTCAAGGTGTCATTTGATTTCTTCCTTTATCTCTTTGTTGACCCATTCATTATTTAGTAGCATGTTTTTAAGTCTCCATGTGGTTGTGTGTTTTTCAGTTTTTTTCTTTTGTTGTAATTGATTTCTAGTTTCATACCATTTTGGTCAGAGAAGACGCTTGATATGATTTCAGTCTTCTTAAATTTATTGAGACTTGTTTTGTGACCTAACATGTGCTCTAGCTGGGAAAACATTCCATGTACACTTGAAAAGATGTATATTCTGCTGCTTTGGGGTAAAATGCTTTAAAAATACCTATTAAATCTATCTGTCTGGAGTGTCATTTAAGGCCACTGTTTTGTATTGATTTTCTGTCTGGAAGATCTGTCCATTGGTGTCAGAAGGGTGTTAAAGTCCCCTACTCTGATTGTGTTATTGTTGATCTCTGCGTTTATGTTGGTCAGTATTTGTTTTATATATTTAGGTGCTTCTATGTTGGGTGTATAAATGTTTACTAGGGTTTTGTCCTTTTGTTGTATTGATCCTTTTATTATTATGTTATGTCCTTCATTTGTCTTTTATTATAGTCTTCTTTTTAAAGTCAATTTTTTCCAGTAAGTATTGCTACTCCAGCTTTTTTCTTATTTCCATTTGCATGAACTGTCTTTTTCCATCCCTTACTTTCAGTCTGTGTGTGTGTTTCAATATGTGAGTCTCTTGTAGACAACATCTGCATTGGTCTTGTTTTCTTATACATTCAGCCTATGTTTGTTGATCGGAGCATTTAATCTATTTACATTTAAAGTGATTAATGATAGGTACATAGTTATGGCCAATTTATTATTTATTTTTAAAAATTTTATTTCATTTTTTATATTAATTTCAGGTATACAAAACATCATACTGAGTAGCTGTTTACACAAAGTGATAACCCCCCAAAAATTATTCTTTTTTTTTTTAGATTTTATTGGGGCATTGGAGGAGAACAGACAAGTTGCTATCCTTTTGTTCTTCAGTCTAGTTGTGGAGGACGTTGCTTCACTGGCCCATGTTGGTATTATCATTGCGCTCTTCCCAGGTCAGGCAGATCGGTTGCTGGCCTCTGGACAGCCGCTCATGGCGGCTCTTGGCAGCTCACGCTGGCTGCCCGCCATTCACTGTAGCCCATGGCAGCCCACTGCAGCAGGGGCTGCAGCCTACACCGTCGCCGGGGCTCACACAGCCCAGCTCCAGGTGGAGCTGTTGTTCACCACCTTAGCTCTAGAGGGAAGTGTCACTGGCGCTCATATGTGGGATCCGAACGGGGCCCCGCTGCTCAGAGCTGGCATCCCACGCTAGCTCCTAACCAACGTGCCACTCGGCCTGCCCTATTATTCATATTTTTGATCTTCATTTGTTTGATTTGTCCTTTTTTCTGCTTAAAGGAGGCCATTTATCATTTCTTATAATACTGGCTTGGTGATAATGAATTCATCATCAATGACCTCATAACTTTTTAAAAATTCTTAAATAGGTATTTCAAAACTAATTATAAATGACAGTAAATATAGAAATGCTCGCCATTACTGGTATTGAAAAGTAAATGAAAATAACCGTGATGGAATTTCTTTTCTGTTGTGTTTTATTTGGTGGGTTAACATAGTAATAGCAAGTGTAGATGAGAATACTGTCCTTTACTGGTTGGAATGTAAATTGGTACAACTGGAAGCTAGTTTGGCAATGTGTATGGAGAGCCGTAAAATTGTGTATATCTTGTGGACTTGTCTCACTTTTAGGAATGTATTTTAAAGAAATAATCATACATGTGCTTAAAGATTTAGCTGCAAGGATAAAACCTAGAAACATATTAAAGGAAACCAACTAATTAGAAACAAACATTTCTGAGGTAGGAAAATGGTTAGAGTCTACATGTTGTATGGACTCAATATTTCATTAAATTTAAAACACTACCAATCTAAAATGCATCATTATTTCATATACCAGCAATAAAAACATGCTATCTAGTTATAATTGTAAGAAGTCACTAGTTATAATAAGCATCTGTTTCAGAGAATCTAGAGTGTAAAAAAGTATATCTTAGAATTAATGAAATATGGTAAGTGGTCAACAAATTATTATTTATAATGGACTAGGAACTATCAAAATATGGTTTATGCAAGTATTTTGTAACATGGAAAATGTTTACGATACATTATTTAAGATCAAATCACATTCATTTATTTACCCAACATATATGAAACACCTAAAGTTGGCTAAGTGCTAGGTACTAGACTTTTGGAATAGAATGACTGGATTTTTTTGTTTCCATGAAGCTTTATAGCTTGATATAATTTTATTGTTATAAAAAACATCAAATAGAACATTAAATATATTTGTATGTTTATGCAAAGAAAAAAAATTTGTAAGATATAGATAAGTTGTGACAACAGTGGTTGTTTCTGGTTGATTAAAGCTGGTTTTAATTTTCTTACGTTTTCCTAGTTGTATTTTCTTACTTTTCTTCCCTGAACCTATTTCTTTTGTAATAAAAAATGAAAATAGTTTTAAAATATAAGTGAAATTTTCTGTGATTTATATGTAAACAAATACGTACATATGGGATTCATTTTAAGCTTCATTGTGAGGTTCTCTGCACTCAAAATATTGTATATAGAAAATTTCAACATATTTCATTTATAATGTATTTTGACTTTAAAACTGTATTTAATGAATAATGTATAATGATTTTGAAAGAATCAGCAATGCTTTGTACCAGTAATTTTTTGTAGGCTTAATTTTAGGAACAATAACTTATCAAAATATTTACTTCCAAGAATTTGCTGTATCAGTTCTTTGCTTTGATTTTAGGACTATATATCATCATAATCTTCACATAAAAGCTTACTTTTGGAATAATTCAGTTTGTACATTATTGATTCTAATGGCTCTCAGTATGCCAAAAGCCAAATAAACAAGGATTAAGGAGACTGTAGCTTCACTTAATTAAATGATTATGCCAAACATTTAAAGAGATAATAGTTGGTCACCCTTTCCCAAACTCTTATTTCATTTCTTCTGTTAAAAAAGAAAACTGGGGCCAGCCAAGTGACGCATTGGTTAAGAGCTGGCTTGGGATGCCAGAGGCCCTGGTTCAGATCCCACATATGAGGGCCAGTGACACTGCCCTGTACAGCTAAAATGGTGAACAACAGCTCCACCTGGAGCTGGGCTGTGTGAGTCCCGGCAACGGTGTAGGCTGCGGCCCCTGCTGCAGTGGGCTGCCATAAACTATAGTGAGTGGCCGGCATCCGTAGTGAGCTGCCAAGAGCTGCCTTGAGCGGCCGTCCAGAGGCCAGCGACCAATCTGCCTCACCCGGGAAGAGTGCAATGATAATACCAACATGGGCCAGTGAAGCAACATCTTCCACAACTAGACTGAAGAACAAAAGGACAGCAACTTGTCTGTTCCCCTCCCCCAATTCCCCAATAAAATCTTTAAAAAAAAGAAAACTGAAGGGAGGTAATTAATTTATCCTTATAAAATATTTAATGTTCATTTTTACTGCAAGATTTTTGTCTATAATACTTTTAATCTGCTATTTTTACACAGGAAGAAAAGGAGTTAGGAGAGAGAAGAGCAGCCGAACTTACTTGCCTCACTGGACTCTTTTTCCTCAGAAGGACCCAAGAAGTCATAAATAAATATCTTCCACCTAAAATAGAGAATGTAGTTTTTTGCCGACCAGGGGCACTACAAATTGAACTTTATCAAAAGCTGTTGAATTCTCAGACTGTCAGATTCTGTCTTGAAGGGTTGTTGGAAAATAGTCCTCATCTAATATGTATAGGAGCTCTTAAAAAACTGTGCAATCACCCCTGCCTTTTGTTCAACTCTATAAAGGTAAGTAGTTTGTGAGACTGTCAGGGATATGAGCTGAGGGTTCTGTATCATGTGACTCTAAGAGGGCAGATTGGATTAATCCTTAGGGCTGCATTTGTGGGTTTTCCCAAAGCTTCAGTTCTCTCCAGTATGGTTCTGCTATAGAGCTGATCCAGCCTCCTACTTGTTCTTCAGAGCAGGTCTCCATTCATGCAGCTGAACTAGGGATGACATGTGTTTGAGGCTCTGCCTTCTAGATTATGTGCCCTATGCCCTTTGACACCTGTCTAATACTTTGTCATGGTCTCTCTTTCTATTTTTATTAATATAGACAGTCAGTTTTATTTGTTTGGTGCTAACAAATACAAAATTTACCATTAAAAACAATTTATATTTTTCCTTATTATATTGGGTTGTCAGAAAAGTCATGACATATTTTTTCTATGTTTTTCTTTGCAAAAATGCGTCATGACTTTTCCAACAACTCAATAAAAGTAATACATGATTGTTGTATGAAATTTATAAAATTCAGAAATTGCAAAGAAGAAAATAAAAATGATCTAGTTAGACTGTAAACTGGTATAACTAGAAAATAGTTTGGTAAACTGTTTCAAAAGCCTTATAATTTTGTATATCTTGTGACCTGGCATACCACTTTTTGGAATTTATACTAAAGAAATAAAGCTTGGGCTGGCCGAGTGACTCAGTTGGTTAAGAGCTCACTCAAGAGTGCGAGCTGAGCTCTGAGCAACAGCAGTTCAATGCCCAGCCCAAGCTGAGCTGCCACTGAGCTGCCAACAGGGAGCAGGATGGCTTAGCTAAAAAAAAATAATAAAGAAAGCTCTCCAGCCAGAAAAAAAACACATTTTGATATTAATAATAATAATCTTAACACTTATTATGCAGTTATCATGTACTAAACACAAAATGCTTTTCTAGTAATATTTTATTTATTCTTCTCAAAACTCTATGTAATAAGTACTATTATTACCATTTATGTTGTGGTGAGGTACTAGGGGGCTCAGAGATACTCATATAAGTATATCAATCTTTTTCTAGAGAAACTTAATTTAAAGTTTCTCATTTTAAAATCTACTTTTTTCACTCAATAAATTGAGAACATTTTCCTAAATAATATACTTTCTACAAGTATGAATATTAATGACTGCATAGTTGAGCTGATCATTTGGATATTTAATGAACATAAGGCAATTTGGAGTATAATGAGTTTTCTGTTTTGGAGTTGGAACTGGGTACCAGTCCCCACTATACTATTTACTAGTTCTTTAATCATGGTCAAGTTACATTAAGAACCTTAGTTTTCTTCCCTGGAAAGCAAAGACAATAATAACTTCTGGTAATGTTATTGGGCAGTTTGATGAAATAGTGTGGAAAGAACCTAGCAAAATGCCTGGCCATGGAAGTTACATAGTGAGTATTAGTACCCTGTTATCCCCAACTTGCCCTTAGCAATTTTTATTCTTATATATTTTTTCTTTAAACAGTAAAATCGTAATTTGCAAATAGAAGAAAACTTGTGGGTGCCACATGATGTTTGAGGTCATAAATTATATACTTAGAAAATGGAGTGTTGTACCATAATTCTCTAAGTTTATCCTGCAGTGGGTTATATTTACATAGCTTATCATAGAAGTCAGCTTCTGTAACTCTGCAGTAGACAGGATTATAACCATTTATTAAGCAACCTTTTAAGAAGCAGATTTTATACACAGTGATAAAAATTAAACCCTTTGGCCATGATGCCCAGCAAAAATAGAAGCTAAAAATTCTTCCTTAAAAGGAAGACTTTTTGATGGTCCAGAATGTATCAGTTAGCTAGTAACAGATACAGGATACTACAGACTTCAAATAGGGTGCATAATTTACAATCTGAGATTTATTCAGTAAACCTTCTCCTCTAATATCATAGCAAATAAGGATCAATATAAAATGGCTGAAATGAGCCTGCCACATGCTTACATAACAGTGATAAATTTGGTAAACGTTGGAGAGAGTGAGGAGAACTGCCAATCCCAGAAATTTAACCTAAAAAGTGATGTAGTTATTAATAAATGTAATTTCTAATATATGTTCACATGTCAGCTAAGCAGTTTTAGAGGGGGAGTTTCATAAGTACCAATTGGTACTTTGGAATAAAATTATTCTAAAAATTATTGGTAAAATAAAAAATGTTGTAAGTACAAATAAATTTCCCTGTTAACTTATTGGCAGAATTCTTGCAGAAGAAATTGTTAAGATCGAGTAAACTAATGTGCTTGTTTTTTGAGTATCACCCAAGAGGTGCTGTGTGAAGCCCACAAATCAGAAGAAAAAGTAACAGCAGGGAGGGAAAGAGGAAGTAGAGTGAAAAAGAATCAATGATGAGGAATCTCAGAGTTTTGGAGGGGATAGATAGATTTTGTAGCACTGTTTGCCCTCTGTTTTGCTTTCCTTTATTTCTCTAATCCCCATACCCCCTGAGTGAAACCCAGGCAATGATACTGCATTTGCAGGGCGAAGGCAGCAGGCATTAGGAGCCTGCATTGGAACTGTTCTGTAATTAACTCAGTAGAACACGTTACTTAAAAAAAAATAATAATAATAATAATAATGATAGGGCTGACTGAGTGGCTCAGTTGATTAAGAACGCGAGCTCTGAGCAACAGGGTCACCAGTTCGATTCCCACATGGGCCAGTAAGCTGCGCCCAAGCTGAGCTGCCGCTGAACTGCCAAAAGGTGGCAGGATGGCTCAGCTGGTGAGAGCACGTGCTCCTAACAACAAGGTTGCCAGTTTGACTCCCGCTCGGGATGGTGGGCTATGCCCACTCCACAACTAAGATAGAACACGGCACCTTGAGCTGAGCTGCCCTGAGCTGCTGATGGTCGGCCGGATGGCTCAATTGTTAGAGCATACTCTCTTAACAACAAGGTTTCTGGTTGGACTCCCACAACTAAGATTTAATACTGCACCTTGAGCTGAGTGGCTGCGAGCTGCCGACGGCGGCCGGATGATGACTGAACTTGGAGCTGAGCTAACTGCACCCTCCACAACTAAGATTGAAGGACAACAACTTGGCTCTTCCCTTTCTCCAATTCGCCAATAAAAATCTTTAAAAAATAAAAATCTTTAAAAAATAATAATAAAATAACCAAGTCGTAACCTATAAAGAATACATGATTTTTGGTTTGGTCTTTTCGGGTAGCTATTAATCTTCACTTTTTTTCCCCCATAATTTTAGCACTCCCTCTCCCCCACCCCCCCAATTAAAAACAAAACAAAACACGAACCAGTGTTAACCATCATTCTTTTGATTAGGAAAAAGAATGTAGTTCAACTTGGGATGAAAATGAAGAAAGGAGTCTATATGAAGGCTTGATAAATGTGTTCCCTGCTAACTACAACCCTCTCATGTTTACTGAGAAGGAGTCAGGAAAACTACAGGTGCTGACAAAACTCTTAGCAGTTATCCACGAACTTCGTCCTACTGAAAAGTAAGAGGTTAATTTAATAACCTTCTTGTAAGTACTCATGGAATTGTAGTTTAGACTATGTCCTTACTCCCCCCTCCCCTTTCTTTTTTTTAAGAAAATATTAAAAGTAAGTTATTTTCTTTTTTGATCAGCTCCCAGTACTTTTAAAACTTCTTAATGTGTCTGTAAGTTTTTATTTAAGAAAAATTAAATGTAAAGTAAATATATGTATTTTTTAAAAACCTAGAGGTGTCTTCTGATATATAACATGTATCTCTTTTAGAATCCTTTTACTGTTCCTTAAATGTTGATATTCCTTATGGTTTTCTTTTTAGCCTCCTTCTCACTCTAAACACCCTTCCTGGGTTATCTCTACTCCCCGTAGTTTTAAACTATTACCCATGTAGTGTTGGTTACAGATCTCTCTATTCCAATTCTATCTTTTAGTTTCCACATCCTTCTTTTTAACTGTTTAATGGACATCTAAACCTATCATGATGACCTATCAGACTTGAAGCTTCGCGTGTCCCAAACAGCTTCATCATTTTGCCATTGCATGCTTGATCCTTTTTCATTATTCTTTGGCTTGATGTACATAATGTAAGCAGAGCACTGTCATTCTAGACTCACTTTCTCTTCACTTCTCCAGCATTGTCAGTCATTAAGTTCTATTGATTTTTTTTTTTTTTTTTTTTTTTGAGGGCAGTGTCACTGGCTGTCATATGTGGGACCCGAACCAGGGCTGCTGGCTTCCCAAGCCAGTGCTTAACCACCGCGCCACTTGGCCGGCCCCTAAATTCTATTGATTTTATTTCTTTTTTTTTTTTTTTTTTTTTTTTTTTTTTTAAAGATTTTATTGGGGAATTGGCGGAGGGGAACAGCGTTGGGGAATCGGGGAAGGGGAACAGACAAGTCGCTGTCCTTTTGTTCCTCAGTCTAGTTGCGGAGGATGTTGCTTCACTGTTGGTATCGTCATTGCGCTCTTCCCGGATGAGGCAGATCGGTCGCCGGCCTCTGGATGTCGCTCACCGCGGCTATTGGCAGCTCACGCTTGGCTGCCAGCCGCTCACGCTGGCTGCGGGCCATTCACTGTAGCCTATGGCAGCCCACTGCAGCAGGGGCTGCAGCCCACACCATCACCGGGGCTCGCACAGCCCAGCTCCAGGTGGAGCTGTTGTTAGCTGTAGAGGGCAGTGTCACTGGCCCCCATGTGGGATCCGAACCGGGGCTGCTGGCATCCCAAAACCAGCGCTTAACCAATGCGCCACTCGGCCGGCCCTTGATTTTATTTCTTAATCTCAGTAATCCATTTCCTTTCTGGTACCAAGATTTTTGTTTTGATTCTTATAATTACTGATTTGGGTTGTGATGGTCTCATAAACTATTTCCCTCATACTTTCAACCCCCATTATATATATCAACATTGCCCTAAATCATATTTCTAAAATACAAAGGTAACATGTCCCTCCCTTTCTTTCAAAGACTCCCAGTTGTCTTCCAGAAATTTCTAAACACTTTTGCACATTGGGCAAGACTCTTCATGATACGGCTAATGCCTCATTTCTAGCCTCAACTCTCACCATTCCTTCATACTTATCATATGACCCAATCATACCAAACTACCTGCAGAACGTGTAATTTTATCTAGTTCTCACCCTCTGCTCTTACGTGTTGTGGTTTCCTATGCCGCCTTCATCTCCACTTCTCATTCTTCTTGCCGTATTTTTCTCTTCATTAATATTCAGCTCACATGCTTTATCCTCTTGGAAGCCTCTGGCCTCAGGTTGGTTAGGCACCCCTCCTTTGACCTCCACAGCATCTTGTACCTCCCGCTAATGGAGCTCTTCTCACATTATATTTAATCATTGGTTGTCTTATAAGTCACTACTTTTAGTGCTGGGACTGTGTCTTCATTATCTTTACGTTAGGAGACATTCAAACTGTTTGTTCATTAAGGAAAAAATACATAAAATATTGCAAAATAATGACTATATTTGATTGTCAAAGAGTTAACCTCTTTGGAGGATTTATAGTATCATTTGACTTGTGTAAATTTTTAGATTTATTTTTCATAACAATAAAGTGACTAAAACAAGGGAAATTTCTATGAAGTGATTAATACAGTTTGATTAAAATGTTTTATTATATATATACATATATATATACACACACACACACATATATATATATATATATTTTTTTTTTTTTTTTGGAGGGCAGTGTCACTGGCCCTCATATGTGGGACCCGAACCAGGGCCACTGGCTTCCGAAGCCAGTGCTTAACCACCAGGCCACTTGGCCGGCCCGAGATATTTGATATGTAGAGAAGTAGATGTATAATTATATGCAGACTGTGACCCAGTTCAAATTTAAGTGAATATACTTTTACTTAGACTTTTATTTGCATCTTTCGTTTACTGGATCCTTTTTGTCTTCTCTGAGTGAAGTAGAGGTGGTTGTTACTGGACAAGGAATAATGAGTAAACAGAGTTTTAGAGGAAAGAGAAGAGAAGGCATGAACATAGGTATGAGAATTTATCCTTGAAGATGTCATAGGAGAAAGTTTCCTTCTTGTGGCAGGAAGAAAGGAATAATGAGGAAAAATATAATTTGGGGGTAGGGGTTGAGATGGAGTCATTTTACCTGTTGGTGGGTCCCTAAGAAAACTGAATCCTGCGTTGTCCCATGAAAGAAGAAACAGCACTTCCATCAGTAGCACAGAGTGAGTGTTCTGTTGCTTCACATTAACTGAAGTGATGGCCCTTTCATTTTTTTTTTTTATTTTTTTTTTTTAAAGATTTTATTGCGGAATTGGTGGAGGGGAACAGCGTTGGGGAATCAGGGAAGGGGAACAGACAAGTTGCCGTCTTCTTGTTTCAGTTTTAGTTGCAGAGGATGTTGCTTCACTGTTGGTATCGTCATTGCGCTCTTCCCGGATGAGGCAGATCGGTCTCTGGCCTCTGGCCTCTGGATGTCGCTCATCGCGGCTATTGGCAGCTCACGCTTGGCTGTCAGCCGCTCACGCTGGCTGCGGGCCACTCACTGTAGCCTATGGCAGCCCACTGCAGCAGGGGTTGCAGCCCACACCATCACCGGGGCTCGCACAGCCCAGCTCCAGGTGGAGCTGTTGTTAGCTGTAGAGGGCAGTGTCACTGGCCCTCATGTGGGATCCGAACCGGGGCCGCTGGCATCCCAAAACCAGCGCTTAACCAATGCGCCACTCGGCCGGCCCGGCCCTTTCATTTTTTAATTGTGATAAAATACACATAACAAATGTACCATCTTAATTACTTGTAGATGTATTACTCAGTAGTTGTGCAACCAATCTCCAGAACTCTTCATTTTTCAAAACTGAAACTATACCAATTAAATAACTCCCCATTCCCACCTACCCTAGCCCCTGGCAATCACTCTTCTACTTTCTGTCTCATCAACCTGACTACTCTTCTGTTACTCATATAAGTGCAATCATACAGTATTTTGTCTATTTGTGACAAACTTATTTCACTTAGCATAATGTCCTCAAGGTTCTTCCATGTGTAGCTTATGTCAGAATTTCCTTCATTTTAAGGCTGAATATTTCATTGTATGTATATATTATATTTTGTTTATCCATTTACCTGTTGATGGACATTTGGGTTCCTTCCATCTTTTGCTTACTGTGAATAATGCTGCTATGAACATGGGTGTTCAATATCCCTTTAAGACTTTGCTTTCAATTCTTTTGGGCATATACCCAGAGATGGAATTGTTGGATCATATAGTAATTCACTTTTTAGTTTTTTGAGGAACCACCATACTGTTTTTCATTGCAGCTGCACCATGTTACATTCCTACCAATAGTGCAAATCCACATTTTCACCTATGTTGTTATTTTCAGGGTTTTTGTGTGTGTTTTTATTATTTTTAATATAGTAACTCTCCTAAATGGTTGTGAGATGATACCTCACTGTGGTTTTTTTTAAATTAAATTTATTGGGATGACATTGGTTAATAAAATTATATAAGTTTCAAGTGCACAGTTCTATAATACACCATTTATGTATTGTATTGTGTGTTCATCACCCAAAGTCAGATCTCCTTCCGTCACCATATATTGGATCCCCTGTACTCTTTTTTTTTTTTTTTTTTTAACTGAGCCATCCTGCCACCTGTTGGCAGCTCAACCGCAACTCAGCTCAGATTGGACATTGAACTGCTGTTGCTCAGAGCTCAGCTCACACTCTTGAGCGAGCTCTTAACCAACTGAGCCACTCGGCCGGCCCCCCCTTTACTCTTTTCTATCTCTCTCCCCCAACTTTTCCTCTGGTAACCACTAAGCTGTTGTCTGCATCTATAGTTTTTGTTTGTTTGTTTGTCTTGTTCATTTGTTCCTTTCAGTTTTATATCCCACATATGAACTTATATGGTTCTCGATTTTTTTCTGTCTGACTTACTTTGCTTGACATGATAATCTCAAGATCCATCCATGTTGTTACAAATGGCAGTATTTCATCTTTTCTTATGGCCAAGTAATACTCCATTGTGTTTATGTACCACATCTTTATCTAGTCATCTAGTATCAAAGGATATACTTTGGTTGTTTCCATGTTTGGCCACTGTGAATAATGCTGCAATGAACATAAGGAGATATATATATATATATCTTTACAACTAAATGTTTTCAGATTTTTTGGGTAAATAGATACCTAGGAGAGGGAGTGCTTAGTTGTATGATATTTCTATTCTTAATTTTTGAGGAACCTCCACACTGTTTTCCATACCAACTCTACCAGTCTGCATTCCCACCAGCAGTATATGGCCTTTTTTATGTTGAGATATGTTACCTCTACACTTTGCTGAGAGTTTTTATCATAAATGGATGCTGGATTTTGTCAAATGCTTTTTCTGCATCTATTGATATCGATTTTATCTTTCATTTTGTTTATGTGGTGTATAATGTTAATTGATTTGTAGATATTGAACCAACCTTCCAGGAATAAATCCCACTTGATTATGGTGTATGATCTTTTTAATGTATTGCTGAATTCTGTTTGCTAGTATTTTTTTTTAGCCATTAAAAAAAAAATTTCTTGGGGGCTGGCTGAGTGGCTCAGTTGGTTAAGAGCTCGCTCAAGAGTGCAAGCTGAGCTCTGAGCAACAGCAGTTCGATGCCCAGCCTGAGCTGAGCTGCCACTGAACTGCCAACAGGTGGCAGGATGGCTCAGCTTAAAAAAAATTAAAAAAATAAAAAAATTTATTGGGGTGACAATGATTTGTAAAATTACATAGGTTTCAAGTGTACAATTCTATAATACATCATCTATATATCACATTGTGTGCTCACCACCCAGAGTCAGTTGTCCTTCCATAACTATATATTGGATCCCCTTTACCCTCTTCTACCACCCTCCCCTCCCTCAACCCACTGGTAACCACTAAACTGTTGTCATATCTATGAGTTTGTTTTTCTTTGTCTTGTTTGGTTGTTGCTTTCAGTTTTATATCCCTTGTATGAGCAGCCTTGTTGTCAAGAGCCCACGCTGTATCCACTGAGCCCTCTGGGTGACAGCTCAGCTCAAGGTGCTGAGTTCAGTCTTAGTTGCAGGTGGGCGTAGCCACCATCCCATGCGAGAGTCGAACCCGGCAGCCTTGTTGTTAAGAGTGCACTACCTATCCACTGAGCAATCCTCAGCTCAAGGTGCCAAGTTCAGTCTTAGTTGCGGGTGGGCTTAGCCCACCATTAAACAGGCAATCTTGTTTTTACACCAGCTGAGCCATCCTCAGCGACAGCTCAGCTCGGGTGCAGCATCACTGACTCGTAGGAATTGAACCAGCAGCCCTGTTGCTCAGAGCTCACGCTCTAAGCCAACTCTTAACCAACTGAGCCACTCGGCCGGGCCCTCTACATCCTTTTTTTATGCTTACTATTTTTTTGTTGAACTTCTCACTTTGTTCATCTATTCTTCCCCTAAGTTCATCGAGAATCCTTTAACTATTGTTTGAACTCTGTATCTGATAGATGCTTGCCTCTATTTTATTTAGTTCTTTTTTTAGAGTTTGGAGAACCTATGTTTTAATGTACATGGTCATTGTTGCATGTTCTATAAATATCAGTGAGTACTGCATAGAGAATAGAGTTAATGGAATTGTAACAACTATATATGATGTCAGAGGGGTAGTAGATTGGGGGAGGAGGTTATCACTTTGTGAGGAGTGTAAATGTCTAACTATTACATTCTTTTGTACAACTGAAACTAAAAAAAAACATTAAAAAATCAGAGATAATATTATTCTGGGTTTTTTTCAATTAAATAAATCAAATTCTGCCTTTAAATTGTATATATAAAGAACCTTTCTTGATTGACAGGGTCGTGTTGGTATCCAATTACACACAAACCTTGAATATTTTGCAAGAAGTATGCAAGCGTCATGGGTATGCTTATACAAGACTTGATGGACAAACACCAATCTCTCAAAGGCAGCAAATTGTTGATTGCTTCAATAGTAAATACTCTTCTGATTTCATTTTTTTGTTAAGTTCAAAAGCTGGTGGTGTGGGACTTAACCTTATTGGAGGATCTCACGTAATTCTCTATGACATTGATTGGAATCCAGCCACTGATATTCAGGTAGGACTATTATGCATTAAATAAACATTAGAATGCCTATTGGGGATATAAAGATGATGGTGATGTATGATAACTGCTGCTTATTGCACCCTTATTTTGCCTTAAGCACTTTGCTAAATGCTTTCCATCTATTTAGTCTTTACAATAATCCTAGAAGTATGGATATTATTCTATTTTGCATATGAAGCTATGAACACTTGTTCTAGGTCACATTGCTTATAAGAGGTAGAGCTGGGATTGAAACCTAAGCCTGTATTTCTGTCGGCTGTAATTCATTGCACAGTTTGGCCTTCATGTTGCTTATGACCATCAGGGGAAGACAATAAAATATTATTAATGCTATGATCAATGTTTGTGCAGGGTACTGTAATGATATAAAGTCAGCTTATTTAGGAAAATATTTCAGAAGAAGCCTTTAATTTTCTTCAGAATACCCTCCATCTTCATGTATTTTGAGATTTCTTTCTATAGGTTTGTATCTGTCTTGGTATCTGTGTTAGGAACCCCAAGACAACCCTCAGGGTCAATGATTCACTAGAAAGACTCACAGAACCTAGGAAAACAGCTAGCTATACTAACACTTATGGTTTATTACAGTGAAAGGATATAGATACAAATCAGTAAAGGTAAAAGGCACATAGGGCAGAGTACAGAAGAGACCGGGCATAGGCTTTCATTTGTTCACTCTTACAGGAGTTGTATGGAGAACACTTAATTCTCCCAGTATCAGTGAATGACAACACATATGGAGTAATGTTAACCAGAGAAGTTCACTTGCATCTTGGTGTCCAGAGTTTTTATTGGAGGTCAGTCATGTAGGCATAGAGTACCCAAGTTCCTGACCTTCATTTCTCCGTCTCCAGTTCCACAAGTCAAATTGATACTACCGCTTCAAGACCCCCACCTAAATCACATTGTTAGCATAAACTATGTGGTGTGGTCCAAGGCCCCAGGTAAACAAAGATGTTCTTATCAAATAGGATATTCCAAGAACTTAGAGGTCATCTCCCAGGAGGTGTTTGGAAAGCCAGACTTTTCTTTGTAATGTGCAGGGTTTGAATATCAGCCCTTTACAGTATCATTGATAAATCCTGAAACTGCAAGTATCTACCTAGAACCTAAACTGATTACAAGTATCCTAGGGATTCCTCAGGGGTGACATGAGCTACTTGGACTGGGAATAAACCACCCATACCCATGCTATACTTAGTTCTTTGCATTCTTCCTGTCCAAACTTGCTATCCCATTCTTTGATGCAGATAGACCCTTTCACTGTTGCTTGGCACCCCTGCAGTTATTTTACGG
Source organism: Aselliscus stoliczkanus (assembly GCA_033961575.1). NCBI lineage: Eukaryota > Metazoa > Chordata > Mammalia > Chiroptera > Hipposideridae > Aselliscus > Aselliscus stoliczkanus. Next base: position 37,670,993 of record CM066731.1, read on the forward strand.
TACCACAGTAAGTGTTCATCCCTTTCACTTGCTAAGAAAAAAATATAAAGTAGAGACTGCTTTGGTATGCCTTAGTTTTGCCTTTTGAAGCTATAAGTAAAATCTAGAATTCTTAATCTTAAATGTATTAATGTAAATTGCTTATGTGCAATGGGCTATTTCTACTGTACTGTCAGAATTCTCATTTATTTTCTAAGGCAATGTCTAGAGTATGGAGAGATGGTCAGAAACATCCTGTACATATTTACAGACTCCTTACCACAGGTAATAACTCTTCAATGTGAAAAAAGAAAATCCTTTTTTGAATAATTTAAAAAATTTGAATAATTAAAAAAATGTTTGTTAACCTATACTTTGTCAGAAATATTGTTCTTTTGTTAATTTGTATGCTAAACATGTTTTACCCTACAAGAATAACATGTCTGTTATTCCTTTTTATTTTTTTACTTTTAAAAAAATTTAGTTTCCGGTGTACAGCAAAACAATGTAATAGTTAGACATTTACACCCTTCACAAAGTTATAACCCCTCTCCCCCAATCTGCTACCCCTCTGACATCATATGTAGTTGTTATAATTCCAGTGACTCTATTCCCTATGCTGTATTGCTGTATTCTATATATATATATTTTTTTTTTTTTTAAATAAAATTATAGTTGACATTCATCATTATTCAGGTTCAGCTTCAGGTGTACATTGCATCTACACCGTCCATTAAGTGGACTCCTTAATAAGACAAGTCTCCATTGGATACACTACAAAATCTTTACAACATTATTCATTATATTCCCCAACTGTCTTTCATATCTCTGTGGCAATCTTGTGGTAACAAATTTGTGCTTTCTATTCCCTTTACTTCTCCCTCATCTCACCCTCCTCCCATCTAGCAACACTGTTTTTTGTCTATATCTCTGAGACTATTTCTGATTAGTTTGCTCATTCATTCTGTTCTTTGGATTCCACATATAACTGAGATAATACGGTATTTGACTTTCTCCTACTGACTTATTTCACTTAGTATAATGTTCTCTAGGTACATCCATATCATTGCAAATGGTATTTGACTTTCTCCTACTGACTTATTTCACTTAGTATAATGTTCTCTAGGTACATCCATATCATTGCAAATGGTAAGATTTCATTCTTCTTTACGGCCGAGTAATACTCCATTGTATAAATGAACCACAGTTTCTTAATCCAGTCATCTACTGATGGGCATTTCGGTTGTTTCCATGTCTTGGCTATTGTGAATAGTGCTTCAATAAACATAAGGATGCATATTTTTTTTTCAAATTAGCATTTTGGATTTCTCTGGCTAGATACCTAAGAGCGGAATTGCTGGGTCATAAGGTAGTTCCATTTTCCACTTTTTGAGATACCTCCATACTGATTTCCATAGTGACTTCAACAATCTGCAATCCCACCAACAGTGCACGAGGGTTCCCTTTTCTCCACAACCTCGCCAGCACTTATTGTTTGTTGATTTATTGATAATAGCCATATTGACAGAAGTGAGGTGATATCTACTGTCGTTTTTATTTGCATTTCTCTAATGATTAGTGAGGTTGAGCATTTTTTTCATATGTCTGTCGGCCATCTGTATGTCATCGTTAGAAAAATGTCTTCATATCCTTTGTCCATTTTTTAATTGGGTTGTTTGTTTTTTTGGTGTTTAGTTGAATGAGTGTTTTATAAATTTGGGATATTAACCCCTTACCAGATGTATTGTTGACAAATGTCTTCTCCCATTCAGTAGGATGCCTTTTTGTTTTGTTGATGATTTCCTTTGCTGTGAAAAAAAATTTAAGTTTGATTTAATCCCATATATTTATTTTTTCTCTTACTACCCTTTCCCGAGGGAATACATCAGTAAAAATATTACTCTGGGTAATATCTGCAAATTTACTTCCTATATTTTCTTCTAGGAGTTTTATGGTTTCAGATCTTACATTTAAGTCTTTAATCCATTTTGAATTTATTGTTGTATATGGCATAGGGAGGTGGTCCAGCTTCATTTTTTTGCATGTGTCTGTCCAGATTTCTCAGCACCATTTATTGAATAGACTATCTCTGCTCCAATGTAAATCTTACTTCCATTTTTGTAGATTAAATGACCGTATAAGTATGGATTTATTTCTGGGCTTTCTATTCTGTTCCATTGATCTATGTATCTGTTTTTTTGTTTTGTTTTGTTTTTATGCCAGTACCATGCTGTTTTGATTACTATAGCCTTGTAGTATGATTTGATGTCAAGTATCTTGATACCTCCTACTTTGTTCTTCTCAAGATTGCCATGGTTATGTGGTGTCTTTATGGTTCCATATAAATTTTAGGATTACATGTTCTCTTTCTGTGAAAAATGTCATTGGTAGTTTGATAGGAATTGCGTTGAATCTATGTATTGCCTTAAACAATATGGACATTTTAACTACATTAATTCTTCCTATCCATGAGCATGGTATGTGTTTCCATTTATTTGTATCTTCTTTAATTTCTTTCTTCATGTCTTATAATTTTCTGAGTACAGGTCTTTTACTTCTTTGGTTAAATTTATTTCTAAGTATTTTATAGTTTTGAAGCAATTGTAAATGGGACTTTTCTTAATTCCTCCTTCTGATAATTTATTATCGGTGTATACAAATGCAACTGATTTCTGAATGTTAATTTTGTATTGAGCTACTTTACTAAATTCATTTATGAGTTCTAATAGTTTTTTGGTGGAGTCTTTGGGGTTTTCTATATATAATACTGAACATGTCATTCTAATGAATGTTTTCTCTTTAGGTACAATAGAAGAAAAGATCTATCAAAGGCAGATCAGTAAGCAAGGTCTTTCTGGGACAGTTGTAGACCTCACCAGGACATCTGAACATATTCAGTTTTCAGTAGAGGACCTTAAAAATTTGTTCACATTACACGAAAATTCACATTGCATTACTCATGACCTGCTTGACTGTGAATGTACAGGAGAACAAGATCACCCAGGTTTGTTGTATTTCAATTTTGTTACACTGGTAAAGTTAATTTGTTTTTCTTCAGCAGTTGAAAGTATTTAAATACAGAATAACCAAAATATTCACCATTTGTATAGTTTAGTTGTTGTTGTTGTTGTTGTTTTTGTTTTGTTTTGTTTTGTTTTAGAGGACAATGTCACTGGCCCTTATATGTGGGATCCGGACCAGGGCTGCTGGCATCCCAAGCCAGCTCTTGCCACTCGGCCGGCCCTGTCAGTTTTCTTTTTTGCTCACATCATAGGGCAATTGCCAGATGGGTATTTGAGAAAATATTAATTATAATCTATTACCTCTTTCAATGTAGCATCTTATTTCTGAATCATTTTTGAGAAATTTAACGTATTTGTAAAAATTTTTAAATCGTGATATGATGGCTACAGAATTAGAAAAATGGTTTTAGTATTTATTTCTATTTCACAAAAAAAAAATGCACTTGACAGAATATTCTACTCTTTGTTTATTTTATGTAGAACTTAATCATAATAGTGCTTGATGAACTGCTAGTGCTGCTTCAGTGAAGCTAAAAATGTCAACCCTCTAGAGTTAACATCATCTAAATAGAAACTGGATCACAAGTAGGACTTCAGTGAGCAATGTTAAGTAGTTAGAAGTCACTTGAGTAGGTTTAAGAAATTAGACTGTACACGACTGACATGGAAGAACTTATGTTTCAAATAAATCAATATTTGATTTTCTGACTATATGTTTTCTAATTTAATAATTTCTGGTCTTATTTACTGTCCCTTTTTCCTCATATTTATTATAACATCTTTTGGGGTTTTTTTTTATTTTATTGGAGAATTGGGGGAGGGGAACAGCACTGGGGAATTGGGGAAGGGCAGACAAGTTGCTGTCCTTTTGTTCTTTAGTCTAGTTGTGGAAGATGTCACTTCACTGGCCCATGTTGGTATTACATTGTGCTCTTCCCGGGTGAGGCAGTCGTTCACCGGCCATTGAATGGCAGCTCACTGCGACTCACGTCAGCTCATGAAAGCTCACGCCAGCTGCCAACGAGCCCCACTGCAGCCTATGCCGTCACCAGCGACTCACGGCAGCCCAGCTCCAGGTGGAGCAGTTGTTCACCATCTTAGCTGTAGAGGGCGTAGCGTCACTGGCCCTCATGTTGGATCCAAACCAGGTCCTGCTGCTTAGAGCTGGCATCCCAAGCCAACTCTTAACCAATGTGCCACTTGGCCGGCCCATATCTGTTCTTATTTTTCAAATTGAATGCTTAGCTTAATGACTTTTAGTCTTTTATGAAATGAGTGTTTAAGGCTGTAAATTTTCCTGTAAGCTGAATCTCATAATTTTGATATGCAGTCTTTTTATTATTGAATTCTAAATATTTTTAATTTTCCATTGTGATTTCTTCTTTGACTCATGAATTATTTCAAAGTATGTTTTAAAATGTATTTTAGTTTTTGTTATTGAATTGTGGCTACTGCACTGTAGTCTGAAATATGGTCTGCATAATATTGATTCTTTGATAACTATAGAGACTTAGTGTTTGGCTTGGTATGTGGTCACTTTGTAAATGTTTCTTTTGTGCATGAAAACCATGTGTATTTTCTTAATTACTTAGCTTAGAGTTCTGCCATATTAGTCAAATTTTCTGTTTCCAAATCAATTTTGTCTTATTTTACAGGTTTAAAAATTTACTGTTTTATTTCATAAATTGGTATCATATTTTCATGGCTCAACTATTTAAAAATATAAAATGTATATGGTGGGACCGGCCAGGTGGCATGGCAGTTAAGAGCTGGCTTGGGACACCAGCGGCCCTGGTTAGGGTCCCACATATGAGGGTCAGTGACACTGCCCTCAAAAAAAATAAAAAATAAAAATAAAACGTATATAGTGAAAACTCTTCCTCCTACAGCATTCTCATCTGCCTAATTTCTAGCCCTTCTACCCCTTAGAAACTGAGGCAGGACACCTAGCCTAGAAAATTGACAACCCCCTCCAGGATACAACTTGAGGTGCTTCACTGGTTACACATTTAACAAGTCACTGCATCTAGTGCCGACAGCTGGAGAAAAATGAGAACCAGTTTTTTAAGCTAGGCTGATCTCTGTAACTGGGACCTGACCTTTAGCTAATTATAATGTCAATATAATCTCATTTACATTCCAGTAACTAGATTCCTATCATGCATCTGATACCATAACAGTTCCAGAGGAACTAAATAAGGAGGAAAAAGTGGGAAACCGAGGGTCCTGCCCAAGGGGAGGAGATTAATATACCATGTCAATCAATGGGATGTCACCAATTCTGTTTTGGGAGGAACAAATACCCCTGATTGTGACTTCCTCCACTCCATACGTTTTCTGAATTCACCTGCACTTTCCTTTTAAGTGTGTACTTTCATTTTCAACAAATCACTTTTACTTTCCTGCATCTGTCTCGCTCTTGAATTCTTTCTTGCATGGAGACAAGAACCCAGTCATCGCTGCTTTGGGTTGAGTCGTCTCCTGGCTATCCCTGTGAGCCTCCCGCGACAAAACCACCAGTATTAGATTTTTGTGTATCCTTCTAGATATATTTTTGTGTACATGCAAGGAGCTCTGAATATATATTCTTGTCCATTTTTCTCCCAATAAAGGGTAGTGTAATATATGTGTATATCTGTATCTTTTTCATTTCATTTAATAGTGTATTTTGAGATCTTCCTGTATCATTATGGAAAGTTTCCTCATTCTTTTTTCCCTCAGCTATATAATTGTCTTTTAAATGGATATACCATCATTTATCTATTTATCCCCCATAAATGTACAATTAGGTTCTTTCCAGTCAGACTGTATAGATCATTATTTCTACATCATTTCCCATATATTCAAGTATATCTATAAGATAAATTATCAGTGTTGTTGAGTCTGAGAATATGTGCACTTGTAATTTTAATAGATATTGCTAAAATTCCCTTTACTGGAGGTTATATCATTTGCACCCCACCAACAATGTATTAAAATGGCTATTTCCCCGCAGCTTTGTCAATTTAGTGCATTATCAAATTATTGGAATTTTGCAAAAATTGTATATTAGTCTAGCTTTAATTTGCTTTTCTCTTACTATGAGTGAAGTTGAATGTTATTTTGCTTTGTTTAAAAGCTGTATTTCCTTGAAATGAACCATCTGTTCATATCGTTTGACCGTTTTTCTATTAATAACTTAATTTTTGTTAGATATATGTTATTGAAAGAAATATGTTAAAATCTTGCAATATGACAGTTTCTTGTTATTCTATCAGTTTTTGCTTTAAATATTTTATATCTTCTTTGTGAATTTTTTTTCGTTATGGTCTATTTGTTTTATTGTTACATAGTGATTTCTTTATCCCTAATGGCTTTTCTTTTTTAAAGGTTTTATTGGGGAATTGGGGAGGGGACCAGCCAAGTTGTTGTTCTTCAATCTTAGTTGTGGAGGGCGCCAGTCACCCTCTGACTTCCCATCAGCAGCTTGTGGCCTCTAAGCTCAAGGTGCTATGTTCAATCTTAGTTGCGGGTGGACATAGCCACCATCCCCATGCAGGAGTCAAACCAGCAGCCTTGTTGTTAAGAGTGCACGTCTATCCTGTGAGCCATCCAGGCGGCAGCTCAGCTGAAGGCGCTGAGTTCAGTCTTAGTTGCAGGTGGGCATAGCCACCTTCCCATGAGGAAGTCAAACCCGGCAACCTTGTTGCTAAGAGCATACGCCCTATCCACTGAGCAATCCGGGTGGCACCTCAGCTCAAGGTTCTGAGTTCAATCCTTAGTTGCTGGTAGGCATAGCCCACCATTAAACAGGCAATCTTGTTGTTACACCAGCTGAGTCATCCTGCCACCTGTTGGCAGCTCAGCAACAGCTCAGCTAGGGCACAAAGTTCACTGGCTAATGTGGGAATCAAACCAAGCAGCCCTGTTGCGCTCTAAGCCAACTCTTAACCAACTGAGCCGTTTGGCTGGCCCCCCAATGGCTTTTGCTTTCATTTGTCTTAAGTTAATATATTACAGTGGCTTTCTTATGGTTAGTATTTGGTGTATCTTTTCCTGTTCTTTTACCTTAAATATTTCTGTGTTCTTTTGGTTTAGGTATCTCTCTTGTTAGTAGCATAAAGCTGGATTTTCTTTTTTATCCAGTATGTTTTCTTTTTCCTTTTTTTTTTTTTGGGGGGGGTCAAACAGTGTTTATTGAATGTAAAGTAACCCCAGCCCCAAGGGGAAGAAAGTTCCAAGGAGAACAGAGAATAATACCGATTAAATACCCACCTGTGCGCTCTCTCTCTCTCTCTCTCTCTCTCTCTCTCTCTCTCTCTCTCTCTCTCTCTCTCTCTCTCTCTCTCGCACACGCACACCACATACATACCCAAGGTCTAACAGTGACAAATCAAACACCTGCTTCCTCCAGCCTGAGTAGTGGCTGTTAGGAGGTGGTTCAGAGGTGGGATTCCAGGATGGGTTCTAACAGCAGCAGCCTTGTCCCTCCCTGCCCCCTGCCCTCCCCCAGGGAGCTGGGATGCCTAGGAAGTGGGTGGCAACTCTTCCCCGCTCTGCCACAGACGCTTCTTGGCTCGGATCTCATTCATGGCCTCTTCAATGGAGCGTGTGTCCCTCTTGTTGGCCACAGGCACACAGCCATAGGTCTTGTTGGCCTGTAGCATATGGGCCGCATCCTTGGCTGCCCCCTTGCCAATGAGGTGGCTGTACTTGTCCTTGTAGTCACTGGCAGGGCTCACCACCGTGGGTCCCTGCTGGGCTGCCTCCTCCTCCTGCCGCTGGGCCAGCTCCTTCAGCTTCCGTTTCTCCTCAGCCTTCTGGGGGTCCCACTCTTCACCACGACGATAGGAGTCCAGCTCTTCATCTGAGGGTGCAAACTCCTTTTTGAAGATCATGATATAGCGACACTCATCATCTTCCCCGAAGGAGAAGGATGTTAGGCCAGCCACTTCTACCACATCGTGTAGTATGCTCCTCTCTATCTTGTTCATCGGCTGAAACTTTTTCTTGATCTGCCCACTGTCTTGGATGAAATCTGACACCTCTTTTTCCATCCTTTTACGAAACTCCACTTTCTGTTGTTTCTCTTGCTCTTGTAGTTTCTTCAGGCGGGCAGCCTGTTCTCGGGCCTTGCGCCGAGTCTCCTGGTCACCGAGGCTGGGTGGCTTCTCCATAGAGCTCAGGATGGAGCCCAGTAGGTCCGCCATCTTGGGAGTGACTGAGAGGGGGCGGTGCCTTTTCTTTTAACTAGAGCATTTAGTTGTTTATGTTTATTGCAATAACTGATATATTTGATTCATTTCTACTGTCTTTGTATTCCTTTTTTTTTTTCTTCCAACAAGGGCCTATTAGTGGTTAACTCTCAGTCTTTAGAAGGGCCGGCCAAGTGGCTCGTTGGTTAAGAGTTGGCTTGGGAGCGCAAGCTCTGAGCAGCAGGGCTGCCGGTTTGGATCCCACATGGGCCCGTGACTCTGTGCCCTCTACAGCTAAGATGGTGAACAACCTGGTGCTGGGATGCTGTGAGTTCCGAGGACAGCATAGCTGCAGTCCCTGCTGCAATGGGCTGCCATAGGCTACAGTGAGTGGCCGGCAGCCATCGTGAGCGGATGGCAGCCAGTGTGAGCTGCCGGCAGCCAGTGTGAGCTGCCTAAAGCTGCTGTGAGCGGCTGTCCAGAGGCTGGCGGCCAATCTGCCTCACCTGAGAAGAGTGCAATGATGATACCAACATGGGCCAGTGAAGCAATGTCCTCCACAACTAGACTGAAGAATAAAAGGACAGCAACTTGTTTGTTCCCTGTTCCCGATTCCCCAGTGCTGTTCCCCTCCCCCAATTCCCCAATAAAATCTTAAAAAAAAAAAAAATTTTTCAAAAAGCACAGTGGCCTACCACAACAGAAGTATATTTCTCACTTACGTAACAAGTCACATAGTTGTAACATTGGGCACAGTCTTCTATAATGATGTTCTGATCCAGGCTTCCTCTACTTTGAGCTCTACCACCCCTTTAGATGTTGAGTTCCCTGCTGGGATCCCTGCATTTGCCAGCCAGCAGGTGAGAGAAGAAAAAAAAGTAGAAAACCATGTGTTGTAAGGGGCTTTTATAGGCCAAATCTGGAAGTGACATAGATCACTTCTACCACATTCCATAGGCCAGACTCAGTGGTTGCCTCTAACTGTAAGGAAGGCTGGGAAATGTGACTAAGTGCCCTGAGGAAAGAGAAATGGATTTTGTGAAAAATTACTAGCCTCACCCATTCATGATTTGATTACAACGTTTTGCATAATCCAGCCCTTGAATGTGCACTTCACCTTGCATTACTCAACTTCTCTTCTTGCGTTATTCTTTTCCTTTTCTCTACAGGCTCTAATTGCATTAGGCTCCTACCAGTTTCTCAGCTGTGGCATATGTCCCTTCCGTTTCACAACCTTTAGTGACCCTCCCCTGAAATGCTTTACGTTCCTTCCCCATGTACTTCTTGCCTTCTCATCTTTCAGATCTTAATAAAACCAGTCAGTTTATCTTGTTACATGTGCTCATATCCCTGTATCTTATATGTCCCCTGTATTTAACTTCACACCTTTACCTCTGTTTATAATACAGCTCCATAGTCCCTTATCATTTTTTGAAATCTAGAAACATTGAACCACCAAACTTGTTTTATCTTTATAAATTTGCAACAAACTTGTTTGGTGGAAAAAACTTTACCGAAATTGATGTGAATTTATCGATAGTTTTTTTTGTTTTGTTTTGTTTTAGAGGGCAGTGTTACTGGCCCTTATATGTGGGATCCGAACCAGGGCCGCTGGCTTCCCAAGCCAGCTGTTAACCAACGTGCCACTTGGCCAGCCCTATCAATAGTTTTTAACCCATTTGATAACTATTCATATGATTTGCTGCAGAATATTAATAGGCTTGATTATGGAGTGCTGTCCTAGAATATTGCAATTATATTTTGAATTTGGAAACATCTGACCCAAATGTTTTAGATAACGGATTGTGGACCTGTATTATATCCCTATGGATGATTATTTATTTAATGTATCTCTCTCCCACTAGACCATAAGGTCCTTGAAGTCAGAAACCCAAGTGTAATAAATTGTATAAATTCAGTATATCATAAAATAAAAAAGTACTGAATATAGTAGTATATTGATTGGCTTAAGGATTTTCTCATTGTTTTACTTATTTCAGGTGATTCATTGGAAAAATTCCCTATCTCTAGAAATTGTCAGCTTGGTCCACAACGCCAGAAGTTTAACTCCCCGAAGCCTCTCTCCATGTCACAGCTGAAGCAATGGAAACATTTTTCTGGAGATCATTTAAATCTTACAGATCCTTTTCTTGAAGGAATAAGAGAAAATGTGTCATTTGTTTTTCAGAATATAACCAATCAAACTGCTCTATAATGAAAGACTACTTCATGACATTCCCTTGTTTCCCCTTTAAAAAAAAATAACATACTAATTGAATGTAATTTTTGAAAACTAATATAGTTATTTAAATAATAATAAATTTTGTTGCAGAGTGTATCATAATTTTGATACACAGCCAAAATTGTTGGAGTTGTTCGTTTCCATGTATTAAATGTTAAATATTAAAGACATACTTACATAATCGTTTATTATTCATTCCATAATTAATGCACTTTTTCAAGTACCTACTAAGGAACTTTCATAAGGAATATAAAAAGAAAAATACTTGTCTTGGGGAAATCTAATATGATTAGGAATATTAAACAGATGTGTGAAATAATTGAAAAGGTGATAAATTTAAACTATAGCTCAAGGGAGAAAGAGAATCAGAAGCTAGAATTGCAGATGCTGAAGATGTTGGAGGAAATACTTGCTGCAGGGCAGTTTGAGTGCGAATGGTCAGTAGATTGGGGCAGGAAAGGAAGGATGATGGGACAATTCAGAGCACTGGTTCCTTGTCTTGAGATCTCAGATTCATGGGACACTGGAATGCAGTCTATAAAGTTATGTCCAACAAACATTATTTGTACATTGAATAAATGTTCAACTACCACAATGTCAAGGGGTGCCTATGGTAACTTTTGACATTAAGAAGAGTTTTAATGCACAAAGCAAACGGTAGAAGACTGAAGTCAACAAAGGAAAAGGAGTTACTTATTTTCCAATTTGTGTTTCTGTAATCAGCTTTTGCCTTATTTAGGAAAATTTCTTCTGGACTGAATATTGTTTTGAGGTATTGAGTAAATACTCAATTATGTATCATCAAATCAGAGTTCTTTAGATTTATAGTGCCATATCTGGGCAGTTGTACATCTAGAATTCATGAACAGGCAGTTAGGGACCAAATTTGTCAGTGAGGAAGTAGTCAACTAATAACAGGCAAAAAATGGTGTTTCTTGGCCTTATGTATAGACCCCATATATGAGATTTTATGTGTAAAACTTTTAATATCTGTCTTGCATCATATTATTCATTGGTGTAAAATCCTTAAAAAATACAATAAGGGCCTAGCAACTTTATTGTCTATCTTAACTGTAGTGAATGCTAGAGTGTGCTGCCCAGATTGCCTCCTTCAGGACCCAGGTACGTATTCCCCAGCTGCTTGAGACCACTCATAGCAAAATCCCTCCCTAATAGTCACCCTCAGCTAAAAGGAGCTACCTCACCCAATGTTCACTCCCTTTCAGGGTGGCTGGCAGAGTGATTTGTTGATGCAGGGTGGCCCAGCCCCCTTACCATAATTCAGGACAACTCTAAAGGACCATTCCAACTTCAGAACTCCTCATTGAGGCCTTTGTTGCAGCTTCATTACAGTTCAGATTCTCTCTCTGTCCAGTCCTGCTTCCCTCGCCCCCTTACAGATGTTCTGAGAGCACTTCCCAACAAACTCTCTGCATGCAAATCTGCCTCAGTCTCTTTTCCAGGGAACCTGACCTAAGACTCTATCCACAGGGGTATCACTGAGGAAAAGCATTTCAATAATTATAATTGATGGCATTCAATAAATACTTTTGGCAGAAAAATCATTTAATGGAATGAGCTGATAACATGAAACTTTTTTTAAAAGTATAAGTTTGTTTTATACCACATTTAAAAATTAATTACAGTAATACCTTGGTTTACAAGCATAATTCCAGAAGTAAACTACTTGTATTGCAAGACATTGCTCATTTACCAAGTTAAAATGTATCAGAAATGTTTGCTCATCTTGCAGAATACTCACAGACCACATTACCTGCAATCCAAGGTTTTATTGTACGCCAAAAAGAATTACTGCTTGTATTATACATTCATAATGTGTAACCATCACCACTACCCATTTTCAGAAGAGTTCTCCCTTTCCCACATCCTGGTTACTGTTAACCCAGAGCTGTTGTCCTCCATTCCCCAGCACTCAAGGCATCTATTCCAATGACTCCCTGGTTGACAAATGCAATGAACTCTCTTCAGTCTCTATCTTGGCTTTTGTTCACATTAGGCATTGGTGAACACTTCCTTTTTGAAACTCTTGCCTTCCTTATTTTGATTAGATGATTAAATTAATTTGTTATTCCACAAATATTTGTTGATTAGTATATGTCAGACATTATCCTAATAATCATGCATACAACAATGAATAAATCAGGCAATGTTTCTACCCTCATGGTGCTTCTATTCTAGCACACAGATAATAATATATGTAATATGGCAATGCTGGTAAGTGCTATGAAGAAAAATAAACATAATGAGAGAGATCTTAAAGTGGAGATGGTGATTGCTCTCTATATAGGGTGGATGTATGCAGAGACCTGAAAAAAAAGTGAGGGACAGAGAATCATGACATTCTCTTGGAAAATGTGCCAGACAGAAGGAACCTCAAGTGCAAAGGTCTTGAGACAGGTGAAGAAATGGTTGTCATGTTTGAGAAACAGCCAGGGGCCATTGTGGAGAGATTAAGAAGAGTGGTGAGAGATAGAGTCAAAGAGGTGATAGTGGTAGAAGAGATCAAATGGTACAGGGCACTAAAGACCATTTTGAGAGCTTTAGCTCTTACTCTGAGGGAGGTGGGAAACCACTGGAATTTCTGATCCCAGAAAGGTGAGGAAAGACATGATATGAACTGCTCTGTGATGAGAACAGAGTGGTTGAACATGGAGTGGAAGCAAGAGATGAGTTAGGAGGCTATTGAAATAATCCAGCTAAAAGGTGATGGTTTTGAGACCATGTGGTCGCTGTGAAGTGTTAACGAGTGGTTGGATTCTGGATATTTTTGAAGGCAGAGCCAACAAGGTTTCCAAATGGATTGAATGTAGGGTATGAGAAAAAAGAATGATTTTTGGTCTGTACTAAAGGAGGAAATGTATTGCCAGTTACTGAGATGGCAAGATAGAGAAGTTTATGGGGGAAAATCAGAAGTTCAATTTTGATTATGTCAAGTTTGATAGATTTGTTAGATATCCAGTGGAGATGTCAAATAAGCAGTTTGAAGTTTGATCTTCGAGTTGAGTTCAGAAGCATTGGTCAAGGCTGGAGATAAATTTGATATTTGTCACCATATTGATGGTCATGAGAGTAGATGATATTACCTAGATAGTAAGTGTAGGTAGAAAAGATATAACAACTAAATATTATAGTGATAAAAATAATAATGGCTAACATTAAGTGCTCATTACTGTGTTCTACATGCTAAGTGCTTTGCATGTGTTAGCAACCTATGAGATAGGGTTAGTATTGACTTATATGCCCACCTGTTCAATTACATGTCCAAGAGTAGTTGTGAAAGTTAAACAATGTATGGGTAGTGAGATAAAGAAATATTATCTTGACTGCTTTGTTGACCAAAAAAAAAAGGGGTGGGGTACTATGCAAAGTAACCTCACAGGGTGCTCTGACCATAAATTCCTAACTGGGCAGATCATGGTGGGTAGTCACTCTCCAGGTATATAATTCTTTAGTAAAAGGTTTATCTTTCTTTCCCTTAAGCAAGTCCTGTCCATCGTTTCTGTGCATCTGGTTAACACAGCTTTGACATAACCACCCTCAAGAGAGCACATAATCTTATTAACTCTCCTGTAATCCAATCCCTGCCTTGCTTTCTCTCACCTCCATGTAATATTCCTTACTTTCCCTCATTAATTTCAAATACATAAAAGAAAGTGCAAAACTCATTCATCAGAGCATTTGAGATCTTGCTCCTTGGAGTGTGCCATCACTTTGGCTCAAATAAATGTATAAAAATGCTCCACAGCATTGGACATTTCTTACACGGACAGCTTATATCAGAATTCCTGTTAGTCTTTATTTGGAAAAACACCCTATTAAAACTTGGATGAGCCTCTCAAGACCTTGGGTATTTGTTGCTGAAAAGTGTAATGGAGGGATAAATTTTTGAAAATTTAAAAGCAATCTGAGAGAGGAAAGTAAGGAGAGAAAAAAAGGAGAATGTGGAGGTTGGCATTGAGTTAGATGAGAGACCAGTGATGGGAACCGAAGGAGGATATTTGAATAACAATTATTCTCCATCTAATTGTTTGCTAAATAGTGTGGGAAGTCACCCTTCATCTCTACCCTACCCTGAAGTCTTGCCAGAATTTCTAGAGGCTGAGATTCCTGAGGGAATTCATGTGACATGGTACAAATGCAGCATATGTGTCATGAGAGTACAGAAGCGGAGAATCATAGATGATGGTAATTCCTTGGGAATTGAGAAAAGCCTTGGACTTGGACAGGCCAGAGATGTGTGGGGGTTCAAACTTGTTTAATCCAGATATAAAAGGCACCCAGATCACATCTGGGTTGCATATAAAAAGCACCTTTTCCATGGTAGATGCTCAATTTATAAGAATTCCCTTTTTTTTTTTCCACCTTGCCTGTGTTCCTTGTTCATAGTCCTGCTATGTAGCACTTAATATATTTTCTGTAACTGTTTATTTACCTGGCTCCCACTTCCACTAGGTTGAATTCTTTGAGGACAGGAATTGCATCTTATTCATGCTAGGACCTCGTAGGGTCCCTGCACAACGGCTACTTTTAAATAAGAATGAACGAATGAATGAATGAAAAGTATTTCACTGCTTTTTCTTCCTTAATTTCCTTGATTGGCTTCTTGCTCATAGATCTGAGTTTCAGCATATTTATTAAGCCAATTGCTGAGCATGGAGCTGTGCTTCACAAACTGATGAAAGCAGAGCCAGCAGTTTTTTCTTGCCTTCTGGCAGCATACAGACTTCCTTCTTTGCTTCCCTGATCTCTATCAATCTGCTGCATAAGCTGACAAAAGCTGTCAGTGAGATGAGTGTTATTTAAGTCACATATATAATTCATTTCAGATTACAAAAATACACCTTTGACATCTTCACTTGAAAATGTTCTTGCTCTAGGTGACAATATAAATACATTTAATCATGTTCTCATTAGAACTGAATCACCAATGATGAATTAAAATCTGAGCAATTCTGCTCTGCAGAATTCAACTTCCCGGCAGCCTATCTAACCAACAGGGAGTATGATAAAGGAGCAAGTCAAAAAACCCTGCTATCATTTTGTCTGAATGGTGCAGTCATGGCCTATGTCACATTACCTGGGCAACTTAGTATAATAATATTGTGTTGGCAATATTGAAATTCTGTGACTTGCAGCAAACAATATGTAGAATCAGCAGATGGCAGTGTTTCTCTGAGTTGGTCCCAAATTAATTTATTGGATCCTAGAAGGGTTTATAGACATGCTATTTTTGTTGTTAAAGGAAGGGCTCAACAAAGGAATATTATTTTTTCTTACTTTATATGATTCCGGTTTTTGTTTAGACTAGTTTCCTGTGGCACCCTTCCATAGCTGGCCTGTGTTCTTAGCTTTAAGCCATTATAAATCTTTCATCCCTAAGATCCATTGTTATCCACAAAATCAATACCAATTCAGAATACAGTTTTCATGATAAACTGAAAAAACCCTACTGACAGAGACAGAATGATTTGTTGGAGTTTGTTATACTTACTTGAAAACCTAAAGTGTAATTTAATCTTTTTTTTTTTTTTAAGATTTTATTGGAGAATTGGGGAAGGCAACAAACAAGTTGTTGTCCTATTGTTCTTCAGTCTAGTTGTGAAGGACGCCTCTTCACTGGCCCATGTTGGTATTGTGATCATTGCACTCTTCCCGGGTGAGGCAGATAGGTCGTCGGCCATTGGACGGCTGCTCACGGCAAATCACAGCAGCTCACATCAGCTGTCGGCCACTCACGGTAGCTTCTGGCAGCCCACTGCAGCCCCAATGCAGCCTATGCCATCGCCAACGGCTCACAGAAGCCCAGCTCCAAGTTGAGCTGTTGTTCACCATCTTAGCTGTAGAGGGCACAGCATAACTGGACCATGTGGGATCTGAACCAGCGGCCCCGCTGCTCAGAGCTCTCGGCTCCCAAGCCAACTCTTAACCAACGAGCCACTCGGCCGGCCCTATAATTTAATCTTTATATATATTTTTAGATTTATAAAAAATTATAAATCTCTTTTTGAGTAAGAAGATACAATGAAAATCCAACAAAACAGACCAAAACTATATCTTTATTTTTATTTTTTTGAGGAAATAGCAAATACTGAAGATATTTTCTGAGTAGTTTTAAATATGTATGACACAACAGGTAGGGGACATAGCACGGGGTGCAAATGCAAGCACATTTCAACATATTATCCCTTATCCTTGCTGTTATTTTTATTTTTATCTTGGTGAAAATATTTGGTATACACATACATGTTTATACTGTCACAGAACAATAAAAATGATATTTGAAAATTGATGCAGTTGGTTTCATTGTATCACCATTTCTGTCCAAATTGCTCAGGTTGACAAACTCACAAGACACAATAGGCTGAATCCAGCTTTAGGTTCATTTATCTTTTAAAAAGCATACGGGACAGGCAATAAGAAAGCATGTATTGCAAAAGCAGAGCAGATGTTTCATGATTATAGGCAAAGCTTCCATATGTCCCAGCCACCCTGCAGTTGAGATACATGTGATTATCCAACACAAGATGTGTGGGGATGGCAATCTCGGTGGGAGCCACCAGCTCAGGGGAGCTTCAGCCTCTATACCTTGCTAAGGTTTGGAAATAAAATATAGAGGCCACATATCCCTTTCAGTATTGATAACAGCTTACTTGATGGACTTGGCTTGAGGTCTGTTACTCAAGTGGGCTTAATACTGAACTCTGTTCAGCCCACTAGGAAATGCTGCCCGGGTGAGTTTTATGATGTGTGAGGCACAGAAAAAAGATTGTGCTTTCTATAAACAGGCTCAAGGCTCCTTCCCAGGAGGAAAGAGGTGGAGATATTTCCTTTTATTTTCATTTTTTAAGGTAAACTTCACATAACAAATCTCACCTTTAAAAAAATAACTTATTGAGGTGAAATTTACATAATATGGTATTAATCATTTTAAAGTGAACAATTTAGTGAAATTTAGTATACTCACAATGTTGCCTAACCATCACCACTATCTTATTCTAGAGTATTTTCATCACCACAAAAAGAAACCCCATGCTTGTAAGTATTTACTCCCAGTGCTGGGGTAGACTGTTACTAACTTGGTCCATTTCATCTTCTGCTCTAAATCACTGTCAAGGGAAAGGGGGTGACTGAACATTTGGGGTCCTGGAGAGGTTATTCCTTAGGGCCATGGAAGGAGGGTAGGAATGGGGAGTGATGGTGTGCTGAGCAAGTTTTCCAGTTTGACTTGACTCTGGCAATTCATTCCACCTCCCAGTGGTCAACAAACAGAAATTCCGGTGGCTTCTAGTGTAGGTCTATTTTAGCTCTCCATTTGTCATCTATATCTATATATCTATCATCTATCTTGTTTATCTTATTTTTAAGGGATTGACTCATGTGACTGTGGGAGCTGGCAGGTCCGAAATCTGTAGAGCAAGCCAGTGGCATGGAAAAGCAGTCAATTTCTATGTTGCAGTTTTTGTTTTTGTTTTTAATTGGAGAATTGGGGAAGGAGAACCAGCCAAGTTGTTGCTCTTCAATCTTAGTTGTGAAGGATGCCCATCGACAGCTTGTGGCCTCCAAGCTCAAAGTGCTGGTTGCAATCTTATTTGCAGGTAGGCATAACCACCATCCCATGCAGGAGTTGAACCAGCAGCCTCATTGTTAAGAGCGCATGTTCTATCCACTGAGTTATCAGGACGGCAGCTCAGCTCAAGGTGTCGAGTTCAGTCTTAGATGTAGGTGTACATAGCCCACCATAGAACAGGCAGTCTTGTTGTTAGGAGCACATGCTCTCACCAGCTGAGCCATCCTGCCACCTGTTGGCAGCTCAGCGGCAGCTCAGCTCAGACACTGTCACTGGCCCATGTGAGAGTTGAACCGGCAGCCTCTGAATGTTGCTCTGAGCTCGAGCTCTTAAGCTAACTCTTAACCAACTGAGCCACTGCCAACCCACTATGTTGCAGTTTTGAGGAAGACTTCCTTCTTCTTTAGGGAACTTCAGGTTTTTGCTCTTAAGGCCATTAGTCCACCCACAATATGGAGGGTAATCTTTACTTAAAGTCAGATGGTTATAAATGTTAATCATATCTAAAAAATACCTTCATAGCAACCTCTAGACTAGTGTTTGACTAAACTACTGGGCACCATAGCTTAGCCAAGTTGATACAAAATTAACCATCATATCATTCATTCTTATCTTATTTATCTTTAGTTAATAGCACCAGTGTAGTATTTATTGTGTGCCAGCGACTTTTTATAAGTGCTTTTAAATATGAATTCATTTCACGTACTTATGCTTATTAATGGGGATGCATTATATATGTACATGAATAAAAATCTCAGTGTATGAATATAGATCATGACTTATTAAGTTGTTCCCTAAATCTGTGTCCTCCCAAATTTATTTTCTGTTCTGTTCACCTTTAATCACTTTACTCTTTAATTTGGACTTACCCATCTGAGTGTCCTTTTCCTGGGCTGCACTTTCCCCTGCTCCTATATTCCTAGCCTATTTGCTGCCAACCTGTGTCTGTGATTGTCAGAGAATTTAAAATAGTGGGCTAAAATGAATAAGAAGTTTATTTCTGAAGTAAATGTTAGCATCGGCAGTCCAGACAGGTGTGGAAATGTCAGTCATCAAGGACCCAGGCTCCCAGCTTGCTGTTGCTCCTCTGTTGCTTCAATGCAACTTCCACCTGTAGTCCAGACTGGCTATAGCCATCGTCTCCACATTTAAGCAGAAGAGGACAAGCCACTTTCATTTCTATTTCATTGGCTAGAACTAGTCATATGCCAAGGCGGATATATTTTTGACAAGTGTATCCATCAGATAAGTTATTCCTTCTTCCAAGGTCTGTGGTGAATAAAGGAGCAAAGGGAGGCCAGGAGTTACATGAATTGAGCTTTCTTCACTGGAGAGGTGGGGAAGAGCACATGCCCCTAACACTGGGCAGTCAGCCCAATCTTAATGAGCCTCAACAGATGTAGACCTTTCGCTAGACAACTGAGGATGATGGGGAGTGTGGTACCCAGTAAGTTTTGAAAAAGTTTATAAGAAGGCTTTGTAAAGAAGGCTGCTGTATATATAGCCTAAGATATTTTTTTTTAGGCATTGTTGAATTTATTTACAAGTTTTGGATGGCTTGTGGTTATTTAAATGACTGCTATTTAATCTGTCATAACGAGAGCAGCCATAATGCTAATAGCCTGTGGCTTATATCAACACTTGGAAATGTTAACACAGTAATGACTATTTTCTAGTGTTAGCAATAACCATTGCAATAGGGTGTCACGTTAACCTTTATTCTCTGAATCCTGTTCATATTTTAAAATTCAATCACTGGCAAAGTAGGCATTGCCAGCTTTATTATATGAAACCAGCTGCTATCATCAACCATCAAGAAGCCTTGTGTTTTCTTCATGAGTCCTCATTAACATGGGCAGGATGGAAATGTAGCCGTATTTTCCCCCAGTGTTGGCTTTCGAAATCAGTTTCTAATTCAGGTACTAGCAAAAGAGACATCACTAAGCCTGCTGTGGGTGATGCTTTTACTTTTTTCCTCACCTTTAAGCTCTCTACTATTCAGAGGCAAAGCTAAGATAGCTCATGGGTAAATCAGGGTCCATACGCTGTGAGGAGGGGCCCATGACTCTGACATCCTAGCTGGAATAAGGGACTTTGCTCATCCCACAGAGCAGCCACTGTTGTGCTCACTCAAAGTCAATGAGAAGTTCCTGAAGATGAGATTAGGGAAAGTAGGAGGAGGGGGCAAGTGTAAGAAAGCAAGAGGGAGGTGATTGGCATGCGGTCAAAGTCCTTATTCAGATCTCAGTCCATGGGCTTATTCATAAGACCAGGCTATGGGTGCTCTCAACTTTTGGCTAAATCCCTCAGTGCTTGAGATGCCTGTAGAAATCCCATGACAATGACCAGGTGATGGAGCCATAATATTTGATACTGGGGCATCCATTTTTATTTATTTATTTTTTTTGAGGGCAGTGTCACTGGCCCTCATATGTGGGACCGAACCGGGGCTGCTGGCTTCCCAAACCAGCGCTTAACCACCGAGCCACTCGGCCGGCCCTGGAGCATCCATTTTTAATCATTTGGTAATTTTGCTCTTAACCACCAAAGGAAAAAAATTACCACCTTTTCCCTCCACACCTCATTCTTCCCTCACTGAGAGTGTAAGTCAAAGTCCTAACAATGGATTATAGACCAACATTATCTTTATGACCCCACCTCACCCTGACTCTGTTCCCACTATTCCTCTTGCTGTTCCTGGATGCTATACATACAGCTATCCTGGTGCCCTGGGGCCTGCCCATAGTGTGTAGATGCTTAGCGACTTGTTGGGAACTTGAAGGAAGTAGTGGCCAATGACGAGTAACATTTCTATGGAAACAGGAGGAATGTGGGACAGGAAAAGGCTGTTGGATGTGTACCAAGACTTATTTGTAGTAAAGGCATTAAAAATGGCTGTTGTGGTCAGCTACACATATTGTCATATTTTCTCTGCGTCACAGTTATAGGTGTGATTATGCCCTTAAATGTAATTAGGAAAGAACCGCATGATTGAGAGGGTTGAGCAGATGCCAAAGAGCATTGATGTCCACTTTTTACCCATACACTAGGACACAGCTATGGAGAACCAGAGCCTTTTTTCATTTCTTTTTCTTTCTTTCTTTCTTTCTTTCTTTCTTTCTTTCTTTCTTTCTTTCTTTCTTTCTTTCTTTCTTCCTTCCTTCCTTCCTTCCTTCCTTCCTTCCTTTCTTCCTTCCTTCCTTCCTTTCTTTCTTTCTTTCTTTCTTTCTTTCTTTCTTTCTTTCTTTCTTTCTTTCTTTCTTTCTTTCTTTCCTTCCTTCCTTCCTTCCTTCCTTCCTTCCTTCCTTTCTTTCTTTCTTTTTTTTTTTTTTTAAGATTTTTTAAATTGGGGAATGGGGGAAGGAACAGCGTTGGGGAATCCGGGAAAGGGAATAGACAAGTTGCTGTCCTTTTGTTCTTCAGTCTAGTTGTGGAGGACATCTCTTCACTGGCCCATGTTGATATTGTGATCATTGCACTCTTCCCGGCTGATGGGTCGCTGGCCTTTGGGCGGCTGCTCACGGAGGCTCATGGCAGCTCACGCATCTGAACCAGCCACCCTGCTGCTCACAGCTCACGCTCCTAAGTCAACTCTTAACCAATGAGACACTCAGCCAGCCCGAGAACCAGAGCCTTTCAAAAACATAATGAGCAGTAAAGAAGGCTCTGGCACCTGGGAATAGGATCAATAACCAGAGTTTTCTACCATTTGCTAATGATCCATGACCCTTTATAAATCTCTCTAGTCTAACATAGTTTGAGTTGCAAACTCTGTAAATTCCCCCCTCATCCTGGAACTCACTTAATCTCCAGTATTTAGTTTCCATGCAGTAAGTTAACCTCCAAAGTGTGGGAAAATCTTTGGAGATCTTTGGATAGAAAGCATTTGCAGACATAGAAATAATTAACATAATTTAACATTTGATGAAACAGCAAGTTGTGAATGCTTACTGTTCAAATAGAAAAGGAGATAGAATAAAAATCTCATTATAGGATAATGTTATAGGACAATGTTTTAAAGATACCTATATGAGATTTATCATTGAGGCACAAACACCCCACTCACACTCTCTGTAGCAAAATAGACCTTTGTTGGCATTCTGGTCTTCCCATTTTGACTCCATGAAGGAAATTACATGTACTTGATTCTTATGAGAAATATTACCATGAAAACACCATTTCTGTCATCCATTAGGAAGAAAGCTGTTATCAGGTGTTAGAGAGATGTCCAGTGGACCTAATGATGCATATAATTTTGGGTTTATGAAGTACTTCACTTTTAATAAAAGATGTTTGCACACTTTTGTGCATATCCCAAGGGAATCAGAGCCTTAATAGTAACTGGACAAATATCAGTATGATGGCAGAGCTCTGACTTGAGAATCAGCAGTCTTGAGGTTCTAGCCAGAGCTCTCCCATTGATTTGGCTTCTGATTGTATGGAAATCACTTAATTTTTGCACTTTCTTTTCTTTTTTTTTTTTTTAAAGATTTTATTGGGGAATTGGCAGAGGGGAACAGCGTTGGGGAATCGGGGAAGGGGAACAGACAAGTTGCTGTCTTTTTGTTCTTCAGTTTAATTGCGGAGGATGTTGCTTCACTGTTGGTATCATCATTGCGCTCTTCCCGGATGAGGCAGATCGGTCGCTGGCCTCTGGATGTCGCTCACCGCGGCTATTGGCAGCTCACTCTTGGCTGCCAGCCGCTCACGCTGGCTGCGGGCCACTCACTGTAGCCTATGGCAGCCCACTGCAGCAGGGGCTGCAGCCTACACCACCTCCGGGGCTCGCACAGCCCAGCTCCAGGTGGAGCTGTTGTTAGCTGTAGAGGGCAGTGTCACTGGCCCTCACGTGGGATCCGAACCGGGGCCCCTGGCATCCCAAAACCAGCGCTTAACCAATGCGCCACTCGGCCGGCCCTGCACTTTCTTGTAATAATAATAATAATAATAAATTATTTATTGAATGCTTTTGTTACATTTATTGAGTGCTTACTATGTGCCAGACATTTTGCTACATGCTATATATTCATTATTTCATTTGTTCCTTTTGATAATCCAAGATGTACATATTATTATACCCATTTTACTGGGAGAAAACTTAGGCCAAGACAAGCTAACTACTTCTCAAGAGCACAATGCTGGTTAGCGGTAGAAGCTGGATCTAGTCTTAGTTGATGTGGCTTTAACACTCACTTGTATGTACTAGCCCTAAACTTGCAAGCTAGATGAAAATTTATGGAATATATTGTAATAGTCAACCAGTGTGATGGGCTGTGGACTTCTTCCTTTTATGCCAGGGCCACTTGTTCTCAAAATAAGATACATATACCAGAAAATGATCTAAAAAAAAAGCAAGAATTATGGGGGCTTATGAAGAAAAATGAAAGTAGGAATAGAATACAAGGAAAAAGATTAGATCTATTTCTAAAAGGAAAAAAAGATTATAGTAGATTTTTTAAAAAAGTAATTGTTACTGAGAAAACCAATGAAAGGGATTTGTTATTTTATCTAATTTGTCCTGATTAAAAAATTTGGTGGGCAAGAAATATCTATAGATAAATTGGAAACAGAACAAAATAAAAAACAAACAGGAAAATATCATTTTGTGAAAATGACCTGCTGGTGGCAGCAACAGATCACAATTGTCCCTAATCACATTAGAAATTCTAGGCACATCTTAAGGCACAGAGCTTCCTGTTTTTATGAGATTTCAAATCACAGGCTGCTGTTATAATAGCTATAAAAATAGGTAAATCATTGTAGCTATCAATATGACTGACAGGATTATTTTCAAGAACATTATATATTACCAGAGTTTTACACTTATTTTTTTCCCCCAAGGGTTGTGGGGTTAGGCAGAGTAGGTATTAAATTATTAATTAAATGAAAAGTAAGCAAATCTTTAAAAAAATTGATGGAATAGACTGTTGAAAGCATAACACCTTAGTTATTAACTTCTGACTTTGTTGTAACATAAATATTGGCATAATAAACTGACTTTTGCACAGAAAGAAATATTTGTTGTTTTACTGAGAATGTGTTGAGATTTTTTTGTCTCTTTCATAAACATTACTAAGGAATTCTTTGACTGTTAGATGGCTTTGAAAACTTGGAAATATTATGTTTATTACATAAGTAGTAGAAAGTAAATGAATGTTCTTCTGATTGCTCTACTTATGCCCAAGGAGGTGCTTATAAAAAGAAATTATAAATTTCTACAGTTTCTGAGCTTTGATGAAGGCCAGCCTCAGGTCACAGGAGGAACTGTCTCACACCCAAGCAGTGTCCTTGGAGACCCAGGTGTAGAAGGTTCAGATAGTCACATAGTGATGCTTTGACCTGGATGTTGCTTTCTCTCTAGGTGGCGTAGCCCAAAGGCCTCCCTACCTCTGAGCTTCTTTTCTGATTTTAGAGTGCTGCTAAAGAAGAGGAGATAAAAGAGCCACACTTTTTTTTTAAATTAAAGTTTATTGGGGTGACAGCGGTTAGTAAAGTTATATAGGTTTCAAGTGTACAATTATGTAATACATCATGTATATATCACATTGTGTGTTCACTTCCTGGAGTCAGTTCTCCTTCCATCATCATGCATTTGACCCCATTTACCATCACCTACCATCCCTCTCCCCCCTTACCCTCTGGTAATCACTAAATTATTGTCTATGAGTTTTTGTTTCTTTATTTGTTTGGCTTGTTCCTTTGTTGCTTTCAATTTTATATCCCACTCATCAGTGAAATCATATGGTTCTCGACTTTTTCTGTGTGACTTATTTTGCTTAGCATAATAACCTCAAGATCAATCCATGTTATCTTAAATGGCACTATGAGATCTGACAAGTTTGCAAACTTGTTGCAGTGATGTTGCTAATCTTTTTTGATATCAGAGGGATTATTCATTATGAACTTGTACCAACTGGACAAACAGTTCACTAATTTTACTATTTGGAAGTGCTGAAAAGACTGTATGAAAAAGTTAGATGACCATGGTTCTTGCATCACAACAATGCACCAGCTCCCATGGCACTGTCTGTGAGGGAGTTTTCAGCCAGTAAACAAACCAGTGTATTGGAACACCCTCCCTATTCACCTGATCTGGCCCCTAATGACTTCTTGCTTTACCCAGAGATAAAGGAAATATTGAAAGGAAGACATTTTTATGACATACAGAACATCAAGGGTAATACAACAACAGCTCTGATGGCCATTCCAGAAAAAGAATTCCAAAATTGCTTTGAAGGGTGGACTAGGCACTGGCAGTGGTGCATAGCTTCCCAAGGGGAGTACTTCAAAGTTGACTGTAGTGATATTCAGATATGAGGTATGAAGCACATTTTCTAGGATGAGATTGCAAACTTCATTATTGGACCTCGTATTTCATTTTATGGCAGAACAGTATTCCATTGTGTGTATATACCACATCTTCTTTATCCAATCATCTATCAGAGGACACTTTGGTTGTTTCTGTGTCTTGGCCACTGTAAACAAAGCTGCAATGAACATCAGAGCACATATATCTTCATGGATAAATGTTTTCAGATTTTTTTTTGTAAATATCCAGGAGAGGGATTGCTGGGTCATATAGTAATTCTATTCTTAATTTTTCAAGAAACCTCCATACTCCCTTCCATAGTGGCTGCAACAATCTGCATTCCCAACAGTGTATGAGGGTTCCTTTTTCTCCACAGCCTCTCCAACACTTGTTATTATTTGTCTTGTTGATGATAACTGGTGTGATATCTCCTTGTGGTTTTTATTTGCATTTGTCTGATGATTAGTGATGTTGAGCATTTTTTTCATATGTCTATTGGCCATCTGTATGTTCTCTTTGGAGAAATGTATTTTCAGGTCCTCTGTCCATTTTTAAATTGGATTATTTGTTCTTTTGTTGTTGAGTTGTATGAATTCCTTATGTATTTTGGATATTAGCCCCTTATCAGAGGCGTTGTTTGCAAATATCTTCTCCCATTTGGTTGGTTGACTCTTTATATTGTTGATGGTTTCTTTTGCTGTGCAGAAGATTTTTAGTTTGATATAGTTTTATTCATTTATTTTAGCTTTTACTTCCCTTGCCTTTGAAGTCAAATTCATAAAATCCTCTTTGTACTCAAGATCCATAAGTTTAGTGCCTATGTTTTCTTCTATTCAGTTTATTGTTTCAGGTCTTATGTTTAGGTCTTTGATCCCTTTTGAGTTAATTTTGTTACACAGTGACAGATAGTAATCTAGTTTCATTCTTTTGCATGTGAAGAGCGACGCATTTCATTAGTACAGTGTCAGCAGACCACATCCAGTTTCCTCTAATGAAAGGAACAAATACTGAGACTAGGAGGATGCTGAGTGCCTTCTAGGTAAAAGGGGATCTGCCCATGAGTTGGATCTGGATGGAGCATTTTAACAGGAAAATAGGATGAAACTGGAAGGACATGTTGAGCCTTCTATCATTCCTATGCCCTGAGATGTTGTTGGTAAGAGCAAATGCTCAATATATGTAAATTAAATAAAGAAAATAATGAATAAGACAATATAATGCAAGAGAATTCCTTTCATTTCTTCATTAAGGAGCACTATGTCTTATCTAGTTCTTTCATTTATTGTTTGAAAATTTATGATATTATAGGTTTTGGTTAAACACCTAGATTCAAAGATGCTTATTTTCATTTTTGTAGGTTCATCATCTAATTTTTGTGTGAGGATGAATCAGGAATCTAAGTTTTAGAAACTAATTGGCCAGCGGTAACAACTACACGTAAGTAATCTGTTCTTTCCCCATTGATGTGATATATCGCATCGTATAGGTTTATTTCTGCATGTTTTATGTTTTCATTTCTTAAAGATTTTTATTAAAATATAGTTAATATACAATATTATATTAGATTCAAGTGTACACCATAGTTATTCCACATTTATATACCTACAGAAGTGATCACCATGGTAAGTCCAGCAACTATGCTATCACAATATTATTGAGTATATTCCCTATGTTTATATTATATCCCCAGACTTATTTGATTTATACCTGAAAATTTGAAACTCTTAGTCCCCTTTACCTTCCCACCCTTTTTAATTTTTTTAAATCACACTTGACATTCAGTATTATTTTATTTTATTTTACTTTATTTTTTATTTTTTTATTTAGCTGAGCCATCCTGCCACCTGTTGGCAGCTCAGCTTGGGCTGGGCATCGAATTGCTGTTGCTCAGAGCTCAGCTTGCACTCTTGAGTGAGCTCTTAACCAACTGAGCCACTCTGCTGGCCCTTCAGTATTATTTTATATTAATTTCAGGTGTACAGCATAGTGATTAGACATTTATATAATTTAAGAAGTCACCCCCTGATAAATCTAGCATCCACCTGGCACTATACATAGTTATTACAATATTGTTGAGTATATTCCCTATGCTTTACTTTACATACCTGTGACTATTTTGTAACTACTAATTTGTAATTCTTAATCCCTTCACCTTTTCATCCTGTCCCCAAACCCCCTCCTACTTTTCACCCTGATAAATCTAGTATCCATTTGACACCATACATAGTTATCACTATATTACTGACTATATTCCTTATGCTATACCCTACATCCCCATGACTAATGTGTAAAAACATTTATACTTTTTAAACCCTTCCTCTTTCCCCCCAACACCCCTCCCATCTGACAACCACCCAAATATTCTCTGTATCTATGAGTTTGTTTCTGTTTTGTTTGTTTTTTAATTTTGTTTTTTTATATTCCACATATAAACAAAATCACATTGCATCTTCTTTCACAGTCTGACATACTCTACTCAGGACAATACCCTCCAGGTCCATCCATGCTCTTGCAGATGGCAAGAACCCATTCCTTTCCATGGCCAAGCAATATTCCATTGTATATATGTACCACCTACTCTTTATTCATTCATCCATCAGTGGACACCCAGACTGCCTCCACATGTTTGCCATTGTAAACAATGCTGCAATGAACATATTGCACATGTCCCCTCAAGGTAGCTTTTTTGTTTTTCTCAGATAAATAGCCAGAAGTGGGAATACTGGGTCCTTCTTTGTCTCTTTGTATAGCCTTTGTTTTAAAGTCTATTTTGCCTGGTATAAGTGATGCTTCCCCAGCTTTTTTGTTTTTTTGTTTCCATTTTCATGAAATATCTTTTTCCATCCCTTTTCTCTTAGTCTGTGTGTGTTTTTTGATCTGAAATGAGTCTCTTGTAGGTAGCATATGTAAGGGGCTTGTTTCCAATTCAGCCACCTTATCTTTTTGTTTTTTAAAGATTTTTTGGGGGAATTAGGGGAGGGGAACAGCGTTGGGGAATCAAGGAAGGGGATCGGACAAGTTGCAGTCCTTTTTTGTTCTTCAGTCTAGTTGTGGAGGACATTGCTTCACTGGCCTATGTTGGTATCGTCATTGTGCTCTTCCTGGGTGAGGCAGTTGCTCACCGGCCTCTGGACAGCCACTCACGGTGGCTCTTGGCAGCTCACGCTGGCTGCCAGCCACTCACTGGAGCCTGTGGCAGCCCACTGCAGCAGGGGCTACAGCTATGCCGTCCCGGGGACTCATAGCAGCCCAGCTCCAGGTAGAGCTGTTGTTCACCATCTTAGCTGTAGAGGGCAGTGTCACTGGCCCTCATATGTGAGATCTGAACTGGGGCCCCACTGCTCCGAGCTGGTGTCCCAAGCCAGCTCCTAACCAATGCGTCACTTGGCCAGCCCCACCCTATCTTTTGATTAGAGCATTTAATCCATTTTCATTGAAAGTTGTTATTGATAGATATGTAGTTATTGCTGTTTTATTATTCATTTTTTATTTTTTCTCATTTTAAAAAAGCCCCTTTAACATTCCTTGTAATAATATTTTGGTGGTGATGAACTCCCTTATCTTTTTCTTGCCTGAGGAGCTCTTTATCTGCCCTGCAATTCTAAATGACAGATTTGCAGGGTACAGTAATCTTGGTTATAGGTCCTTGCTTTTCATCACTTTGAATATTTCATGCCAATCCCTTCCGGCCTGCAAAATTTCTGTTGAGAAATCAACTGACAATCTTATGGGGGCTCCTTTGTAGGTAACCTTGTAAGTTGCCTTTCTATTGCTGCTTTTAGGATTCTCTCTTTATCTTTAACATCTTGCATTTTAATTATGATGTAACATAGTATGGGCCTGTTTAATTATGATGTATCTCGGTGTGTGTCTTGTTTGGGACTCTTGGCACTTACTTGGCACTATCTGATTTCTTCACCAGGTTAGGGAAGTTTTCTGTCATTATTTCTTCAAATAGGTTTTTAATTCCTTGCTCTCTCTCTCTTCTTCTTCTGGTAACCCTATGATATGAATGTTGGTACACTTGATGTTGTCCCAGAGGCCCCTTAAATTATCATCATTTTTGGATTCTTTTTTCTGACCTGATTGGGTGTTTTATGCTACCTTATCTACCAAATTGCTGATTTAATCTTCTGCTTCATCTAATCTATAGTTGATTCCCTCTAATGTATTGTGGTGTTTTTTTTTAAAGATTTTATTGGGGAATTGGGGAAGGGGAACAGTGTTGGGGAATTGGGGCAGGGGAACAGCCAAGTTGTTGTTCTTCAACCTTAGTTGTGGAGGGTGCAGCTAGCTCAACTCCAAGTCCAGTCATCATCCGGCCATCTGTTGGCAGCTCACAGCTGCTCAGCTCAAGGTGCTGTGTTGAATCTTAGTTGTGGGTGGGCATAGCCCACCATCCCATGCAGGAGTTGAACTGGCAACCTTGTTGTTAGGAGCACATGCTCTCTCCAGCTGAGCCATTCAGCAACCTGTTGGCAGTTCAGTGGCAACTCAGCTCGGGTGCAGCGTCACTGGCCCATGTGGAAATCGAACCAGCAATGCTGTTGCTCAAAGCTTGTGCTCTTAACCAACCGAGCCACTTGGCCAGATCACTTCTAATGTATTCTTCATTTCAGTTACTGTATTCTCATTTCTGACTTGTTCTTTTGTAATATTTTTCAGTCTCCATTTTTATGTTTCCTATTCTTTGTTGAAGTTCTTTCTGAGATCATTGAGCATCCTTATAACTAGTATTTTGAACTCTGTCTGGTAGATTGCTTGTCTCCATTTTGTTTACTCCTTTTTCTGGAGCTTTGTTTTGTTCTTTTATTTGGGAAATATTTCTTTGTCTTCCAATTTTGGCTGCCTTCCTGTGTTTGTTTCTAAGTATTAGGGAGGGCTGTTATATCTCCTAGTAGGGTAGTTTTATGTAGTATGTGTCCTACATAAGCTCAGTGGTGCAGTCTCCCTAGTCACTTGTATCAGGTGCTCCAGCTGTATCTTTTGTGTGGGTTGTGTGTGCCCTTCTGTTGTAGTGTAGCCTTGGTTTCTACTTGCACATCAAAGGAAGAGATTAATTCTTGGGGTGATTGGTTGTGAGGACCAGCCTTGACTACAGTGGAGAAGCTGTTGTGTAGGGGCAGACCCTACAGAGCAGGATTCACTTTATCAGGGCTCTGGTGCCTGCCTATTCTGCCCTTTGAGTGTGTCATCCTTAGAGGCAGCCAGTGATGCTCTGGCTAAGTCCAAAACTGACCACCAGATGTGTGAGTCCCAAGGCCTTTTGAGAGTGGCACTGCTGCAGGCCAAGTTCAGCCACAGCCTGTGGTCTGCCCAGGGCCACCCGCTATGAGCCACAAAACAATCCACAGATAGCCACCACCTGTGTTTGGCTTGGATTTTCCTGATAAGTCCAGTACTTATCTGACACATTACATAATCTTTATAACTAATTGATTATACTCCTCACACTGTATTACACATCCTGTGACTATTTTGTGAATACCAATTTGTACTTCCTAATCGATTCACTTCCCCATCCCCCAACCCTCCTCCTATCTAGCAACCATCAGTTTTTTTCTCTGTATCTATGAGTCTATTTATGTTTTGTTTCCTCATTTATTTTGTTCTTTAGATTCTACATATAAGTGAGACCATATGGTATTTGCCTTTCTCAGTCTGACTTATTTTGTTTATCATAATATCTTCTAGGTCTGTCCATGTTGTTGCAAATGATAAGATTTTACTCTTTTTTTATAGCAGCGTAACACTATTGTATAAATGTACCACAATTTCTTTATCCAGTCATCTATAGATGAGCTTTTAGGTTGTTTCCATATCTTGGCTATTGTAAATAGTGCTGAAGTAAACATATGTGCGGAGAGCCAGCCCCCACAAGTCCAGGGATTCCCTCGGGTGGGACGGCGTCAGCGAGGAAAAAGAAAGAAAGATGGAGACACTGGAGTTTCACAGGAGTGTCACACTTTATTGTTACAGCATGTCCCCTTTTATAGGGACTTTTTACCATAACTTCAACTACAAGTTATGTATCACATGACTTTGATGTTTTTTTTCTTTCTCAGAACTTTTACAATTTTTGAGTCATTGTAATTATTTTCTCCAGGGTACACTGTGACCTATTCTATGTTCAAGGATTCACTTATCGCCTAAAGAGTGGTTACTATGACTACCTGGTCATTATCCAAATTCCAGCATAATCGTAAAACTTACGATTTTAGGATTAAAATGATCAAAAGTCTATTTCTATGTGATTGTAATACTTAGCAGCAAAAGGAGGTCTCAAACCTTTTCTATCCTATGAAGGGCTACATATTATTGCAATAGAGGGTAACATCTGTTTCTCAGTCAAAGCTTCAATATCTATTGTTACAACAATATACAAAGCAAAGAGTTAAAACAAGGCTGTTAATTAACATACCTCATGGTCAGCAAGCTGTCTCTTATCAGAACTCTCATGGCTGAAAAACCTTGGTATCCAAGGAAACCTTCTCACAGCTGCATAGGCAAGTGAGCTCAAGGACTGACGATATCACCAGTTTTTCACAGAGGCTGTCAGTTTCTCACAGACAGGCTTTTGGCCTATGTGACTAGAGGCCTGAGCCTCAGTTTTCAAGGGGCTTGAGTCC
The DNA here is from genome assembly GCA_033961575.1 of Aselliscus stoliczkanus. Taxonomy (NCBI): domain Eukaryota; kingdom Metazoa; phylum Chordata; class Mammalia; order Chiroptera; family Hipposideridae; genus Aselliscus; species Aselliscus stoliczkanus. The sequence continues at coordinate 37,702,937 of CM066731.1, forward strand.
CCTTTTTCTCAGTCCTGGGGTCCCAAAGGGGGCTGTAGCCTGCCTTGGGTTGTCTCCTCTCTTAGGAGATTGTACCCATCATTGACTTACACAGCCATCTCTCACTGGGACACCACAGGAATTTGCCATAAATGCAGTGAAAGTACTGTCTCCTATAGGATCTGATGTAGAGGAAAGGCACATGGGTTCATAGAGACAGGAGATATTATATGACCAACCATAAGGCAGCACCCCAGACATCCAGTGCTGAGCGTGGATCTTTATTTCAATGTGGCCTTGTCAGACACTGGGGGACTGTCGGCCCTCAACACACACGGGTGCATAAGTTTTTTTTTGAATTAGTGTTTTGGATTTCTCTGGATAAATACCCAGGCTTGGAATTGCTGGGTCATAAAGTAGTTCTATTTTTAATTTTTTTTTAAAAATTTTTATTGGGGAGTTGGGGGAGGGGAAAAGCTTTGGGGAATCAGGGAAGGGGAACAGACAAGTTGCTGTCCTTTCGTTCTTCAGTCTAGTTTTGAAGGATGTCGTTTCACTGGCCCATGTTGGTATTATCATTGCACTCTTACCAGGTGAGGCAGTAGCTCATCAGCCATTGGACAGCCGCTCACGGTGGCTCATGGCAGCTCATGAAAGCTCATGCCAGCTGCCGGCCAGCCCCCCTGCAGCCTATGCCATCACTGGCGACTCACAGCAGCCCAGCTCCAGGTCGATGTATTGTTCACCATCTTAGCTGTAGAGTGTGCAGCATCAGTGGCCCTCATGTGGGATCTGAACCAGAGCCCTGCTACTCAGAGCTGGTATCCCAAGCCAACTCTTAACCAACACACCACTTGGCTGGTCCATTATTTTTAATTTTTTGAGGAACCTCCATAGTGTTTTCCATAATGGCTGCACCATTTTGCAATCCCACCAACAATGCACAAAAGTTCCCTTTCTTCCACATCCTCACTAACTCTGTTCTTTGTTGATTTACTGATAATAACAGCCATTCTGACAGGAGTGAAGTGTATCCCATTGTGGTTTTTATTTGCATTTCTCTGATGATTAGTGATGCTGAGCATAATTCATATGTCTATTAGCCATCTGTGTGTCCTCTTTGAGGAAATGTCTCTTCATGTCCTCTGCCCATTTTTTAATTGGATTGTTTTTTTTGTTTGTTTTTTTTGTTTTTTTTAAGAGGGCAGTGTCATTGGCCATCATGTGGGATCCGAACCGGGGCCGCTGGCGTCCCAAGCCAGCTCTTAACCAATGCGCCACTCATCCGGCCCTGGATTGTTTGTTTTTTGTGTGTGTTGAGTTGTATGAGTTTTTTTTAAAAAAAATAAATTTTGGATAGTAACCCCTTATCAGATTGATCATTAGCAAATATCTTCTGCCATCCAGTAAGATTTCATTTTGTTTTATTGATGGTTTCCTTTGCTGTGAAATACTTTTCAGTTTGAGGTAGTCCCATTTGCTTATTTTCTCTTTTGTTTCCCTTGCCCAAGGGAATATATCAGTACAAATATTACTAAGGGTAATATCTATGAGCTTACGTCCAATATTTTCCTCTAGGAGTTATATGATTTCTGGCCTTAAATTTAAGTCTTTAATCCATTTTAAGTTTATTCTTGTATATGGCATAAGAAGGTGGTCCACTTTCATTTTTTGGCATGTATCTGTCCGGTTTTCCCAGCACCATTTATTAAATAGACTGTCTTTACCTCAATGTAAATTCTTGCTTCCTTTGTCATTGATTAAATGACTATGTAGGCATGGATTTATTTCTGAGCTTTCTATTCTGTTCCATTTATCCATGTGTCTGTTTTTATGTCAATACCACGCTGTTTTGATTACTATAGCCTTGTAATATATTTTGATATCAGGTTGCGAAATACCTCCAGCTTTATTCTTATTTCTTAGGATTCTGTGGCTATTCAGGGTCTTTTATAATTTCATATAAATTTTAGGATTATTTGTTTTAGTTATGTGAAAAATGCCATTGGTTTTGATAGGGACTGTGTTGAATCTGTATATTGCTTTGGATAATATGGACATTTTGAATATATTAAATCTTCCTATTTATGAGCATGGTATGTTTCCATTAATTTCTATCTTTTTAAATTTCTCATTACAATGTGTTATAATTTTCTGAATACAGGTATTTTGCTTCTTTGGTTAAATTTATTGCTAAGTATTTTATTACTTTTTTGATGCAGTTGTAAATCGAATTGTTCTCTTAATTTCTCTTTCTGATTTTTCACTATTGGTATATAAAAGTGCAATGAATATCGGAATGTTAATTTTGTATCATGTTACTTTACTGAATTCATTTATCAGTTCTAATAGGTTTTTGTTTTTTTGTTTTTTGAGGGCAGTGTCTCTGGCCCTCATATGTGGGACCCGAACTGGGGCCGCTGGCTTCTCAAGCCAGCGCTTAACTACTGCACCACTTGGCAGGCCCCTAATAGTTTTTTTTTTTTTATAGAATCTTTGGGATTGTCTATAATATCATTTCATCTGCAAATAATGAAAGTTTTACTTCCTCCTTTCTAATTTGGATGCTTTTTATTTCTTTTTTTTTTTTGTCTGATTGCTGTGCCTAGAACTTCCAGTACTATTTTGAATAAAAGTGGTGAAAGTGGGCATACTTTTCTTGTACCTGATCTTAAGGTGAATGCTTTCAGCTTTTCCCCACTGAGTATGATATTAGCTGTGGGTTTGTCATATATGGCCTTTATCATGTTGAGATATGATCCCACTATTCCCACTTTGCTAAGAGTTTTTATCATAAATGGCTGCTGGATTTCGTCAAATGCTTTTTCTGCATCTATTGATGTGATCGTATGGTTTTTCATTTTTCATTTTGTTAATGTGATGTATTACGTTAATAGATTTGTGGATATTGAACCAACCTTGCATACCAGGAATGAATCCCATTTGATCGTGGTGTATGATCTTTTTAATGTGATGCTGAATTTGGTTTGGTAGTATTTTGTTGAAGATTTTTGCATCTATGTTCATTAGGGATATTGGCCTGTAGTTTTCCTTTTTTGTAATATCTTAGTCTGATTGTGGGATCAGAGTAATAGTGGCCTCATAAAATGTACTTGGGAGCCTACTCTCCTGTATTTTTTGGAATAGTTTGAGGAGAATAGGTATCAATTGTTTTTTGAATGTTTCGTAATGATTGTTTCGTAAACATTGTTTTGAATGTTTTTTGAATGTGAAGCCATCTAGTCCAGGACTTTTGTCTGTTGGAAGCTTGTTGTTTACTGATTCAATTTCCTTGGTAGTAATCAGTCTGCTCAGAGTTTTTGTTTCTTTTTGGTTCAGACGTGGTAGATTGTATGCTTCTAGAAATTTATCCATTTCTTCCCGATTGTAGAATTTGTTGGCATATAGTTTTTTGTAGTATTTTCTTAAAATCTTCTGTATTTCTGTAGCATCTGTTGTCGCTTCTCCTCTTTCATTTCTGATTTTATAAATTTGGGTCCTCGCTCTCTTTTTCTTGGTGAGTCTGGCTAATGGTTTGTGGATTTTGTTTATCTTTTCAAAAAACCAACTCTTGGTTTTGTTGATCTTTTGTATTGTTTTTTTTGGTCTCTATTTCATCTATTTCTGCTCTGGTCTTTATTATTTCCTTCCTTGTACTCCCTTTGTGCTTGTTTTGCTGTTCTTTTTTCAGTTCCCTTAGGTGTAAAGATAGTCTGTTGATTTGAGATGTTCCTTCCTTTTTTCTGTAGACCTGCACTGCTATGAACTTCCCTTTTAGGACTGATTTCACTGCATCCCAGAGAGTTTGGGTTGTGGTGTTTCGTTGTCTGGAGGTATCTTTGATTTCCCCCTTGATCTCATTTTTGACCCATTCGCTATTTAGTAGCATGTTATTTAGCCTCCATGTATTTGCGTGTTTTCCAGTTTTCTTCTTGTAACTGATTTCTAGTTTCATAGCATTGTGGTCAGAGAAGACACTTGATATGCTTTCAATCTTCTTAAATTTGTTGAGACTTCTTTTGTGGCCTAACATGTGGTGTATCTTGGAAAATGTTCCATGTGCACTTGAGAAGAATGTACATTCTGTAGTTTTGGGATGAAATGCTCTAAAAATATCAATGATCCAGCTGGTCTAAAGTGTCATTTAAGGCCACTGTGTCCGTGTTGATTTTCTGTCTGGAGGATCTGTCCATTGGTGACAACGGGGTGTTGAAGTTCCCTACTACAATAGTGTTACTGTTGATCTCTGTCTTTATGTCTGTCAAAATCTGTTTTATATATTTAGGAGCGCCTATGTTGGGTGCATTAATGTTTACAAGGGTTATATCCTCTTGTTGAACTGATCCCTTTATTATTATGTAGTGTCCTGCTTTGTCTTTTATTGTAGTCTTTATTTTAAAGTCTATTTTGTCCAAAATAAGTATTGCTACTCCAGCTTTTTTCTCATTTCCATTTGTGTGAAATATCTTATTCCATCCCTTTACTTTCAGTCTGTGTGTGTCTTTTGATCTGAGATGAGTCTATTGTAGACAGCATATGCATGGGTCCTGTTTTCTTATCCACTCAGCCACTCTATGTCTTTTTTTTTTTTTTTTTTTTTTTAAGATTTTTTATTGGGGAATTGGTGGAGGGGAACAGCGTTGGGGAATCGGGGAAGGGGAACAGACAAGTTGCCGTCTTCTTGTTCTTCAGTTTTAGTTGCGGAGGATGTTGCTTCACGGTTGGTATCGTCATTGCTCTTCCCGGATGAGGCAGATCGGTCGCTGGCCTCTGGATGTCGCTCATCGCGGCTATTGGCAGCTCACGCTGGCTGCCAGCCGCTCACGCTGGCTGCCGGCCGCTCACGCTGGCTGCCGGCCACTCACGCTGGCTGCCGGCCACTCACTGTAGCCTATGGCAGCCACTGCAGCAGGGGCTGCAGCCTACACCATCACCGGGGCTCACACAGCCCAGCTCCAGGTGGAGCTGTTGTTAGCTGTAGAGGGCAGTGTCACTGGCCCTCATGTGGGATCCGAACCGGGGCCGCTGGCATCCCAAAACCAGCGCTTAACCAATGCGCCACTCGGCCGGCCCCACTCTATGTCTTTTGATTGGAGCATTTAGCTCATTCACATTTAAAGTGATTATTGATAGGTGCATATTTATTGCCATTTTGTTATTTGTATTTCTTGTCTTCCTGGGTTAGCTTGTTTTCCTCTTTCTTTTGGTTAAAACAGCCCTTTTAACATTTCCTGCAATGCTGGCTTGGTGGTATTGAATTCCTTAAGCTTATTCTTTTCTGAGAAGTTCTTTACCTCTCTTTCAATTTTAAGTGATAGCCGTGCTGGGTAGAGCAATCTTGGTTGTAGACCTTTATTTTGCGTACTTTGAATATTTCCTGCCACTCCCTTCTGGCCTGCAGAGTTTCTGTAGACAAGTCAGCTGTTAGTCTAATAGGAGTTCCTTTGTATGTAACCTGCTGTCTTCCTCTTGCTGCTTTTTGGATTCTGTCTTTGTCTTTAACCTTTGCCATTTTAACTATGGTGTGTCTTGGTGTGGGTCTGTTTGGGCTCAGCTTGTTTGGAACTCTGTATTTCCTGGGCTCATATGTCTATTTCCTTCACCAGGGTAGGGAAGTTTTCAGTCATTATTTCTTTAAATACATTCCAATCCCTTGCTTCTTCTCTTCTCCTTCTGGTATTCCTATGATACATTGTTATTGTACTTCATGTTGTCCCACAGGTCTCCTAAACTATTTTCATTGTTTTTTATTCTTTTTTCTTTTTGTTGTTTCAACTGGGTAATTTCTGCTATTTTTGTCTTCTAAATCGCTGATATGATCCTTTGCTTCATCTAATCTGCTGGTGTGTTCTTTCAGTTATTGTATTCTTTAGTTCTGACTGGTTGTTTTTTACAATTTCCCTGTCATTCTTTATGTCCTTGCTAAGTTCCTTAACCATTCTTATCATCAGTGTTCTAAACTCTGTCTCTGAAAGGTTGGATCCCTCTGTTTCATTTAGTTCCATTTCTAGAGGTTTCTTCTGATCTTTTACTTGGAACATGTTTCCTTGTTTCTTCATTTTGGCTATTGTTCTGTGATTGCTTCAATGTATTAGATAGATCACCTAGAAAGGAAAGAAAAAAAAAGAAAATAGAAAGAAAAAAGACAAGAAAAATAAAGTGAAAAAAGAAAAGAAAAAAAGAAGAAAAAAGAAAAAACAAGGTGGGGGCTGTGGCTTTCCATCCTCTTTAATTTGCACACCACTTGCTCAGCAATAGAGAGTCTCTGGGTGACTCAGCACCAGCTGTTGGGGGGAAGGGCTAAATGTATTATGGGCCGGCCTCACTCTCAGGCTTGCAGTGAGCTTTCTGCAATTAGCTGCATGTGTGCTCTGGAACCGTGCTCACTGCAAAAAATCCTCACAGGTTGTTGCGGTTTGTCTGCTGCTGTAAAAAACCCTCTGTGGCCTGCAGAGATGGGGGCCAGGCACCAGGGGTTCAAAGTGCTTTTGGCAACACAGCTCTAGGTGGGCAGGGCCGGCCCCCAAGGCACCACTGGATGTGGCCAGTGGCCCCCGGCAAGTCAGAGCAGCATGCACTCCTGCACTGGCAACCAGCCCACGCAAACTCGCCAGGAAAGCCCCAACGGCATCATGCAGGTGCACAGCTCACACTCTCAGGAAAATTCCCAGTCTCAGCCTATCCCAATCAGCTGCTCGCAGATCAGGCTGAGCAGCCCAACAGCAAATCCCCAGTCTGGCAATTCTGCACAAGCAGCATGGAGAGCAGGGACCCAAAGTGGCTGGCGCACTCCCACATCTCAGTGAGCAGCCTGTTGGAGCTGGAGCGCACTCGCCTGGCATTTCCCTAGCAACACAAGCAGGGCGGAGTTTGGGGATCCCAGGACGCATGCACACGCATGCACACACGCACTCCTGCGCCAATTTCGCTGGACCAATGCAGTCCAGGACCTGACCCTCTGTGGAAGGACCCAACCCTGAAAAAATGGTGCCCTTCTGTACACTACTTGTGTGCAAGCTCCACATCAGGTAAACAGTGGTTCCAAAAACTCCAGGTCCCATGACAAAGGCGCTCAGTTCAGTCCATCCCCACAGGCTCCTGGGTCCGGCTCACACAGCTACTCCCTCCACCAGGAAACAGGTGAGTGATCACCAGCAAGTGAGTCCATGTGTGTTGGCTCCATTTGTTCTCCAGCTGCCCTCAGCCTCACCGAGCCGAGCAAAGAGAGTCCTCACTAATTTCTACTAACAGCTATTGTAGAACTCTTCTTGGCAAAGGAACTCTGAACTAGTGAGCTCAGTGTGGGACCGGAGAGTCTCTCCCCCAACTGGAGAAGCCTCCCCACGGCTGGGGCATCTCTCAAGGGGCTTGTGCTCTCTCATCTCCACCCCTCCTACCAGACTTGATGTGGCCTCCTCTTTAGGTCCTTCATTTAGCGGTTCTGTTCAACCAGTGTTCAGGGAACTTTCAAGGTTGAATGTTGTATACCTTATTTGTAATTTTGGTGTGATCCTGGAAGGCAGTTGGCATTGACACAACGTCTATCTATTCCACCATCTTACTGGAAGCTCTCTCTCTCTTGTTTTTTTTTTAGGTAGGCCTGCATTGCTATGAATTTCCCTCTTAGGACTGCGTTCACTGTGTCCCATAGATTTTGGGTCATTGTGGTTTCATTTTCATTTGTCTCAAAGTATCTTTGATTTCATCCTTGATCTCACTGTTGACCCCTTCATTATTTAGTAGCATGTTATTCAGTCTCCATGTGTATGTATGTGTTTCAGTTTTGTTTGTTTTTTAATTGATTTCAAGTTTCATTGCCCTGTGGTCAGAGAAGATGCTTGATATGGTATTAGTCTTCTTAAATTTATTGAGACTGGTTTTGTGGCCTAACATGTGGTCTATCTCAGAAAATGTTCCATGTGTACTTGAAAAGAATTTATATTCTGCTGCTTTGGGGTGCAATGCTCTAAAAATATCAATTAAATCCATCTGGTTTACTGTGTCATTTAAGGCTGCTGTTTCTGTGTTGATTTTTCTGTCTGGAGGATCTGTCCATTGTTGTATGTATGGTGTTAAAGTACACTAATAAGGGGGTAACTGGTTAGCTCGGTTGGTTGGAGCATGGTGCAGATAACACCAAGTTTGCCAGTTTGATCCCCGCATGGGCCACTGTGAGCTGCATCCTCCCTAGAAGAGTCAACTATGCCACTGTTGCATGAAAGCAATGTGTAACCAATGACTATGGCTGTTCCCCAACAAAATAAATTTTAAGAAGTCCCCTAATATGATTGTATTACTGTTGATGTCTGCCTTTATGTCTGTCAATGTCTGTTTTATATATTTAGGTGCTCCTATGTTGGGTGCATAGATGTTTACTAGGATTACGTCCTTTTGTGGATTGATCCCTTTATTATTATTTAATATCCTTCTTTGTCTTTTATTATAGTCTTCATTTTAAAGTCTATTTTGTCCAATATAAGTATTGTTACTACAGCTCTTTTTCCCTTTTCCATTTGTATGAAATATCTTTTTCCATCTATCTACTTTCAGCCAGTGTGTGTGTGTTTCCATATAAGGTGGCTCTATTGCAGACAGCATCTACATGGGTCTTGTTTTCTTGTCCACTCAGCTACTCTATGTCTTTTGATTGGAGCATTGAATCCATTTATGTGTAAAGTGATTATTGATAGGTACATAGTTATTGCCATTTTATTATTTGTATTTTTGGTCTTTGTTACTTTATGGTCTTTGTTACCTCCTTTCTTCTGCTTAAAGAAGTCTTTTCATCATTTCCTGTAATAGTGGGTTGGTGGTAATGAATTTCTTTAGCTTTTTCTTATCTCTTTATCTCTCCTATTTCAAATGATAGCTTTGCTGGTTAGAGTAGTCTTGTTTGTAGACCCTTGCTTTTCATCACGTTGAATATTTCCTGCCATACCCTCTTACCTGCAAAGTTTCTGTAGAAAAGTCAGCTGATAGTTTTATGGGAGCTCCCTTGTGAATATTTAGCTGTCTTTCTCTTGCTGCTTTTAGGATTCTGTCTTTGTCTTTAACCTCTGCCATTTTAACTATGATGTATCTTGGTGTGGGCCTGTTTGGGTTCATCTTGTTTGGGACTCTGCATTTCCTGGGCTTGTGTGTCAATTTCCTTCACCAGGTTAGGGAAATTTTCAGTCATTATTGCTTCAAATAGGTTTTTGATCCCATGCTCCCTCTCTTCTCCTTCTGGTTCTCCTATGATGTGATGTTGTTTAGATTGATGTTGTCCCTCAGGTCCCTTAAAGTATCTTTATTGTTTTTTATTCTTTTTGTTTTTTGGATTAGGTGGATTCTTCTACCTTGTCTTCTAAATCACTGACTTGATCCTCTGCTTCATCTAATCTGCTAGTGATTCATTTTAGTGTAGCTTTCATTTCAGTTATTGTATTCTTTATTTCTAACTGGTAATTTTCCATTGTTTATATGTCTTTATGCTTGCTATATCTTTGTGGAAATTCTCACTAAGTTTCTTAAGCATTCTAATAATCAGTGTTTTCAAGTCTGTCTCTCCATTTCCTTTAGTTCTATTTCTGGAGGTTTCTTCTGTTCTTTTATTTAGGACATGTTTATTTTGTTTGTTTCGTCATTCTCCCCACCATTCTGGTTGCTTCTATGTATTAGGTAGATCTCCTATGTTTCTCAGTCTTTTGGGTGGCATTAGGTAGTATGTGTCTTGTGTAGTAAAATTGTACAATCTCCCTAATCTCCTGTGCATGTGTTCCAGAGGTGTCTCTTGTGTGTTGTGTGTGTTCTCCTGTTGTAGTTGAGCCTTGATTGCTTTTGACACGTCAGTGGGTGGACTGACTCCCAGGCTGACTAACTGTGAAGAATGACTGTACCCACAGTGTATGAACTGCTGTGTGTGGGCTGACCCTTCAGAGAAGGCTTTGCCTCTGTGGACTCTTGTGCTTGTTGAGGCTTCCCTTTGGGTGTGCTGCTTGTGGGGCTAACCAGGTAGTGTTTCTGTGTGGTCTGAAGATGGCCTCTGGGTGTTTGCTTCTGGTTTCTCTTGGGTGGGGCTCTCATGCAGGGTAATTTCAGCCTTACCTGCTACAAGCTTGTGGCTACCTGGTAGGAGCCTCAAAGCTATATGTGGTTGATTTCTGCCTGTGTTGGACCTGGAGGCATGTCGGGTGGCCTCGCTGTGCACTGATGCTGGCTGCCACCATTAGTGGGCTGAGGCAGCTTAGCAAAAGGCCCAGGGTTTCCTATACCTATTGCCAGCTACCCATAAGGTCCAGCCACTGAAAGAGCATCCTTAGGTGTGCTGGCCAGGCTGTTTTACCGGGTGTTGAGAGTGCCCTTGGCGATGTAGTACTAGCTGGGTGGGGTAGAGTTTGAGGGGTTATGAGATGTGACTGGTGGTTTTCACAATGTTAGTGCAGATTCAGTTCTTATGTCAGTGTTTAGCCTGTGACCACCTTGCACAACACATTGAGGCCAGCTGCTGCTTCAGCCTTGCAAATTCCTGAGAGCTATTCCCAAGTGGCTGCAGTGCAGTTTGTGGGTCACTCTTCATCACCAAAAGCTCCCCAGGTCATTGTATATTGTTTGCTTCTGTAAAAGACCTCTGTGGCTTGTGCCTGCCACCCAAGTGCCCAGAGTGCCCTTGGCACTGCAGCTGTGAGTGAGTGGGGTGGTTTTCCAGGGAGCTAAGGAGTACGGTTAGTGGTTTCTACAAATTCAGTGCATTCTTGGCTTCCACACTGGTGGTGGGCCCAGGACAACCCCACAAAAATGCCCCCAAGAACACTATGGCTAGCCACTGCCCATCTTAGTCCTTCCAAGAAACCACCCTTCTATGGTGCGGGGGAGGTCTTGGGTTAATGCCATGTAGTAAACATTTCCTGGGCCACCATAGGCCCTCTGTCCTCTTTAATGTGCAGCCTGTGGGGCATGGCCAATAGCCCAGCAGTCAAGAATTTCCTTGGTGATGTAGTACCAGCTGTGCGGAGGGGGGAACACAGGGTTTCACCAAGGTAGTGCACACACGCAGATTCCACCATACCACAGTGGTCCCATACTTGGCCCTTTGGGGGAGGGCTTAACCATGAAAAGTTTGTACACCCCTATAAGCAAGAAGGTCAGGCTCCACACAGTGTCAACAATGGTTTCCGTCTCTTCAGTTCCCACACCAAAGGCACTCAGCTCAGTACTTCCTTGCATGTCCCTGGGCCTCCTGAGCTGCCACCCCTTCCACCAGAGACCAGGTGAGTGCTTGCCAGTTAGCAAGTCCATGTGTCAGCTCTACTAGAGGGCATCTGGGTTTCCAGCCACCTTTCACTCCACCAGGAAGGGCAGACAGAGTCCTCATTGATTTTCATTGTCAGATGTGGTGAGAACACTTCTTCTCAGCACGGACCTCTGGGCTGCGGAGTTGGTGTGGGACTGGGGTGCCCCTCCCTCTTCAGGGGGGACCTCTGCCTCCAAGGTCATCCTTCCAGTGTTCATCTGCTATCTGTGTGTTTGGGGTCAGCCTCTTTTGTGTCTCTGCCCCTCCTACTAATTAATCTTGACGTGTTCTCTTCTTTATAGCCTTTGTTATAGTGGTTCTGTTCAGCTAGTGTTTAGATGATTCCTAAGGCTGATTGTTCTATAATTTATTTGCAATTCTAGTGTGATCCTGGGAAGCAGCAAGCACATCATTTACCTAATCCACCATCTTGAATCTTCAATATGGGAACTCTAGATACTCCACGTCCTTGCCAACACTTAGCACTGACAGACTTCTTAGTCTGTTCAGGCTGCTATAACGAAGTACTTGTAAACAACAGAAATTTATTTCTCACAGTTCTGGAGACTAGAAGTCTGAAATCGGGGTTTGTGGACCCTGACTTCTCATTGTACTCTCACATGGTGGAGAGCAGAGAACTCTGTGAGGTTTTTTGATAAAGGCACTAATCCCATTCATGAGCTAATTAGCTCCCAAAGGCTCAACCTTCTAATACTAGGGCTAGGATTTCAACATATGAATTTTTGGGATACAAACATTCAGTCCATAGCACAGATTTCGAATTTTCTAGTCTAGTAGATGTTAACTGACATCATCTTATTTTATTTTTGAATTTTCCTGATTACCAATCAGGATAGGTATATTTTCATATGTTTAATAGGATGATTGGATTTTCTCTTCTGTAAATTTCCTGTTCATGTATGTTGACCATTTTTTTTGTTTTTCTTTCTCTTACAGATATATAAGATTTCAAATATTTAGGTTGACTTAATTATTTAGTATTAATATTTATTTAATAATATTTAATATTAGTTTATTATTTAATATTTTGGTTGGTTGCTAATCCTTTATCAGTTGTATGAGTTGAAAATGTATCTTTTCCCAGTAATATGTTTATATATAGATTTCTTGAATTTTAATGTAGCCAAAGTTATCTACATTTTCTTTTAGAGTATGTGATATTTTTTTGGTTTGCCTATTTGTTCACTTATTGAAGGAATTATTTCTTGCCCTGAAGTCATAAAGAGATTCTATAATTTCTTTTAAAAGCTTTAAGTTTTATGTTCAGATTTAGGCCTTTAATTCACCTGGTATTTATTTTTGCAAGTGATGTGAGATAACAATCTATGTGTAATTTTTTCTGCTTGTGTAATTAATTGTCCTAATAATATTTGTTGAACAAATTCATCTCTTTCATACTGGAATGTAATGTCACCTCTCTTATAGTTGAAGTCTCCACTGTTGCTTGGATAAGTCCTGTATTTTTTTATATTAGTCTGACTCTGAAGAAATACCACATTCTCTTAATTTATGTAGCTTTATAATATGTCTTGACATATGAATGGATAGCCTCACCTGTTTGGCTAAAAATTTACACTGACTTGTCCTTTATTATTTGCCCTTTTTCTCTATTTATTTATTTATTTATTTATTATTAGTTTCAGGTGTACAAAACAATGCAATTGTTACCCTTTTCACCCCTTACAAAGTTGCAACCCCCTCCTCCCACCACTGCCCCCCACTCCCAATATCATACATATCTATTACAATTCCATTGACTCCATTCCCATACTATACTCCACATCCCATGACTATATTTGTGATATTATTTGCTCTTTTCCCATAAATTTTAGTTTCAGTTTATAAAGCTACACAGAACCATTGACTTCATTTTCTGGTTATTCCTTCTCTAGTTAGTTTATTTTAATAGTAATACAAATGTATTAAGAAAAATTTGAAAAGAAATCACCCCCAGGAAACCACTATATGTTTTTGCATTTTCTTGGATTTTGTGTTCCATGCTAAACCTTAATTTAAAATAATAAGCCTGATTATCTTTTTTTGGCTACTAGAGTTTCTTCTTTCTTGTCCTCCTACTTCTGCACTCTTGTCCCTGACCCCCGTTTTTTTCTTCTTTCTGCTTCAGTTGATATTTGAACACCATATAACAGCTCAGCCAAATGTTCTAAATGTTCTAAATTATATTATGATATCCCAGTGCAGCTATTTCGAAACAGATTTTCAAAAAATGGCACATTGATCTTTATCCTCAAATCTTAGTAGATGAAACCATTTGTAATGTTTTGTTCTTTTGATCTTACATAATCTTTAAAGTTAGTGTTGTATCTAAGTCTTTCCCAAATCTTGAGTGAAACAAGGTCAATGGTTCTGAGATTCCTTACATCTTGGATGAATGTTTATTTGTTTTCTCTGGACAGTAAGGTAAGTTTTTCCTTACCCTGAGATGCTATAAATCTGTTATCTCCTTGGCTGTTAGTAAGCCTGCTAGCTGGAGACACCCATAAAATGCCATAAAAAATTTAAAAGTTTTGCCTTGTTTAAAGTGCTGATAAGGTCATTTGCGATTCTTGGATTTTCTGTACAGATCAGTGTTAGTATTTTCTACTTCAAATAAATAAAAATGCAATTTTAACTCATGTTTGGAGCACGCTTTATAATATAGATAAAATCCATTGAAACCTGGAAACATAAACAAGTCCTGGTAAGATGTTTCTAGACGATACTACATTCAAATTTTGGTGGTGGGGGTGTGTGTGCTTTGCTGAAGATGAACTCTTCTGCTAGGACTTGAGCTTCACTTGCCTCTACTGAGAATTCGAAGTGCTCTGATCATCAGACTGGCTCAGGTTCATTCCCTTTCAGAGAGGATTTCAGTGCCTCCCTTGGAATGAATCCCAATGTAACTAGAACAGAATCCAGTATTCTCCTTCTTGAAGCATTGCCACAATGTGTTTCTTCACCATTGACTCAGGTTGGAAATTTCAGAATGTTCTGCCATCAACCACAGTTTGAGAACCACTGCCGTGCCCCATGGCCATGAGTAGTAATCTCGGTCAACAGATTTGGGCTCCAAGCTAAGCAGCACTGATTAACTAATATCTATGTAAGGAGTTTTCATTGTTCCTGGACTGGAGGAAAGTCTCCTATGAATAAAAAGGATGGGATTTAAATTTAATGTTGACAATAGGCTGCCTGCTTCTTCTTCCATCTCAGGCCCTGTAAAACACATACCTGATTGTCTTCTCTGTTGTTTTCATCCTCCCTTCCTTGTTACATGTATTCATTCAAACATCTTCATTCATTAATGACTTGATCACCCAGGTACTGTCTTTTTCACCAACACTCAGCATCTGTGTATGCAACTTTTTCATTTTAAAATTATGAGATACTTTAAACATATAAAAAAAGGTATGTAGCACAGTACATAACTACCTCTGTACATATCACACAACTTTACATAATCACAACCTCTTGCTGTATTTGCTTTAAATATTTTGCATTAAGAAACAAAATTGATCAAATACAGTGAACCCTACTCTGAACCTCATTCCTCTTCCAAGAAATAGTTAATATCCTGATTTGGTACTTATCATCCCCATGTATTTTTAAAATATTTTTACTATACATGTATTTGTCCATAAGGTTTTCATTGTTTTGCAAGTTGTAAAGCTTTATGTAAGTGTTATAGTCCCATGTTTCAACCTACTTTTTCCACTCTACATATTTTTAAAAAATTATCTATGCATACACAAATAGTGCTAGTTTTTCATTTTATTTTAAAATTAAATTTATTGAGGTAACATTGATTAATAACATTATATAAGTTTCAGGTGTACAACTTTATAATACAACATCTATATACTCCATTGTGTGCTAACCACCCAAAGTCTAGTCTCCTTCTATCGGCATATATTTGACTTCCTTTACCCTCTGTCTTCTCCCACTCCCCTTTCCTCTGGTAACCATCATTGTGTTGTCTGTATCTATGAGATTTTTTTTTTGTTCTATATGTTTGTTTGTTGCTTTTTGTTTACCTCCACATATGAGTGAAATTGAAGTAATGGGACCCTCATCTATTAGCCCCCATCCCACCCCCGGCCTCTCTATATCAGAGAATTGTTAAAGTTTCTTCTTAGACTGACCAAAAATCGACTTCTTTAACTGCTTGCTACATTCTATAAGTTTTAACTACCTCTTATCTAAACAGACAATAGGCCAGCTGTATTCGTCCAGAAAAACACAAGGCCAAACTGCCTATGTGACATAGGTCAGCTATACCTCTTGTCCAGATAAACACAAGGTCAGACTGTTTTTTTTTTTCACCAATTAATTGTTGCTTATTTATGGCCCCTGTGAATTTCCTTACTTGCTACATTTTAGTGTTATCATACTTGCTTACTACATTAAGTACTGTCAATATGATTAACTGCTATCTATTGTATAGCTTTTTGTAACTTACTTAATATAATTGGTACTGTCAAAACTGTCTAAGATTTATAGAAACCACCTGTAAACTGTAACTTATTTTGCTCTGTTTATAAAAACCTCTCTCTTCTTTTGTTTGGGGCTGTGAGTTTGTTCAGGGCATGAACCCGCTCACAGTCGCCGGCCACAAATAAACTAAAGAAAACATGTTTCGGTTTGTACTTTTTTGCTGGGTACAACAAAATCATATGGTTCTTGTCCTTTTCTATCTGGCTTATTTTATTTAATAAGAGCCACCCATGTTGCAAATGGTACTATTTCATTTTTTATGGCTGAGTAGCATTCCATTGTATATATGTACTTCTTCTTTATTCAATCATTGATCAAAGGACACTTAGGTTGTTTCCATATCTTGGATATTATAAGTAATGCTGCAATGACTATAAGGGTACACATATCTTTATGAATAAGTGTTTTCAAATTTTTCAGGTAGATATGCAGAAGTGGAATTGTTGGGTCACAAGGTAGCTCTAATCTTATTTTGTGGAGGTACCTCTATTCTGTTTTCTATAGTGGCTGCTCCAGTTTATATTCCCACCAGAAGTGTGTGAGAGTTCCCTTTTCTCCACATCCTCTCCGATACTTGTCATTTCTTTTCTTATTGATAATAGCCATTCTAACAAATGTGAAGTGGTATCTCATTGTGGTTTTGATTTGCATTTCCCTGATGATTAATGATGTTGAGCATATTTTCATATATGTGTTGGCCATCTGATATCTTCTTTGGAAAAATGTCTGTTCAGGTCCTCCATCCATTTTTTTTTTAAATTGGGGAATTGGGGGAGGGGACCAACCAAGTTGTTGTTCTTCAGCCAGTTGCCATCTGGCTTCCTGTCAGCAGCTCATGGCATCTAAGCTCAAGGTGCTGTGTTCAGTCTTAGTTGCGGGTGGGCGTAGCCACCATCCCATGCAGGAGTGAAACCCAGCAGCATTGTTGTCAAGAGCACATGCTCTATCCACTGAGCCATCCGGGTGGCAGCTCAGCTCAACTCAAGATGCCGAGTTCAATCTTTAGTTTCAGGTAGATATGCAGAAGTGGAATTGTTGGGTCACAAGGTAGCTCTAATCTTATTTTGTGGAGGTACCTCTATTCTGTTTTCTATAGTGGCTGCTCCAGTTTATATTCCCACCAGAAGTGTGTGAGAGTTCCCTTTTCTCCACATCCATTGAACAAGCAATCTTGTTGTTACACCAGCTGAGCCATCCTGCCATCTGTTGGCAGCTTAGTGACAGCTTAGTTAGGGTGCAGTGTTCACTGGCCCATGTGGGAATCGAACCGGCAGCCCTGTTGCTCAGAGCACGTGCTCTAAGCCAACTCTTAACCAACTGAGCCACTCGGAAGGCCCCCCTCTATCCATTTTTTAAATTAACTTCTGTGTGTGTGTGTGTGTGTGTGTGTGTGTGTGTTCATGGTTGAGTTGTATAAGTTTTTGTATATTTTGGATATTAGCCCTTTATCGGAGGTGCTGTTTGCAAATATCTTCTCCCTTCTGATTGGTTGCCTTTTTGTTTTGTTGATGATTTCTTTTGCCGTGCGGAAGCTTTTTAGTTTGATGTAGTCCAATTCATTTATTTTTGCTTTTATTTCCCTTGCCTTCGGCATCAAGTTCACAAAACACCCCCTGAGACCAAGGTCCATAAATTTGTTGTTTCAGGTCTTACATTCAAGTCTTTAATCCATTTTGAGTTAATTTTTGTGTATGGTGACAAATAGTAATCTAGTTTCATTCTTTTGCATGTGGCTTTCCAGTTTTTCCAACACCATTAATTGAAGAGGCATTCTTTACCTCAGTACATATTTTGGCTCCTTTTTTGAAAATGTGTTGTCTAAATATGTGTGGGTTTATTTCTGGGCTCTCAATTCAGTTCCATTGGTGTTTGTCTGTTTTTCTGCCAATATTATACTCTTTTGATTATTGCACCTTTGTAGTTTTGTTTGAAGTCAGGAAGTATGATACCTCTGGCTCTGTTTTTTTTTTTTTTTTTCCAGGATTGCTTTGTCAGTCAGGGGTCTTTTGTGGTTCCATCCATATAATTTTGAAGATTTTTGTTATATTTCTGTCAAGAATGCCATTGGAATTTTGATGGAGATTGCATTAAATCTGAATTGCTTTAAGTAATATGACCATTCCAACTATGTTAATTCTGCCAATCTATGAACACAGAATATCTTTCCACTCCTTTGTGTTTTCTTCAATTTCTTTCAATAATGTCTTGTAGTTTTCAGTATACAGGTCCTTTGCTTCCTTTGTTAAATTTATTCCTAGGTATTTATTCTTCTTTATTGCAATTGTAAATGGGATTTTCTTCATTTTTTCCCTGAAATTTCATTGTTAGTATATAGGAATGCAACAGATTTTTTATATTGATTTTGTATTCTGCAACTTTATTTGTTTATTTTTTCTAATAGTTTATTTGGTGGAGTTTTTAGGGTTTCCTATAAATCATGTCATCCGCAAAATGTGACTGTTTTACTTCCTCATTCGGAATTTTATTTCTTTCTTTTGCCTGACTGCTCTGGGTAGGACTTCCAGCAGTATGTTGAATAACAGTGGAGAGAGTGGGCATCACTGTCTTGTTCCTGATCTTAGAGGAAAAACTTTCAGCTTTTCATCATTATGATATTAGGTGAGAGCTTGTCATATATGGCCTTTAGTATGTTGAGGTACTTTCCTTCTATACCAATTTTTATTGAATGGTTTTTTTTTGTTTTGTTTTGTTTTTTGAGGGCAGTGTCACTGACCCTCATATATTGGACCTGAACTGTGGCCACTAGCTTTCCAAGCCAGCGCTTAACCACCATGCCACTCAGCCAGCCTCTTAAGTGTTTTAATCATACATGAATATTGTGTCTTGTCAAATACTTTTTCTCTATCTATTGATATCATAATATGATTTTTCTCCTTATTTTGTTAATTTGGTGTATCACATTGATTGATTTGTGTGTGTTGAACCATCTTTGCATCCTTGGGATGAACCCCACTTAATTGTGATGTATTATCTTTTTAATGTACTGTTGTATTTGTTTTGTGTTGAGAGCCAACAACTCCTCAGTGTCTGACAAGGTCACAGTGCCATGCTCAGCATTGGGTGTTTGGGGTGCTGCCTTATGGTTGGTCATGGAACATCTCCTGCCTCTATGAACCCATGTGCCTTTCCTCCTATAGGAGACAATACACTCACTGCATTTGTGACAAGTTCCTGTGGTACCCCAATGATAGCTGGCTGTGTAAGTCAATGACGGGGCAAGATTTCCTAAAAAGGAAACTCCCTAAGACAGGCTACAGTCCAAGGGGACCCCTGAACTGAGATATTGGGGACTCAAGTCCCTTGGAAAAAAGCCTGTCTGTGAGAAACTGACAGCCTGCCTGTAAGAAACTGATGATAACATCAGTCCTTGAGTTCACTTGCCTAAGGGCCCTGCTGTGAAAAGTTTCCTTGAAGACTAAAACTCTTCAGGCCATGAGAGTTTGGGGTAGCTCGCTGACCATGGGGTATGTATCAACAGCTTTATTTGAATTCTTTGCCTAATGCATTGTTGTAGCAACAGATACTGAAGCTTTGACTGAGAAACAGATGCTACCCTCTATTGTAAATATGTAGCCCTTGGTAGGATAAAAGATATTTAAGACTCCCTTTAGCTACTAAGTATTGTAATCACATAGGAACAGACTAGATAATTTTTACCCTAAACTCAGCCACTGTTAGTCTTTTAGTAATAGCTCAAGTATACACCCTGTGAGTTTAGCTGCTGGAATTTGGGATAATGGCTAGGAAGTCATGGTAACCACTCTTTAGGTGATATGTAGAGATAGGTGAATCC
This sequence comes from Aselliscus stoliczkanus, assembly GCA_033961575.1. NCBI lineage: Eukaryota > Metazoa > Chordata > Mammalia > Chiroptera > Hipposideridae > Aselliscus > Aselliscus stoliczkanus. The sequence goes on from CM066731.1 coordinate 37,722,517, forward strand.
TTAACATAGAATAAGCCAGTGTGCCCTGAAGAGAACAATTACAGGGAAGTAAAGACTGTGAAAATTCTGGGAAATAGAAAACACCAAACTCATGTGAAACGTAACTTGTGACTTGTGATATTGGTGAAGAATCCCTATAAAAGGGACATGCTGTGCCAATAAAATGTGACACTTCTTCTCTGAAACTCCCCCGGTGTTTCCACTCTCTCCCTTCTTTCTTCTTTCTTTTCTTCCCTCTCTGACGCATCTCCACCTGAGGGAACCCCTGGACTCGTGGAGGCTGGACCCCCGCAGTTTTGCTAGTATTTTGTTAGGATTTTTGCATCTATGTTCATCAGTAATATTGGCTTGTAATTTTCTTTTTGTGTGTATTGCCCTTGCCTCGTTTTGGTATCAGGGAAATGTTGGCCCCATAAACTGAGTTAGGAAGTATTTCTTCTTCAGTTTTTTTAGCAGAGTGAGAAGGATAGGTGTTAAATATTCTTTGAATGTTTGGTAGAATTCACCAGTGAAACCATCTGGTCCTGGACTTTAGTTTTGGGGAAGGTTTTGATTATTGTTTCGATTTCCTTACTAGTGATCAGTCTGTTTAGGTTTTCCAATTCTTCCTGGTTCAGTCTTGGAAGGTTATATATTTCTAAGAATTTGTCCATTTTTTTCTAGGTTGTTGAATTTGGTGGTGTATAGCCCTTCATAGCATTCTTGTATAATCCTTTGTATTTCTTTGGTGCCCATTGTAATTTCTCCTCTTTCCTTTCTGATTTTATATATTTAATTCTTTTCTCTTTTTCCATCATGTGTCAGGTCAGAGGCCGGTCAATTCTATTTATCTTTTCAAAGAACCACCTCTTTGTTTCATTTTTTTTCTATGGTCTTTTTGTTTTCGATTTCATTTATTTTTGCTCGAATTTTTACTATTTTCATCCTTCTACTGACTTTGGGCTTCATTTGTTCTTTTTTCTAGTTCTCATTTTTTGTTTTTGTTTTTGTTTGTTTTGTTTTTTTTGTCTGTTTGTTTTTTTTAGCTGAGCCATCCTGCCACCTGTTGGCAGCTCAACGGCTACTCTGCTGGGGCTGGGGCTGGCATCAAACCGCCGTTGCTCAGAGCTCAGCTTGCACTCTTGAGTGAGCTCTTAACCAACTGAGCCACTCGGCTGGCCCTCTAGTTCTCTAAGGTGTAACATTAGATTGTTTATTTGAAATATTTCTTATTTCTTATGGTAGGCCTGTTATGCTATAAAATTCCCTCTTAGTAAGACTTTTGCTGCATCCCAAAATTTTTGACATGTCATATTGTCATTTTCTTTTTTTTTTTTAATTGGGGAGGAGGACCAGCCAAGATGTTCTTCAATCTTAGTTGTGGAGGGCACCAATCATGCTCTGGCTGCCCGTTGGCAGCTCATGGCCTCTAAGCTTAAGGTGCTGTGTTACAATCTTAGTTGTGGGTGAGTGTAGCCACCATCCCATGCTGGAGTCGAACCTGGCAGCCTTGTTGTTAAGAGCACGCTCTCTATCCACTGAACCATCCAGGTGGCAGCTCAGCTCAAGGTGTAGAGTTCAATCTTAGTTGCAGGTGGGCGTAGCCACCATGCCATGCGGGAGTTGAACCTGGCAGCCTTGTTGTTAAGAGCGCATGCTCTATCCACTGAGCCATCTGGGTGGCAGCTCAGCTTAAGGTGCCGAGTTCAGTCTTAGTTGTGGGCTGGCATAGCCCACCATCAAACAGGCAGTCTTGGTGTTAGGAGCACATGCTCTTACCAGCTGAGCCATCCTGCCACCTGTTGACAGCTCAGCGGCAGCTCAGTGGTTCATGTGGGAATTGAACCAGCTGCACTGTTGCTCAGAGCTTACTCCCTTAAGCTAACTCTTAACCAACTGAGAGCCACTCTGCCTGCCCATATTGTCATTTTCATTTTTCTCTGTGTATCTTTTGAACTCTTCTTTTATTTCTTCTTTGACCTATAGTTGTTCAGCAGCATGTTTAATTTCCACATATTTGGTTTTTCCAGCTTTCTTCTTGTATTTAATTTTTAGTTTCATACCACTGTGGTTGGAAAATATGTTTGGTATGATTTCAATGTTCTTAAATTTGTTGAGGCTAGTTTTGTACCTTAACATGTGTTCTATCCCTGAGAATGTTTTGTGTGCACGTGAGAAGAGTGTATGTTCTGTTGTTTTGGGATAGAATATTAGTTATGATTACTTGGTCTATGAGGTCTGACAATTAAGTTCACGAACTTGTTGCACTGATGCTGCTAACCTTTTTTTGATATCAGAGGGATTATTCATTATGAATTTGTACCAAATGGACAAACAGCTAACCAAGTTTACTATTTGGAAGAGCTGAAAAGGCTGCATGAAAGTTAGATGACCTGAACTTTTCACCAACAATTCATAACTATGGTATCACAACAACACACCGGCTTACATGGCACTGTCTGTGAGGAAGTTTTTAGCTAGTAACTCTATTGGAACAAATAACTTTATTGGAACACCCTCCCTACTCACCTGATCTGGCCCCAGTGACTTCTTTGTTTACCCAAAGATAAAGGAAATATTGAAAGAAAGACATTTTTATGACATTCAGAACATCAAGGGTAATACAACAACAGCTCTGATGGCCATTCCAGAAAAAGAATTCCAAAATTGCTTTGAAGGGTGGATTAGGCACTTGCATCTGTGCATAGTTTCCCAAGGAGAATACTTCAAAGGTGACTGTAGTGATATTTAGCAATGAGGTATGTAGCACTTTTTCTAGGATGAGTTTGTGAACTTAATTGTTAGATCTTGTATTGTGTCATTTAAGACTAGCATTTCCTTATTGACTTTCTATTTGTCTGATCTAGCCATTGCTGTAAATGAGGTATTCAGTTCCCCTACTATAATTTTATTTTTGTCAGTTTCTCCCTTTAAGTCCGCTAGTAATTGCTTTACATATTTTGGTGCTCTCAGGTTAGGTACGTATATTTTGATGTGTTATATCTTCTTGATGAATTGTCTCCTTTAGTATGTAAAATGTCCATCTGTGTCTCTTGTTACCTTGTTAACATTGAAATCTATTTTTTTCCAATATCAACATGGCTACTCCCAGTTTTCTCTGGATGCCGTTTGCTTGGAGTAACATCTTCCATCCCTTCACTTTGAGCTTGTTTTTCTTTGTAGGTGAGGTGGGTCTTCTGAAAGCAACATATAGTTGGGTCTTGTTTTCTTTAATCCATCCTGTTATTCTGTGCGTTTTGGTTGGGGTGAGTTTATATTTAGGGTAGTTACTGATATATGAGGACTTACTACAGCCACTTTATTGTTTGTTTGTTTGTTTGTTTGTTTGTTTTTTGAGGGCAGTGTCACTGGCCCTCATATGTGGGCCCCGAACCGGGGCCACTGGCTTCCCCAGCCAGCGCTTAATCACCGTGCCACTGGGCCGACCCATATTGTTTGTTTTCTGATTGTCCTGCATTGCCATTGTTTCTTTTCCTTGTTTCTGTCTGCTATTTTAGTTCGGTGATTTTCTAAGATTATTTCCCTCCAGGGCAAGCTGAATGGCTTGTTGGTTAAGAGTTGGCTTGGGAGCACCAGCTTTAAGCAGCAGGGCCATGGTTTGGATCTCACTATTAGCCAGTGACACTGTACCCTCTACAGTTAAGATGGTGAAGAACAGCTCGACTTGAAGTTGGGCTGCCATGAATAACCAGCGATGGGGTAGGCTGCAGCAGGGCTGCAGTGGGCTGTCGTAAGCTACCGTGAGTGGCAGGCAGCTGGCGTGAGCTGCCATGAGCTGCCGTGAGTGGCAGTCCAATGGCCAGCAACTGATCTGCCTCAGCCAGGAAGAGCGCAATGATCACAATACCAACATGGGCCAGTGAAGCAACGTCCTCCACAATTAGACTGAAGAACAAAAGGACAGCAACTTGTCTCTTCCCCTTTCCCGATTCTCCAATGCTGTTCCCTCCCCAATTCTCCCAATAAAATCTTTAAAAAAACAAAAGATTATTTCCCTTCATTTCCTCTTTTTTTTTTTTTTTAAAGATTTTCTTGGGGAGTTGGGGGAGGGGAACAGTATTGGGAAAGGAGAACAGACAAGTTGCTGTCCTTTTGTTCTTCGGTCTAGTTGTGGAGGACGTTGCTTCACTGGCCCATGTTGGTATTATCATTGCACTCTTCCCGGGTGAGGCAGTTGCTTGCTGGCCATTGGACAGCCGCTAACAGCTGTTCACAGCAGCTCACAAAAGCTCACGCCAACTGCCAGCCAGCCCCACTGCAGCCTACGCCATTTCCGGTAACTCACTGCAACCCAGCTCTAGGTTGAGCTGTTGTTCACCTTCTTACCTGTTGACGGCACACCATCACTCGCCCTCATGTGGGTTCCAAACCCGGCCCCTGCTGCTCAGAGCTGGCATCCGAAGCCAACTTTTAACCAATGTGCCACTCGGGGGGCACCATTTCCTCTTTTTTTATGTTACATGTCTCAGCTCTACATTTTTTGTTTTGTGATGTTTCTTTCATACATACAATATTCCCCCTACCCACCCCTGATCTATCTTCATTCTTCTGTGGAAATTCAATCCTTTCCCCTTCCCATTTTATGTTTTCATTGTTACAAATTATCCCTTTTAACACTGTGCATTTGTTTCCAAATTGCAAAAGTCATAGTTTTTAAAAATGGTTCCTCCCCTTTAAACTTTGTTACAATTAACTTTTTAATACCCTATTCTGAAATACAGATACAATTTCTTGCATTGTATCTCACCTTACTCAAAGTTTTGCTTACGTTTATCTTTTTGTTTTAGGTAGAAGAGCTCTTTTCAACATTTTTTTGTAATGCAGTTCTTGTAGTAGTAAATTCTCTCAGCTTTTGTTTATCTGGAAAGTCTTTAAAATTATAACTTTGCTGCATATATTATTCTTGGCTAGTGATTTCTTTCTTTCAATATTTTGAATATTTTATTCCACTTTTTCCTAGCTTGTAAGGTTTCTGCTAAAAAAATCTATTGGGGTTTCCTTTTTAAGTCACAATCTTTTTTCCCCTGGCTACCTTGGAAATGCTCTCTCTCTCTGCCTTTATTTTTAGTCTTTTGTTTTATCAGTTTCATTTTTTATTAGTTTCAGGTGTACAAAACAATACTATAGTTATACTTTTCACCCCTCACAAAGTGCCAACTCTCTTCCCCAATCTGCCACCCCACTCCTCTCACCTCCCCCATATCATACATATCTATTACAATTCCATTGACTCCACTCCCCTCTACACTCCACATTTTATGACTATATATAAATGATATTATTCAACTTCAGCTTCAGGTGTACAGTGCAGTGGTCAAGCCTCTACACTGTCCATGAAGTGGTCTTCCTAACAAGACATGTATCTACCTTTCATCCTACAAAATATTTACATTATTGATTATATTCCCAAACTGTGTTTCATATCCCTGTGACAATATTGTTACCAATTTATACTGTCTAACCCCTTCCCCTTCTCCTTCATCCCCAACCCCCTCCAATCTAGCAACCATCAGTTTTTCCTCTACATCTCTGAGACTATATCTATTTCCTTTGCTCATTTATTCAATTCTTTAGATTCTACATATAAGTGAGATCATATGGTATTTGTCTTTCTCTGACTGACTAATTTCACTTACAATAATGTTCTCTAGGTCCACCCACATCATTGCAAATGGTAAGATTTCATTCTTCTTTATAGCTAAATAATACTCCATTGCATAAATGTACCACAGTTTCTTTTTCTTCTTTTTTTTTTTAAAGATTTTATTGGGGAATTGGGGGAGGGGAACAGCATTGGGAAATCGAGGAAGGGGAACAGACAAGCCACCATCCTCTTGCTCTTCAGTCCAGTTTGTAGAGGACGCCGCCTCACTGGCCCATGTTGGCATTGTCATTGCGCTCTTCCCGGATGAGGCAGATAGGTTGCCGGCCTCTGGATGGTCGCTCACCACTGCTATTGGCAGCTCATGCTGGCTGCCAGCCACTCACGCTAGCTGCCGGCCACTCACTGTAGCCTATGGCAGCCCACTGCAGCAGGGGCTGCAGCCTACACCATCGCCAGGGCTTGCACAGGCCAGCTCCAGGTGGAGCTGTTGTTAGCTGTAGAGGGCAGTATCACCGGCCCTCATATGTGGGATCCGAACCGGGGTCGCTGGCATCCCAAAACCAGCTCTTAACCAATGCACCACTCGGCCGGCCCTGTACCACAGTTTCTTAATCCAGTCACCTACCAATAGGCATTTCTGTTGTTTCCAAGTCTTGGCAATTGTGAATAGTGCTGCAATAAACATAGGGGTGCATGTATTTTTTTTGAATTAGCATTTTTGGTTTCTCTGGATAGTTACCTAAGAGTTTCCACTGGATCATAAGGTAGTTTCAGTCCAGTTTTTTGAGATACCTCCATACTGATTGCCATAGTGGTTGCACCAATCTGCAAGCCCACCAACAATTTACCAGGGTTCTCTTTTCTCCACATCCTTGCCAGCACTTGTTTGTTGATTTATTGATGATAGTCAGTCTGACTGGAATGAGGTGATATCTCACTGTGGTTTTTATTTGCATTTCCCTAATGTTAGTGAGGTTGAGCATTTTTTCATATGCCTGTTGGCCATCTGTATGTTCTCTTTAGAGAAATGTCTCTTCATGTCCTCTGCCCATTTTTAAACTGGATTTTTTTTTTTTTTGGTGTTGAGTTTAATGAGTGTTTTATAAATATTGGATATTAAACCCTTATCAGATATATCACTGACAAATGTCTTCTCCCATTCAGTAGGTTAACTTTTGTTTTGTTGATGGTTTTCCTTCTGTGAAAAAACATTTAAGTTTGATGTAATCCCATATGTTTATTTTTTCTTTAATCTCTCTTGCCCAAAGGTATATATCAGTAAAAATATTACTCAGGGTCTTGTCTGCAAATTTACTTCCTATATTTTCTTCTAGGAGTTTTATGGTTTCAGGTCTTACATTAAATCTTTAATCCATTGTGAATTTGTTCTCTTATATGGCATAAGGAGGTGGTCCAGTTTCATTTTTTTTTTTGCATGTGTCAGTCCAATTTTCCCAGCACCATTTAAATCGACTAACTTTACTTCAATGTAAATTCTTGCTTCCATTGTCTAGATTAAATAACCATATATAAATGGATTTATTTCTGGGCTCTCTATTCTGTGTCATTGATCTATGTGTCTGTTTTTATGCCTGTACCATACTGTTTTGATTACTATAGCCTTGTAGCATGATTTGATGTCGGGTAGCATGTTACCTCCCACTTATTTCTCAAGATTGTGATGGCTATTTGGGGTCTTTTATTGTTCCATATAAATTTTAAGATTATAAGTTATATATCTGAGAAAAATGTCCTTGGTAGTTTGATAGGAATTGCATTGAATATATATATTGCTTTAGGTTGTACTGAAATTATAACTATGTTAATTCTTCCTATCTGTGAATATGGTATGTATTTCCATTTATTTGTGTCTTTTTGATTTCTCTCTTCAGTGTCTTATAATTTTCTGAGTACAGGTCTTGTACTTCTTTGGTTAAATTTATTCCTAGATATTTTATTGTTTTTGAAGCAATTTATCAGTTCTAATAGTTTTTTGTTGGAGTCTTTGGGATTCTCTATATATAGTATAATGTCATTTGCATATAATGACAGTTTTAACACCTCTTTTCCAATTTGGATATCTCTTATTTCATTTTCTTGTCTGATGTTGTGGCTAGAACTTCCACAACTATGTTGAATAAAAGTGGTGAAAGTGGGCAGCCTTGTCTTGTTCCCAATCTTAGGGGAAAATGTTTTAGCCTTTCCCATGTGAGTACGATGTTAGGTGTGGGCTTATTGTATATGGCCTTTATTATGTTGAAATATGATCCCTCTATTCCCACTTTGCTGAGTTTTTATCATAAATGCCTGCTGGATTTTGTCAAATGCTTTTTCTGCATCTATTGATATGATCATATGATTTTTATTTTTCATTTTGTTAATGTGGTGTGTTACGTTAATTGATTTGGGGACATTGAACCAACTTTGCATACCAGGAATGAATCCCACTTGTTTGTGGTGTATGGGCTTTTTTTTTGGGTCGGGGGGCAGTGTCACTGGCCCTCATATGTGGGACCCGAACCGGAGCCGCTGGCTTCCCAAGCCAGTGCTTAACCACCACGCCACTCAGCCGGCCCGTGTATGGTCTTTTTAATGTGTTGCTGTATCCAGTTTGCTAGTATTTTGTTGAGGATTTTTGCGTCTATGTTCATTAGGAATATTGGCCTGTAGTTTTCTTTTTTTGTAATGTCTTTGTCTGGTTTTGGGATCAGAGTAATAGTGGTCTTGTCAAATATGCTTGGGAGTCTTCCCTCCTTCTGGATTTTTTGGAGTAGTTTGAGGAGAATAGCTGTTAATTCTTTTTTGAATGTTTTGTAAAATCCACCTGTGAAACCATCTGGTCCAAGACTTTTGTTTGTTGGAAGCTTGTTGATTACTGATTCAAATTGGGTAGTGATCAGTCTTTTCAGAGTTTCTGTTTCTTCTTGATTCAGTCTTGAAAGATTGTATGCTTCTAGAAATTTATTCATTTCTTCCAGATTGTCTGATTTGTTGGCATATCGTTGCTCATAGTATTTTCTTTAAATGTTCTGTATTTCTGTGGTATCTGTTGTCACTTCTTTTTCATTTCTCATTTTATTAATTTGGGTTCTCTCTCTCTTTTTCTTGTTGAGTCTGGCTAAGGGTTTTTCCATTTTGTTTATCTTTAAAAAAAATAGCTCTTGGTTTCATTGACCTTTTGTATTTCTTTTTTGGTCTCTATTTCATTTATTTCTGCTCTGTTCTTTATTATTTCCTTCCTTGTACTCACTTTGGGCTTGTTTTGCTGTTCTTTTCCAGGTCCTTTAGGTATAAAGATAGCCTGTTGATTTGAGATTTTTCTTGTTTCTTTAGATAACCCTGCATTGCTATGAATTTCCCTCTTAGGACTGCTTTCGCTATATCCCAGAGATTTTGGGTTGCTGTGTTTTCATTTTCGTTCGTCTCAAGTATTTTTTGATTTCTTCCTTGATTTCATTGTTGACCCACTCGCTATTTAGTAACATATGATTCAGCCTCCATGTATTTGTGTGTTTTCTGGATTTCTTCATATAGTTGATTTCTAGCATTATAGCATTGTGGTTGGCGAAGACACTTGATATGATTTCAATCTTCTTAAATTTATTGAGACTTGTTTTGTGGCCTAACATGGTGTCTATATTGGAAAATGTTCCATGTGCACTTGAGAAGAATGTATATTGTTGTTGCTTTGGGGTGAAATGCTCTAAAAATATCAATTAAATCCAACTGGTCTAAAGTGTTATTTAAGGCCATTCATCCATGTTTATTTTCTGTCTGGAGGATCTGTCCATTGGTGACAACGGGACTTTGAAGTCTTCTGCTATGATAATGCTACTGTTTATCTCAGACTTTATGTTGGTCATAAACTGTTTTATATATTTAGGAGCTCCTATGTTGGGTGTGCAGATGTTTATTAGGGTTATGTCCTCATGTTGGATTAATCCCTTTATTATGTAGTAGTAACCCCTTTGTCTTTTATTGTAGTATTCATTTTAAAGTATTTTGTTCGAAAGAAGTATTGTCACTCCAGCTTTTTTGGTGTTTCCATTTGTGTGAAATATCTTATTCCATCCCTTTACTTTAAGTCTGTGTCTTTTTTTTATTTCTTAACTGGGGAATTGGGGGAGGGGAACAGCGTTGGGGAACCAGGGAAGGGGAACAGATAAGTTGCTGTCTCTTTGTTCTTCAGTCTAGTTGTGGAGGACATCTCCCCACCAGCCCATTTTGGCATCATCACTGCGTTCTTCTTGGGTGAGGCAGATTGGCTGCTGGCCTCTGGACAGCCACTTACAGTGGCTCTTGGCAGCTCACACCGGCTGCCAACCGTTCACGCTGGCTGCCGGCCACTCACTGGAGCCTGTGGCAGCCCACTGCAGCAGGGGCTACAGCTATGCCGTCCCGGGGACTCACAGCAGCCCAGCTCCAGGTGGAGCTGTTGTTTACCATCTTAGCTGTAGAGGGCAGTGTCACTGGCTCTCATATGTGGGATCTGAACCGGGGCCGCTGTCATCCCAAGCCAGCTCTTAACCAACGTGCCACTCGGCCCATGCTGTGTGTGTCTTTTGATCTGAGATGGGTCTCTTGTAAACAGCATACTCACAGGTCCTGTTTTCTTATCCACCCAGCCACTCTATGTCTTTTGACTGGAATATTTAGCTCAATTGCATTTAAAGTGATTATTGATAGGTACATATTTCTTGCCATTTTGTTATTCATATTTCTAATCTTCCTTTGTTAGTTTGTTTTCCCCTTTCTTCAATTTAAAAAAGCCATTTTAACATTTCATGCAATGCTGGCGTGGTGGTAATGAATTCCTTTAGCTTTTTCTTTTCTGAGAAGCTCTTTATCCTTCCTTCAAATTTAAGTGACAGACTTGCTGGGTAGAGCAATCTTGGTTGTAGGCCTTTGTTTTATGTTTACTTTGAATAGTTCCTGACACTCTCTTCTGGCCTGCAGAGTTTCTGTAGAAAAGTCAGCTGTTAGTCTATAGGGGTTCTTTGAATGTAACTCATTTTTCTCTTGCCGCTTTTAGGATTCTGTTTTTGTCTTTAACCTTTGCCAATTTAACTATCATGTTTCTTGGTGTGGGCCTATTTAGGTTCAGCTTGTTTGGAACTCTGCACTTCCTGGGCTGGTATGTCAATTTCCTTCACCAGGGTAGGGGAGTTTTAAGCCATTATTTTTTCAAATATGTTCTCAAATCCTTGCTCCTTCTCTTCTCCTTCTGGTATTCCTATGATGCAAATGCTGTTGTTGTGATTGATGTTGTCCCACAGTTCTCTTAAACTATTTTCATTGTTTTTTATTCTTTTTTCTTTTTGTTCTGATTGGGTGATTTCTGCTATTTTGTCTTCTAAATCGCTGATCTGATCCTCTGCTTCATCTAACCTACTGGTGATTCTTTCGAGTGTGTTCTTTATGTCAGTTATCGTATTTTTTAGTTCTAACTGGTTGCTTATTAAAAATGATATCTCTATTTTTCTTTATGTCTTCACTAAGTTCCTTAGACATTCTTATCATCAGTGTTCTAAACTCTGTCTCTGATAGGTTGGATACCTCTGTTTCATTTAGTTCCATTTCTAGAGGTTTCTTCTGATCTTTTATTTGGAACATGTTTCTTTGTTTCCTCATTCAGCCTGTTGATCTGTGATTGCTTCAACATATTAGGTAGAACACCTATGTCTTTCAGTCGTTGTTGGGTGGTCTTATGTAGTATGTGTCCTTTATATTCGATTGCACAGTCTCCCTATTCTTCTGTCTTGTGCGTTCCAGATGTCTCACTGTTCAAGTTGATCTTTAAATGCTTTTTGATTGTCAGAGGGTGAGATTGATGCTCATGCTGATTAGCTAGGAGAAAATTAACTCTGTTCATAGTGTATGAGCTGCTGCGTGGAGGTTGACCCCCTCAGAAGAGGCTTGGCCACTGTGGGCTCTTGTGCCTTGGGAAATTTCCTTTGAGACTGCTGCTTGTAGGTTCACCCAGGTAGTACTATGGTTTGGTCTAACACTGGCCTCTGGGTGTATTGGTTCTGGTGTCTTTTAGGTGGGGCTCCTACTCAGAGTCATTTCAGTCCTGTCTGTTCCTGGCCCATAGCTATCTGATAGGTATCTCAATGCTGTATATGGTTGGCTGCTGCCCATGCTAGACCAGGGGTCATGTAGGGGTGGTCTCTGTGTGTACTGAGGCTGGCTGCCACCAATACTGATCCTGAGTCAGTTTAGCTAAAGGCCTAATGTCCCCTAGGCCTTTTGTCACCTGTCAGATGCTGGTAAGGCCCAACTATTGAAAGAGGCTCTTTAGGAGCGTGTGTGTGGCTGTTTGAAGGGTGCCCTCAGTGATGTGGTACTAGCTGGGTGAGATGCAGTTCAAGTATATTATTATGAGATGATGTGACTGGTGGTTTTTAAGACATCAATGCAGATTCAGGTCTATGCCAATACCTGGCCTGTAAGCCCCCCCGTTTTTTGTGTGTGTGTGTCACTGGCCCTCATATGTCCATTTCTAGACTATGAATCATACGAAAGAATTGCAGTAACTCTGTATTCTATATCTTTCATACTGGTCTACTTGAAAGACTATTTCATTTTTATCTTCAATTCACAGTTAACTAACATGATTAAAATTCTAAATTATAACTTTGTTTTCTTAAATTACAAAATTGTTATTGAGGAAAAATACAGAACTACATAAAGTGATTGTATGAGATAAATATTTGAAGTTAAAATGTCTTGTGCTTTCTGTGCTTCTATTCAGTATGGGTGGGGGGCAAAAACAAACAACATTCCAACCTGAATGGCCAGTGCTTATTGTGGCTAAACTGAGTGACAGGGGAAGAGACTTTGTACAGTGGTAGGGCAGCCTCAGGATGGCAGCCACAATTACTAGGGAAAAGGCAAAGCTGCAGTTGCATAAACCCATCTCCCCTCAACCTCCCAATGCACACTCAGCTTCAGCTGATTTGGTAGCAGTAGAGGTTTTGCAGCCCTCACACGGAAGCCCACAATGCCAGAGGGGTTGAAGCAGCATTCCTGCCTGAGAAACCAATGCCAGTTGTAGCTAAACCCAGGCAGAGACATGGCACAGCAGTGTGAAAGCATCAAACTAACAGTGACCATTACTAGCAAGATGGCAAAACCACAGACTCATGAACCAACCTTCTTCCCTACCCATCACAGTGGAATCTGGTACAGACAGCAGAGACAACTCAGATAGTAGCATAGCTGGCAGCCTCTGTTTACAAGGAGAAAGTACTGTGAGCTCACAGGCCCAGAGCCCCATCACCCACCACATCCCACCATGGGGTGGTACCCTGAGACCAAGCAACCAGGTCACAGAGGTGATGGCCACCCCTCAAGGAATAGAGGCATTTTCCACTATCAAGATAACACCACCTCACTGAGATCCCCAAAGTAGCTCAGGTAAGAGAAAACAAGAACTTGTGCTATAGCACTCTCCACTGGAAAACAGTGGTTCTTAGCAACCTACTGAATTATTAAAATCAAAACAGTTCCTAAAAAAAAAAAGTTCACTACCACCAATGCCGAGGCAGAGGAAAAAAAAACCCCATCAGATACCATGAATAATCAAGGTAACAAGGTAACACAGAAAGAAAATGAAGTCTCCAGAAACCAGACTCAAAGACTATAAGAAAGACTATAATTTAAATGACAGGGATTTATAATTTTGAAAAAACCCAATAAGACACAAGAATACTCAGAAAGGCAATGAGTATTGAGCCCAGTAGTAAAATCAACAAACATAAGGAGTACTGTACAAAAGATATTGAAACTATAAAAAAAAAAAATCTGGCACTGATAGATATTGTAAAGGTGATTAACTGTGTAATGTGAGGAAGAGTGACTGAGGTGGGCCTCATTCAAGAGTGTGGCTCCCTAATGTGTACTGAGTACTGGTACTGAGCCCTCTGAATAATGCGAATCCAAAATGCCGCCTGAGATCTGGGCTTTGGAGAAGGGCAGATGGGGATTAAATCTTCTCTGACCAGAGGCAGCTTTATCATGAGCTGATGCTGCTTTGTGTTCAGGGCCCCTCCCTTATGTGTGAGTGAAGGGAGTTTCAGAATGTTTTATAAGGTAAGGGGAAGCCAAGTAACAATCAGGAAGCATTCTCTATGTGAACCTTTCAGGGGAATTGTCCAAAGCCATCTCAGAAGAGACAGACTTGTAAATCTAACACTCAAGTGATTAGTTGTGGTTTCTATGTTCATTTTGAATATTCACTTTCATATTTAATTATCTATTTGCATATTTAAATACTTTTTCTTTAAGAGAGCCTTCCTACTCCAACTTACATAAGTTTCAAGCCCTGCAGAACCTGTGTTTGTCCTGTTTGGCCATTGTCTATCTGTATGACTCCTGGAAAGCTACTTATATTCTTTGTGCCTCAGTTTCCTCATTTGTGAAATTAGAACAGTATCTCAATAATTAGGCTGTGTGAGGATTAAATGAAATTAAATAGTATTTCAAATGTTATACACAACATCTTGCACATAGTAAGTGCTTAATAAGTGGTAGTTGTTATTATAAATACTATTATTCTGGTGGACAGATAAAATCAATAGATGTAGATCCATAGGACACTTTTATATAGAACAATATAGAGGTTGAGGATGTTGATGCTGAAGTCAAATAAACCTATCTAAATCCTAACTTATTTGCTGTGTGACCTTAAGCCAGTTACTCAAATTTTCTGAGCCTTAGATTTCTCATTTGTAAAATGTGGATAATATTGGCTACCTAAAAGATTTGTTTTAGTAACATAGTGCTTGGTATATGATAAATATTCAATAGCATTAAAGCATTTAAACTAGAGAAATTCTCTCACATAAGTATAAGGAGACCTACATAAGAATGTGTATTATTTCTTTGTTTGCAATAGAGAAAAATCAGAAACAATCTAATTATGAAAACAAGTTGTTATTTATACAAAGCAATATACAGCAATTAAAATGAGTGAACTAGATCTATGGTTTTCATATTAGTAAACCTAAAAGCATGATGTTGCCTAAGAAAAACCAAGTTTTAGAATGTTATAAACAGTGATGTCATGTTAAAAAAAATACCCACATAAACTGTTTCCATGTATTGTTTATGAACACATATATTCTGAATATCTGTTGCTTCATAAGAAACCACCCCAAAACTTAATGGCTTAAGTCAACAAAATTTTTTGTCTATAATTCGGCAATCTGGGCTCAACTCAGCCGGCAGTGCTTCTGCTGGTTTTACTAGTCACGTGGCTAGTAGATTGGCCGGAGCTGCAGTCAGCAGGCACTCAAGAACTCAGCACAGCTGTTTTCCTTTATCTCAATGTAGTTTTGGGGGCTTACATTCTTCATGTAACTTCTACATGTGGTCTCCACATGTGGTCTCTTACATAGGCTGTTTCTTACATAGCATGTCAGGGCTTTGATGAATGCAAAAGTAGAAGCAGCCAGACAATTCTTAAAGCTTAGGCATGGAACTGGCCCAGTGTCAATTCCACCACTCACAGACCAACTTGAAATCAAGAGAGCAGCCTACTGAATAGTATAATTCTGGGAGGTGTGGTGCATTGGAGGCAAGTAATGTAACAGCACCACAGTGTGTGTGTGTGTGTGTGTGTGTGTGTGTGTGTGTGTAATGAACATGGTAAGAATACACATAAATTCATGATATTAGTTGCCAATGGCTATGAAGTGAGAGTGGTAGGATTGGGATTAAAGAGGATTTCCAATACACAGGTTACATTATCTTTCTATAAAATCTCAGTGTGAAATAAACATGATGTATATTATAACATTACCCTTTATATTGTTTTTTTTTTTCTAAATAAATTTTTATTTTTCAATTATAGTTGACATACAATATTATATTAGTTTCAGGTGTACAACATACTGATTGAACATTTATATAACTTATTAATTGATCACCCTGATAAATCTAGTATCCACCTGTGAGCATGCATAGTTATTACAATGTTATGGACTACATTCCTTATATATACTTTACATCCCCATAACTATTTTGTAATTACCAATTTGTACTTTTTAATCCCTGCCCCTTTCTCAGCCAACATCTAACCCCCTCCCATCTGGCAATCAATCCTCAAAATTTTCTCTGTATCTATGAATTTGTTTGTTTTTTCTTTTCTTTCTTTTTTAGTTTCAGGTGTACAAAACAATGTAATAGATAGACATTTACACCTCCCACAAAATGATAACTACCCTAATCTCCTACCCCTCTGACATCATATAAAGCTGTTATAATACCACTGACTATATTCCCTATGCTGTACTTTGCATTCCGTGACCATACATATATATTTAATAAGTGGTAGCTATTATTATAAATAATATTATAGTTATAAACCCTCAAAGGATTTATAATTTTGGTGGACAAATAAAATCAACAGATATGGATCCATAGGACACTTGTATATAGAACAGTATAGAGGTTGAGGATGTTGATTCTGAAGTCAGATAAACTTATTTGAATCCTAGTGCACACATGCACACGCACACACAAGTTTTGACAATTATGTTCATGAACACATCCTAGAAAAAGTGCTATATATCTCATTGTTGAATATCACTATGGACACCTTTGAAGTACTCCTCTTGGGAAACTATGACCAATGCCAGGGCCTGATTCACCCTTCAAAGCAATTTTGGAATTCTTCTGGAATGGCCATGAGAGCTGTCATTTTATGACCCTTGATGTTCTGAATATCATCAAAATGTCTTCCTTTCAATATTTCCTTTATCTTCAGATAAAGAAAGAAGTCATTGGGGGCCAGATCAGGTGAGTAGGGAGGGTGTTCCATACAGTTATTTGTTTACTGGCTAAAAACTCCCTCACAGAGAGTGCCGTGTGAGCTGATGCATTGTAGTAATGCAAGAGCTCCTTCGGGACCATTTTTGCACACAGCTTTCTCATGCCAAGATTTTCAGTTAAGATTTTCCTGTTTCTTGATCGATTGTTTGCTCGGTCTTCTATGCTTCTCACAGTCAGCAGATAATTTTGATGCACAGTTCGATGAATTTTTGCAATGTTTTCATCAGTTCTGTTCATTACCGGCTGCCCTGACCATGTATCAGTGATGCATTCTCTCTCCTAAAAAAATGTTTATTCCATTTGTACACTGCCATTTTCTTCATGGCATTATCCCCATAAACTTGGACTAACATGTCCCCAATTTCAGTTGCACTCTTGCCAAGTTTAACAAGAAATTTAATGTTTGTTCATTGCTGTAATTCAAGATCAGACATTTTCGCGATGGCACACAAAAACACGCAACAATAATGAGCACCATTCAGCAAGACACTGCCACACGTTGACATGAACACAGTTGTGAGACATTGATATATAAAGGTTATGAAACCTTAATGAGCTGTTTGTACAGTGCTGCCAGTGTAAGTACACGGTGGCAACATTTGCGAACTTAATCACCAGACCTCATATTCTTTATTTCTGACTGGTTATTTTTGAAGGTTTCTATATCCTTTATTCTTGCTATCTCTCTGTTGAAATTCTCACTGAGTTCCTTAAGCATTCTTATTATCACTATTTTAAACTCAGTCTCTGGTAGTTTGGCTGCCTCTGTTTCATTTAGTTTTGTTTTTGTTGTGTTTTTTTTTTGAGGGCAGTGTCACTGGTCCTCATATGTGGGACCGAACCAGGGCCGCTGGCTTCCCAAGCCAGCGCTTAACCACCACGCCACTCGGCTGGCCCTTGTTTCATTTAGTTTTATTTCTGAAGGTTTCTTCTGTTCTTCTACTTGGGGCATATTTCTTTGTTTCCTCATTTTGGCTGCCACTCTGTATTTGCTTCTATACGTTAGGTAGATCACTTATGTCTCTCAGACTTTGCTGGGTGGCCTTATGTAGTATGTATCCTTTGTAGCCAAATTGTGCTGTCTCCCTAATCTCCTGCTCATGTTTTCCAGAAGTGTTTCTTATGTTGTGTTTGTTCTCCTGTTGTAGTTGAGCCTTGGTTACTTTTGGTGTGTTCATGGGTGGGACTGACTCACAGGCTGACTAGCTATAAGGATTGGCTATGCCTGCAGTGTATAAGGTGCTGTGTGAGGACTGAACCCTCTGAGGAGGCTTCCCCCCGTTGCCTTGTGCCTGTTGAAAACCCCCTTTGGATGTGCTGCTTGTGGATCTAACCAGGTAGTGCTCTGGTGTGGTCTGAAGCTGACTTCTGGGTGTGTTTTTTCTCTTTGGTGGGGCTCTTGTGCAGGGCAATTTCAGCCTTGCCTGTCACTGCCTGTGGCTACCTGGTAGGTGCCTCAAAGCTGTATGCAGTTGGCTGCTGCCTGTGTTGGATATAGAGGCATGTGGGGGTGCCCTTACTGTGAACTGAGGCTGGCTGCCACCAATATTGGGCCCGAAACAGCTTAGCACAAGGCTCAGGGCTTCCTATGCCTGTTGCCACCTGCAGACTCCTTAGGAGCTTGTGTCTGGCTGGTTGATCCAGTGTTGAGAGTACCCTTAGTGATACAGTACTAGCTGGGCGGGGTGGAGTTCAAGTGAATCAATGAGAGATGTGACTGGTGTTTTTTACAATGTTAATGCGGATTCAGATCTTACACCTGCACTTGACCTGTGTCCACCTTGTACCTTGTCCCAAGGAAACTACAGTCAGCCTCCACTTCAGGCTTGCAAATTCCCAACATCAGCTCTTGAGTGGTTGTGGTGCAGTTCTTGAGTTACTGTTTACTACCAAAATCTCCCCAGGCCATCAGGGATTGTCTACTGCTGTAACAAACCTTCTCTGTAGTCTGTGGAGGTGGGGGCTGGCCTCCCAAGCTCCCAGAGTGCCCCTGGCAATGCAGCTCTAGATGGGCCCATCAGGCTTCCAGGGTGCTATGGGATGTGGTCAGTGGTTTCTACAAAGTCAGTACAGTTTCTGCTCCATCCCACAAAATCTCACTGAGAACTCCATCGCCAGAACTTCTGAAATCCCAGTGCTGTCTCTGCAGCCCAACGTGGAGTCTGTGTGTCTCTGTAGCTCTGGTTGCCCTGCAGGGATCTGCCCAGAAAGCTGGGTGTGGGTGGACTTTGAAAGGCAGGTGGCTTATATGTTTGTGGCTCTGACCAGGCTGTCTTGCCTGCCCCCTTCCCCCACAGCTCTTTTTTTATTGCCAGAGTGCACGGGGCTCTGGGTTGTAGATATTTTGTTCTTTAATCTGACTGCTACCATTACTTCTGGAACCCACTTCTAAACTGGATTGAGCTCTGGGGCGGGGAGTGGAGTGGGTGGTAGGGGCTGGGGCAGCCGGGCTCTGTGTCTTTGTTTTCTGTTTTCTGCCTGGCAGTGAGGGCTTAAGCCACAATTCTCACCCAAGGTCTCTGCCCTGAACACTGGATTCAGTCGTCCTATATGTTGATTCCTCAGGCAGGACTGTGGGCCAATGGGGGTGAGCCTGTACCCTGAATTTTTTCCTCTCATGCAACTTCAGTGAGCTCCGGTCTGTGTCCTGTGGTCCCTCAGGCCCATGTCTCTGCACTTCCCCCTTCCCACCTCCTCTGCTTGCCCAATCTGCCCACCTCCAGGTGATTCAGATCTGAGCACATCACTAAGGTGTACTTGTGTAATGCATAGGCAGTTCTTTGTTGAATTATAGCTATTCAATTTTTTTAACTTCCAGAGGAGGTTTCAAGAAACATTTCTCATGCTGCCATTTCTGTGATGTCATTCGAGTTTGTTTCTTTTTTGTTTGTTTATTTTTTTGTATTCTACACATAAGTGGAATCATATGGTATTTGTCTTTCTCTGATTTATTTCACTTGGCATAATACATTCCCGGTCCATCCATGTTGTTGCAGATGGCAAGATTTCATTGTTTTTTCGTTTTGTTTTTTTAAAGATTTTATTGGGGAATTGAGGGAGGGGAACAGCGTTGCAGAAACGAGGAAGGGGAACAGACAAGTTGCTGTCCATTTGTTATTCAGCCTAGTTGTGGAGGACTTTGCTTCACTGGCCTATGTTGGTATCATCATTGCGCTCTTCCCGGATGAGGCAGATCGGTCACTGGCCTCTGGATGGTCGCTCACCGTGGCTTTTGGCAGCTCACGCTGGCTGCCAGCTGCTCACTCTGGCTGCCAGTCACTCACTGTAGCCTATGGCAGCCCACTGCAGCAGGGGCTGCAGCCTACACCGTCGCCGGGGCTCGCACAGCCCATCTCCAGGGTGGAGCTGTTGTTAGCTGTAGAGGGCAGTGTCACTGGCCCTCATATGTGGTATCCGAACCAGGGCCATTGTTGTCCCAAGCCAGCTCTTAACCAATACACCACTCGGCTGGCCCAAGATTTCATTCTTTTTATGGCTGTATAATACTCCACTGTATATATGAACCACTTCTTCTTTATCCGTTCATCTATTGATGGACTCTTAGGTTCCTTCCATATCTTGGCTATTGCAAATAATGTTGCAATGAATATATGGCGGTATATGTCTTTCTGAAGTGGTGTTTTGGGTTTCTTCAGATAAGTACCTAGAAGTGGAATTACTGTGTCTTTTTGGTCTCTTGTTATAGCCTTTGTTTTAAAGTCTATTTTGCCTGGTATAAATTTTGCTACCTCAGCTTTTTTTTTTTTTTTCATTTCCATTTTCATGAAATATATTATTCCATCCCTTTACTTTGGGCCTGTGTGTATCTTTTGATCTGAAGTGAATGCCCTATCAGCAGCATATGTAAGGGTCTTGTTTTCTCATCCATTCTACCACTGCATATCCTTTTTTTTTTTTTTTAAGTTTTTTATTGGGAAATTGGGGGAGGGGACCGGCCAAATTGTTTTTCAATTTTCATTGTGGAGGGTGCCAGTCACCATCGGGTTTACCATTGGCAGCTTGTGACCTCTAAGCTCAAGGTGCTGTGTTCAATCTTACTAGTGCATGGGAGTAGCCATCATCCCATGCGGGAGTCGAACCAGCAGCCTTGTTAAGATTGTACCCCTTATCCACTGAGCCATCCAGGTGGCAGCTCAGCTCAAGGTGCCGAGTTCACTCTTAGTTGTGGGCAGGTTTAGCCCACTATTGAACAGGCAATCTTGTTGTTCACCAGCTGAGCCGTCCTGCCACCTGTTGGCAGCTCAGCAACAGCTCAGCTAAGGTGCAGCATTCACTGGCCCATATTGGAATCGAACTGGTGGCCCTGTTGCTCAGAGCATGCGCTGTAAGCCAACTTTTAACCAACTGAGCCATTCTGCCGCCCCCCCAACTGTATATCTTTTGATTGAAGCAATTAATCCATTTACATTTCAAGTAATTGTTGATAGATTTGTAGTTATTGCCTTTTGATTATTCATATTTTTGACCTTTTTATTTTTTTGTCATCTTAAAGAAGTCCATCTAAGATTTCTTGTGATACTGCTCTGCTGGTAATGAATTCCTTTAGCTTTTTCTACTCTGGAAAGCTATATCTTTGCTTCAATTATAAATAAAAATTTCCTGAGGAGAGTAATGTTGGTTGTAGGTCCCTGCTTTTCATCAATTTGAATATTTTGTGCCAATCCCTTCTGGCTTGCAAAACTTCTGTTGAGAAATGAGCTGATAGTTTTTTGTGAGCTGCCTTGTAGGTAACTAATTGCTTATCTTTTGCTGCTACCTCATTTTCCAAATCACTGATTCTATCTTTTGCTTTATCTAATATACTGTTGGTTCCCTCTAATGTATTCTTTTTTTTTTTTTTTAAGATTTTTATTGGGGAATTGGGGGAGGGGAACAGCGTTGGGGAATCGGGGAAGGGGAACAGACAAGTTGCTGTCTTTTTGTTCTTCAGTCTAGATTTTTTGCGGAGGACGTTGCTTCACTGGCCCATGTTGGTATCGTCATTGCGCTCTTCCCGGGTGAGGCAGATGGGTCGCCGGCCTCTGGATGGTCGCTCACTGTGGCTATTAGCAGCTCACTCTGGCTGCCAGCCGCTCACGCTGGCTGCCAGCCACTCACGCTGGCTGCCAGCCACTCACTGTAGCCTATGGCAGCCCACTGCAGCAGGAGCTGCAGCCTACACCATCGCCGGGGCTCGCACAGCCCAGCTCCAGCTGGAGCTATTGTAAGCTGTAGAGGGCAGTGTCACTGGCCCTCATATGTGGGATCCGAACTGGGGCCGCTGGCATCCCAAAACCAGCTCTTAACCAATGCGCCACTCGGCCAGCCCCCCTCTAATGTATTCTTCATTTCAGTTATTGTATTCTTCATTTCTGACTGGTTGTTTTTCATGTTTTCTACCTTCATTTTTATGTTTCCTATCTCTTTTGAAGTTCTCCCTGAGATCATGGAGCATCCTGATAACCAGTGTTTTGAGCTCTGTTTCTGGTAGATTGCTTGTCTCCATTTTGTTTAGTTATTTTTCTGGAGCTTTGTTCTGTTCTTTCATTTGGGACATCTTTCTTTGTCTCCTCATTTTGGCTGTCTCCCTATGTTTGTTTCTAGTATTAGGTGGAGATGCTACATCTTCCAATCCTGGTAGAATGGACTTATATAGTAGGTGTCTTACGGGGCCGAGTAGCACAGTCCCCTGATCACCTGAGCTAGGTGTTCTAGGTGTGTCCCTTGTGTGGGTTGTGTTTGACCTCCTGTTGTAGTTGAGACTTGATTGCTACTGGCATGTCAATGGGTAGGATTGACCTTCAGGCTGATTATTGGGAGAACTGTCCATGACTACTCTTGAGAAGCTGTTTCAGTGGCTGACTCTAGAAAGCAGGATTTGATTTAGTGGGGGCTCTGGTGCCTGCCAAGTTTGTTCTTTGGGTGTGTTATTTGTGGTAGTGGTTTAATGGTTCTCTGGTATGGTCTGAGGCTGACCACAGGTGTGTTATGTTCTGGGGCTCTGTTGAAACTTAAGGTCAGCTGCTGCATGTGTCCTACATGGGGCCACTTGGTATGAACTACAATGTGTTCTTCAGATGATTGCCACTTGTTCTGCGGTTCCTGGAAAAGGCTAAGTTGTGAAGTGAGGCTGGCTGCCACTAATGCTGGGCTTGGGGCTGCTTAGCTAGATGTATGGGGCATGTTGAGGCCAGATGCTGCTTGTTTGGGGTTTGTGAACATTTGAGAGATTTTAGGAAAGTCCAAAACATGAGCCAGGACAGACCATTTGTATGGAAAAGCCACTGAAGTAACTTGGATGGGCTCACAGGGAATCAACAGGGTAGGATGAATGGTGTTAGGTTAATGAAGACTCAGATATGTTGCCCATTTGCACATACTCAGCAAAGGAACAATGGCTTTTGCCAGCACTGCTGTCTGGAAGAAAGCTGCCCCTCCAGCTCTCACCCTGAAGCCAGATAATTCAGATTTTCCCTGTTATGTCCTGGGTGACTTTCAAGCTGCTGCCCCAACGTTGGATCTCAGAGTAAGTGAGTCCATTAGTGAGTAAGTGCATGTGTGGCCCTTTAAGAGGAATGACTGGGACTCCAAAATCCCTCCATCTCATTCAACCACAATCTCCACTGGTTTTCACAGCCAGAGTTATGAGGACTTCTCTTCCTAGTACTGGAACCCTGGGCTGGAGAGCTTGATGTGGGTCTGGGACCACACCTTCTTGAGGGGGTACCGCTGCAGCTGAGATATCACTCCATATTTTTAATCACCCCACATGGGTGTGGGACTATCCTCTTTCACTTTTCCTTCCCTCCTACCAGTCTAGATGTGGCTTCTTCTGTACAGCCTTAGTTATAGGATTTCTGTTCAGCTAGACTCTAGGCGATTCTCAAGGATGGTTGGTTGTAATTTTGATGGGGTCATGGGAGAAGCCTAGCACAATGTTTACCTACTCCTCCAACTTGCCCTGAACCCCCATGCTGTACTTTTTTAGAATTAAAAAGTTCAATAAACAGGAGCTATTAATATATAGGAAGGTTTAAGTTAACAACTCAATATCTGGCATGTTTTATTTGTAGGAACATTGTGTTTCCTTCATACCAAAGCTCTTCTTGGCATGGTAGCACATCTCTGATTAACACAGAAACAGGAAACCTTAGCTCAAAGTTCTAAATATGCTGATTGACTATAGCTTCATACATAATTAGTTTAATATTGAGTACTGAGTTTTGTGGTGTGGTGAAAGCAAATGTGCTACAATTATTGAACTCAATTAAGATTTCCCTGTATCATTGGAGAACAGCACACAAAGTGGCATAAATTGATTGGGGATGTGCATGGGACTATTACAAGTATGGAGAGATGGGGGAGATCAATGTGGGCTGCAAACATCAGCAAAAGCTTCAGGAGCATATGTGAAGTGAATTAGACCTTGATGATTGGGTAGAATTGGATGGGTGGATCAGATGGCTCAGATTTCAAGCTGTTAGAGGAGAGGGGAAATGTTTTAAAAAAGCAAAATCCAAGTGTAAAAGGTTGGGTGGGGGAAGATATGGAAGTCCATAAGAAAGAACCTTAATGAAGTGTTGAAAAGTCATAAAAGCATTTTAACAATACAGTCTTGCACCACATAATGACATTTTGATTAACAATGGACTGCATATACAATAGTGGTCCCATGTAATTATAATGGAGTTGAAAATTTCCTATCACCTAGTAATGTAGCAATTATAACCTTGTACCATAATGCATTACTCACATGTTTGAAAACAAACCTACTACCCTATCAGTCATATAAAAGTATAGCACACACAATTACAATAGTAGGCTATCCCATCTAGGTTTGTGTAAGTATACTCTATGATGTTTGCACAACGATGAAATTGCTTAATGCTGCATTTCTTAGTACATATCCACGTCAAGTGGTACATGAGTGTAACAAAAAAAATTTGAAATTTAGGCCAGCCGAGTGGCACTTTGGTTAGGAGTTGGCTTGGGAATGCCAGCTCTGAGTGGGAGGGCCCCGGTTTGGATCCTACATGTGGGCCAGTGACACTGCGTCTTCTACAGCTAAGATAGTGAACAACAGCTTGACCTGGAGCTGGGCTGCTGTGAGTTGCCAGCGATGGTGTAGGCTGCAGTGGGGCTGGCCGGCAGCGGGTGAGCTTTTGTGAGCTGCCATGAGCCACCCTGAGCAGCTGTCTGATGGCCGATGAGCAATTGCCTCACCTGGGAAGAGCGCAATGATAATACCAACGTGGGCCAGTGAAGTGATGTTCTCCACAGCTAGATTGAAGAACAAAAGGACAGCAACTTGTCTGTTCCACTTCCCCAATTCCCCAACGCTGTTCCTCTCCCCAAATTTCCCAATAAAATCTTTAAAAAAATTTTTTTGAAATTTAATTTAAATGAAAAATTTTATTTGAACTGAAGTTATTTTAAATTTTTTCTCTAGTTACTAGTTAACTTCATATTCCAGCTGGCTGTGCCTTTGCCCTCAAGTGACAAAGAAGAGAAAGCAACTCTTCATGTTGGCACTGAATACTTGGGTCACAAGTTGACAAGTTACTTTGTGAGTCATGACTTGCCCAAACAAGACTGGAACTGACTCATTAGTGGCCTGTTTTATTAATAATGGTTATTCAGCTAGCAGACAGGAGTACTTCCCAGATGATGAGTGTGTCTAGAAATCAGCCTTAATGGCCTTGGGTAGCCCTGAATGTTGGGACAAAACTGCCTATGAGAGTAAGGTATACCCCACCCTCTAGCCAATTATAGACAATAGACACTGCACCTAAATCTGTGCTTGTATGGGTACATAGGAGAATAAGGAGCTTCAATAATGGAGTGGAGGAAATTTTAAAGATATTTAATATCTAATAAAAACCATTCCTCTAAGAGGGTCTCTTGTAACTGTTCTAACCATTTAGGTAATTTAAATTAATGGCCTACTACCCAACACAAGCCTGGGACAGCCTTGGGGCCTCCTGTCATGATTTAACACCTTTTAAAAGATGGATAAGCAGAAGGCAACAGGTCAGATAATTACAAACAACCTCAATAGCCAAGAGCCAAGGACCATGTGCAAGTCAGAGTCCAGGAGAGGTCAGCAGATGGAGAGAACAGCAAATCTGACATCCAGCCAGGACCACACCGAGCTTTATGAGAGGAAGCTGGTCTCTGTTGATTCTGTTTGGACCAAGTGTTTGTGTATTGTTTTACATTGGCTGTCAAAACTTTGGTTTTGTTTATGTATTATTCTACATTGGCTAGCAGTTGGGGTTTAGCTGTAGAAATGTTAGCAGGATGCATGAGGTGATTAAGTTATTCTCTTGAGATTTTGAAAGTTTAATCCCCTTGTCTCTTCCCTTTCCTTCCTTTACCTCTTTCCTTTTCTTTCTGTTCTCTTCTCATACCATGCCTTCTGTTTCTCCCTCCTTACCCCCATAAATGTAACAAAAGTATTGGACCTTTAAAAACTGTATATGTAACTTTTATGTAGGTAACTCTACACATCCAAAGTAAAGTTAAAATATCATAAGTTTTGGGTATAAGAATAACCGCAAACTGTTACATTAAACATGATTTTTTTTTTCAAGATTTTATTGGGGAATTGGGGAAGGGGAACAGCCAAGTTGTTGTCCTTTAATCTTAGCTGTGGAGGGCGCACCTAGCTCAGCTCCAAGTCCAGTTGCCATCCTGCCACCTGTTGGCAGTTCACAGCCGCTCATCTCAAGGTACCATGTTCAATCTTAGTTGCAGGGGAATGCAGCTCCCCATCCCATGTGGAGTCAAACCAGCAACTTTGTTGTTAGGAGCACATGCTCTCACCAGCTGAGCCATCCTGACACCTGTTGGCAGCTCAGTGGCAGCTCAGCTCGGGTGCAGCTCACTGGCCCATGTGGGAATCGAACCGGCAACGCTGTTGCTCAGAACCCATGCTCTTAACCAACTGAGCCACTCGGCCGACCCCCTAAATACATGTTTTAAGTGGATGATCGCCAAATATTTTTGATTGTATAAGTTGTAACTTCACCACAGTTTTTGGGTATGCACCCCAAATATATAGAACTCATTTATTTATGCATTACACATATTTACTACTGTCCTAATTGAATTGACCTTCTATATATTTTTTCTATACCACAATGGGTCAACTTGTGTACTTTTTTTCTTTTTTTTTTTTTTTTTAAGGGGCAGTGTTACTGGCCCTCCTATGTGGGATCCGAACCGGGGCTGCTGGCATCCCAAGCCAGCTCTTAACCACTGTGCCTCTCAGCCGGCCCAACTTGTGTACTTTTTGGGATACATGAATCACTCCCCTTTCCCCCAACCATACTGACTCCATACAAAGGTTTGAATAGTTACTATCTAGTTTAAAGAAAGAAGTTTTAAAATGTTTCCTTAACCTTTATCACAGGAGAGGAAAAAATTATAATTTTCAGAATTTAATCTTTGCTGTCAATATTGTACTTCTTGAGCCTACCCTCTATCTCATAAAACTAATAAATATGATCTCAAGATACAGTATAAGGTGGAGTAGGGGGATCTTCGTGGTAGTGCAGAGCAAGAACTCAGGGAAAGAGGAGAGATTCTAATTTTATTTAAATTAATTTTATTATTGGGGCCGGCCAAATGGCTCAGTTGGTTAAAAGCTCGCTCAAGAGTGCGAGCTGAGCTCTGAGCAACAGCAGTTTGATGCCCAGCCTGAGCTGAGTTGCCGTTGAGCTGCCAACAGGTGGCAGGATGGCTCAGCTAAAAAAAAAAGAAAAAAAAAGTAAATTAATTTTATTCTCTATTTTATTTTATCACTTATCTACTATGTGCCAGGCACCAGGGACACAAAGCTGGTCCTTCTCTTTAAGTTTTTGTGTTTTTTTATAAAAGTCATAGTATCTTAGAGAAATTTATGTTTTTGATGGAAAGAGCCTGATAAACCCAACTATGCAAGCATCAGCTTCATCCACTTGAGAGGGAACAATGGGTTGAAACAGGAAAGTTATTCCACTGATAAATGAATATTAGTTGAATAGCTATTCTGTAGCAGTCTCCTTTATATATGTTATCTCATTTAATATTCTCAAGAATTCTGTATGATAGGCATTGCTATCACTATTTGGAAGGAGGAAATGGAAGCTCATTTAGGTGAAGTAGCTGTTAAGTGATATAGCTAGGATTCCAAACTGACACAAAATAGTTACCATTTATGGAGTACTTATGTGCCAGGCAGTGATGTGTGCTTTATTTATATCATCTCATTAAATCTCCATAACAATGAAGTATTATTATTTTTCTCAGTTTACAGATAAGAAATCTGGGACTTGGAGAGTTACTGATGGTATACAAATACTAAGTGGCTGGGCTGTCATTTGGCTCCTTTCCCTGATTGTACTTCTCTTGATGATGGGACAGGAAGGTGTCAGGGCAAGGGAGTGACAGTCTAAGATACAAAGAGCAGCCTGTGGCTCAAAGTGACAGCAGATTCCAGTGTGGCCTAAATGGGACTTGCTTGATTATAAGCTTATTTATAGCGATATAGGTTATATATAAATAGCTGAATACACTTTAGCTAAATGTTAAGTAAATTTTCTTTTAATCTTATGCATAGATCATGAGTATTCCATCTTCCCAGGAAACTTCTAGGTATAAGACCAATTTAAGAACAATGACAAGATTGATTGTATCTGAGATAAATCTTATTGACTCTGCTGACCATTTCAGCCCAGCACTGGTGTCCTGGCTGACAGAGATCCCCAGTCTGGCTCTCCTTTGCCTCTTTAGAAGGATGATGTTAATAGGATTTACTTCCAGTCTCTTTTTGAAACCTGCAATTCCTGTTCATCTTCATTGTCCTCTCTGCAGTCTTCTGAGTCATCTCACCTGAAGATCTTAGAGCTCTGCTTCATTTCAGGAGCTGCAGGCAACCTCATAGGTAAATAATGATTTTATTCTTTCCTGATCTCATAAAAGTAGAGTTGTGAGTCAGTTATACTCTCCAGAGAGACGAAGTTATACTCATATACGTCCAAGCAAGGAGTTAGTCACACAAACAGTACGGGTTGCTAAGCAATATAATACACACTTCCTGAGTTTCAACAGTGATGTGTTAGCTCTCAGTGTTGGTGATATATGGGGGATTCCAAGCTAAAGATCTGAGGACATAGTACAGTGTGGTCCAGAAGGGTTATATGGGATCTTCTGATTTCAACCCCACATTCTCCTTTTGCTTTCCCAAATCCCTTTGGATTGATATCACACTTCATAATTAGGAGTGAAATAATAAGACATGTAAGGTCTGGAAATAAATCCTATTAACATCATCCTTCTAAAGAGGCAGAGAAAATCCAGTCTAGGGGGGTCTCTGTCAGCCAGGGCACCAGTACTGAGCTGAGATGGTCAACAGAGTTGATAGGATTTATATCAGACAAAATCAAACTCTTGTCATTCTTCTTACATTGGACCTTTGTACTTAGAAGTGTCCTGGGAAGATGTAATACTCATACTCATGATCTATGGATAAGATTAAAAGAAAATTTACTGAACATTTAGCTAATGGAAGAGGGGGCCAATGAGCTGTTTAATGCTGACTACATCAGTTAGCTAAAATACTTTACTGGGGCTTTATTAAAATACTGGGTTTTAGTGTGTGTGTGTGTGTGTGTGTGTGTGTGTGTGTGAGAGAGAGAGAGAGAGAGAGAGAGAGAGAGAGAGAGAGAGAGAGAGAGAGAGAACAATATGTACATTGATATCAATACTATCTCGGTTTAATCAAGTTAGTTTTGCTTTCAGACCTCTAAGGTGCTTCTATAAGAGTTAGTCAGCAGACATGAAGCAGATGAACATCCCATGGGCACCTCCATCTCCATAGGTACAAAACACAGCCCCCAGCTTCTCCTGAACTTGCTGCCACTCCATGCTCTCAAGTACGGATTGCTTGGCCTTGCTGGAGAGGTTAGCATTTAGTAGACTGGAGGAGAAGGTCCCAGGGTTTGAATTTTTATTAAGTGCCCTTGAGAGATTTTGAATCAGACGGTCCTATCCATACTTTGGAAAACTCTGGCCTAGACTATTAAAGTAAATTTTTCTTGAGGGAAGGGCATAAGGAAAAAAAATAAACGTTTTATTGCTCCCACCTCCAAGCTGCCCTATACACAGCTTTGAGGGAGAACTTTCTAAGCCATGATCACCCCCCATTTAGACAGCTGTTTCCCCCATTCCCACCATGGTTCTCAATGTCCTTCATACATTCAAGCCCACAAACTTTTTTTCTCCGAATTATTTATAAGAAAATTTGAAAGTATAAAGATAAAGCAAACACCAAAAAAATCACCATCCAACTCCCAGGACACATATTTCTAATCGATCATGACTCTTTTCTTAGAAGTTCAAATGCTGATTTAGAATCCTGATACAATGTTCCAGGCAGCTGCTTATTGAGTGAAGTTGCCCTCGAGATACAATTTTTCATGTTATCATAGACAGAAGATAGAAAATCAATGTCCCCAGTTTGGTCCCCACTTGCTTAACCATTTTCTGACTATTTTAGTGTTAACACTACTTCAACAAGGATCAAACATACCACTCTAAGTTCTCCATTCATTCATTCTCCACTCTAAGTTCATAATGTTTTCTTTCTCCTATCCAGGTAGTAGCCCTCCTTCATATTCCAATGCAAGCCTCACTTCAAGCAGTAGAAATTTTTCTTTAACCTTGACACATATAATCATTTATTTTCATGCTGCCAAATGCAATTTGTTTCTCCCCAGATCTCCAGTTGTGATTAGTACCTACTTACTCTAGTAAGGTTCCTGTTCTTACTTTGTCATACTGACTTTTAATTTATTATCTCTCCCCAAAATACAGTATGTTAAACACTTTACTTCTTTTTTTTTGTTTTCTTAAAGGAGACCTGCCAAAAGGCTCCTTCAGTTGCCAATTGATGCTGATGCACCTACATTATGTCTGGTTAGAGGACTGTTCCAGGTGTGCCTAGTTCTGACCAGCTGGAACCCGAACTCTGTTTCTGGGCCAAGTAGGAAGAATCCACAAACCTCTGACCTTTACTTTCTTGACAGGGTGATTTCAATGGCAAAGTGAATGATAACACTAGAAATAGCCTAGTCACCACTCAATACACTCCTTCTTTGCCTTCAGCATAGAGAGTACAGCAGATGTTTACCCACAATGTTTCTTGCTGCATAAGTGCCACTTAACCCACATTACCTGGAGAAATGACAGTCTGCAAGTAAATTATCAAGCTTTTGTCTTTCTTCAGTTATGGGTTCCAGTTGTCAGATATATATTAATAGCCACAGATTGTAATACTCAATCTTTCATACAAAAAGACAAGCCTAAAGTGGGACACATCCTGTAATACTGCTTTATGAAACAAGCACATTTAAACGGTATATGGTTAACCATTTTTTTGACATTCAGTATTATTTTATATTAATTTCAGGTGTACAGTACAGTGGTTAGACATTTATATAATTTAAGTCACCCCCTGCCTAGTCTAGTACCCACCTGGCACTATATGTAGTTATTACCATGTTATTCATTGTATTCTCTATGCTTTACTTTATATCCCCGTGACTATTTTGTAACTGCTGATTTATATTTCTTAATTCCTTCACTTTTTCAACCTGCTCCCAGCCCTGCTTCCATCTATCACCCCGATAAATCTAGTACCCACCTGACACCATACACAGTTATTACAATAATATTGACTATATTCTTCATGCTGTATCCTACATCCCCATGACTACTGTGTAACAACCAATTTGTACTTCTTAATCCCTTTCCCTTTTTCACCCATCCTTCACCCCCTTCCTATCTGGCAACCATCAAAATGTTCTCTATCTATGACTTTATTTCTGTTTCATTTGTTTATTTTGTTCTTTAGGTTCCACTTATAAGTGAAATCATATGACATTTGTCTTTCTCTGTCTGATAGACTTCAATCAGCACAATACCCTCCAGGTCCATCAATGTTGCTGCAGATGACAAGATTTCATCCTTTTTTAATGGCTGGGTAATATTCCATTGTATATATGTACTGCTTCTTCATTATCCATTCCTCTATTCAGGAATACCCTGGTTGCCTTCAACATGAGTGTCCCTGAATTGATGAATAGATAATGTAAACAATGCTACAATGAACATATGGATGCACATATCCCCTCAAAGTAGTGTTTTGGGTTTCTTCAGAAAATACCCAGAAGTAGGATTACTAGGTCCTTCTTTGTTTCTTGTTATATCCTATGTTTTAAAGTCCATTTTATCTGGTATAAGTATTGCTACTCCAGTTTATTTGTTTATTTGTTTCTATTTTCATGAAATATCTTTTCCATCATTTTACTGTGTGTGCCTTGTAATCTGAAGTGAGTCTTGTAGATAGCACATGTATGGGTCTTGTTTTCTTATCCATTCAGCCACTCTATTTCTTTTGATTGGAATACTTAATCTATTTACATTTAAAATAATTGTTGATAGATATGTAGTTATTTCCACTTTATTGTTCATATATATATGAATATATTTTTTTCATATATATATGAATATATATATTTTCATCTTCAAGCAGTCCCTCTAACATTCCATGTAATACTGATTTGGTGATGATGAACCCCTTTAGCTTTTTCTTGTCTGGGAAGCTCTTTATCTGTCCTTTGATTCTAAATGATAGCTTTGCTAAGTTGATTATTTTTGGTAGGAGGTCCTTGTTTTTAATCACTTTTAATATTTTTTACCAATTCCTTCTGGCCTGCAAAATTTCTGTTGAGAAATCAGCTGATAGTCTTATGGGAACTCCCCAGTAACTAGTTCCCTTTCTTTTGCTGCTTTCAAGATCCTTTTTTTGTCTTTAACCTTTGGCATTTTAATTATGATGTGTCTTGGTGTGGGCCTCTATATGTCTATTTCCTTCACCAGGGAAATTTTCAGTCATTATGTCTTCAAATATATTTTCAGTTCTTTGCTCTCTGTCTTCTCCTTCTGGTATCCCTATGATGCAAGTGTTGGTATGCATTGTATTGTCCCAGAAGCCTTTATTTTTTTTTTTTAGGATTATTTTTTCTTTTGCTGTCCTGATTGGGTGTTTTCTGCTACCATATCTTCTAATTCACTGATTAGGTCCTCTGCTTCAGCCAATCCGTTGATTTCCTCTAATGTATTCTTCATTTCAGTTATTGTATTCTTTATTTCTGATTGGTTCTTTTTAATGTTTTCTATCTCCATTTTTATGGCTCCTATCTCTATGTTAAAGTTCTCCCTGAGATTGTTAAGCATTTTTATAACCGCTGTTTTGAATTCTGTGTCTGGTATACTTCTTGTCTCCATTTTGTTTAGTTCTTTTTCTAGAGCTTTTTTCTGTTCTTTTATTTGGGACATGTTTCTTTGTCTCCCCATTGTGGCTGCCTACCTGTGTTTGTTTCTATGTATGAGGTAGAGCTATTACGTCTACCCATCTTAGTAGAGTGGCCTTATGTAGTAGGTGTCACGTGGGTCCCCGTGGTACAGTCTCCCAGGTCACCAGAATTGGGTGCTCCAGTTGTGTCCCTTGAGTGCTTTATGTGTGTCCTCCTATTGTAGTTGAGCCTTAGTTGCTATTTGCATGTCCATGTCTGGGATTGACCCTCAGGCTCATTTTTCGTGAAGAACGGCCATGATTACAGGTGAGGAGCTGTGGTACAGAGGCTGACCCTACAGAGCAGGATTTGCTTTAGCAGGCCTCTGGTGCCTGTCCTATCTGTCAATTTTGGTGGTTGCTGGGTAATGCTCCAGCTTGGTCCAAAGCTGGCCACTTAGTGTTCCAGCCCTGGGGACTCCTTGAAGGGAACCCACTGTAGGTGGAATAGAGCTTCAGCTTGTTCCTTGCCTGGAGCCACCCGATATAAGCCACAAAGGTTTCCACAGATGGCCACCACTCATCCTGTACTTGGTACTTGGAGGTATCTTGAAAGGCCAAGCTGTGAACTGAAGCTGGTTGCTGGTAGTGCTGGACTTAGGGTTGCTCTGCCAGAATTACAGGACAAACCAAAGCCAGATGCTGCTTGTTTGGGTTTTGTGAACCTTTGTGAGATTTTGGGGAAATCTGCAGCAGGAGCCAAGGCAGGTGGTTTGTATGAAAAAACCACTGGAAATAACTTGGGTGTGCCTGAAAGTTGGGTGGGGTGGGATCTTAGAATCTCCAGGGTGGTGTGAATGAATGACATTAGCCAGGTTGATGGAGACTCAGACATGGTGTCCTCTGGGTCTGCATGCCAGGAAGGGGAGGGCTCAATAAGAGTAGGGCTCAGTGGTTTCTGCCAGCTCCTCCATTTGGGAGAAAGCTGCCCTTCCACCCTTGTCTTGAAGCCAGACAATTCAGTTCCTTCTTGTAAGTCCCTGGTGCTTTTCCAGCAGCTGCCCCAGCACTGGGACTGTACCTGCCCTCTGTCTCACTCAGCCACAATATTTGTTGGCAGAAGTTATGGGGACTTCTCTCCCCAGCACTGAAACCCTGGGCTGGGGAGCACAGTGTAGTACTCGGACTCCTTGCTCTTCTTGGGGGTAACCATTGCAGCACAGATATCTGTCCTGATTTTTATTTTTATTTTATTTTATTGATTTATTTGTTTTAAAATATTTAACTGGGGAATTGGGGGAGAGAACAGCATTGGGGAATCAGTGAAGGGGAACAGGCAAATTGCTATCCTTTTGTTCTTCAGTCTAGTTGTGGAGGATGTTGTTTCACTGGCCCATGTTGGTATTATCATTGCACTCTTCTGGGGTGAGGCAGTCGCTGACTGGCCATTGGATGGCTGCTCAGGGCGGCTCATGGCAGCTCTCGTGGGCTGCCAGCCACTCACCATAGCTTACGGCAGCCCACTGCAGCCCCGCTGCAGCCTACGCTGTTGCTGGTGACTCACGGCAGCCCAGCTTCAAGTTGAGCTGTTGTTCACCATCTTAGCTGTAGAGGGCCCTCATGTGGGATCCGAAACAGGGCCCTGCTGCTCACAGCTCTCACTCCCAAGCCAACTCTTAACCAATGTGCCACTCGGCTGGCCCTGTCCTGATTTTTAATGTTCACGCACGGGTGTGGGACCATCCCATTTCACGTCTCTTCCCCTCTTATCAGTCTAGAGGTGGCTTTTTCTGTATGTCCTTAGTTGTAGGGCTTTGGTTCAGCTAGACTTTAGGCAATTCTCAATGACAGTTGTTCTGTAGTTTAATTGTAATTTTATGAGGTTATGAGAGGAGGTAAGCATAGCATTTACCTACTTTGCCATCTTGACTGGAAATCTCTGGTTAACCATTTTTTAATTACTCAAGCCTGATCTTGTTTGGATGTAGTTATTCTTTATTTTTTTTGGTAATTATTGCAATCTCTTGGGTTGATTCTGATAGGTTTAATATGGTTATTTGTAATGACCATAGATGGCAATATAGCCAGACTTTGCTGGAACTGGGTCTTAGGGCTGGTGATAATCAA
Source organism: Aselliscus stoliczkanus (assembly GCA_033961575.1). Taxonomy (NCBI): domain Eukaryota; kingdom Metazoa; phylum Chordata; class Mammalia; order Chiroptera; family Hipposideridae; genus Aselliscus; species Aselliscus stoliczkanus. The sequence continues at coordinate 37,757,424 of CM066731.1, forward strand.
GGCTGCAAGAACTCTCACTCATCTAATATCATAGTTCAGTTCAGATGAGTATTTCTTCAAATATTTGGAAGCAAAACTGGGACCGTGTGAGGCACACCATGTTTTTTCATGTTGTGTGGAAGGCATTATGAGGGCCCTAATTCACTGAGCACTCTGGGTGCTGTATTTGGAGTAGCCTCATCTGATGGCCACAGATGGTCAGCCATGGCCAGTCTGCCGCAGCTCTAGACAGTCTCTTTCCTTTCTTTCTATTTCCAGCTTGTGTCTCTACATCTTTGGTCTAAGAGCCCCAGAGGCCATGAATCCATTCTTCTTTCTCCTCCCACATCAACCATAAATAAAACAATTCATGAAAAATGCCTTTCACATTTTTTGCATAGAGTTTGGAGAATCCTTTACACTTCTCATTATTGGAAAGAGTGAATGAATGCTCTTTTGTATTAATTTCTGAAGTTTGTTTAAACTTGTCTCAGAATTCATCTTCTGTCTTATATTGAATCCTCTATCAGTTTGATTTCTCTGACTTCAGGAGGAACATCGCATGAAAGATGGAAATATTGTCCACTATTGTCCCCAGACCTCCAAAGAAATAGAAACTCAACTAACTCAGCTTCCTCTTGCTTCTCTTTTAGAGGCAGTATTATTGGGGGGAGAATGATCAAAATGAAAATACCCATAAGACCAAAAGAAGGTGGGAGTAAACCCTGGGCTGCATCACCACCTTGAGTAACAGTGCAGGACAAGACTCTTTAAATGCCTTGCCTAATAAGACAAGATCATGCTGAAAGAACCTAATGCTTTCTAAACAGTTTTGTTGTTTAGAGAGTCAAAAATGTCTAACTCAATTGAGATAATGTCTCTCATGTTCTAGAATAAAATTGCAAGGAAAAGTATTATGTAGATATCTGAGGTTAATGTCAATGCCAGTATCTTTTGGAAGATGGGACAGCATTTAGTTTCTGCAATTAACAGTCCCCAAAGCAGCTTCCAAAACCCCTTTTGGCTTGTCCTCCAGGCCAGAAGTAGAGCAATTATAAATTAGGCCCCTGCTGTTTCATTCACTTTGCAGCATCAAAATGGAAAGTGTCACTCATGTTTACGTTGTTTTCCAGGCACAATGCCAATCACCTGATGTTTGTGCTAAGTGGGGTTCCTGAGAAAAATATCAGCAGGGGCAGCTTACCAACATAGCAGATTGTGAGGAGGCCTGTTAGCTATATAGTAAAGGAGCATTTGGATTCCCCAATGCCCTTGTAGAAAGAGAGGTGAGGGGATGAATTCCTCAGATGCCTGGTATTTCACTCTTGGTTGCACCTCACATTAACATGTTTTAGTCAAGGCTTTGAGGCAGACAGGCAACACGGACTGAGTGCTATTTATGACCAGTAACAGATACCTTAATTTGAAAAGAAGTTATTTTTTCCCCTCCTGGTGCCTGCTTTCAGGAAGGGAAGAATGTTCTCAGAGAAAGGACTTTTCCTAGCAATTGTTGGATTCATAAAGGCTAAAGCCACAACAACAGACAAGACCTTGTGAGGGTGTGACTCTCATTGTTTGCAGAGTGTTCTAGAGCAGTGCTTCTCAAACTTTAAAATGATCACCAATTTCAAACCACAATCACAGTTATGTAATGAAGCCTCAGATTCTGAATTTCCATCTTACTCCCAGGGATTGGCCAGTGCTTTTTGCCCCATCCACCACTCTTTGAGGAGAAAAGTCTTGTATCAGTGATTCTCATATGGAGGCAGGGAAGGTATGTATAAGAACCAACTGGAGGAAATTCTTTCAGTATACACATTGTCCTCTCTCCCCTAGAAGCACTATCAATTGAGGTTAACAAGGGGCACATCTGTTTTTAAGTATACAATTCAACAATTATTATTATTGTGCAACCATCACCACGATCTCATTTTAAATAATTTTCAGGGCCGGCCAAGTGGCTCAGTTGATTAAGAGCTCACTCAAGAGTGTGAGCTGAGCCCTGAGCAACAGGATTGCCAGTTGCATTCCTGGCCCGAGCTGAGCAGCCGCTGAGCTGCCAACAGGTGGCAGGATGGCTCAGCTTAACAACAACAACAACAAAATAATAATAATTTTCATCATGTCAGACAGAAACCTTGTCCCTCTTTGCCATCATTCCCCTTTCCCACCTGCCAGCTCTAGGCAACCACTAATCTGCTTCTTGTCTCTATAGAGTTGCCCATTTTGGGCCTTTTGTGTAAACAGAGGCATCCACTATATGGTCTTTTGTGTCTGGCTTATTTCACTTAGCATAATGTTTTGGAGATTCATCAATGTTGTAGTATGTGTTAGCATTTTGTTCCTTTTTATGAGCACGTGTGCTTGCAAAAACTTTCTCAGAGTGATTCCATGGTTTCCTGGTTGAGTCCCATCATGTATATGCTGTATCTGTTTAGAATTTTTTTTTTTCCAAAATGAGGAAGAAGAGAAGCTAAACAACTCCTTTATGCAATTAGTATTTAAAACCAATATCTGTTGACTGTAAACCCAAAACCCTTTTCCTGATGCACATTCTGTGAACCCAGCAGATAACAGATCTGAGGCTACCTTGGGAATGAGGTGCTCTTCTAAAGCTTGCCGGAATGCATCTGAGGTGCCTTTGCAATGGCCTTAGCAAAAGGAAGCATTCAAAGAAATGCTCCTAACTTCAACAAAACCTTGTACTATTATCTCCCCTTATCCACAGGGGATATGTTCAAAGACCCCCAATGGATGTCTAAAATCACAAGTAGTTCTGAGCCTTATATATACTATGTTTTTTCCCCATACAGGCATACCTTGGAGATATTGTAGGTTCAGTTTCAGATCACCACAATACAGCAAATATTGCAATAAAGAAGTTGTAATCTAATGGTGGAAGGTTTGCCTACAATTTGTAAAAACCACAACATCTATGGAGCACAATAAAGTGAAGTGCAACAAAATGTGGTATGCCTGTAGATACATACCTATGATAAAGCTTGATTTATAAATTAGGCAGAGTAAGAGATTAACAAAAATATCTATGATAAAATAGAACAGTTATAACAATATATTGTTACATGTTTGTGGCATAGTTAAGTAAAATAAGGGTTACTTGAACACAAGCACTGCGATACCATGATAGTCGATCTGATAACCAAGACAGCTACTAGGTGACTAATGTGCGGGGATCATCTACAGCATGGAGATGCTGGACAAGGAGATGATTCATGTTCCTGCCCAGACAGAGCAGGGTGGCTCAAGATTTCATTATGTGACTCAGAATGGTGTGTAATTTAAAACTTATATGTTGTTTATATCTGGAATTTCCCATTTAATATTTGTCTTTATTAAAAATCCCCTGAAATTGCAGAGAACAATCCTTTTGTGTGTGTCGCATCTTCTCCAAAACGCACCAAATATAGAAGGTGTCCCCTCCTCTAAGATATCCCTTTTGTCTTCAGTCTCCCTCAGTCTTCTCCCTCAAAGTCCAGCTTGTGCTAGCTTGCTTGTCTTCTGCTTCCTCCTCCAGGAAGAAGTTATTTTCTTTGGTTTGTAGTTCTTGCCCTTTTAATACAAATCAGCTTTGTTATTCACAGCTATACTCTCCCTTTTCCATTTGTATCTTTATCCATTTCTTGGGGTAACACTCTAAGAATGGGTGAGGGTAAAGAAGGCTATGACTGTTTTGGACTATTTTGTCCTGTTGTACAGGATTGGAGGGGGGTTATGCTCTGGGCTATCACAACCCACCTTTGAAGAGGCTTCCAGGCATCAATGCTGCCTGGCTGATGTCCAGTCAAAAGAGCGATAAAAGCCATTTTTCTTTTTGCCTGCACCTTCTTAGCTTGCTGCTATCCCAGGCTCCTATCCCCAATTTCAAGCTAGAGTCAACCTTCTTGGTAAAGACCTAATGATAAGTCAGCTACCTAAAGAACACTGATCCTTTTTATCATTTAATAGTTATTCTCTCACCCCAGTCTAATAATTTTATTCTTGTTCTGCACATGGCTGAATAGTGTATTATGTCTCTTGCAATCCAGACTATTACATGCTAGGCATGGAGCAGATCAACTCAGCAACTCAACAATTTTAGCCTCTCTGATCTTTATTTTCCTCATTACCTGGATGCTTCTCCTGCCTTGAACTTCCTGCCCTCATTGAAAAATGAAGACCTGCCTACTTAGAACCTCAGGATCTCAGAGAGACAGATTTGGAAGTGTCCTTAGAGCCTATCTTTTTCAAACCCTCATTTTTCATGTAAGGAAACTGAAATCTTCAGGAGTGAAGTGTCTTACAATTGTAAGCATTTTAGCTCCATGTGTGTGTTTAACTAGCTTAGTGAGAAACAGAAGGGAAGAAGTAAAAGAGAATGTATTATCAATTCAACAATTAAGACCTTTTGAGTTTTCTCTTCTTATTTATCCTTCCTAGAAAATGGAACTCAAAGGGAATAGAAATGAGAGGCAGGGTACATTATGTCTTGTAGGTGTAATGTCTAATTTTTGTTTAACCATGTCAACTAGTAGTAACAGTACTTTACAGCTTGAAAAACAAGCTCACATGCATTTTCTCATTCAATTTCCTCTGTCAAGCCCAAGCTCCTGAAAACAAACATCACACTGCCCATGCCTAAGTCAGCACCTGGTTTCCTGCTTGCTCGAGTTCTTTCTGCACTGACTACCAAGTGAGGTTTCTGTGGCATCCTGAAAGATTTATCCAAGCACCTCTACATAGGGCCTTTCCTGGGTGATTCTACTGGGTCAGTATACCCTTGGGTAGAGCTTCCCTTAGGGCTCAGATGCCCCATAGCCCTCGCTTGCCTTGGGAGATGTTCTGTGCTCAGAGATCATGACTCATAAGCTACAGGAAGTTCTTGGCATGCTCCCTGCATTCTGAAAGAAAATTAATGGCTCAGAAGTTGTGTTTGGTGAAGGAGAAGGACATGGGCAATAACAGAAAAGTTCCTGGCTGGAAAACACCTGCTGCTCAAGGAGAAGGTTGGGCTCTGATTTGGCAAAATGGGCAAATCCTACACAATTATGAGCCAGGAAGAGTTTGCATGGGGGTCTTTGGTGCTCCTCCATCTCGTTGAACTTGAGTCTCTTGATCTGAGTCAGATGTGCTGGACTTTTACACATTCACTGGCTTCTCACCTCAACCTGCCCTCCTCAAAATGCAATTGTGGATTTGTTTCCTCTTCTCCTCATCAAACCATCAATCTTATCTCAGCTAGCATTTAGGGGGAAACTAGCTGGTTATACCAAACCTCATGTAGCCTTACAAAGGTTGTTTTATTAGGAGGTCGTTGATTCATTTGTTTTTCTCAAACAGTGAATATTTAGTAAGATATTAAGAGCACACCATGTGCTAGATTCTGGGATACAATGGGAAGCAAGTAATAACTGCTCTTTACCCTAATGGAGCTTCCAAGATCTGTTTAGAGATCAGTACAGACAACTAAAGAGGCAATAATGATACAGCATGAAAAGGGAGAGACAGTGTGCCTCAAAGCATATGACAAGAACATTTAATCACTTATTGGTGGAGTTAGGGATTATTAATTCAGAAGGGAATTTTTTTTTTTAAAGATTTTATTGGGGAATTAGGCGAGGGAAACAACAAGTTGCTGTCCTTTTTTGTTCTTCAGTCTATTTGTGGAGGATGTTGTTTCACTGGCCCATGTTGGTATTGTCATTTAGCTCTTCCCGGGTGAGGCAGTCACTCGCTGGCCTCTGGATGGTTGCTCATGGCAGCTCTTGGCAGCTCACTCCAGCTGCCAGCCACTCACGCTGGCTGCTGGCCACTCACTGTAGCCTACTGCAGCCCATTGCAGCAGAGGGTGCAGCCCACACTGTCACCGGCCATGTTAGCTATAGAGGCAACCAGGTGGAGCTGTTGTTCACCACCTTAGCTGTGGAGGGCAGAGTCACTGGCCCTCATATGTGGGATCCGAACGGGGGCCCTGCTGCTCAGAACTGACATCTCAATTCAGCTCCTAACCAATGTGACACTCGGCCGGCCCTGAGAGGGGGAAATTTTGATTTTGGTATCACTGGGGTCCAGTCCCACCCTTGTTCCTAAATAGCTGAGTAGCTTTAGCAGTTTACTTCTTGACCTCAACAAGTTTACTTCTTGACCTTGTTTTCCTTCTCAGTACAAGGGCATTGGTCTTGATGGTCTCTCTAAGGTCTCTTTGAATGCTAAAAAATTTGGTAGGGCCTGATTGCATCTGATGTTTCTTTAGAAGGATGATACTTGTTAAATTTTACTTTATTTTTTAACTTTATTGAGGAATAATTGACTAATATAATTGTATATATTTAAAGTGTGCAATGTGATGACTTGATATACATATACATTGTGGAATGATCACCAAGGTCAAGATAATTAACACATCCACCATCTCATATAGTTAGGTTTTTTTTTTTGTTTTTTTGTTTTGTTTTTAGTGAGAATGCCTAAGATTTACTTTCAGCAATGTTCAAGTATACAATATCATATTAACTATAGTCACTGTGCTCTAATTAGATCCTTAGAACTTATAACTGAAAATTTATGTCCTTTGACCTACCTCACCTCATTTCCTCCTCCACCAGCCCCTGGCTACCACCATTCTCTTTTGTGTATTTATGAAGTTGGCTTTTTTTTTCTCTCCAGATTCTATATACAAGTGGTATTTATCTTTCTTTTGCTGGCTTATTTCACTTAGCATAATGCCGTCTATGTTCATCCATTCATCAAGTTGTAGCAAATGGCAGTTCTTTCTTTTTATGGCTGAATAACATTCCATCATATATATATATATATATATATATATATATATATATATATATATATATATATATGGAATATGGAATACATACACACACAAAACACACACACACACACACACAAAGTCTGACAATTAGGTTCGCGAACTTGCCACCGTGTGCTTACATTGGCAGCACTATACAAACAGCTCAGTAAGACTTCATAACCTTGGTATATCAATGTTTCACAGCTGTGTTTGTGTCGACGTGTGGCAGTGTCTTGCTGAGTGGCATTCATTATTGTTGTTCATGTTTTTGTGTGCTGTTGCGAGAATATCTGAGCTTAAATTAGAGCAATGAACAAACATTAAATTTCTTGTTAAACTTTGCAAGAGTGGAAGTGAAATCAGGGACATGTTAGTCCAACCTTATGGGGATAATGCCATGAAGAAAACGGCAGTATACAAATGGATTAAAGGTTTTTCTGAGTGGACAGAATGCATCACTGATGAAGAGAGGTCAGGGCAGCCAGTAATGAACAGAACTGATGAAAACATTGCAAAAATTTGTTAAATTGTGCATCAAAATTATCAGCTGACTGTGAGAAGCATAGCAAACCAAGTAAACATTGATAGAGAAATAGTTAGGAAAATCTTAATTGAAAATCTTGTCATGAGAAAGCTGTGTGTGAAAATGGTCCTGAAGGAGCTCACCAATGAACAAAAGCAAAGGAGAGCTTAAGTTTGCCAAGACCTTTTAGAGAGGCAAGATGATGTTTTGGGCCATGTTATCATTGGTGATGAAACATGGGTGTACAAATACAACCCTGAAACAAAGCATCAAAGTGCACAATGGAAGTCAGCCAATTCTCCACCACCAAAATATTTCCGTCAGTCCAAATCAAAAGTCAAAATGATGTTGCTAACCTTTTTCAATAGTAGGAGGATTATTCATTATAAATTTCTACCAACTGGACAAACAGTTAATCAAATGTACTGTTTGGAAGTGCTGAAAAAGTTAGATGACCTGAACTTCTTGCCAACAATTCATGGCTCTTGCTTTATAACAATGCACCAGCTCACATGGCACTGTCTGTGAGGGACTTTTTATCCAGTAAACAAATAACTGTATTGGAACACCTCCCTAGTCACCTGGTCTCCAATGACTTCTTTCTTCACCCAAAGATAAAGGAAATATTGAAAGGAAGACATTTTTATGACATTCAGCACATCAAGGGTAATATGACAACAGCTCTGATGGCCGTTACAAAAAAGGAGTCCCAAAATTGCCTTGACGGGTGGACTAGGTGCTGGTGTTAGTGCATAGCTTCCCAAAGGGAGTACTTCGAAGGTTACCATAGTGATGTTCAGCAATGAGGTGTATGTAGCACTTTTTCTAGGATGAGTTTGTGAACTTAATTGTCAGACCCTGTGCATGCACATGTGTGTATCACATTCTCTTTATCCATTCATTATTTGAAGGATATTTAGGTTGTTTCCATATCTTGGCTATTGGGAATAATACTGCAATGATCATGAATGTGAAGAAACTGATTCTTTACCTTTTTGGGTAAGAGATCCCTTTGAAAACTGTTGAGTTTCTCCCAAATAAAATGCCCTTAAGCCACACAATATTTTGCATATAATCTCAGGGCATTCTCTCAGCATTAGGCAACACCTGGTGAATTTCCAGTGACCTGGACAGAAGGGCAGTGAAAGCCAGTGAATTTGACTTGGTGGAATTTAGACACCAACCCTTAAGCAGAGAGAGGGGCACAGGAGACTCTTAGAAATAACCCCCTGGGCAATGTTTAACAGACCCCTTCCTACTTTTGTGTAGGAGAACTTCCTTGCCTTCCAGGGCTCTTGAAATTTTCTGAAAAGTTGAGTGGCAGTGTAGGGGAGTCATTGAAGTATGTTATGTCACTGTGGTGTTATGCTGGTTGGGGCATGGGGCAAAGCCTGCCTCTGCCATGAACTGAATAGTGATCTTGGGCAAGTTATTTAACTTCTCTGTGCTTCAGTTTTCCCAACTATAAACTACTGAGAATAATAATGCCACTTGTCGGGTTCTTAGAAGAATTAAATAAGGTGAATCCAGGGTCTGGCACATGGTAAGAGCTCAATAAACAAGAGCTCAGAAAACCAGAGTGACCATCAACATTAAAACAACTCTTACTACCAAGGGCATTTTTCTCAGAAATAGAACATATAATCCTAGAATGTATATGAAACCAAAAAGACCCTGAATAGCCATGGCAATCTTGAGACATAAGAACAAAATGGGAGGTATCACGCTATCCAACATCATATCATACTACAAGCCTATAGTAATCAAAACAGTATGGTACTGGCATAAAAACAGATACATAGATCAATGGAACAAAATAATAAAAACCCCAGAAATAAATCCATCCATATATGGTCATTTAATCTATTATAATGGAAACAAGAATTTACATTAGAGTAAAGATAGTCTGTTTAATAAATAGTGCTGGGAAAATTGGACTGACATTTGCAAAAAAATGAAAATGGACCACCTACTTCTATCATATATGAGAACAAATTCAAAATGGATTAAAGACTTAAATGTAAGACCTGAAACCATAAAACTTCTAGAAGAAAACAGGGAGTAAATTTGCGGACATTACCCTCAGTAATATTTTTACTAATGTATCCGCTTGGGCAAGAAAAATAAAAGAAAAAACAAACATATGGGATTACATCAAACTTAAGTTTTTTCACCTCAAAGGAAATCATCAATAAAACAAAAAGCCTACTGAATGGGAGAAGATGTTTGCCAATGATATATCTGAAAAGGGGTTAATATCAAAAATTTATAAAACACTCATTCAACTCAACACCAAAACAAACAACCCAATTAAAAAATGGGCAGAGGATTTGAAGAGGCATTTCTCTAAAGAGGACATACAGATGGCCAACAAGCATATGAAAAAGGTTCAACTTCACTAATCATTAGAGAAATGCAAATAAAAACCATAATGAGATAGCACCTCACTGCAGTCAGAATGGCTATCATCAATAAATCAACAAACAACAAGTGCTGGTGAGGTTGTGGAGAAAAGGGAACACTGGTGCACTGTTGGTGGGATTGCAGATTGGTGCAGCCACTCTGGAAATCGGTATGGAAGTATCTCAAAAAACTGGAAATGGAACTACGGATGACCTAGCAATTCCACTCTTGGGTATCTGTCCAGAGAAACCCAAGACGCTAATTCGAGAAAATATATGCACCTCTTTGTTTATTGCAGTGCTATTTACAATAGCCAAGACTTGGTAACAACAGAAATGCCCATTGGTAGGTGACTGGATTAAGAAACTGTGGTACATTTATACAATGGAGTATTATTCTGCTATAAAGAAGAATGAAATCTTACCATTTGCAATGATATGGATGGACCTAGAGAACATTATGCTAAGTGAAATAAGTCAGCTGGAGAAAGACAAATATCATATGATCTCATTTATATGTGGAATCTAAAAAACTGAATGAACAAGGAAAGTTAATAGAAACAGACTCATAGATATAGAGGAAAAACTGATGGTTGCTAGTTGGGAGGGGGGTGGGGATGACAGACAAGGGGAAGGGATTAGACAGCATAAATAGGTAACTATAATATTGCCACAGGGATAAGACAGTTTGGTGAATATAATTAATAATGTAGTAAATATTTTGTGGGGTGTCAGATGGGCACATGTCTTGTTAGAGAGACCACTTCATACATGGGGTAGAAGCTTGATCACTGCACTGTACACCTGAAGCTGATGTTGTATAATATTGTATGTCAACTATAAATGAATATATATATATAGTCATAGGATGTGGAGTATAGTGTGGGAGTGAAATTACAATAGATATGCATGGAATTGTAATAGATATGTATGATATGGGGTGGGAGTGGGGCAGCAGATTGAGGGAGGGGGACTGTCACTTTGAGGGGTAAAAAGTATAACTATTGCACGGTGTTGTATACCTGAAACTAATTTAAAAAAAATAAAAAAAATAATAAATAAATAAATAAATAAATAAATAAATTTTTGAAAAGGTAAAACAACAACAAAATAAAAAAAAACCCAAAAAAGACTCCAGAACCTTTGAGGCATGGAAAGTGTATCTAAAATTGCCATCTCCAGACTAATTCTATCAGCTGCAAGTACAGAAAGACCCAACAACAAAAAATGGCTTCACAAATAAGGAGATTTAGTGCTTCATAGAACAAGATTCCTGGAGTTGGTGGTTCTAGGGCTGGTTAATTTGGAGCTGGATGGGGTTAACCATGACTTGGTCTCCTCCATCCATCTCCTCAGGGGTCTTTGGAGATTGGCTCATTGTTGAGCCCATATCTTTGGGTTCAGAAAATGGCTGCTGCTGCCTAGGCATCAGGTGTGGAGGGTCACATGGCTAAAAGAGAGGGCATTTCTTCACCTGGATCTCTTTTTATTTGGGAGGAAATACCCTCCCATGAAACTCCTCAGCCCCTGCTTCTCCCAGGAGACTTTTTCTCAGGATGCTTTAGCTAGGATTGGATCGCAAGCTCATACTTGCTTTCCAAGGGAGGCTGTGATGGTACCTGCAAACTTCAGCTGCAGCACTTGGGTAGGAGCATGGCTATGTTTGGCCATCTGTGCCATTTGCCTCACTGACGTCGGGGTGGCCTTGGCCCAGACTTCTTTCACATCCGCATTCCAATCCCATCCTTGCATGTTCTTCCACAACAAACCTGTCTTTGTTTTTAGTGTAAAATGTATTAAATGACTACCACCCAGTGAAATCCATGCTTTGGGAAATGCACCTGTGGTAGCCTATAGATTCTGTGTTAATAGGTCCATGTGGATCCCAGTTTGAGAAATCCAGAGATAATAAACTTTGGTTAAAATATATTGCAACATTTACTGAAAAGCTTTGTTAAAAATGGAGGGGCTCCAACAGAGAACTGCGAACCCTCAGATTTCTAGGGTCTAAGCTCCTTGGATGGCGGTGGTGGTAGAAAGTATGGTAATGGCAGCAAGGGCAGGGCTTAACCTGGTCAGTCCTTGACTGGGATGTAAGAGACTGTGATGCAGAGCCACAGATCCTCCTGTAGCCCCAGTGTGGCAGCTCAGTCACCCAGCCCTGGGGATGGGCGTGGGAGTGGCCTGTATGACTGACAAGGCCTGTTTGTTCTTTGCTGACCAGAGAAGGCTACAGTGCACATCTGGATTTAATCAGTCGGGTGGTTACTAAATACTAAAATGCCCACAGAACATGTCTTTAGCGTACCAGTTTACAGCTGGGTTAGAGGTGGATGTGTTTTGCCACCCTGGGTTGTGACATTTAATCACAGTGGATTTGTTTTTCATTCCAGAGATTGACTGGAAATTGGCTTTCCAGGGCATAACATTTTCTTTTGACTTTGAATCTACTTGTTCTTTTCAAACAAGTTCCTCCTTGTGGCAAGGATTTTTCTCTCTTTGCCAAGAGAAGAACTCCTCTAGGGTTTCTGACAGGCCCCTCCTGTAAGTGCTGGAGATGAGTCACGGGGAGGCTCTGGTTCCAGGTCCAGGAGTTGGAGACTGTGTGGTGAGGGCAGCTGGGCTGGCAGTGCTCAGGCAGCAGGCCAGGCTTCACCCCTATGCTGCTGAGAAGGGGCTCTGTCTTGTTGTTTTTTTTTCAGATACATTTTTTTTCTATATGTGTGCGTGTGGCTAACAGGGGTCTAATTGCCCAAGAATGTGATATTTCTGTTATCTTTCTGTAAATATTTTCTGGAGTGTGTATAGATATAATGCTGCATGCCTTGAGGATACCGAGAGGCAGACTGAACCCCTGCTCTCTAGAATGGAATAATCCAGTTCAGAAGACGAGACATACACATCTAAAATGAGAAAACTTAACAGAGCAAGAGTTATCACCTTTGGGTGGGGACATACTTAACTGAGGAGAGGTCAGTAACTCGAGAAGGGAGACTGAGTTTACTATGGTTGGTGGGAAATAGGAAGATAGAATAGAGAGGGCTTCCATAAAGGGATCAGCTATGCTGGCCTTTAAAGAACTTATGGAATTTGAACAGCTGGACACTAGTAATAGTAATGGTGGTGGCCAATTTGTGAGCCTTCACTAGTACAAGTACTCTGTTAAGCATGATACAGATCTTATTAATTTTGTCTACAACAACTTTATGGTGGATGCTACTATATCTATTTAATGGATGGGTCAGAAAAATTAAAAAACCTGTCCAAAGTCACACAACTAGTAAGAAGAAGAGGCTCTAGAATTTGAACAGAAGTGAGTTTATCACCAAAGTCTCTATTGATATCTTCTGGGGTTATTGGGAGTTCCTCATGTATCTCTTGCGTTTCTGCATGTCTTATGAGTGGACACTGGCTACTCTTTGTGTGGTACTATGTTTTCAATGATGTTTGTACAGCAAACAGTCTTGGAAGAAAGCAATGATGTCTCCTTCCAGAACAAAGATAGGCATGCTCACTGGTCACTATGAAAGATTTAAGTTTCCTAAGCATTGGGTTTCTCTCCTGTAGTACAACTTACTGTGTAAGCAAGTGAGTGGCCCTTTTCATGTTGCTCTGTTGGAACTGGAGCTTGAGGAACCTAGTACAAAGTCCTTTATATCTCTGTCCCACTAGTCTCGTGTCTTCTGCCAGCATCCAAGAAACTGGTAGATTCAGTTGTTAGTTTACAAGTAGGGCAAAATCTCAGACCATTTATAGTTCTTGACAGTGGTGTGTGTGCTTGTTCTTACCCATGGGAACCTGATGTGTGAGACTAAGTGAAGGCACTGGGTGAGGCGTGGAACTTTGCAGGTCGAGTGGTGGCGGCAGAAAATGAAAGCCTTTATTGAGGATCTGTACGTATGTGGGTTTGTCCAGCATGGAGAGTTTGTGTGAGGCAGAAGTGATAGATAAAGCTGAAAGAATAAATTACTGATAGCTTGTGAACTTCCGACAAACTGAAAACATGAGCATATGAGGAAAAACTGCCAGAGACTAGGTTGGCACCTAGGAATGTTTTTTCAGTATTACTTGTATAAGAATGAATTTTAGTGTAGCTCAACACCAGTCAGTGACAACATACTCTAAGCACTTGGCTACAAGTATACCAGTAGCCCATACCCAGTCCTGCAATATTCAGCTGCTTTCTTGTTTGTGGGTCAGCTGTGACCCTGATTTTCTCACTTCCTGCTGGCCCATTTCTCTGTTCTCAAACAAATCCAGGCTTCATTGGAAAACACTAAAGCAGCCTGAGATCCCCAGCTCCTGGTGCAGAGATGGTGTTCAAAATAATTTGCTTAGTTTGGACTGTTGGTTTGCCTGAATTGCAGCTGAAGATGGCAGCCTGCCTGGCACTCTTTCCTTTGTCAGCCAGCCTGCATCTTGCCCATCTGACTCCTTTTAGGCTTCTCGACCCTAGTTCACAGGCCCAATCAGAACTATTCTCCTTGGTTTGGTGTGCAACCTACCTGGCTTCACTAACCAATACTGGCATGGATAGTGACAAAGATGAAGTCTTTGTGTGACTGGTTACCCAGCAGGAGTGGAAAGTATTATAGCCAGGGCTGTTTGTACAGCCTCCCCCATCGCATAGCTTACCCCTAGGAATACGTCTTCTCTTTCCCCTTCTGCCTAATTTGTGTATTCCTCCCTACCCATGAACCCACCTAGGCCATGATTCTTAACCTCAGGGTGAAGAATTGAGTGGTATCTCAATTTACTGTGAAGTTGGTGTAGAAGCCATTGTGGAATCTGGAACTAGGAAAGGGCAGTGTTGAGACAAGAGCAGCCATTGGTGTTCTCTATCTCCTTGGCCCTCACTATTTCCATTCATGCTTGTCCTACTTCCAACTGCCAATAACACATCTCTTTGCCTGAGGACTTGCTTTGGCTGCCAAGGCCCATTTTCCCCATGTTCTAGCCAGGCTAAAAACACTAGGGCATTAATGCTTTTTGGAAATGCAGAAAAAAAAGAGTGAAAAAAAAAGAACTTAGTATCAGTGAGTTATGGTGCAACTCAAGTGGTCTGTAATATACGTGTAATTGGAATCTCTGAAAGAGGATGGGGCAGAAAAATATTTGAAGAAATGGCTGTATCCTAATTAATTGTATTAATGAACTATAATTTATTTAACATTTGCTATTGTTGGGCATTTAGGTTATTTCCAATTTTATATTATTAGAAATAGAATTCTAATGAACACTTGTATATATTTGCATATTTCCTTAGGATATATGCCTACAAGTGTGTTTGTTGGGCCAAAGAATATAAACATTTTTAAAGCTTTTAAGATTTATTTTCAAATGGCTCTTCAAAAGCGCTGACCCAGTTTATACTCCACAAGTAGCCCATAAGGTGCCTATTACCCTTTACCCTATGCCCACACATACTTCAGCCATTTTATAGGCAGAATGGTGTTTTTATTATTACAAACTTGCATTCCTCTGATTATTGCTGAAGTTGAACATCACTTTTATTTTCCACTTTCAGACCTGTCTGCTTGTGTTCATTGTCCACTTAAGCATTCTATTATCCATCTTTTTCTCACTGATGTATGATCTGTCTTTAGATATCAGCTTTCATCTGTCATATCTTTGCAAATAATTCTCTCAATTTTTCATATTTGTCTTTGGCATTTTGGATCAATTTCCATCATGGTTCATTTCTAGTCATCTTTTGGACTGTCAGTACTTGTTAAAAGATAAACAGGCATATTAAAAATTTTAAGAGTTTATTTCACCAAAAATTGATTTGAATCAGGCAGCATCCAAGCTAGCAGATAAGAACTCTGAGGAGCTGTACAAAATAAAAGACTTTTAGTAACAGAAGGGAGCAAAAATAAGTTATACTAGGCAAAAAAACTGGTTGATTATTGCAAAATCACTTTCCTTTAAGCGACAGCACAGGTCTGTCAGGCAGATTACCTAACTAGTGCCAATCAGGTGATTCCTGATTAACTGGTTAAAGATTCTCTGGGTCGGCTGAGTGGTGTAGTGGTTTAAGTGTTGGCTTGGGAAGCCAGTGGCCCCGGTTTGGGTCCCACATATGAGGGCCAGTGATACTGCCCTCAAAAAAAAAAAAAGTTTCTCTGGTATAGATCATATGGTAGGTCACAAAACAATTTTCAATACATTTAAGAAGATTGAAATGATATCTAGCATTTTTTCAGACCACAAAGGCATGAAACTGGAAATCATTTTTTTTTGAAGAATAGAATAGAAAACCAGGAAAATCACAAATAAAAAAAACATGATAGTGAACAATCAATGAGTCAATAAAGAAATCGAAGGTAAAATCAAATAATACTTTGAGATGAATGAAATGGAAAGACAACATTCCAAAATCTGTGGGATGCAGCAAAAGTGGTTCTAAGAGAAAAGTTCAGAGTAATATATGCTTACCTCAAGAAAAAGAAAAATGTCAAATAAACAATCTAAACTTACAACTAAAGGTACTAGAAAAGAATAAAAATTTAGAAGTCCAAATTAGTATAAGGAAGGAAATAATAAAGATCAGTGTGGAAATAAAATAAAGACAAAACAAAACAAAAAAAAGATCCATGAAACTAAGAGCTGGTTTTTTGAAAAGATAAACAAAAATTGACCAACCTTTAGCTAGACCCACTAAGAAAAAAAGAAAGAAGGCCAAATAAATAAAACCAGAAATATAAGGGAAGTTAAAAACTGACACCACAAAAATACAAAAGATTATAATAAACTACTATAAACAATTATACACCAGTAGAAGAAATGGATAAATTTCTTTAAACATACACTCTTCCAAGACTGAACCATAAAGAAATAGAAAAACTGAATTGATAGATTACTAGTAAGGAGATTGAATTAGTAATAAAAAACTTTCCAACAAACAAAAGTCCTGTACTAGACAGCTTCACTGGTGAATTCTACCAACCACTAAAAACAGATTTAATAGTTATACTTTTCAAACTCTTCCAAAAAAATTGAAGAGGAGAGAATAATTCCAAACTCATTTTTAGAAGACCAGCATTACTCTGATACCAAAATCAGATGAGAATACCACAATAAAAGAATATTATAGGCAAATATCCCTGATGAACACACATGCAAAAATCCTCAACAACATATTAATAAACTGAATTCAACAACACATTAAAATGATCATATGCCATGACCTAGTGAAATTCACTTCAGGGATGCAAGGATGGTTCAATATCTGCAAATCAATTTTTGTGCTATACAATATTAACAAAATGAAGGATAAAAATAACATAATAATCTCAATAGACACAGAAAAAAACATTTGACAAAATCAGTAATCATTTATGATAGAAACCTCTCAACAAAGTGGGCATAAAGGGAATGTACCTCAACATAATAAAGGCCATATATGATAAATCCACAGCTAACAGCATACTCACCAGTGAAAAGCTGAAAGCTTTTTACGATAAGAATGGGACACTAGCAAAAAGTGTTTACAATATTATGATTCATGTAAATAGGATTTTGTGTAGAACACTGATGAGCAGCTGGAAGGAAATGTCACAAAAACTGAGCTTCACTAAGTAGAATGTTCCAAACATCAAGGTCAAATGGATTCTTTTCATTTATAACAGCTCAAAATTACTCTTCATTTCAGTTAGCTTCATATTTGGGTTGTGATGTTTTTACTTTCAAGTTCTCCGTGTTCCCCACCCCCATTCCCTTGCCACAACTCCAGTTTCTGCTTTGTCATTTTTCCCTGTGAACAAAAGAAGCATATAACCTCATGTTATCACCAAGACCATCACTCTGCTTAAGCAGGCTATTAATGTGATTTCACTTCTTGAAGACTTATTCTTAGAGCTCTCAGACTGATTATTTTAATTTGGACTGATTACTTCCTAAGCTGCTACACAACTGTTCTCATGGGCATTTTTTTTTCCATTGAACTACTGTGTTAGGTCCTCTTCTTACTGTGCCCCATGTTTTCTTTTATTTATTTATTTATTTATTTATTTATTTATTTATTTATTTATTTATTTGAGGGTAGTGTCACTGGCCCTCATATGTGGGACCCGAACCGCGGCTGCTGGTTTCCTAAGCCAGCGCTTAACCACCGCACCACTTGGCGGGCCCAAAATCTATTGTTTTTGTTTTGTTTTGTTTTGTTTTTTGAGGGCAGTGTCACTGGCCCTTATATGTGGGACCGAACCGGGGCAGCTGGCTTCCCAAGCCAGCGCTTAACCACCACACCACTTGGCCGGCCCTATTTTCTTTTTTTTTTAATAGCTTCTTTTTTTTTTTTTTCTTTTGATTTGCTTGTTACTTTAAAAAAATTTTATTTTCCAAAAAGGTTATTTTGGAGGTCATTTTTTGGAGTTCTTGTATGAGAGACACTGTCATTATTTCTACCTCATACTTCATTGAGAGTTTAGTTATCCAGAGTATTAGGGTCAAAGTAATTTTCTCTTAGAACTTTGAGAACTATTTAAAAAATCTATTATCGTAGCTGACAAGTGACACCAATCTAATTATTATTTTCTTTATAGTAAACTTTTTTTTTTGATCTCAGGACAAAAGGATCTTCCCTTTGTCCTTGGTGTTCAGAAATTTCACAATGAGGTAACCTTGTGTGGGTTTTTTTTTATCTCTCTGCTCTGGCTTGCTGAGTCCTTGTAATCTGAAGCCATATATATTTCTTCAGCTCTGAGAAATTTTCTTCTGTTGCTTTTTATTTTCCACTCCTGTATCTTCATTATTTTCTCTTTCTTAAACTCATATGGGAAATACTTCCTGGGTAAGTCCTCTATATGACTCTTAACATTTTGCTTATATTTTTCATTTCTTTAACTTTTGGCTTATGTTCCAGGAGCTCTCTGTGACTTTTTTTTGTACTCTTCCTAAGAACTTTAAAAAAATTAATTATCTTATTTTTTATTGTTTATTTTTTCTTTTTAACAGAAGTCTATTCCAGGTTTTCTAGGCATTGTGGTCTTAAATCTCTCTGGATATACTGATTAAAATTATTTTTAAGTTGCCTTCCTTGTCACTTAATTAACTGTTTCACTTGAGGTTAGATGTTTGATCATCTAGATTCTTCTATTTTGTTCCACGGTTTCCCACTATTGTGTAGGTGTGCAGCTCCTTTAAATGGAAGCTCTCATTGTTAGCCTAAAACTAGTGTGTGTGGATTGGTGGCCTTTGCTGTAGGGTAGATGGGTTAGGAGACAAATGCTGATTGAGAAACTGGATTCTGGGTTTATATATTAGTCATGGTCATTTTCATGCAAAGGAAACTTATAGAAAAGATATGGGGTAGCATATAAAGTCTGGGGTAAAGTGGAATAACCAGGATCAGGGCAGGACAGGAGCCTGATACATAGGAACCAGAACCTTTCTGGGGATTTACCTCTAGAAATAACCAAAGTTTAGAAACCAACAATTTCTTCAGGGTAGAAGAAAAAAACTTGAGCCTCGTTTAGTCTTTGTGTCAATCTATTAGAGAGATGATCTGATTTACCTCATTTGGGTAAGAGAAGAAGGCACCCTGGCCAAGAGAAGAATGCACCTGGGCCCACAGTTTCTTGATTGACAAGACCAATGCAAGATGAGTAGATCCCAAAGCAAGATTGGGGTTTTAAAAGAAAGGGGAATGAATACAGGGCAGGCAAAATGATAAGTACCCAGTTTCCAGCACATGAACCATCAGGCTTGGTCCTCCCTGTAGAGATCATTCTCTCTTTTAGCAAATGCATCAAATGCATCTTGTTGTTGTTGGTTTCTTTCCTCCCAAGGAGTAGTTCTCCAGCTTACAGTTTTTCTCCAAATGTAAGGGTGGGGGTGCTCCTGACTCACCAACTGTTCCAGCAATAGGCCTTCAGTTTATCATGCTGATTTCTGATATACTTCCCCTTCTCACTCTGTTCCTGCTGACCTTGACATTAGAGTGCTCTAAATTGGCTCCAACCTTATAGCTACAGCTTTCTTTGCTATACATTCTGGGTGCTTGTTGCTTATTCTCTATTTTATCTTCCAGCACAATCTCATCTGCTCTCTTTATTCCCATAAATCTACCAAATTTCTGATGTGTTGAATGCTTCCTTTATATGATATACTCCCTTTTTTTCTTTTTTCCTGTCATGTCAATGTGATTTGAGGAAGGAAAGGAGCTAAAGGTCTGTTTAGCCTGTCATCTTGTATCAGAAGTCTTAGTATATATATTAATCTCTTGGTTTTTAAAAAATATTTTCATGAACAGTTGATTTTAAGGGCTTTCTTATTCTTGGAAAACAATCCACATTTGTTGAAAATTTGGTGGGAAGCCCCTACCATTTTTCCTGCTCAGAATGTAAGGAAGACTTACTATTTATTTAATGCTATATTCAGTTAGCACACCATGGAGCCAGGAACAAGATGGCATAGTATCACAGCTATTCTCTGCCACCTGGGTTGAACTCACTGCTGACAGAGCTCTTCACATTCATTGTCTCCCTTGACTTTTGTGCTTGCCTGGATGCTAAATTTTAAGGAAAACTTCCTTTCCTCACATAGCAAAAGAAAAAATAAAGATCCAATTCTCAATGGATTATGTTCCCTCTATTTTGATAACCTACCAGCTGAATAGATTTTAGCTTTAGGAAATGGGGAGGGGGGGATTAGAATAGTTTTTTAGAAAATAGAAATCAGAAGACCTAAGATTTTAGTTCTGGCTTTGTGACTTACTATTGTGTAACCTTCAGGAGGTCTCTAAAGCCTTGGTTTCAACAACTGAAAAATAGGGCCAGGGATATTGCCGTAGCTTTCTTTACCTGGCTGTCATAAAGAAAATATTTTTAGAAGCACTTTATATACTATTATATAAATGAAAGCTATTATTCAGAAGGGTCAGTACTATTGAAGTAACTCTTATAATTGTCTTAAGCACATGGGCTCTAGAAAAAGTGTGAATCTGGGCAGAAACCAGATTTTAGTGGTAAGGAATGTTGGTTCTAAAGGTCATTTATTTAACAAATATTCACTAAATATCTTCTCTGTGTGTCACAGTGAAGGCACTGGAAAGATAATGTTGAGTAATCAATATGGTGCTTGCCATCATGGAGCTTATAGATTAAAGGCGGATATGGACATTATCTAAATAACCAAGTAAGTTAATATGGCAGAATGACAGTAAACAGTATGACAGCAGAGATTTTATTTCACTACTGCTGCATTCACAGTGCCTAGAATGCTCAATAAATATTTAATAAATATTTGTTGAACTTGTGGTAATTCCTAGGATATAAAAGTCCAGGAAGGCCCAAAAGTAAACACCAGGTGACTTAGTGTAGCATTGGGGGTTGAGGGCTTTTCTGAGCAGGTGATGTTTGAGCCAAGATCTGAAGGATAAGAATTAACTTGCAAGAGATGGGAAAAGAGTTTCAAGCCCAGGGATTGAGGGAGGAAAGAACTTGGCATGTTCTGGCAACTGAAAGGAGGTGAGGGTACTTGAATAGCCTAGAAAGAGGGGTGACACAAACATGGAGGGAGACAGGAGTGGAGAAGGAGGCAGGTGCTGTGTCTCATGGGGACTTATAGAACTTTCAAAAGATGGTGGCTTATACCCTAGGAGCAAGGGAGAGGTCAAATTGAGATTTGTGTTTTAAAACAATAACCATGTGGTCTGTGAATTCTGAGAGAAACTGATTAGGAGGAAGTTGTTGAAATTCAGACAAGAGAGGATAGTAATTTGGACTAGGGCTATTATGGAGGAAATGGAAAGAAGTGCATAAAATCAAGAACTATTTTGAAGTAGTATCAACAGGACTTTGTGATGGATTGGATGTGAGAAAGGGAAGAGATGGAAGAGTCGAGCTTGACTACTGAGATTTTGTTTGTAGCTTGAATAGATGAGATGTCTCCATTGAGAGAGGAGTCTCACGGATGTGTTGACCTAAGGGTAAAAAGTGCCTTCTGACAGCATATAAGTCCTTGGATAGAGTTCAGGAATCTGTCTTTAGGGTTTTTCCCTTATAGTCCTCTTCCTGCCACCACTTTTATCTTCTATAAGATTTTGTGCAATGGTTGCTTCTAAGAACAACACCAAACAAGTTATTCCAAGACCCAGAAAGGCCCACTGAACAAATTAAAATACTCAAATCACATGGATTATTATATCAATTAAAACACATAGCAATAAGTAAAGAGAAAGCAATGGACACTTAGGATATGTTGCAAGGCCCACACTGCCTGAGTCCTGGGTTATGCAATGTTTGCATGTCCTGTCTCTCTGTACCACATTAGCATTCCCTGCTGATAGTGTGGTTACAAGGATCAAATTGAAGTTGTAGTAACATCAGGTGGAAGGTACCTGGAACCAAGACATATCCTTGTTCCATCAGCAAGAAATAGGGACAACTATTCTTGACCACACTTATTGTTCATTAGGTAGCTGACTAATCACTTGGGATTTTACCTGTGCATGTATAGGGCCAGGATTGGATCATTATGAGTGCCACCAATGGTTGGCCAGTTTACATGTACCATAGCTGTCAGCTCAAAGGTAGCTTTATCATCCTTTATGACTTGGTCTTTCCATCCTTTTTTTAATCTAAAAGTAACATTCTTGCTTTTTCTATTATATATTCCATTTATTATCTATTTTTAACAGATATTACAGGTTTACTGATTTACTTACTCTTTTTTTTTAAAATTTAAGTATAGTTGACACACAATATTGTGTTGTTTCAGGTGTACAAAATAGTGATTTGACATGTATATATCTTAAGATGTGAACACCACACTGCCTAGTAACCACCTGTCGCTGTTTAAAGTCATCACAATATTACTGATTATATTCCTCTTCACCTTTTTCACCCATCTCCCCACCCCACCCCCTCTGGCAGTCATCAGTTTGTTCTTTTTATGAATCTGTTTTTGTTTTGTTTTGTTTGTTCATTTGTTTTGATTTTCAGAGGTTATTATTAAAAATATAGCTAACATACAATATTATATTAGTTTCAGGTGTACACTATAGTCATTCAAAATTTATATACCTAAAAAAGTGATCACCATAAGTCTAGCAACCATCTTGACAGCATACCATGCTATCACAATATTATTGACAATATTCCCTATGCTCTACATTGCATCCCCATGACTTATTTGTTTTATACCTGGAAAGTCGGACCACTTATTTTTCTTCATCTTTTTCCCCCTTTTAAAAATTTTCAATTATAGTTGATATTCAATATTATTTTATATTAATTTTGAGTGTACAGCATAGTGGTTATACATTTATATAATTTAAGAAGTCATCCCCCTGGCTAGTCTAGTACCCACCTGGCACTATATATAGTTATTGCTATATTATTGAATATGCTCCCTATGCTTTACATCCTCATGACTATTTTGTAACTACCAGTTTGCACTTTTTCTCCCAGCCTTTCAAACTTCTCCCATCTATCACCTCGATATATCTAGTAACTTTCTGACACCATACATAATTATTATAATATTATTTACTATATTACTTATGCTATACCTTATATCTCCATGACTACTGCATAACAACCAATTTGTACTTCTTAATTCCTTCCTCTCTTTCACCCACTCCCAACACCACTCCTATCTGGCAATAATCAAAATGTTCTCTGTATCTATGGGTTTGTTTTTCTTTTGTTTGTTTATTTTGTTCTTTAGATTCTATTACATGAAATCACATTGTATCTATTTTTCTCTGTCTGACATACTCCACTCAGCACAACACCCTCCAGATCCATCCTTGCCACCACAGACAGCCAGAGCATATTTTTTCCCATGGCTGAGAAATATTCCATTGTACAACGTGTGATCAAACAATATGGTGAATGTTTACATTTTTAAAAATGTATTGCATTGTACTTAAAAAAATCATGAAATTTTAAACCAGAACTGGATTCAAATTGCACCTATTTCTGCCATAGCTCTGAGGCTGTTCACCTGAAAGACATAATGCTTAACTCATATATTGTAGTTAGGACTAAATGAATCATTACAGTAAAATAACTTAAAATAATTTAAAAAGTATTACAATAAAAGACACGTTGCCATTTATTCCCCTAAACATACTTCCTCTCACTTCAAACACACTTATTCCATTGTTCTTGCCACTTTCTGAAGCAGTTCTGGAAGTCTTCTTTTGTGAGTGGTTTTAGTTGTGCTGTTATGGCTTCCTTGATGTCCTGAATTGTTTTGACTTTGGGGAAGAGCCAGAAGTCATATGGTGCCAGATCTGGTGAATAAGGTGGATGAGGACACACCATAATGTTTTTATTTGACAGAAATTGCTGTATACAAGAAGCGATGTGTGACATGGTGTGTTGTCATGATGGAGGATGATTTATGGCACACTGTAAAACACACTTGTCAACTCTAGCTCACACCCAGCTGACTCACCGAACAAGTTAAAATTTGTTACACACTGTTACTAAGGTTGGAAGCCCAGCTTTCCATGTTGAGGATCCCTGCCTTTCCGTTGGATGGCACTCGGCAGCAGCATTCACCGTATTTCAGAATCACAACAGAAAGACTCGGTGTCACACATTGCTTCTAGCATAGGGCAATTTCTGTCAAATAAAAACATTACGGTGTGTCCTCATCCACCTTATTCACTGGATCTGGCACTGTGGAACTTCTGGCTTTTCCCCAAAGTAAAAATGACTATGACAGCTAAACATTTTGAATTGATTCAGGACATTGAGACAGCCATGACAGCTCAACCAGACATTCAGGAAAGAGAACTTCCAGAACTGCTTCAGAAATGGCAAGAATGATGGGATAAGTGTGTTTGAAGTGAGGGGGAGTATTTTGAGTATATTTTTATTAAACATTCACTGTTTTTCTTTTTTTATTAAACTTTGTATATATATATATATATATATATATATATATATATATATATATATATATATATATATATATATATGTACCTCCTACTCTTTATCCATTCATCTGTTGATGAACACCCAGGCTACTTCCACATCTTGGGTATTGCAAATAATGCTGCAGTGAATATCTGGATGCACATGGCCCCTTGAAGTAGCATTTTGGTTTTTTTCCAGATAACTACCCAAAAATGGAATTACTGTGTCCTTCTTTGTCCCTTGTTATAGCTTTTGTTTTAAAGTCCATTTTGTCTGGTATAAGTATTGCTACTTCAGCTTTGTTGTTGTTTCCATAGTCATAGAATATCTTTTCATCTCTTTCCTTTCAGTCTGTGTGTGTCTTTCAATCTGAAGTGAGTCTTTTGTAGGCAGTATATTATGGGTTTTGTTTTCTTAACCATCCAACCACCCTGTCTTTTGATTGGAGCATTTAATCCATTTATATTGAAAATAATTGTTAATAAATATGGAATTATAATCATTTTATTTTTCATATTTTTGATTTTTTTTTTTTTTTTGGTTTTAAAGCAGTTCCTCTAAGATTTCTCATAATACTGGTTTGGTGGTGATTAACTGCTTTAGCTTTTTCTTGTCTGGGAAACTTTTTTTGTCCTTCAATTTTAAATGATAGTCTTGCTGCCTAGAGTAGTCTTGTTTGTAGTTCCTTGCTTTTTATCACTTTGAATATTTCGTGCCAGTCCCATCTGCCCTGAAAAGTTTCTGTTGAGAAATCAGCTGACAATCTTATGGGAGTTTCCTTATATTAATAAGTAACTAGTTGCTTTTGTCTTGCTGCTTTCAGGGTTCTCTCTTTAATCTTTGTCATATTAATTATAATGTGTCTTGATGTGGGCCTGTTTGGGTTCATCTTGTTTGGGACTCTCTGCACTTCTTGACTTGTATTTTTATTTCCTCCTCCAGGTTAGGAAAGCTTTCAGTCATTATTTGTTCAAATAAGTTTTCAAAACCTTGCTTTCTCTCTTCCCCTTTTAGTACCCTTATGATGTGAATGTTGGTATGCTTGATGTTGTCCCAGAGGTTTCTTAAATATCCTCATTTAAAAAATTTTATTTTATTTTTTTGTATTCCAATTGGGTGATTTCTGCTACTTTATCTTCTAAATCTTTGATTCAGTCCTCTGCATCATCTATTTTGTTGGTGATTTCCTCAAATGTGTTCTTTATTCCAGTTAGTGTAATCTTCAGTTCTGACCTTTTAAAATAGTTTCTATGTCCTTTCTTATGCTTGCTATCTCTTTGTTGGAGTCCTCATTAAGTTTCTTGAGAACCCTTATAACTATGTTGAGCTATGTATCCAGTAGGCTGCTGCCTACATTTTGTTTAGTTGTTTTTTTTAAAATTGGTTTTAGGTGTACAAAACAACATAATGAATGATTAGACATTTACACCTGTCACAAAGTGATAACCCACCCAAGTCTACTACCCCTCCTACATTGTACATAGCTATTACAATGCCATTAACAATATTTCCTATGCTGTACTTTGCATCCCCTTTTGGTGAACATTCAATATTATTTTATATTAGTTTCATGTTTATAGCACAGTGTTTAAGCATTTATATAATCTATGAAGTGTTCCCACCAATAAGTCCAGTACCCATCTGACACCATACATAATTTTTAAAACATTATTGATTATATCCCCCACAGTGTATTTCATATCCCCATGACTCTTTTGTGACTACCAATATGTACTTTCTAATCACTTTACCTTCTCCTCCATCCCCCAACAAATCCTCCCATCTAACAACCATCAATTTTTTTCTCTGTATCTATGTTTTGTTTGCTCATTTATTCTGTTCTTTAGATTCCACATATAATGATACATATGGTATTTGGCTTTCTCAGTCTGACTTATTTCACTTAGCATAATATCCTCTAGGTCCATCCATATTGTTGCAAAAGGTAAGATTTCTTTTTTATTTTTTTATTTCAGAGTAATACTGCATTGTACAAATGTACCACAAGTTCTTTATCCCATCATCTATTGAAGGGTATTTTTTTTTGAGGGCAGTGTCACTGGCCCTCATATGTGGGACCCGAACTGGGGCCACTGGCTTCCCAAGCCAGCGCTTAACCACTGCACCACTCGGCCGGCCCTATTAAGGGGTATTTTGGTTGTCTCCATATCTTAGCTATTGTGAATAGTGCTGCAGTAAACATAGGTGTGCATATATTTTTTTGAATTAATGTTTTGGATTTCTTTGGTTAAATACTCAGGAGTGGAATTGCTGGGTCATAGGGTAGTTCTATTTTTAATTTTTTGGGGAAACTCCATACTGTTTTCCATGGTGGCTGCACCAATCTGCAATCCCACCAACAGTGCACAAGGGTTCCCTTTTCTCCAAATCCTTGCCAACACTTGTTGTTTGTTGATGATAGCCATTCTGATAGGAGTGAGATGATATCTTATTGTGGTTTTAAATTGCGTTTCTCTGATGATTAGTGATGTTGAGCATCTTTTCATGTGTCTATTGACCATCTGTATATCATCTTTGGAGAAATGTCTCTTCATGTCTTCTGCCCACTTTTTAGTTGGATTGTTTGTTATTTTGGTGTTGAGTTGTATGAGTTTTGTAACGTTTGGATATTAACCCTTTATTGAATGTATCATAGGTGAATATCTTCTCCCATTCAGTAGGATGTCTTTTTGTTTTGTTGATGGTTTTCTTTGCTGTGAAAAAACATTTTAGTTTAGTAGTCCCATTTCTTTATTTTTTGCTTTTGTTTCCCTTGCCTGAGGAGATAGATCAGTAACAATACTACTAAGAGCAATGTCTGAAAGTTTACTTTCTATATTTTCTCCTAGGAGTTTTGTGGTTTGGGGTCTTACATTTACATCTTTAATCTACGTTGAGATTTTTTTTTTGTATATGTTGTAAGAAGGTGGTCCAATTTCATTTTTGCATTTATCTGTGCAGTTTCCCCAGCACCATTTATTGAATAGGCTGTCTTTACCCCAATGTAAATTCTTACTTCCTTTGTCAATGATTAAATAACCATTTATGCCTGGACTTATTTCTGGAATCTCTGTTCTATTTTCATTGATTATTATGCCTTTGTAGTATAATTTGATATCAGGTAGCACGATACTTCTAGCTTTGTTTTTCTGTCTCAAGATTGCCATGGATATTTGGGGCCTTCCATGGTTTCATGTAAATTTTAGGATTATTCTAGTTTTATGAAAAATGCCATCGGTATTTTTATAGGGATTGTATTGAATCTGTATATTGCATTGAATAGTATGAGTATTTTAATTGTATTAATTCCTTCTATCCATGATCATAGTATGTTTTTCCATTTATTTGTATTTTCTTTAATGTGTCTCTTCAACATCTTGTAATTTTCTGCATACAGGTATTTTACTTTCTTGGTTATTTTATTCCTAAGTATTTTTTAAAAAAAATGCAATTGTAAATTTTTTTTCTTAGTTTTTCTTTTGGATATATATTAGGTATATAAAAATGAAAGCAATTTCTGAATATCAATTTTGTATTCTGCTACTTTACTAAATTCATTTATCAGTTCTAATAATTTGTGTGTGTGTGTGTGTGTGTGCGCGCGTGTGTGTGTGTGTGTGAAGTATTTGGTGTTCTCTCTATATAGTATCATGTCATCTGCATCCAAATGGGAAAGAAAGACAAAACTTATTTCTTTCCCATTTGGATACCTTTTATTTCTTTTCTTTGTCTGATTGTTATGGATAGGGAAATTTTCGGTCATTATTTCTTCAAATTTTCAATCCTTTGCTTCTTCTCTTCTCCTTCTGGTACTCTATGATGTGAATATTGTTGCACTTGTTGTTGTCCCCCAGGTCCCTTAAACTACCTTTCTTGTTTTTAATTATTTTTTCTTTTTGTGTTTTCAAATGGGTGGATTCTGCTACCTTGTTTACTAAATTGTTGATTTGATCCTCAGCTTCATCTAATCAGCTGCTGATTCCTTTAAGTGTATCCTTCATTTCGGTTATTGTATTCTTTATTTCTGATTGGTTCTTTTTATGGTTTCTGTGTCCTTCTTTATGCTTGCTATCTCTTTGTGAAAATTCTAAGTTCCTTAAGCATTCTAATAATCAGTGTTTAAACTCTCTTTCTGGTATGTTGGTTTCCTCCATTTGATTTAGTTCTGTTTGTGGAGGTTTCTTCTGGTCTTTTATTTGGGACATGTTTTTTGTTTCCTCATTTTGGCTCCCACTCTGTTTGCTTCGAAGTATTAGGTAGATATCACATGTCTCTCAGTCTTTGCTGTGTAACGTTAGGTAGTATGTGTCCTGTGTAGTCAAATTGTGCAATCACCCTAATCTCCTGTGTGTGTGTTCCAGACATGTCCCTTGTGTGTTGTGTGTGTTTTCTGTTATAGTGAGCCTTGATTGCTTTTGGCATGTTAGTGAGTGGGATTGACTCCCCGGCTGACTAACTGTGAGGACTGGCTGAACCCACAGTGTATGAGCTGCTGTGTGTGGGCTGACCCTTCAGAGAAAGCTTTACCTCTGTGGACACTTGTGCCTGTTGAGACCCCATTGTAGATGTCTTTTGGAGCTAACCAGGTAGTGTTCTGGTGTGGTCTGAAGATGGCTTCTAGATGTGTTGTTTTTGGTGTCTCGTGTGTGGAACTCCCATGCAGGGTAATTTCAGTCTTGACTGTTACAGGCACATGGCTACCTGATTGGAACCTCAAAGCTGTATGTGATTGGCTTCTGCCTGTGTTGGACCTGGAGGCATATGGGGTGGCCTCGCTGTTCACTGAGTCTATCTGCCACCAGAAGTGGAACTGAGGCAGCTTAGCAAAAGGCCCAGGGCCCCCTAGGCCTATTGCCACCTGTCAGTTGCCCATAAGGCCTAGCCATTGAAAAAGCCTTCTTAGGTGCACAGGCCAGGCTTGAAAGTACCCTCAGTGATATAGCACTAGCTGAGTGGAGTGGAGGTTGAGGGAGTCACAAGACGTGACCAGTGGTTTTTGCATTGCTAATGCAACTTTAGTTCTTTTGTCAGTGCCCTGCAGGTGACCACCTTGCACAGCACCCCAAGAACACTGAGCCAGCCACTGCCTTGCAACACAAATTCCTCAGAGCTACCTCCGAGTGGCTGTGGCGCAGTTTTTGGGTCACTGTCTATCACCCAAATCTCCCCAGGCTGTTGCATATTGTTTGCTTCTGGAAAAGACCTCCATGGCTTGTGGAGTGGCACCAGCCACCCAGGTGCCCAGACTGGCCCTGGCCGTACAGTTCTAGATGGGCAGGGTGGGTTTCTGGAAGCTAAGTTGCATGGTCTGTGACTTATACAAAATCAGTGCACTCAGATTCTGTACTAGTGCTGGGCCTGTGACCATCCTGCAAAAATGCCCTGAGAACACTGGCCACACACCGCCCATCCCAGGCTCCCTACCACCTGTCTCAGGCCAACAGGTTCCTGAGAACTGCCCAATAGATGCTGCAGTCCAGGTCTTGGGTTATTGGCCTCCAGCAAACATTTCACAGGGTGCCACTGGCTCTCTGCCTGCTTTAATCTGCAGCCTGTGGGACAAGGTCAGCAGTCCAGCAATCAAGAGTCTCCTGGGTGATGTAGCACCAGCTGTGTGGAGGGAGGGATCCCAGGGTGTCACCAAAGCAGGGAACACATGTGGATTCCACTAGACCAGGGGTCTGCAAACTGCAGCTTGCAAGCCACATGTGGCTCTTTGGTATGTACATGTAGCTCTGAAGTAAAATTGAAAATGAAAATAAAACTATCATAATTTCATTTATAAAAATTTTAAAGGATATTATTCACATAATGGTGATTTCATTTGTTTTATACGTCTCACAAAACTTCGAGGTACAGGATTGGCTCAAAAGTTTGCTGACTCCTGCACCAGACCAATGTGGTCTCATACTTGGGCTTGCAGAAATGGCACATTCCTCTTAGCCACACATGTGTCAGGCTCCATACAGGGACAGCAATGGCTCCTGTCCCTCCAGCTTCCATACCAAAGCCACACTATTCAGTCCTTCCCCGCATTTCCCTGGGCCTCCAGAGCTGCCACCCTTCCACCTCAGACCAGGTGATGGCCTGCTGGTGAGCAAGTCTGTATTCGGCTCTACAAGAGGGCGTTTGGGTTTCCAGCCACCTTCTGCCCCACTGGTAAAGGCAGACAGGGTCCTCGCTGATTTTCACTTCCAGATGCTATGGGAACTCCTTTTCCCAGCACAGGAACCTTGGGCTGGGGAGCCTGGCATGGGGCTGGGGGATCCCTTCCTCTTCAGCGGGGACCTCTGCCACTGAGGTGTCCCTCCTGGTGTTCATCCACTATCTGTGGGTTTGGGATCAGCCTATTTCATGTCTCTGCTCCTCCTACCAATTCTCGATGTGGCCTCTTCTTTATACCCTTAGTTATAGGGGTTCTGTTCAGGCAGTATTTAGATGATTCTTCAGGTTAATTTTTCTATAATTTATTTGTAATTTTGGTGTGATCCTGAGATGCAGTAGGCATAGAACTTAAACTAATCTGCCATCTTGGACTTCCCTCATTTAGTTCTTTTTCTGGAATTTTCTCCTGTCCTTTTATTTGGGACATGTTTTGTTTGGTTTTTTTTTGTCCCCTCATTTTGGCTGCCTCTCTTTGTCTGTTTCTATGTATTAGGTAGATCTGTCAGGTCTCCCAGTCTTAACTGGGTGGCCTTATGTAGTAGGTGCTCTGTGGGGCTCAGTGTCACAGTCTTCCTGGTCACCTGCTCCTGGTGCTTCAGGGTGGGTTGTGTGTACCTTTCTGTTACAGTTGAACCTTGATTGCTATTGGCACATTAGTTGGTGGGATTAACCCTCAGGCTGACTGGCTGTGGGGTTTGGCCACGTCCACAGCTTATGGACTGCTACGTGGGAGGCTTACCCCACTGAACAGAATTCATTCCAGTAGGATTTGGTGCTTGTTGAGACTGCCCTTTGGGTGTGCCACTTGTGGGACTAATTAAACAGTGCTCTGTTGGTGGTCTGAAGCCAACCTTCAAGTATGTTGGTTCTGGGGCCTTTTGGGAGGGGCTGTGTAGCCAGGGAGTACCTGATAGGAGCTACAATGTGCTAAACATGAAGACGTGTGGGAGAGGCCATGCTGCAAACTGAAGATGGCTGACACCAGTACCAGGCATATGGTAGCTCTGCAAACAGCCAGGACACACTGACACCTGCTGCTACCAGCCGGTCCCTTAAGATTCAGCCACTGACAAAGACTCCTGCAGTATACGAGTTAGATGAGGTGGGGTTTCAGAGAGTCATCATGGTGGCACAATTTGTGTTCACCAGGTTACTGTAGATTCTGATTTGGTGCCAATGCTGAGCCTGGAGCTACACAGCAAAAGTCTCAGAGCACACCGAGGCCAGTGGCAGCCCACAAACCCCTGTAGTTATCCAAGAATTAGTGCAATGTGGGCAGGAGTGGCGAGAAAGTGCCTCGGGCGTTGGGTAAGTTGGGTGGGGTGAGGTTCCAGGGAGTCCCTGGGGTGAAGTGAGCTGAGTTCAGCAGACCAACTCAGATTCAGATTTGGCCATAGGCTTGGGGATAGGGCTCAACACCGGAAATATGACACCTGCCTGCCAGCTGCATGGGAGGAAGACCCCACACAGGGAAAATGGTGACTCTCCCTTCAGTCCTCACTCTGAAGCCACACAACTCAGTTTCTCCCTTTATATCTCCAATACTCCCTGAGTCGCTCTACCTCCTCCAGAGCCAAGGGTGAGGGTCTGTGAGTGAGAGAGGCTGTGTGCTGGCCCTTTAAGATGACATCTGGCTTTCCTGTTGCCTTCTGTCCCACCTTGATGGTCAGAAACTCCAATGTTTTTTATAGCCAGATGCTGTAGGGTTTTTACAGCCAGATCTTCCCGGTACTGGTACTCCAGGCTGGGGAGTCTGATGTGGAGCTGGGGTCCCTCACTCCTCCAGGAGACACCTCTGTGGCTGAGATATCCCTCCCAATTCTCAACCGCCACATGGAGGTTTGGGGCCAGCCCATTCCACATCCCCGCCCCTTCTGCCAGTCTCGACATGACTTCTTCTTTCTATGCTTAGTTATAGGACTTCTGTTCAGCTAGACTTCAGATGGTTTGGATTGTTTTATAATTTATTTTTAGTGTGTTCTTGGGAGGAGGCAAGCACAATTTATATACTCTGCCATCTTGGATCTCTTTCTGATTTACTTGTTCTTTGTATTTAACATAGCTTAAGAATTCTGCCTATTTTAACAAGCTACTTGTTGACTCACTATCTATGTTTAACACCTCCTATGAGTTTAACTTTTATATAGTTTACTTACATTTTATGGGTTTCATCCATTCTTCTTGTTTCACTTGTCTTTTTCAGCAGGGTTGAATATTATCAATAATAAAATACACATTACATACTCTGTTAAAGATCATTTGAGTTTTGTAAAACACCTAGCATAAAGTCTAGTACCTTATAGGCAT
Organism: Aselliscus stoliczkanus; assembly: GCA_033961575.1. NCBI lineage: Eukaryota > Metazoa > Chordata > Mammalia > Chiroptera > Hipposideridae > Aselliscus > Aselliscus stoliczkanus. The sequence goes on from CM066731.1 coordinate 37,790,478, forward strand.
CCAAAAGTAAAGAATATCTATGTAACATGTTTATATTTTATATGTAGGTAAGTCTATTTTAGTCAAACAAAATATGTTAAAAATATAGATTCAAAAGGTATATTAGGTAATGCTTATTCACTTTACAAAATGTTGTTTCACTTTAAAATGATTATCCATAGTAAGTTCCAGTGTATTTAAAACATGATTCAATTTGTAGCAATTATATATATCATCTCAGGTAACTCTTACATAAAGTGAGGTACACTTAGATTACATAGGACATTGTTTATTATGTCTCCTTTTCAATGACCTGTTACTGTGTCCTGATTTATAGAGAGCATTTTTAAAAAGCAGGAAATAACCACTTAAAACCTCAAAACTGCATAGGAGGACTGTATCAGTTAGGATGCCAGTTTGGTTGCTATTACGAAGGCCAAAATAATAGTGGTTTAGACAAGATAGAAGTTTCTTTTAGTGGTAGGCAGAGTAATGGCCTCCCAAAGACATTTATGTCTTAACCACCAGAACCTGTGAATATTATCTTACATGGAATAAAAAAGAAAAAAAACAACAACAACCCGACTTTGCAGATGTAATTAAGGTTATAGACCTTGAGATGGGGAGATCATCCTGATTTTCTGGGTGAGATTTTAAAAGCGGAGACTATTTCCTGGTTGTGATCAGAGAAGGATGTGATGATGAGGAGGGTCAGAGAGATCGACATAAGAAAGACTCAACCTGCCATTGCTGACTTTGAAGTTGGAGGAAGGGAACCACAAACCAATGAATGTGGTGGCCTCTAGAAGCTGGAAAAGATAAGAAGCCAAATTTCCCCTCACACATCCAGGGAGGAACCTAGCCCTGCCAATACTTCATATTTAGCCCTGTGAGACTCATATCCCACTTCTGACCTATAGGACTGTAAAATAATAAATTTGTGTTGTCATAAGCCACTTAATTTGTGGTAATATATTAAAGCAACAATAGAAAACTAATAAAGATTTGGCACCTGAAAGTGGATGTTGCTGTAATCAATACTTTAAAAAGTTGAAATGGCTTTGGAATTGCACATTGGGCAAAAGCTGGAAGAATTTTGAGGAGACTAGATTACCTTTAACAAACTATTGGTAGAAATATGGATATTGAAGTCTTTGTTAGTGAGGGCTCTGAAGAATCATCTTAGAGAATACTTAAATGGGTGTAAACAGACTATTAAATAGAAATCTTGACTTCAAGGACACTTCTGGTGACAACTTTGAAGGAAATGAGGAACATGTTATTGGAAACGAGGAAAGTGGATCCTTGTTACATAGTGACAAAGAGGTTATCAGAATTTTGACTTGCATTTATGTGGAAAGCTGAGCTTGTAAATGATGGAGGAGATTTTCATACAATGTATTGAAAGTGTGGCCTCATTTCTTTTTGTTGCTTATAGTAAAATGCAAGAGGAAAGAGAAAATAGTTAAATAAAAAAAGACCCAATACTTGATGTTTTGGAAACCTCTCAGCTATCCAGATTGCAAAAGATACAAGAATTGATTTATTTTTAGAAAAGCATGCTCTACAGAAAAGTCTAAGGGTGTACAACCTTTTGCTAATACCTCAGAAAAATCAAAAGGTGAGAATATTCAGTCATACAAAATGTGTTTAAAAGAGTGCGGCTCATAGAATCTACTCAATCAAACCAGAAAGCATAGAGAAAGCTTACTTTAAGGTCATTGTCTCTTAATCATTTCAGCTAAAGCAAGACTGGAAATGGGATTCCTGTGACATATACAGGAGATTCACAAGGTTCTTGATAATTTTATAGCAGCAGAAACACTGCCAGCTTGAATTTAAAGGGACAGAATGAAATGAAAGAAGGCTGTTGAATTCTGTAAAACACCTAGCATAGAGTCCCAAAAATTCTGGAGGTGGGAAAGAAGCTAATAAAACTGCTCAGCTGCAAACATGTACTACCTTTCATGAAATGGGAAGAGCATGTGGATGGAAAAAGAAGGAGGAAGAATTTAAAAGGCAGGTAGTTCTGGGTTCCTTTCTTAGACATACTCTGCGAAATGGGCCCCAGTTTGTTTGTGATGAGCTACAAGTAAGCCTGTATTCTTTTTGGTAATGGATTGTGATTGTGGTGGCTTTCAGAAATTGTGGAGCAAAACATCAGTTATATTTATAAGCTGTTTATACAATTATATCTAGAATGACCTATGTTATTTTGATGGTACTAAAAGCTAATGTAGAGAACTAGCATAATTTTTCAAGGAGATGTCAAAATGAGCTTCACTCAAGCTTACTTATTTGGATAAAACAAGTTTGCATGCCAAAGGAAGTAGAAAAAAAGAGAAATATAGTGTCACAAGAGTAGAGTTGATCAAAATGTTAGTACCATAGTTTTAAAAAGTACTAGCAGTTTTAATTTTGAAATTCTTCTTTCACCTAGTTGACAACTGATTGACTATATTTCCAGTCTTGTGCATTCATTTAACAACAGACTTGAAATATCTTCTGTGTATGTGAAACAACAGAGGACAATAGAGCTCATTAAGATGTGTCCCTGCTTGTATAGACTGAAATAAATGGCTACAAATCCCTGTCATTTCTGTGTCTTGTTCCCTTAACAATGTGACCTTGTCTTTCCTCCCATTAATACGTGAAGTCTATTTTCTACCATTTTGAATGTGGGCTGAACTTGTGACTCACTTTGTCCAATAGAATGCGACAAGGGAGACATTTGTAGAAGTTCTCAGATATGGGAGTTCCAAGTTTTGTAGCCTCCAGTCTTGTTTTCTTGGAATTTTGCTGCTGCTATGGGAAGAAGCCAAGGCCAGCCTCCTTGGTAATGAGAGATCGTGTGGAAAGAAGAAGAAGCCCAGCTGAGAGCCAATACTAACTTCCAGACATACGCATGAGGCCATTTTGGATGATACAATCTCTGCTGAATTGCCAGCTAATAATTGCCACATGAGTAAGTCCAGATGAGACTGGGAAAGAACTATCCATCTAAATCTAGCTCAAACTGATGACCCATTGTATCATGAGCTAATAAATTATAGTTGTTTTAAGTTTTGGGGTGGTTTGTTACAACACAATGTATAACCGCTAGTGGGGAGCTCAGTGTCTAATTTCCATGGCTTTTTCATTCTAAAAGGTTTACCTAGGAATCTTATATTTAGGTTTTTCAATTCACTGGGTTTCTTACATTTACATATTCTATTTTGCTTTTTTAGTCCAGATTTTTTGGATATCAGGTGCTAGTTTTGGATTTTGGTAATTTAGATCTTAGGATTTATTTAATTTAGATCTTGTGTCTCAAGAGAAATTACCATTAGGTTTATATTGAACTTCTACTTGGCAAAAGCTGTTTTATACTACAAGATGGGAGGGAGGAACCAGTGACAGGGAGGGACTATCTAAACTGGATTTGGGTTCACTGCAAGAAGCAGGGATATAGTTCTGGGACAGGTTACTTCTCCTGACTTCTGAGGAATTCCTTGTCTGGGCCTGAGCATGAGAGTGATTCTGACCAATGTTCCTCCTTATGGGAAGAGTATATGAAGTCGGGTTATGCTTTTGTGCTCTACTACCATTTACAAGAGTTTTACATTTCAGAGATGCAAATGAGCCCCTAAAGGAAATCTTTCTTGAGTGGCATGTAGAAGAGATTGCCCTTCTGTGATTATCAGTCAGATCAAACTCACCATATTCTCATGGAATTTTCCCCAGTGACAAGCTCTATCCGGGTTGGTGCATCAAGGGTTAGCTTGTCTCTGTGATGGGAAAGAGAACTTTCTAAGGCCAGGGGATGGACTTCTTTGGTATAGGGAGGTGCTTACTAGGGACTGGATGCTTTAGGCCATAAATGAGTTAGAAGTTAGGGTTGTATCTAGGAGATCAAAATATTTAGGATCTTTTGCAAGATCCTACATGTCTTGTGTAACATGATGTGTCTGTCTGTTGCTAAAACTTCCATTGATTCTAGTGATATATATTTTTTGGTTCTCAGTGACATATTCTTTCCTCTTCATGTTTGTGTGTTACATTTTCCCCTAAATTATGTTGAGAATTGAGACATTGTAACATTTAATGATAATTAGCTAATATTTCTCAGTGCCAGGCAGGAGAAAGAATATACTGCTTATCTTGTTTAAGTAAGCAATTTACAGAGGAGTTTACAAGAAGGATCACAGTATTACCACCAAGATCATAAGGCCCTAGTCACCAAGAAGTTATGTAACAATCTTAATGATTTTGTGATATGTGACGAGTTTTTTCCTTTAATCTATCAATTGCTTGACCTATTTTACTTTAAGATTCTTAGAAGTTGGCAATTGGAGGGAACAAGGCTTATTAAAATACCAATTGAGGATATAATAATACACTTAATAGTACATAGTAATTTTAATAAAAATATAAGAAATGCTAAACTAGTAATTGTTTGAAAATTAAAAATGCTCATAGAGATTTTTAAGCAGCTCATTTCATGTCCAGAGCATATTTGGAGATGGAACACGTCTTTTATGGTCTGAGTGCTAGGAACTCATTCTATCTTTGGAGGAAAACTGCCAAGAAAACTGCTCTTTTCTCAGAAAAGTAGAAGCTAACAGTTCTGTATTCTTGGTTTTTGTTCTGTAGCCTTGTAACCTTGTCATCTTGGCCACAGTTGATGGGTCCAGGGATTGATGGACTGATGGATAATGACTAACCAAAGGAGAGGTACAAGTCATTTGAGATTCAATCCACTATACTTTTGGGGCAAGTGAATGTCATTCATTCAGAGAGATGCTGGCAGTAAAGTGGCACTGAAGCCAAGAGTCATGGAGATAGGCAGCAGAAACAATAATAGCTATAGGTAAGCAGAAGCCATGAGGTAGAGAATAAGAGAGGGGAAGCTCAGTTGCCATTGGGTCATGCATCATTCCTGCTGAATTCTCCAGTGGAGATGAATTCACACTTTCTTGGAGGCTTAGACTTATTTTACTTGTCAGGGGAATGGTTATAGTTTTCATTTAAATTTTAATGGACAGAAACATCTGTTTCCAATCCAACCATGATGTTTTGTGTTGGGTATAGATGAGAATTCCTTGGCTGAGCACCAACCATATATGCTGTGTATTGGATGCTCAGAAAAATAATGTAGAGCAAAGACAAAGAAGTGGAGAGGAGTGAAGAAGAGATTAAGGAGGAAAAAGTAAAAGTAGTGAATAGAAGATGGGTGTATAGGCAGGAAACCACTCCCTGCTCCAGCTGGAGGTGCTTTGGGTGGTCTGGCTGGTCCTGGTGGATCCCAGGTCTCCCCTCTTCCTCTGGGAGTATAGCCAGTGGGCCTTGTGAGCCTCTTAGCTCCGTTTTATTGAGCTGTTCCCTCATAAAAATTGTGGGTGCCTCTTACCCCTTATGGGAAAAGGTGGATGCGCTAGAGACTGTCATGGCTCCCATGCCCATTTAGCCCTGAGGCTAACGCAGCTGGCTTCTTGTTTGCTTCTTTACTTCAAAAGGTTTCTTCTCCCTCCCATCACCTGAACTCCAGCTGGAACTTTTAGGTCATGCAGTGGATTAAACAGAACACTGGGCTTGGTCCCTTTATAATTCAGAATTCACAGAAGACCCCTTGGCCACATTTCTGGCTCTACCTTTCATCATTCCCACACTTTCCATGTCCCCCAACTTTCCCAAATGGCTTTTAGTCCTCCAACTTCCCATATGTCTGAGACTTTACATTAGCTATTTTTTAAAAACTGGAATTGTAACAGAATGAAATACTCAGCCTTCCTGACTCCATCTTGTTTAAGCCTGCTTTGTTCCCATGGCCTTCAAGCTAATAGTTCCTGCTTAGTCCTGCTTATAAACATTTTGCTTGTGGCTTGAGTTTTAGAAAAACAGCCCCTTACCAGAAAGTACCTCTTCTGAGAAGATAAGGGAAGCATGTACAAAAATAATGATTGTTTATCAAAGGTTTGCAGGAACCTCATGACTGTGAGTGAACTCACATCAACTAGAGTCAACAGGCTAAGCACAATCTTCCTGGACCCCTGCTGACACCCAGATGTCTGAGGCCATCAGTCACTTTTTGTTCCTCCTGTTTCCTCTTCCCTTGACATAAAAGAAGCCTGAATTTCTTTTTCTTTTCTTTTTTTTAAATTTATTTTTAATTAGTTTCAGGTGTACAACACAGTGAAATAGTTATACATTTTACCCCTCAAAGTGACAAGCCCCCTCCCCCAATTCACCACCCCACTTCTCCCCCCATATCATATATATCTATTACTCTTCCTCTGACTCCCTTCCACAGTATAATCCACATCCCGTGACTATCTATATATATTCAATTACAGTTGGTATACAACCTCCGCTCCAGGTATACAGTGCAGTGATCAAACCTCTACTCCATCCATGAAATGGTCTCCCCAACAAGACATGTGACCATCTGACGCCCCATAAAATATTTACACCATTATTAATTATATTCCCCGAACTGTCTTTCATATCCCTGTGGCAATATTGTAGTTGCCTATTTTTGCTGTCTAATCCCTTCCCCTTCTCCCTTCTCCCCACACCCCTCCCAAGTAGCAACCCTATTTTTCCTCTATATCTATGAGGCAGTTTCTGTTTACATTGCTCATTCATTCAGTTTTTCAGATTCCACTTATAAGTGAGATCATATGGTATTTGTCTTTCTCTGACTGACTTATTTCACTTAACATAATAGTCTCTAGGTCCATCCATATCATTGCAAATGGTATGAGTTCATTCTTCTTTATAGCTGCATAATACTCCATTGTATAAATGTACCACAGTTTCTTAATCCAGTCATCTACCGAGGGGCATTTCGGTTGTTTCCAAGTCTTGGCTATTGTAAATGGCGCTGCAATGAACATAGGGGTGCATATATTTTAAGGTGGATTTGAGGATTACGTCTCCCATCTTCTTGGTTGGTGCCTTCTTGATCAAGAAAACTTTCCTTATTCCAAACTCTGATGTTTTGCGTTTTGGCATTTTGAAGCATTGAGCATATAGACTTTGGACTGGTAACAGAATGCTTCCTATTTCCCGGCCCCTGTCCATGAGGTGGTGTGTGCATGTACACAGAGCATGCATGAGAACACATACACATGCCATCATGCCAATTTCTCTCCATACTTCAAAATTCAGACTGAAGTTTCCTTAGTAAAGTATTCTCCAGCCCACACAAGCATAGTTCATCACCACCCTCTTGCTGCACCACTGTTCTGCACACACGTTCTGTAAACCAAATGTGGACGGTTTTGGATATGAGGGCTCTGGCTCTGAAGTCAAGTTGCTTGGCTATAAATTACAGCTCTATCTCTGCTGTGTGATACTGGGCAAGTTAGTTAATATCTCTATGCCTCATTTCCTAATCTGTAAATGGGGATAGTATTAATAATGATGAGATAGAGTTCTTGAGAAAATTAAATGAGATGATATATGTAAATCACTTAGCAAAATACTGGGCTTCAGGGGGCCGGCCGAGTGGCTCAGTTGGTTAAGAGCTCTCTCAAGAGTGTGAGCTCTGAGCAACAGGGTCGCTGGTTTGATTCTTTGCCCGAGCTGAGCTGCTGCTGAGCTGCCAACAGGTGGGAGGATAGCTCAGCTGAAAAAAAAAATAAAAAGAAAAACAAATACTGGGTTTGATAAAGCCCAATACTGGGCTTGATATTAATATTATTAACTCCTTAGTTTTTCTTCCCAACCATCTTGTACAGAGACTGTCTGTTATGTACCTTGTATTCCTAGAGCCTGACATATAATAGGTCTTTCATATCTGTTTATTGATCTGAATTGTTGAACTGATGGCTCCCAATGGACTACTGAATTAAGTCCATGTTCTCTGGAATCAGAAGTTGGAGTTAAAATCTTTATTACTTTCTATGGGACCTTGGGCAAGTTAAACTTTCTATGTTTCAATTTCTTCATCTATAAAATGATAATTATGATAGTACCTACCTCATAGGGTAGTAGTGAGGAATAAAAGAGATAATCCACATTCACAGAGCCTGAAACATGAAAAGATTTCAATAAATGTTAGTTGATACTCTTCTCATTCATGTTATGAGTATAATTACATTTGAAGGCTCATCTTAAATATTACTACTATGAATTCTTTCTCAATCACTCCAGCTGGAAGGAATCTTATTATTTATTTAATCATCCAAAGTAATTATTAAATGTCAACTATAAGCCTGGCACCATGCTAAACACTGGCTGTACAGTGGTAAACATATCAGATATGATTTCTACCTTTATATAAGTTGGGGTTTGAGGGAGTGATAAACTTCAACCTCTTCTAAAATTTTAAATCCATTGGAATAAAAGAGCTGGCTCAGTGGCGTGGTGGTTAAGAGCTGGCTTGGGACACCAGCAGCCTGGGTTCGGATCCCACATATGAGGGCCAGTTACACTGCCCTAAAAAAAAAAATGCATTGGAATATAGATTTAGGAGACAGCTAAATGGAGATCAAAATACCAGCTTTATAGCTGATTTTGTTGCATTGGAGAACATGATGTGGTCTGCTATACCCACTTTTTCTCTTAACACTTCTTACAGAATTTAACTCACCTGTCTATCACTTAGTTTTGTCTATAATTAAGAGAAAACTTAACTAATTGTAGCTTATTACCTGATAAAAAGTTTGGAGGAGGGTGACGCCAGGATTCTTCTGCAGCTCAGTAATGTCATTAAAGACCAAGGCTCTTGTTTTTCATTATCTGCCTGTTACTAGAGGTCTTAAAGTAGCAGCTTCTGCTCCAGGTTGGAGCTATCTTCACACCTGTATTCCCAGGATGAAGGAAGTACAGAATGACAAAGAGGTCTTTCTTTTTATTAGGGAGGAAATCCTTTCAAATAGACGTCTATTCCTTTACATTTTTTTTGGCCAGAACAGGATCACATGCCCATATTTAGACAAATCTCTGGCAAAGCAAGTAAGCTTACCTTATCCAACTTAGATTACTTTATCCTCTATTACCAGGGGTCCTCCATCCACAACCAGAACAGACCTCTGGTCAAGGAAAGAGGGGAGGAAGAGCTGCCAGGAAGTCATCTGCAGTGACTGTCACACTGTTAACACAGGGAACAACTGCAGGCCTCTCCCCACCACAACTGTGTGCTGCCTGAAAAACAGCAAGGGGAAAAGAAGCCACCCATCCCACAGAGAACCTGACCCCAATGAGAAAGAATAAGGAGGCCTGACTTCACATGCTTAGTTTCTTCCCTGATTCCATTGATCAGGAGGGTCATGCCTTCTATTACATTGGAAGGAATGTGTGTGGGGAGGAGACAAAGGCAGAGGTGCTTTCCAGTGCTGTTCTTCCCCAGGGACAGAGACTGTGCAGTCTGGACTCAGGCAGGCATGCAGGAGGGGAAGGGAAGGCTCTCCTGCAGCGGAGGAGACTGCGGTCTAGTGCCCATCTCTCATTCCCCATATGCACATTTATCATAGCCTCTCATCACCTGTATCAGGTCTGGCTGTGTGTCTTTCTCTTTGTCTGGGTTCTGAGCTCCTTAAGTGTGTGGCCTCGTACCCTGCACAGCATCTCACAGGTGTCCTTGCACTCACTGACGGCTTGGAACATGGTTGCAGATCACTCAGCTCCACTGCCTCAGATGGAGGCCCATTGCATTCAGGCCTGTAGATGGATGTGTGGCTGGCCAGAGTCACTGTGCGATGCCATAATCAGAGAGTTTTAAATAACTGACTAGATAAAGTGGTGGTGCATGTTGTTTATTTATTCAATTATTATTCAACAGATACATCGAGTCCCTGCTGTGTGCCAGGCTAACTCCTAGGAGCTAGGATACAGACATGAATATTATGTACTCCCTGCCTTCATGCAACTTCCAGTGTGAAGAAGCCTGACCCCTCCCTACCCCCTCTGCACCCACTAATGTAACATTGTCCAGTTCTGTTCACTTACTTCATGCTGCCTGAGAGGGTGGGAAACAGTGCCAGCATCTGTCCTCAGGAGCTGTGAAGAAGCTCATCACATGGGCCTGATGAGAATTAGACGGACTGAATCTGCCAATTTCAAACTATGTAACCTTTCCCATAATCTCAGTTTCCATATCTGCAAAATGGGAAGAGTACTGGTACCTATTTCATAGAGTTGTTGTAAGGACTAAGTTAGACATTGCATGTCTATGCTTGGCAGATGTGCTAGCTACTGTTGTCACTATTCCTTCTATGAGCTTCACCACCTCCAATAAATATACCATTATGGGTTAAAAATCATACCTGGTTTATATAGAGAACACAGCATATATTTGTTAGTCAAAGATTTTTTGCCAGATTTTAAATTGATTATGAAAGGATATTTTAAAAACAACAGTAATTTAGACTTACAACTTTTCATCAATTAAGAGCTTGATTCATTTTTCTTTTTAAAAAAATTCTGGGTGATCTTCATTGGAGGAGTGAGTTAAATGCATGCTACCAATACCAAAAAGTCTCGCTGCCTTTTAAATGTTGGAGAAACCATCTAATTGTTTAAATAAGGCCTAGGAAATTGGGAAGATGCTAAATTAGGCAAACAAAGCAGGCAAACAGGAATACTTAGAACCATGGATGAAAGGTGTTAACTGTATATCCTCAACCCAACTATTCATTTTTTTGGACTTCCTAGGTTTATCACTGAAGAATCCTTGTGTCACTATAATTGGCTAAGTCAAGGCCTTTACCTTAGGCTGGTTTTGACTCCTGGGTTAAATAGTCTTATTGATTTTTCTGTTGCTAAAGGAAGGGATCCCAAGAAAAATGTTGTATTGGCTGGGAAACCAAATATACATTGGACTGAAGTTTATAATGCAGCTCTTGGATGGTCTTCTCATGGATTTGGGAGTTAAATGGGGAAAAGAACAGCAGACTTTATGTTTCTTGAAGACAGGAATCTGGTCTTAAATGACTCAGTATTTCTGGGGCTTAGGATATTGCTTAGTAATAACAAGTGCTCCATAAATATTTGTTTAGCTCACATGTTGAACAGCAGTTTAGCCTAACATAAAAGTCCAGGTTGAGGGCCGGCCGAGTGGTGCGGTTGTTAAGCACTGGCTTGGAAAGCCAGCGGCCCCGGTTCTGGTCCCACATATGAGGGCCAGTGACACTATTCAAAAATAAATAAATAAATAAATAAATAAATAAATAAATAAATAAATGTCCAGGTTGACAGATATTTTTGCTAAGCACTTTGATCTTATGCAACTGTCTACTGGCTTCTTGGCTGTTTTTCAGGAGTCAGCTGTCCATCTAATAGTCATAATCCTCTTTCCCAGGGATAATCTCTATTCTGAAGTTGGTGCATATTTTTCTCATCCATGATCTTATACTTTTATTAAATGCATTTAACTATAAAATATTAGTGTGGGGTTTAAAAAATATATAAATGATTACTTTGTAGATATCCTACAATTTGTTTTTTCAAGTCACTGTTGTCTTGATATTTATCTGTGTAGATCTATAAGTAGACCTACTTCACTCATTTTCACTGCTGTGTAATATTTCACTGTATAAATATCCATAACATATCATTCCTTGATGATCATTAGGTGGTTGCTGTTGTTGCTATTACAAAAAGTGCTTTGATACACATCCATGTGTCTATCTCCTTGTGCAGTATAGAAGACACACATTTAGAAGTGGAATTGCTGGATCATGAAGAATATATACATTTTAGGTGGTGATAGTTCATCTCCAAAGTAACCATACCAACTTCTACTTCTACCGTAGTACATGAGAACCCCTCTTCTTTACATTGTCGCCAACCTTGGCATTGTTAGACTTCTGCAACCTTGGCATTGTTAGACTTCTGAATGTGTGTGTACTTGACCCTTACTTTATGTATTCTCTCCAGTATTATCATTCTCTTTTTACAGATGAGAAAACAGAGGCTAAACAGTGGCATGCTTAGACAGAGAATGAGTGAATGAATGAATATGGTGATACTTTGTTTATTTCTCCTGCCAGAAATATGTTCCATGAGTATAAGTACCTTATTCCCAGTCCTTAGAACAGGTCCTGGCATAAGGTAGAAGCTCATTAGTTATTGTTGTTTAATGAATGAAGGAATATGAAAACATGGGCAAAAAATATTTGCTTTCTTCAAGGGGCTCCCTTTGGCCTTTTGAGATATATTTGGCACTTCTGCACTTCCCTTGCAGGAATTTAGGAGCCACAGAGGCCTGCACAGGCAAGGTTAATGGAGTGGAGGAAGGGTGATAGCTAAGAATATTTTTCAATGGAAAATTAAATCTGCTCAGCAGGAGTCTAATGAGAAACTGGAGCTGGCCGGACGGAGGCTGCAGCTGGAGGGAGTGTCCATCTGGATCCCATAGGCCACTGGATATTGAGAGGTTATTCTTAGCCATCTTTTCTTCCATCTTTATTTTCCCTTAATCAAGGCTCTCTTGATTTTGTAATCTTAGCTTTTCCCCGCTCTGCTGTAAAGCAGTGATTTTGCATATAGTAATTCTTTCCTTCTTTAGATTTCCCAGAGAGGGTGGGTGGTACTTTTTGTGCTCAAACATTTTGCACATTGCCTCCTACCTAGCTCCACCCCAGCACTTCTGTGGCTGGTGGAGAGCTATTCTGTATGCTGGGGATTTGACCCCAGCTCATTGTTTGTTTACAAAGAACTTAACTATACCACTCTCCTTGCCAATTAGTTGTTCTTAGTAACAGCAATATGAGTACATTTCCTGCCCCCTGCTTCATGTGTCCTGAATTCTGCTGGATTAATTTAACTTGAGCTTTAACAGGCAGAAGAACTAAGGGCAGGTGGCCAAGCTCCATTTCTTAGCTCCTGTGTCATAATGATAATCACTCGCATTGACACAGTGCTCTTGTGGTTAACAAAGCACTTCTACACTCAGTAGCTCTTAGTCTTCAAAACAACAGAAGCCAAGGTCTCTGGGGTTTGGTGACATCCCCAGCATCATGTTGCTAGGAAGAGGAAATGCCTAGGTTTGAAATTGCTTTTCTAATGCTAAATCCCCTACAATTTTTTTCAGACTTTTACAGGGTTTACAAAATCAAATGCCCTTGGAGCCATGTAGATAATCTAAACGAAGAGAGACTGGCTGGAGTATAATACACGCAGGAGTAGTGAGGACTGTGGGAAACTGGAGAGCATGCCTTACCTAAAGACTTCAAAATGCAAAATATTTAAAAAGCAATTTTCAAAAACATTTATTTTACTGCCTATTCAATGCCCAGTCTATAATCTACTTCTTTGTTGGTGGAAAAGAGAGGACACGTGAATGGTGTCACCTTTACCACTGAGTAAGTAGCTTTGATTTGGTGGCATAGGTATGACCTTGATTGTGTGAGTCTACAGTGTAGATGAGGCAGTATAGTAAATTGAAGATTAAGTAAGTGGTTCTATTGCTTTCAGGATAGTATTACAGTTGTATAGATCCTGGGCCTAGAGTTTTCAAGGGGTGAGATTCAAAGTTATGTTATATTAATGGCTGTATGAGGCTCTGATGCCCTAACCCACAGTCTTGGTCAAAGATTCTACTCCTCTTTTCCTACCTGTTTCCTCTCTCTCTCTCATCGCTTTATGAATTTATGAATGGAAAAGGGGCTATAAAACAAACCTAAGTTCAGGGGGCCACATGGCAGGCCTGTCAAACTCAGTGACCAAAAGTACCCACACAGGATGGTTGGATCCTAATTTCCTAACTGGGCAGGTCATGATGGGTAGTCACATTCCAGGCCTATAGCCTCTTATTATTATTATTTTTTTGTTAAGATTTTATTGGGGAATTGGGGGAGAGGAACAGCGTTGGGGAGTCGGGGAAGGGTAACAGACAAGTTGCTATCCTTTTGTTCTTCAGTCTAGTTGTGGAGGACATTGCTTCACTGGCCCATGTTGGTATTGTCATTGCGCTCTTCCCGGGTGAGGCAGTCACTTGCCGGCCATTGGACTGCTGATCACGGCGGCTCAAGGCAGTACACGCCGGCTGCCAGCAACTCACGGTAGCTCACGGCAGCCCACTGCAGCAGGGGCTGCAGCCTACACTGTGGCCGGTGACTCATGGCAGCCCAGCTCCAGGTTGAGCTGTTGTTCATCATCTTAGCTATAGAAGGTACAGCGTCACTGGCTCTCCTGTGGGATCCGAACTGTGGCCCTGCTGCTCAGAGCTGGCATCCCAAGCCAGCTCCTAACCAACGCGCCACTCGGCTGGCCCCAGAAGGCAGATTCTTTTATTCAAACACAACAGAGCTGTACTTACAATCAATGGTGGACTGAATGCTCCCGAATTTTAGAATTTGTTTTCTTTGTTTGCCTCACATACACCAATGAAAACTACTTCACAGTGGATATTGCCTAGCAATAGAATTAGATTGTTATTAGTGTAAAGATTTAGGTTCTTATCAATGGGCAAAAGTAGAATTGATAGGCTATATGATATGCTTATAAACTCTGATTCTTAATTTTTATCCACCTAATGTTTCTGTTGAGACCAGTTGGCAGCGTAGAAGGTTCAGCTTGGAAAAAGCATGGATAATTCTGAAATGCATATAACTCACAAATTACTTTACATGTGATTTTAGCATAGAGTCAGCAATATTCTCTTGGATGATGTCTCTTTCTTTCTCTCCTCATCCCCCCACTCTTTCCCCACATCTGTAGCCATCCCTTCCTGGCTAAGCCCAGAAGGAAAGCATGATTGAAGTCAAGGACACCATCCAAGTTTTGATACTCAGGTTCTAGTTCCAGCTCTGCCATCTACTAACTCAGTGGTAGTCATTCCCCTGGATCTCAGCTTCCTTAGGTATAAAATAAGTAGGAGGTTGGGTCAGGGCACCTGGAACTAAGGGAACTCTAAAGTGGATTCCATCTTTGCCAGCTTGGGGCCTGGTAGGTCTCAGCAGTTGCAACTTGGATAATCTCCAAAGCAGGATAACTGAGAATGGACTCTACTCACAGCAGAGTCCAGCCAGTCAAATAGACGCTGGTGCCTTTGGCTGCTTCCTAGAGCCACCAGCCAACCCAGAGATGAAGCTAGCTGGAAAGAGGATGGAAGTGTTGGAAAGGCCAGTGTCATCTCCAAACACAGCATCTGGGAAATGACCACGTCCCCAGAAAGAGGTCACTGAAGCCCTCCAGCTGGTGGTGCAATGCAGAGACGGAAACCAGGTTTTGAATCCTGACTGTGCCATGTATACCAGCTGTTTGACCTTGGGTAAGCTCTGTGACCGAGTGTCATTTTTCTCCTCTATAGAATGGGGGTAGCAATAAATACAACTTGCAGAACTGTCATAAGGATTGAAGTACTGCGGAGGCCTAACAGTACTTATTGAGTATAGGTACTTAAATGTACTTAGTAAATGGTAGTAATAGTAGTTGTTATTGTTATTATTATTGTTTGCCTATTATTCACAGGAATCTCTTGGAAGATATGACCCTAGTGTCTGGCTCAGGCTTCCTCACCATGACTGAGAGGCATTGATTGGCTCCATTCCCAGGCCCAGCTACCCCAAGGAACCTGGCACAGAGATGTTGCTGATTGGGACGCTGATTAAATTCTCTACTTGAGGGGCCTCAGCATCCTGGCCCAAAGCAGGAGGGCTGGCAACATTTAGCATGATTTGGTGGAACATAATTAAGTTATTTTTCAAAACTGCCCTTTTCGAAAGTCTTGTCCCCTTTCCTCACCTCTCTCTGGCTCTCCTCACTGCCTCATCCGAAGAGAGGGTGACAGATGGCTGGCAGAGGCTGTTTTCCTTACTAACACAAGCCCTGGCCACTCACTCCAGGTGGCTGCAGCCCCATTCTAGAGGCTAAAGTCTCTGCGCTCGCCAATCTCTATTTTTTTTGGGAAAGCTGGGCTAACAACTTAACTTGTCTCTTCCTCCATCCTTTATCCCGACAGCTCGCAAGTGCTTTTCTGGGAACTCGATGAAGTGTATTTTTCCATCTCCCTGAGTTCACCTGGTAAAAATAAAATATAATAAAATAAAGGAGCCCGGGATTGGACTGTCATTTTTCTTTTAAAAGGGGAGCGGGATCACATGACTGCGAGGAACTGATTTAGCGAAGCGGCAGCAACTTGGAGTTTGCTGCAGAACTGCCCCTCCCGGCGGGGGCGTTGACGTCACGGAAAAGCCCCGCTCAGGCTGGCGGGCACTCTATAAACCGCGGGGCGGCGGCGGCGGCTGGGCTCCAGCACCCAGCGCTCTGCGGCCCGGGACCTCGGCGCTCACCGGCGCACCGGCGCACCGATACGCGAGTGCACACCTGGTCAAGCCAGGTAAGGGGGCACTTCGCTTTTGGAGGAGCCATACTCCCGTGGCCCGGGAATGATCGGGGAGGCCATGGGCGTTCCCAGCCCGCAAAACTTTCTAAGTTGAGATCAGAGCCCCTGGAACGTGCTGTGGGCACTGTAGTTTTCCGGCGTTGGTGGTGGTGGTGGGGGGGAGTGGGCGGGACGGGGGCGGGGCAGAGTTTAAGGTGCAAAGGATACCGTTTGTTATCAGCCGGTTTCTTCGTTCAATTCAGTAAGAGGGTCACCTCCCACATACTGAGTGGTCAGAGGGCAGTCCTAAACGATACTTCATGCTTTTGTTGTTTGAATGTAAGTGTGCCAACTGAGGAGCTGCTTATAAGATTAAAAAACCGGCGGGTCATCCTGGCCAGAGGCAACTGTATCTTGCTGATTAAAATGAGAATGCTTCTACGTCATCTCAAGTAGCCTGGGGAACCGACCTCCATGAGAGGGGAGTCTTGCAAAGGGAGAGTTGTAACCACGTTGTTGAATGTCATTTAGGAGAATCTTTGGCTTTCAAGAGGGTGGAAATCTGAATTAAACTACAGAACTCTCAGAGTGGACATGGTTTAAATGAGTGAAGCATTTTCATTGCAAATTTGATAGGTCTGAATGTGAGCAGGTCATTTCCTTTCCAGAACAACAAGGCTTGGGGCTGTGATGTTTTAAACTGATATCTGTGGGCAAGAGGGCAGAGCTGAGGCATAAACTTCAAACAGAAATTCTCCCCCACCACCAAATAATAGCTTAGTCAGGCAGCTGGAGAGCATCAGGGCAACTTTGCTAAACATGGAAGTTCCAATCCGTGCTTGTCCAGTCCAATCAGGAAGAGTGATGTCATCGCCACGAGTTTCCCACCAAGTCACAAAAGCCCACTGGATGCTGGTGCAATTAAGAGCCATGTTTAGACAAAAGCAGCTAACCTGGGCCACTCCTTCCCAGCTCCATTAACTCCTTGATTTTCAAGCCATCTCTGGAGGCTGCGGTTCTTTCTGGTTGCCTCTGTGCCAGCTCTGAGTGGGGATCTCAAGTCTTCCTTGAGGATGGAGAAAGCTCCGGGGCAGTGGGTGACACTAATGGTACTTTTTGTTATTTGCAAATGACAGTCTGCCTGAGGAGCTGGTTAGTAATTTTGTGTGTGTGTGTGTGTGTCCAGTTGAAAGCCTGTTGGGTTTGGGGACTGTTTCATTGGTGTTCCTTCTGTTAGGATTACTTGGGTCTCACACCATCTAACAGATTATCACTGATGACTGACTGTGTATTTGAGATCCCTAAGCTCTCACTCATGCTTAGTAATGCTAACATCTTGGCTTCTTTGCTCTCCAGGACCCAACAATGACTCTGAATAATGTCACCATGCGCCAGGGCACTGTGGGCATGCAGCCACAGCAACAGCGCTGGAGCATCCCAGCCGACGGCAGGCATCTGATGGTCCTGAAAGAGCCCCACCAGTACAGCCACCGCAACCATCATTCTGCTGTCCCTGAGGACCACTGCCGCCAGAGCTGGTCCTCCGACTCCACAGACTCAGTTATCTCCTCTGAGTCAGGGAACACCTACTACAGGGTGGTGCTCATAGGGGAGCAAGGGGTGGGCAAGTCCACTCTGGCCAACATCTTTGCGGGTGTGCATGACAGCATGGACAGCGACTGCGAGGTGTTGGGAGGTAGGTGGCCCAGTCCCAGCGGGCTTCTGTCTGTCAGCAGTGGTCCAGGCAGAAAGAGTGAGAGGGTGGGTCATTTATCTGCAGAGTTGGGAACTGCGATTATGCATTCTTGGCACTGGGCGGGGAGCTGAGTCCCCAGAAAAGCCCTGGCACAGTCTCTCAGGATAAGAAAATGAAAATGCTTGTTGATAAAACCAGGCCCAGAAAAGGAATTTCTTAAATTCCAGCTCTAAAGGGACTGGGGGACACTGATTAAAGAGGGCAGAGCCAGAGGGTCCAGCTCCCACCTTTGGCTTTTACCAGCAGACCTGGACCTTTCAAGAGCTCAGTGTAGACACAGTTTTTTTCCCAAGGTTATTCCTAAAACCAAACTGATTTAAAAAAAACTGACTCATCAGTTTATTTCCACCAATGTTAGAGTCTCTTGAAGGTGTAAATAGTTTGAAATCTGTATTTGTAGTGTTGAAATAATACAGTATTTTAAAATATTTTGAATTATAACAATGATGATACATATGTTTGTATAGAGTCCTAGAGTTTTTCAGGACAGTTTTCCCTGTACAATCTCATTTAAAATATTTATTATTTAAGCACTGCCTATTTCCAAATCTGATTTGAGGTGACATAATCTCCACAATGCATGTATGACTCAAATATGTCTAAAGCATAGCACTATATTCTGGGAAATGATATGAGGATCCTAATAGTTAATGGTATTCATAGTGTCTTGAAGCCATGGCTTCTACATGTATCTTAGCATACATGTATGAGGTAGCTGCAAATCTATAGAAATGAAGAAAGAACTTGCCAGTGCTTGCCCAAGTGGCAGGGTCTGTCTTTACTCTCATTTGCAACTCACAGCTGAATCACATACTTCCAGAGTAGGAAGATGCCTCATTGATGACTCAGTTCTGTCCTGCACTTGCTGCATAGGAATCCCACTCCTTCCTCAGTACTGTTTGCCCACTTCCACAAAACGTTTATCCTCCTTGACTGTCTCCAGTGTCAGAGAGTTCACTGCTTCAGAAGGTAGCTCCTGAACTGGGCTACAAATGGTGACTCATTGATAGAACATTGATTTCTCTTCTTACATTGGAATCTCAGGGACTATAGCTAAACAAGAGTCAAGGGGGAGATAGGGTCAGTACTGTACATTTGTTTTCTCTTTCTTTGTAAAGGATGGTTGATGACTATGGGTATAGGAGAAACAGAAAACCTAACATCTAGAATGCTCATTTGCAATGGAAGAGGCACTTTATTGGGTACCTTATATTTGCTATTGTTTATTTTGGTCCTCACAAAATTCCTGTATTCACGAATAAACTGAGTCTCAGGGATTCCAAGTGGCTTATCTAGAATCACCCAGTGGGTTAGCTGGGATTAGAACTCGGGTTTTATAATTTTAGTATGGTGTTGTTCTTATTCTACCATTGACGGGGAACCTGCTATGTACCAGGCACTGTGCTTCGCATAAGTTTCCTTTGATAATACGTACAAAAATTGAATGAATTTGGTACCTAATACCCTTATTTTGCAGGTGAAGAAATGGAGACTTATGAAGTCAAATGGATTTCCCAGGGTGAAAAAGCTAGCCCATGGTATGGCCAGGATTCAAATCTAGTTGTGGTTGAACCCAAATCCTGTGTCCCTTCACTGTACCCTGCAGCTCTTGGATTTAGTGTCCAAATACTGTACAACAGCATTTTTGGCTGGATTTGGCCACATGCCTGGTCTGTTCTAGGCTGTCCGGTTCCCAGTGATGAATAAGGTGCAGCATACCCTCTTAGGGAGGAGCTAAGTATCAGTGACTCAGAACAGGGTAAAATTCGTAAAGACTTTAAGAAATAACAATTAAGAACTTTGGGGACTGGCATAAGGAAGAAACCAACTGAGAGTTTTTGTTTGTTTTTTTAAGAGGGAGGAATTGAACCAGTAGATAGCAGACTTTCAAAAATGTTTGTTGATTGGAGTGGCATCTATGCAGAGGGTGGTATCCCCATAGGCATAGAGGATGAAGACCAAGTCATACCTTGGGATTTGGGAAGGCAGGCTTCTATATTTGGGAAACCTCTTTGTTTAGTGGGGGTAGATGGAAGACTCCTTATATCCTCAAGTAGTGAGTCTTTGACAAGAAGAAGTTTCTCAGGTGACCCATCCTATCTAATGCATCTTATTTGAGTAACTTAATTTATACCATTTAGGATTACATCCCTTATCTGTAGGTGGCTGTTGGAATCACTAGTTGGCTTTATGTTTCCCAAGAGAGAAACATTAACCAAAAGAAAAAAACCCTACACAATACTCTCATCGTTATTTCTCCTAATAAAGATGGATGTTGTATGGTTATATTACAATAATCTTATGACTGTGTACATATTTAATGCTATTCATTCATTTACTCATTCATCCATTATTCATCCCTGAACAATTAGTAACTGAACATATACCTTGGAACTTAGTGAAGCACTGTGGGAATACACAAAGAGTCATGGGCCTTCTACCCTAAAGAGGCTCACAGTATATGCAATAGAGATCAGATATACACCAACTGTAACTCAAGATAAGGTGTGAGAAGTGTCTTGAAAGAGGTACAAAGACAGTGCTGTGAGAATTCAGAGGACAAAAGGTTACTCTGGCTGTAGAAACCAGAAAAGGGTTCATAGAAGAATGGTCTCTGAGCTGGACCCTCATGACAACGAGGATTTGTAAGCCCTGAGAGATGAGGAGGCACTGCACGTACACACAGGCAGTGCCAGAATGAATACCCGGCTTGCAGTCCGATCATGTGGATTTGGACCCCAGCCTTGATACTGACTTAGCTGGTTGCTCTTGGACAAGATACTCCTCAATCTTCCTCATTAGTAAAATAGGGATAATACCTACTTCATAGGGTACTAAGAGGATTAAAGGAGATAACATATATTAAGCATGTAGCATAGTGCCTGCCACTTAGCAAGTATGAAATGAATATTAGTTAGAGCTGATTCTGAATCTACCATTTCCTTTCCTTATGCTTATCTTTCAAAACTGGCACTTTCATTGCTTGTAGTCCTCATCCACTTGGTTACTGTTAGCTGGGGCCCTATGAGACTCACAAAGGAGGCATGAGCCACTAGAGGGGAAGACAGTATTCTTAGAGCAGCTGTTCCTTCCAGGGTTCCTTGGGATCCCTTCCTATGAAAGCTGGACGCAATTACGTTTTTGGGGAGAGAGATTTTGGAGTCTCAGAATTTTTGAGGGGCTGCAGGAGCTGGTCCCAGCATGTGAGTTTCCTATGCAGTTTCCACACATAGCACTCAAGCCAGTCTTGGGCAGGAGTGTCCTCCGAGCACAATGGGGGATCACATGAGAAAAGACAAATCGAGGTGCACTAGCCCAGTAAAAATGGCTACTGATCATAATCGCCCAATCATAGAAACTCCATCTCACCCTTTCAGGATGATCTCGCTTGATAGACAGCATGTGAGTGTACATCCCCAGCTTTTATTGAGAGCATCAGAGAAGTGAGAGCTTCCCCGGACCCAGGCAACTGAAAAGCTTTATAAACCAGGAGGCCTCAGCCCTTTCTCCACACACTTTAACCCAGGGCAAATTTCAAAGGACTTTTCTAGAATTTTATATTCTTTTATCTCCCCTCTCCTTATCTGATTAGCACTTGGAAAAGCTAAAAGGTGAGCGACTAAGGGAGAAAAGAAACCAGAACTTTGGTTGCAGGCAGACAGGTCCTCTCCTGGTTCGTGGAAAGCTGTCAAGCAGGATGCATTGTGTGTTTGAAGAATCCTTGGGGCGTGTTGCCAGAGGCAGTATATAAATCCTGGTGTAGGGCATAGGCACCAAGCAGGGTGGAGATATATTGTTTTATGCTCCAACATGATGATTTTCTGGCAAAGGTAAGTCCAGACAGAATGATCCTGTCAGGAACATTCCAGAACAACAAAGCAGTTTGGCTCTACTTTCACAGCTGTAAAATCCTTAGTCCATTTTTCTTTTTTGCAGAAAGTTTGTTTGCTATTTCCTTAGCTATTGGAATACAGTGTGTTTCTATTTGAACTACTGGAGATTCAAAGGAGTCCTTTGTACCTGCTTTTGAGTGATGGGCTGAGGGCAGAGAAAGTACTTTTGTGAGTTTTTTGAGTACAGGGAGGGCTTTTAGAGAAAATATAAAGAACTCCGAGGTAGTAAGGGGTAGTCAGCTCTCTCCTCCCCACCTGTGCTGCTCAGGTTCTATAAATTTGGTTGTATAAATTTGCCTGTTGAGGTCATGAGGCCCTACTCCCCAGTAAGCCAAGCTGCACATTCCCACGTGATCCCATTCATGCTGAATATTGTGGAGGGCAAACATGATGGGAATAATGGATTTTTAATGCCCCAGTGGGAAACAATTACACCTAAATAAGGGGACACCTAAATTGATTAGAAGAATGACACCTAAATAAGATTAGAAAACTGACAGAAACACAGAGCCATCCCTGATTAACTTTTTTGTCATTTGTCTATGTTTTCCTCCCTTTCCCTTTTCTGATTCCAGTTCCTAGATAAAGAGACATTAAATGAGGAGCATTGCTTTTTTAGAAACCTCTCAGTAATATAAAACAAAAAAAGTCCTGGTTCCCTCAACATAGCTCCCTTAAGCTAGGATTTACCTTTAGCAGGAAATGCTGACTCTGGCAAGAGCCAGCTGCCTCCATATGAAGAAGTGATGATAACAGCTAATATTTATTGCATTTCTACTTTGTACCCAGGCTTAATATATGTAATTGTCACCCAGTCCTAAGGCGTGGATACTGTTATCAATCCCACTTCACAGATAAAGAAACTGAGGCCCAGAGAGCTTAAGTAAGTGGTCCAGAGCCACATAGTTAATAAGGGATGGCACTCAGATTCTAATTTAGATTTGCCTGTGCTCAGAGCTGCAATGCTATATTTATCATTCATTCATTCATTTAATAAGTATGTACTGAGCACTTGCAATATACCAGGTGCTGGCCTGGATGCTGGGGTTTATAGCAGTAAATAGCACAGATCTTTACCTTAACATTCCGGGGGAGGAGAGGAACAGATAACAAGAAAATAATAAGTTAAATGGATTGCATGTTAGATGGAGATAGGTACACTGAAGAAAAATAAAACAGGGAAGGGAGTAAAGAATATTAGGAGCGAGGTGTTGCAATTTTAAGTAGACGGTCAGGGAATGTCTCCCCCAGAAGGAGATAAGAGAACAAGTCTTCTGGATGTTGAGGGAACAGATTCCATGCAAAAGGAACAGCAAGAAAAATGACAAAAAAAATCATTATGAAAATTATGTTTCAAATGATGAAATTCAAAACAAGAAACCTCACTATGAAGAGTGAGGACGGGCCCAATTGTATAGAGTTGATGGGAGTCCTTCTTGCTAAAATCCCAGTTAACTCAGTTAATCCCTGCCCCACTGACTTTTCTGGGCTGGAGCTGTTCTGGCCCATTGTACTTCGTTCACCCTTCATCTATACTCAATCCTCGCTCAAGTGCAGAGAGGAAAGTTTCCATTACCAAGTAGAGCTGGAGGCTGCACTTTTTCTATACTTAAGATAGAAAAATAAGCCTGTAGTTCCTAGGAAACTACATTTTTTTTAAGGAAGAAAACTTCAGCCAAAACAGCGATAGTCTCAAGATTTTTTCTTGCATATCTCAAAAGAAGAGAAATGTTTCTGAGCTCAGAGTTTCAGAAATTGCCAGTAATCACCCCACTGAAAGGTACAGTGGGGTTTATAAGTCCATGTGAGGCTTATAAACGGGTTTACAGTTCCACTGGGCAGTTATTGTTTTCTCATGGCATTGGAGCTTGAATCTGAGTCAAAAGCTCTAAAGTGAGTTTATATCATAAATGTTTTTCTTATATAAAAGTTCCAGGAATGAGGAAAATGAATACCTTTCACTTCAAGTGGTTTAATGATACACATTCAGAAGATTTATGTGTTCTGCTTAGTAAGTATTCTAGGACTATAAGTAGAATGTTGTTGAAGGTTATAAAAAACAGTAATTTGCCTTTCTGAATAGCTGTACATTTACATAATTAATTGCATATTTAGTGTATTTATTTTCTAGCATAATTTTCTGCATGACTCTTTTATGTAAAAGTGTTGCCTGTTTGCCTGATTCCAATATCACTGTTTTCTTTTCTAGAAGATACATATGAGCGAACACTGATGGTTGACGGAGAAAGTGCAACAATTATACTCCTGGACATGTGGGAAAACAAGGTATGTGGAGCCCAGAGCTCTCTGTAAATTTCTTCAGGGTTTGCCTTCCAACAAGCTGTTGGGTATGGGGTTTGCCTTCCAACAAGCTGTTGGAACACTTTTTAGTGTTCCAG
Source organism: Aselliscus stoliczkanus (assembly GCA_033961575.1). Classification (NCBI taxonomy): domain Eukaryota; kingdom Metazoa; phylum Chordata; class Mammalia; order Chiroptera; family Hipposideridae; genus Aselliscus; species Aselliscus stoliczkanus. The sequence continues at coordinate 37,814,757 of CM066731.1, forward strand.
ATGAGGTAGGCTCATTTTCTTGATTAAAAGCTTACTGCTGAAGTATGAGACTGTTTTAAGGAACAGGTCATTCACAAATGAGCTCTGAATAACAAGCAAGTTGCCCTTAGTTTTATTTTAAAATACAAAAAAATACTCACATTAGGGAAAGCGCCAATACGTATGAATGATAATTTTAAACTAAATAAAACCACATTATATGAAGTTGACATTCTCACGACTAGTCTCCAACATTTGCTTTTAAAGATTTGGAGCTTCTGTGCATATAGGCAAGACTTTGTATTTATTGAGAACCCTCCTTTTCTCACAAAAGGATTCTAAATTTTATCACTTGAGAAAGGCAAAAAGGAGTTCTTTGGAAGTCAGAAAAGGCTCATTTTTGGTAGTTAAATAGAAATTGGAAATAACATTTGGCGGAATCATTGTATAATTTGTCAACTCAAGCTGTAGGAGGAATTGGACAGTAAAAACTTTCTGGCATAAGTAGTTTATGGGCCAGCAGTCTTGCCATCAGACACCTTATAGGCATGGAAGACCAATGCATTTTGGGGAGTTGGAATAAGTTTTCTTCCTTTCTCATATCAACCAGGGTACTTCAGGATACACTCATTGTTTCTTTGCAAACTGATGTCTCATGTTCCAGGTCAACCTGTGCTCATGGCAACTCTTCTCATTTCATTAGGGGGAGAATGAGTGGCTCCGGGACCACTGCATGCAAGTTGGCGATGCCTACCTGATTGTCTATTCCATCACAGACCGAGCCAGCTTTGAGAAGGCATCTGAGCTGCGAATTCAGCTCCGCAGAGCCAGGCAGACAGAGGACATTCCTATAATTTTGGTTGGCAACAAAAGTGACCTGGTGCGGTGCCGAGAGGTGTCTGTTTCAGGTTAGAGGAGTGGTGTTAATGTCATACAAATAATCTCTGGGTTACCCGCATTTTCTTTCAAACAGGTGTTCTTCCTTATCTCTTTCATGAAGCTGGAACCAGGAGTTCATTAAAATGCTACATGGACTTTTATGTATACCCTAGGACTCCCACCTTCCTGGTAGATCATCTCTGTGCTGGGTGCTGCTCCCTTGTTCAACTTGTCTGCCTGTAGGATTCCAGTCTTCCTATCCTTAAGGGTTTCCCTGGAATTCCTTTAGGGAAGAGATTGTGCTCAGCTGTTTACTGGCAGTCCCCAACCATTTCTCTTTGTCCTTACTATTTTTTAGAAAGGTCTCAAGAGTTCAGGGAAGTGGAAGTAGCATCTTCATGCAAGAAGGATGGGAACTCTAGTTTAGGGGAACTGTGGGAAAGAGATTCATTGAGGATAAGAATTCTACTCTGGCTGCCTCTGCTTCCATAGGCCCTAGAAACACCCTCCTACCCCTACACTTTGCTTCCTAGATTTCAGTTAAGGTATCAATCAGTCTGAAGATGTCACATTTTTTCATATTTTCTTTAGATGTACTTCCTATTTGCTGAGTGGGCACCCAAGTGCTACTGGGCCCTTGATATTTTATTGGGTTAACACAGGTTTGGTACAATGGTAAAACATAAAATACTGCATTGCCAAACTCTGCTCAGGAAAAAAGAAACCTGTTAAGCACTAATGGATACAACTAGTTTGGGAATGTCTTACTCTTAGGAAATGAGTATTTACAAGTGATTGTTTTTTGAAACCAAAACTTGGACACATAGTTATTAAACACAATGGAACATTTGAAATTGAGACTGTTCCAGAAAAGCTTGTTGGTGTTGTTTTCTGTAACTGTATGATATATTTGTGAAGTCTTCAAAATTTTTTCAAAATAGCTCATCAAATCTTAAAAATAATTTTTTAAGAGAGGAAAGCCATGATGTAGTAAAATTCTTTTTTTTTTTTTTTATAGAACAGTGTCACTGGCCCTCATATGTGGGATCTGAATCTGGGTCGCTGGCATCCCAAGCCAGCTCTCAACCACCACGCCACTCGGCTGGCCCTAAAATCCTTATTTTTAATTCAGGAAACTGAGTCAGAAGAAAGAGTTAAGAACATGAGCCTGAGAATCAAGCAGGCTTGGATTCATATCTGCTACTTACAGGCTATGTGAATGCTCTCATATTTTTAAAAGACTGTCCTCCCCATCCAACCCCAGTTTTTTCATCTATCTGAAAGGGATAATGTATTTTTTAAGACTGTTGTGAACATTAAGAAGTGTTTATAAAGAAGTTCCCAGCACATAGTAAGTGCAATAAATTCAGGCGATGGTTTTTACTGTTATAATAAATATTACTATATTTGATAAAAATGAGACCTTTACATAGTGAATTTGGTGGGTCAGATCTAAAGCTCATCTCTCCTGCTTCCAGGAATCTCCCTGTGAGACTTTTTGCTTCTATTTATGTCCTGGTTTGAGGACATGTGTCACAGTGATCTCCTATACTCAATTGCCTGTGTGACTGACTTGGAGTTACCTTGAGGACCATTTAAAGTCAGGAGGAGTCTTCCAGCTTGTGCTGTGTGGGATCATACTGTGCAGCCCCCTGACTTTCTTCTCCCTTCTTCTCCCTCCCAGAAGGGCGAGCGTGTGCTGTAGTGTTCGACTGCAAGTTCATTGAGACCTCTGCGGCTGTCCAGCATAACGTGAAGGAGCTGTTTGAAGGCATCGTGCGTCAGGTCCGCCTTCGGCAGGACAGCAAGGAGAAGAATGAGCGGCGGCTGGCCTACCAAAAAAGGAGGGAGAGCATCCCCAGGAAAGCCAGGCGCTTCTGGGGCAAGATTGTGGCCAAAAACAACAAGAATATGGCCTTCAAGCTCAAGTCCAAATCCTGCCATGACCTCTCTGTGCTCTAGGTACCCAGAGTACCCAGATGTCCTCCTGATGGACATCGTTGAAGGCCATTGGGACCTATAATCTATATTAGATTGGATCCCTAAGTATTGTTAGATGTGGCTTCCCCTAGTACATCTGGGAATTAATGTGTTAGTGTCATGGGCAACAAAACGCATGGAAAATGAAAGTCTTTGTAAAGATTCAATATTTATTTACAGGAAAAGCCTGACCTTGTTACTTGAACACCCAAGACTCATTAGAGGATGTGTTTGGTGTTCACTTATGTTTCCCCTCTCCTTTGGATAGCAGAAACTTGAAGCCTACTAAAGAATGCCTAGAATGATAGCTTTTCATTATTAAATTTTTTCCCCACTGTTCTGATATGTGAATTTGAAGCCAATGGATCATAAACAAATATAGGAATATGTTTATTTAGAGGAGGGAGAACTTCTTTCTCTGTACCTTATATTCATGGAGCTAGGACTGTAGAACTGGGCTTATCATGATCATGACCATTATTGCTCCATCAAGCTGTGAAAAAAATGATGGACCTTGCTGGAAACTAAGGTTTAGCAAACAATTTTTGTTCCATGCCCACAGCTGAGGATCCCAAAATTTATAGAATTGGGAACTGATACATGTCCCACTATGGGTTCAAAAATTGTATCTTTACTTCTGTGTCATAATTTTTTATTCAGGGAAAAATTATTTTAATCAAATTCTTCTTAGTTAAACCACCTTTTATATTTCATTATTTTTAAAATCATAGGGGCATCATAAATCTGAATTATTGATAACCTGGAGTGCAAAATGCCAAATTTTAAAATATAATCAAAGGTATAAATTTTTATTGCACAAAACATAAATACTTCCAGTACTTTGAGTTGACCCTTTTATGCCACAGCTTTGCTGTATTTATAGCTATTTTGCAAAATAATAACCATTTTAACATTTTATAAAGCATATTTATGACATGTTTGTTAATAAGAAAAATGTCCATTTTATTACCATTTTCTATCTTTTTCAGAATATACAAGTTTTTACCTATATGTCTTATAATAAAAGAAATAAAATCTTTGAAAAAAGGACATTCTTAACTGTTTTTCCTTCCCACACAAGATGATTATATATTTTGATATAGCTTTTAGAATAAACACTTTATAAAGAAATATACATATTATTTTATTTCTTCTTCTCATTAACAATAAATAGGCCAGTTGTTGTTTTAAAGAGTATCCTTAACATCTCTCTTTTGGAACCATGTTTCACAGCAATGCAAAATAACTTTTGGCAGATACATTTAGGAAGTATTTGGGGTCATCTAAATGCTAAGCTATAGTAAAACCCAGATTGACCTTTTACTTTGGTCTGGCAAATTCCTGGCTGAACAGATGGGCCTTGCTTTGCTCCGTGAAGGCTCATGGTCTTAAGCTTGACTAAAGCGTTAGAGGAAATTATAAAGGATTAGGAGAAAAATAAAAGGAAACATGATTTTCAGTCTGAGATCTAGCCAGGCAAGGCTTTAACCAAATTCTCTTCTCCTACATTAGTACAGTTTGTTATTAATCATGTGGCATCTTTCCAATGGTCGTGTATAATACTTTTGCTGGCTAGAACTTCCTGATGTTCTTCTTTCACACCTTCTCTGGCTCCTATATGAGCCCCTTTCATTCTCACTTCCTTAATCTTCCTGAGTTTGTAAACAGACATACACTAATTGTAACAATCATGGGACCTCGTATATTGACTAAAGTGACACAGTTTTAAAAGTTGTCTCTGCTTGGCTTTGTTGGCCTTTTCTCCTTTTCCTAAGTTGAGAGCAAAGGTTTCCTATCTGTGTGCATTTTGCATCTTCGAATTGCTGTATAGGGAACTGAGAAGAGTAAGTTACACAGGCCTGACATGAATCTTGACTGGGCAAATTAACATGAGTGTGTCTTCGAGGGTAAAGTTGAAACCTTTCTAACCATCAGTTTTCTCATCCACAAAATGGGTTTACTAATAACACCTACCTTGTGTGTTTTTGTGAGATTGTCTTTATTTTAAAATTTTGTTGTTCAATTTTACTCAGTTCAAAATATTTTCACATTTGCCTTTTTTTCATTAGTTTCAGATGTACAAAACAACAATGCAATAGTTATACTTATCACCCCTCACAAAGTGACAACCACTTCCCCCAATCCCCTCCCCCCAATATTATATATATCTATTACAATTCCATTGACTCCATTCCCCAAACTGTGCTCCACATCCTGTGACTATATATATAAAATTATAGTTGACATAGTTACACACAATATTATTCAACATCATCTTCAGGTGTATAGTGCAGTGGTCAAGCATCTATACCATCCATGAAGTTATTTACCTAACTAGACATGTATCCATCTGACACCCTATAAAATATTTACAACATTATTAATTATATTCCCCAAACTGTCTATCATATCCCTGTGGCAATATTGTAGTTACAAATTCATGCTTTTGATCCCTTCCCCTTCTCCCTCATCCCTACTGCCCTCCCATCTAGCAAACATCAGTTTTTCCTCTATATCTCTGAGACTATTTCTGTTTATTTTCCTTGTTCATTCAGTTTTTTAGATTCCACACATAAGTGAGATCATATGGTATTTGTCTTTCTCCGACTGCCTAATTTCACTTAACATAATGTCCTCTAGGTCCATCCATATGGTTGCAAATGGTAAGATTTCATAGCTGAGTAATTTCCATTGTATAAATGGATCACAGTTTTTTAATCCAGTCATCTACCTATGGGCATTTTGATTGTTTCCAAGTCTTGGCTATTGTAAATAGTGCTGCAATGAATACAGGGGTGCACACATTTTTCCGAATTAGCGTCTTGGGTTTCTCTGGATAGATACCTAAGAGTTTCCACTGGATCATAAGGTAGTTCCATATCCAGTTTTTTGAGATACTTCCATACTGATGTCCAGAGTGGCTGCACCGATCTGCACTCCCACCAACAGTGCACCAGGACTCCCTTTTCTCCACAATCTCGCCAGCACTTGTTGTTTGTTGATTTATTGGTGATAGCCATTCTGACCGGAGTGGGGATGTATCTCATTGTGGTTTTTATTTACATTTCTCTAATGATTAGTGAGGTTGAACATTTTTTCATATATCTGTTGGCCATCTCTATGCCCTCTTTAGAGAAATGTCTCTTCATATCCTCTGCCCATTTTTTAATTGGGTTGTTTGTTTGTTTTGGTGTTGAGTCGCATGAGTGTTTTATAAATTTTGGGTATTAACCCCTTATCAGATATATCATTGACAAATATCTTCTCCCATTCAGTAGGCTTCCTTTGTGTTTTATTGATGGTTTCCTTTGCTGTGAAAAACTTTTAAGTCTGATGTAATCTCATGTTTATTTTTTCTTTTACTTCACTTGCACGAGGTGATATATAGCTCTTCAATTTGTGGTAATTTTCAGGGGAGAACTCATGGAGCCCACTTCACTGCTGCTATTACTATGATGTCTGTCACATTTGCCTTTTAATTCCTCTTTTTTCCACAGGTTAAGTAGCATGAGATTGTCTTTTAATCTGACACACCGTTAAGAGCTCAAGAGATGTCAGTTTTCATTGTCACATGCCTTCCATTCTGCATAAATTAGAGTTTGCAAACCTAATTATTAGACCTCATGTGTGTGTGTGTGTGTGTGTGTGTGTGTGTGTGTGTGTGTATGAGGTCAGACAATTAAGTTTGAGGACTCATCCTAGAAAAACTGCTACATACGTAATTACTGGATATCACAGTGACCTTTTTTTTTTTTTTTTTTTTAATGTGGGACCGAACCGGGGCCACTGGCTTTCCAAGCCAGCGCTTAACCACCGTGCCACTCGGCCGGCCTGCACAGTGACCTTTGAAGTGCTACCCTTGGGAAACTATGCACTGACTCCACCACCTAGTCCACCCTTCAAAGTAATTTTGGAACTCTTTTTCTGGAATGACCATCAGAGCTGTTGTTGTATTACCCTTGATGTCCTGAATATCATCAAAATGTCTTCCTTTCAATATTTCTTTTATCTCAGGTAAAGAAAGAAGTCAGTGAGGGCCAGATCAGGTGAGTAGGGAGGGTGTTCCAATACCGTTATTTGTTTACTGGCTAAAAACTCCCTCACAGACAGTGCCGTGTGAGCTGGTGCATTGTCGTGATGCAAAAGCCATGAATTGTTGGTGAAAAGTTCAGGTCTTTTTCACACAGTCTTTTAAGCACCCTACATTTTGACTTACTAATACATGAACTTTTCAATACAAGGAAAAAGATAGATGATTATGAATTCACTTGGCTAAATTTATGGAGTTACTGCTTGTGTGAGGTATTCTGGAGAATGCCTGGTGTGAGAAGGCAATTTTGCCATTAAAAATCTTATCATATAGTTGTGATAGAGTTAGCTTATGATATAGTTGTGATATAGTGGTGGGAAGTGGGCATTGTGGTAAATGACAGCTGCACAAAAACTTAGAATATGATGTAGAAAATAAGCAGGGCCAGCAGAGACATGTAAAGTAAGATAATCTGAACTTGGGTGGAAGAAAGAATTCCTTGCTTGACTGGTGCAATCATGGATGCCTTCTTGGGGGATGTGGCATTGAGCTGGATCTTGAAGATTACTCAAGATTTCCACAGGTAGGGCTGGTTAAAGGAAAGAAAAAATGAGAGGTTGGTCTATGTCAAGAAAATAACATGAGCAAATGCAGAGAGGCAAGAAAGAGAAAAATCTGTTTAGAAAAATGAGAGTCCAAATTGATCAGCACTTTCTGGGAGGTGGATAAGTGAAGTGGTTAAATGTATGAAGTTTAGATAGATGTAGATAGTCAGATAGATGTAGTTTCAAATTCTTAGTTGTTCGGTATAGTGGGTTGAGTTGTGGCCACCTCCCTCCCCAGAATTCATGTCCACCTCCAAAATGTGACCTCATTTGGAAATAGGGTCTTTGCAAACGTAATTAGTTAGGGATACTGAGATGAAACCATCCTGGATTTCATGCAGTTGCAATCTGGTTTCATCACCGCCTAGATGTGTGACTAAATCCTGGATTTAGGTCCTAAATCCAGTCAGTGGTGTCTTTTTCAGAAAAAGAAGAGAGATGGCCGACCAAGGTGGCTCAGTTGGTTAAGAGCTCACTCAAGAGTGGGAGATGAGCTCTAAGCAACAGCAGTTCAAGGCCCAGCCCGAGCTGAGCTGCCGCCAACAGGTGACAGGATGGCTCAGCTTAAAAAAAAAAAGGAAAAAAGAGAGAGAGATTTAGACACAGAAGAGACATAGGGAGAAGGCTGTGTGAAGATGGAGGCAAAGATTGTAGTGACATAGCTGCAAGCTCAGGACTGCCCAGGACTCCTGGGACCATCAGCAGCTGAAGCCTTCCAATAGAGTATGGCTTACTGACATGTGAGATTTCTAGCCTTCAGGACTTCAAGAGAATAAATTTCTGTTGTTTTAAGCCACCAAGTTTATGGTAACATCAGCAGCCCTAGGAAATGAAATGCATCAGGTTATTAAGAGCATGTTACTTAGCCTCTATAAGCCTCAATTTCTTCATCTGAAAAAAAGGATAATATACATCTCAAAGGACTATCATGAAGATTAAATTTAAAGTGCTTAATTTATTGTCTGTCTAAGAGGTAGAGTGTGCATAAACCAGAAGATAAGTTGGGGAGCAATTGTAGACTACATCGATTGGCAGGCTGAGAAATTTGGATTTGCTTCAGAAGACAGTGTGGTCACTTAGATATTTCCAAATAGCAGTGTGACAGATCAAGTGGCGCTGCTTCAGGACATCATCCAGAAGAGTTGACCTGGCAGGAACCAGAAGGCATAAGACCCCCCGTGAGGAGACCAGTGAAGAAACCATCAGAACACCTAGCCTAGTGTACTGGGTAACATGCTCCAGGCAGAGGGAAGGAAGTGTTAAAAGTCATGGGGGAAGACTTACCTCAGAAAGTCCATTTGATGTGCTGATTGGACTTACAAAATACACACATCTGGCAGTGTTCAAACTTTCGTACAAGGAAAATCCACAAAGCAATGAGGCCTGATGCCTACAGCAGCCAGGTAGCAGTGCAAATGACTGTCAGCAAGAGAAAAGCAGCAGAGTGGGGGAGACCCAAGTATTAGCTGAAGCACCGATTACAAGATTACACTGGAGTAGGAGTATAGATTCTGCTTTTGTGACTGTAGAAAACAGCCACAAAATAGTAGGAGAACTTAAATCATTAGCACTTATGAATCTAACTGCTGAGGAAATAAGAAAGTTAATATTATATACCTGGTTTTCCTTGTAACATGACTAGGGAAAAAAGTATGCAAACCAAGGACTTGAGGTTTTTAGCAAAGGAATACTGTTGTCTCCACAAGTGACTTCATGTGTGTTCATGTGCATACATGCATGTGTGCCAAGTACCTGAGTATATGTGTATGTGTGTTGGGGAGAGATAGAGGTAGGCAAGAGAGGGCTTCTAGTTAAGGGAAAAGTAGAGTGCTGCAATTAGAATAACTTTAAATATCAGTGAGACTCTCTTTTTTCTCCACTTTGAAATATATTCCAAAAAAGGGGCTGCTGTCAGTGATCTTATCTTTTTCAGCATCTACCAAAGAAATGGAGAATTCAAGAGGTGTGTGCCCTTTCTGAAACTCAAGACGAGTGGTAATTTAAGTTTGCTGGGATTGTGGTCAAATAAGTCAAAACAAAAGTGTGCCTTTGTCTACTGTTGCACTAAAGTTTTTAACTGTTTGTTTAGAAGTTTTCAGGAAAAAAAAATGCAGGAGAACTGAGAAATACTATCGATAGTATCACCCAGAGGTCTCAAGGCAGTTGTTTGACTTGGACAAATCTGGCTGCCCTGTGGGTAATTTAAAAGTTTTGGAGGGGTCCGGCCGAGTGGTGCAGTGGTTAAGCACTGGCTTGGGAAGCCAGCGGCCCCGGTTCGGACCCCACATATGAGGGCCAGTGACACTGCCCTCAAAAAAAAAAAAAGTTTTGGAGGGCACTTTCTTGAAAGGTATGTGCAATTTTATATACGTACGTACATACATACATGCATACCTGTATTTACATATATATGTGTGCACACACATGTATTTATACCAGCCTCGTTTAAAGGCAGGGGATAATTGTAGTAGAGATGGCAGATGTTTTAAAATAAGTATCTGATGAGGGAATTATAGCCCTCACATGAATGTTGGCAAAGGACACCTTATCAAGACACAAACAAGAGCAAGTGTGCAAATGTTAGAAAATGGGCAAGGCAGGGGCCAGCTGAGTGGCACTGCTGGTTAGGAGTTAGCTTAAGAGCGCGAGCTCTGAGCAACACAGTCGCTGGTTTGATTCCTACATGGGCCAGTGAGCTGCACCTGAGCTGAGCTGCCGCTGAGCTTCCAACAGGTGGCAGGATGGGTCAGCTGGTGAGAGCACATGCTCCTAACAACAAGGTTGCCAATTAGACTCCCGCATGGACTGGTGGGCGCTGCCCACTGGCAACTAAGATTGAACATGGCACTTTGAGCTGAGTGACTGCAAGCTGCTGATGAGTGGCCGGATGGCAACTGGACTTGGAGCTGAGCTAGCTACACCTTCCACAACTAGAAATGAAGGACAGCAATTTGGCTGTTCCCCTTCCCCAATTCCCCAATAAAGTCTTAACAAAAAAAAAAGAATAAATTATTTTATTGCAGTATAATCTATATTCACAAATCAAAGCTTGTTGAATATTATTACTCAGGTCAAGAAACAAAACACCAGCAGCATCTTAAATTGTCCCAATTACTCTTTCACTTTGGTGAAATTATCGATCTACTATTGTCTTTTTAAAAAATTTAACAGTTTTTTACACTTTATTTATTTTATTTTTTTATGTCTGAGTATCTTTTTTTAAAATTTTATTATTATTTTTTTAACTTTGTTATTATTATTATTAATTACAGATGTACAAAATAATGCAATAGTTATCTTTTCCACCCTTTACAAAGTGACTACCCCCTCCCCCCTCCCCTACCCTCCTACCCCGATATCATACATATCTATTACAATTCCATTGATTACATCCCCACACTATATTCCACATCCCATGACTATATATGTGTTAAATTATAGTTGACATATAATATTATTCAGCAGCAGCTTCAGATGTACAGTGCAGTGGTAAGACCACTACACTGTCCATGAAGTGGTCTCCCTAAAAAGACATGAGACCTTCTGATCCCCTAAAAAAAAAAAATTTACAACCTTATTGATTATATTCCCTAAACTGTCTCTTCTGTCTCTGCGGTAGTATTGTAGTTATCAGTTTATGTTGCCTCATCCCTTTCCCTTCTCTCTCATGCCCATCCCCATCCAATCTAGCCCTCATCAGTTTTTTCTTTGTGTCTCTAAGACTATTTCTGTTTACATTGCTCATTTATTTGGTTCTTTAGATTCCACATATAAGTGAAATTGTATGGTATTTGTCTTTCTCTGACTGACTTATTTCACTTAACATAATGTTCTCTAGGTCCATCCATATTGTTGCAAATGGTACGATTTCTTTCTTCTTTATAGCTGCGTAATACTCCATTGTGTAAATGTACCAGTTTCTTAATCCAGTCATCTACCACAGGGCATTTCGATTGTTTCCAAGTCTTGGCTATTGTAAATAGCGCTGCAATGAACATAGGGGTACATATATTTTTTCGAATTAGTGTCTTGGGTTTTTCAGGATAAGTGCCTAGGAGTGGAATTGCTGGTTCAAAAGGTAGTTCCATTTCCAGTTTTTTGAGATATCTCCATACTGACTTCATAGTGGCTGCACCAGTCTGCAATCCCACCAACAGTGCAGCAGGGTCCCTTTTTCCCCACAGCCCCGCCAGCACTTGTTGTTTGTTGATTTATTGATAATAGCCATTCTGACTGGAGTGAGGTGGTATCTCATTGTGGTTTTTATTTGCATTTCCCTAATGACCAGTGAGGTTGAACATTTTCTCATATGCTGTTGGCCATCTGTATGTTCTCTTTAGAGAAATGTCTCTTCATTTCCTCTGCCCAGTTTTTAATTGGGTTGTTTGTTTTTTTGGTGTAGAGTTGCATGAGTGTTTTATAAATTTGAGATATTAACCCTTATCAGATATATTGTTCACAAATATCTTCTCCCATTCAGTAGGCTTCCTTTTTGTTTTATTGATGGTTTCCTTTGTTGTGAAAAAACTTTTAAGTTTGATATAATCCCATATGTTCATTTTTTCTTTTACTTCCCTTGCCCATGGGGATGTATCAGTAAAAATATTGTTCAGAGTAATGTGGCAAATTTACTCCTTATATTTTCTTCTAGGAGTTTTATGGTTTCAGGTCTTACATTGAAGTCTTTAATCCATTTTGAATTTGCTCTTGTATATGGCATAAGGAGGTTGTCCAGTTTCATTTTTTTTGCATGTGTCAGTCCAATTTTCCCATCACCATTTATTAAATAGACTGCCTTTACCCCAATGTAAATTCTTGCCTCCATTGTCATAGATTAACTGTGCGTATATACATGGATTTATTTCTGGGGTCTCTGTTCTGTTCCACTGGTCTATGTGCCTGTTTTTATGCCAATACCATACTGTTTTGATTACTGTAGACTTGTAGTATGTTTTGATGTCTGGTAGCATGATACCCCCAACTTTGTTCTTATTTCTCAGGATTGCCAAGGCTATTCGGGGTCTTTTATGGTTCCATATGAATTTTATGATTATATTTTCTATTTCTATGAAAAATGCCCTTGGTAGTTTGATAGGAATTGCATTGAATCTATATATTGCTTTAGGCAGTATGGACATCTTAACTCTATTAATTCTTCCTATCCATGAGCATGGTAGGTGTTTCCATTTATTTGTATCTTCTTTGATTTCTTTCTTCAGTGTCTTATAATTTTCTGACTACAGATCTTTTACTTCTTTGGTTAAATTTATTCCTAGGTATTTTATAGTTCTTGAAGCAATTGTAAAGGGATAGTTCTCTTAATTTCTCCTTCTGATAGTTTATTATTGGTATATGAAAATGCATTGATTTCCAAACATTGATTTTGTATCCTGCTACCTTACTGAATTTGTCTATCTGTTCCAATAGTTTTTTGATGGAATCTTTGGGGTTATCTCTATACAGTATCATGTCATCTGCACATAATGACAATTTTACTTCTTCCTTGCCAATTTGGATGCCTTTTATTTCTTTTTCTTGTCTGATTGCTGTGGCTAGAACTTCCAGAACTATGTTGAATAAAAGAGGAGAAAGTGGGCAGCCTTGTCTTGTTCCTCATCTTAGCTTTTAGCTTTTTAGCTTTTCCCCATTGCTGGATTCTGTTTGCTAATATTTTATTGAGAATTTTTCCATCTATGTTCATCAGTGATATTGGCCTATAGTTTTCCTTTTTTATGCTGTCTTTATCTGGTTTTGGAATCAGGGTGATACTGGCTTCATAAAAAGAGTTTGGGAGCCTTCCCTCCTTTTAGAATTTTTGGAATAGTTTGGGAAGAATTGGTGATAGTTCTTTTTTGAATGTTTGATAAAATTCACTTGTGAAGCCATCTGGTCCAGGGCTTTTGTTTGTCGGGAGCTTGTCGATTACTGATTCAATTTCCTTGGTAGTAATCAGACTATTTAGATTTTCCGTTTCTTCTGAAGTTAGCTTTGGAAGGTTGTATGCTCCTAGAAAATTATCCATGTCTTCCAGATTGTCAAATTTGTTGGCATATAGTTGCTCATAGTAATTTCTTAAACTTTTTTGTATTTCTGTAATGTCGGTATTCATTTCACCCCTTTCATTCCTGATTTTACTAATTTGAATCCTCTCCCTATTTTTTTTTTTTTGATAAGCTTGGCTAGATTTGTCAATTCTGTTATCTTCTCAAAAAACTAGCACTTGGTTTCGTTGTTCTTTTGTATTGTTTTTCTGTTCTCTGCTCTAGTTTTTATTATCACCTTCCTTGCACTCCCCTTTGGCTTCTTTTGCTGTTCTTTTTCCAGTTCCCTGCGATGTAAGGAAAACCTGTTGATTTGAGATTTTTCTTCCTTCTTTAGGTAGGCCTGCAGTGCTATGAACTTCCCTCTTAGGACTGCTTTCGCTGCATCTCAGAGATTTTGGGTTGTGGTATTTTCAATTTCATTTGTCTCGAGGTATCTTTTGATTTCCTCCTTGATCTTATGTGTGACCCACTCACTATTTAGTAGCATATTATTTAGCCTCCATTTGTCAGCTTCCCTGATTTCTTCCTATAATTGATTTCTAGTTTCATAGCATTATGGTCAGAGAAGACACTTGAAATGATTTCAATATTCTTAAATTTATTGAGACTTGTTTTGTACCCTAACATGTGGTCTATCTTAGAAAAATGTTCATGTGCTCTTGAGAAGAATGTATATTCTACAGCTTTGGGGTGAAATGCTCTGAATATATTAGTTAAATCCAGCTGGTCTAATGTGTCATTTAAGGTCACTGTTTCCGCATTGATTTTCTGTCTGGAGGATCTGTCCATTGGTGACAGTGGGTGTCGAAGTCCCCTACTATGATAGTGTTACTGTTGATCTCCGTCTTTATGTCTGATAATATGTGTTTTATATATTTAGGAGCTCCTGTGTTAGGTGCGTAGATGATACTAGGGTTATGTCCTCTTGTTGGATCGATCCCTTTATTATTACGAAGTGTCCTTCTTTGTCCTTTGTTATATTCTTCAATTTAAAGTCCATTTTATCTGATATAAGTATCGCTACTCCAGCTTTTTTCTCAGTTCAATTTGCATGAAATATTTTACTCCATCCCTTTACTTTCAGCCTGAATGTGTCTTTTGATCTGAGGTGAGTCTCTTGTATACAGCAAATGCTGGGGTCTTGCTTTCTTATCCATTCAGCCACCCTATGTCTTTTGACGGGAACATTTGATCCATTTACATTTAATGTGATTATTGATAGGTGCGTATTTATTGCCATTTTGTTATTTGTGTTCCTAGTCTTTCTTAGTTAGGTTGTTTTTCTCTTCTGCTTAAAGAAGCCCTTTTAACATTTCCTGCAAAGCTGGCTTGGTGGCAATGAATTCCCTTAACTTATACTTTTCTGGAAAGCTCTTTATCTCTCCTTCAATTTTAAATGATAATCTTGCTGGATACAACAATCTGGGTTGTAGGCCTTTATTGTTCATCACTTTGAAAACCTCCTGCCACTCCCTTCTGGCCTGCAGAGTTTCTGTTGAAAAGTCAGCTGATAATCTTATGGGGGTGCCCTTGTAAGTAACTTGCTGCCTTTCCCTTGCTGTTTTAAGGATTCTGTCTTTGACCTTAACCCTTGCCATTTTCACTATAATGTTTCTTGGTATGGGCTTGTTTGGGATCATCTTGGTTGGAACTCTCTGCACTTCCAGGACTTGTATTTCACTGTCCTTTGCCAGGTTAGGGAAGTTTTCAGACATTATTACTTCAAATATGTTCTCAATCCCGTGCTCCCTCTCTTCTCCTTCTGATATTGCAATGATCTGCAGGTTGTTGTGTTTGATGTTGTCTCCCAGCTCTCTTAAACTAATTTCAATGTTTTTCATTCTTTTCTCTTTTTGTTTTTCTGCTTGGGTGGTCTCTGCTGTCTTGTTTTCTAAGTCACTGATTCGATTTTCTGTTTCATCCAATCTGCTAGTCATTCCATCAAGTTTGTTATTTAATTCAGTAATTGTGTTCTTATTTCTAGCTGGTTGCTTTTCATGATTTCTCTATCCTTCTTTATATTTTCATTAATTTCCTTGAACATTCTAATAATCAGTGTTCTGAACTGTGTCTTGGATAGGTTGTTTACCTCTATTTCCTCTAGTTTCATTGATTCAGGAAGTTTCTTCTGTTCTTTTATTTGGGTTGTCTCCCCATTGTGGCTTACTCTTTGTGCTTGCTTTGATATAACAGATAGATACCCTAGTTCTTTCAGTCTTTTCTGGGTGGACTTATGTGGTATGTGTCCTTTATATTTGAATTACTCAGTCTCCCTATTCTCCTGTGTGTGTATTTATCTGAGGTGTTCCTTGTGTTGTGTGTCCTCACCTGTTAAAGTTTTAGCTTTGATTACTCTTGGCTTGTCAGTAGGTGGGATTGACTCCCAGACTGATTAGCTGTGAGGATCAGCAGTGTCTACAGTTTATGAGCTGCTGTGAGAGATTGACCCCTCTGATGAGGCTTGGACCCTTTGAGCCCTAGTACCTGTAGCAACCTCATTTTGGGTGTGACTCTTGTATGTCAAACCCAGAAATGTCCTGATTTTATCTAAAGTTGGCCTCCGGGTATGATAATTCTTGTGTCTCTTGGTTTGGACCCAGATGCAGAGTCATTTTAGAGCAAAACAGATCAACAAAAACAAATTCCGCAGCCACCAGAGGAAACGAAATGCTCTTACATGTAAAAAAAAAAAAACCCAGCCATCAACCTACAGTCAACTTGTACAGAAATATCAAACATACAAAAGAAGAAAACAAACAGAAACGAAACAACAACCACACACAAAAAGAACAGAAGAGGAAACAAAATATAATATCATAAAATGAAAAATAGAATAAACACAAGAAACCGAATAGCTATACCAAAAAATTAAAATTAAAATTAAAAAAGTTATAAAAGTAAAAATAAAAATAAAAAAAATAAAATAAAATTTTCAGAAAACAGGAAAGGAGGAAAAGTATAGCAGTGAGAAGAATGAATAAAAGAAGGGAGAAAGTGAGGGTGGGAAAAAAAAGAAAAAGAAAAGAAAGAAAGAAAGAAAGAAAGAAAGAAAGAAAGAAAGAAAGAAAGAAAGAAAGAAAGAAAGAAAGAAAAACACACACACACACACACACACACAATAAAGGGGGAAAAAAAACAATAATACAAAAAAACAAAAAAACCTGTGCGGGTCTTGGCTAAAGTCCACCAAGCTCTCTTCAGTTTGTCCTCTATTATACAGGAATTCCTGTGCGTCTTGTGGGAACAGGCTAGGCCACCTGACACCTAGTGTGATCCTGGCACTGCAGGTTTGCTGTACTTGAGTGTGGTTGTCACGTGTAATTGGTAGTTTTTACAAAGTCACTGCCATTTTGCTTTCACCTGTCCCAAGGCAGGCTGCAACCTCAATGGCTCAATGAGTGTCTTTGGGCACCCTTTCCGTTGACAGCTGTGGAGAATGAAAGAGCTCCTCACTGCCAAAAGCCAGCTTCCAAGAGTCTGTTAATTAGTGCCTCAGCAGCTGAACCTGCCCTGCCTCCGGAAAGGTGGGGGTGGGGTAGGTAGTCTCATTCTGCAGCCTTTTCTGGGGTGGAAATTCTCGACACTTTGCAGGTAGGAATACCTCTGTAGTCTTTTCCTACTGCTCCATTCAGGGGTCAGTTTAAGACTCTGGCTTGGCAGGGGCCAAGGTTTGTAGGGGTGGGTGGATTGGTTTGTTTTTGCTTTCTGTTCAAGAGAGGAGAAAAAGATAAAGGAAAGACATAGTCCCAACACTGTTTTGAGCTAAGGCCTTTGCCTCATATGCTCCAGCGGAGTTCCTGCTGCTCTCCCAAAGGGGCTGCCATGATTTAGGGGACTGCGCTCACCCACCACGCGGCTCAGATCCCCGCATCGTTTGGTGGGGACCTATGTCTCTGCCCAGCGCCCACTGCGACTCTGCACATGAGTATTCTTTTTTCCCCTGCTCCCCGGTTTCAGGCTTCTGCCTCAGAGCCTGCACTCTGAGCTGCTCTTGCTGCGCTCTGAGGGACCTGGTGGGCGCAGAGACTAATCCCTGAACCGGGAGGGTGCAGGGATTGATCTTGCCCTGTCACTGCTGGGCTCTGCACCCTGCTTCCTGGGGACCCGGGGAGCCGCGGGTGCAGCTCGTACCTCTACACGCTCGTCTCCCCTCTCTCCTCCCCCACTCGTCCAGGCTGAGGCTTCTTCCTCAGACTGGAGACTGTTGCGCTCTTGCTGTACTCTAGGCGGGACACGAGGCGCAGGGAGTGAGCAATGGGAACACTCACCGATCTGCTCTCTGAAGCTCGGTGCCTCAGCAGGCCACGGGTGTGGGATGCACTTCATGCGTTTTGCCGCCTTCTTCCCCCACTCGCCCAGCCTGCCCACCTTCCAGCAATCATTGTGTGAGACTTAGTTGCTCTGTGATGAGTAGACGTCACTTTGAAGCGTTACAGAAGTTCAAATTGTGGCTATTTCCAGGGGAGAATTCAGGGAGCCCTCCTCACAGCTGCCATCTTGCCCCCCTTTCTATTTATTTTTAAATTTCTTTTGATATTCAATATTATTTTATATTATTTTCAGATGTACAACATAGTGGTTAGACATTTATATAATTTAAGGTCATCCCCTGACTAGTCTTGTACTCATCTGGCACTAAACATAATTATTACTGTATCACTGACCATATTCTTTATGTTTTACTTTATACCCCCATGATGATTTTGTAGCCACCAATTGATACTTCTTAATCCCTTCACCTTTTTCACCCTGCTCCCACCAACCGCCCTCCCGTCTATCACCCCAATATATCTAGGACCCATCTGACACTACACATAGTTATTACAATATTATTGACTATATTTCTTATGCTATACCCTACATTCCCATAACTACTGGGTAACAACAAATTTGTACTTCTTAATCCTTTCCCCTTTGTTATTCATCCTCAAACCCCCTCTCTTCTGGCAACCATCAAAATGTTCTCTGTATCTATAAGTTTGTTTCTGTTTTATTTGTTTGTTTATTTTGTACTTTAGATTCCACATATAAGCAAAATCACATTGCATCTGTGTTTCTCTGATGTACTCAGCACAGTAACTTCCAGGTCCATCCACGCCACTGCAGATGGCAAGAATCCATTCCATTCCATGGCCAAGCAATATTCCATTGTATACAATTACCACCTACTCTTTATCCATTCATCCAATGATGGATACCTAGGCTGCCCCCACATCTTGGCTATCGTTAACAATGTGCTAATGAACATATGGATGCACATGTCCCCTCAAAGTAGTGTTTTAGGGTTTTTTGAATAAATATCCAGAAGTAGGATTACTGGGTTCTTCTTTGTCTCATTATAGCCTTTGTTTTATTTATTTATTTAAAAAAATTTTTTTTAGCTGAGCAATCCTGCCACCTGTTGGCAGCTCAGTGGCTGCTCAGCTCGGGCCAGGAGTCCAACCGGCAACCCTGTTGCTCAGAGCTCGCACTCTTGAGTGAGCTCTTAACCAGTTGAGTCACTCGGCCAGCCCTTAGCCTTTGTTTTAAAGTCTATTTTATCTAGTATGAGTATGGCTACTTCAGCTTTTTGTTTTTGTTTTAGTTTCCATTTTCATGAAATATCTTTTTCCCATCCTTTTGCTTTCCATCTGTGTGTCTTTCAATCTGAAGTTAGTCTCTTGTAGGCAGCATATATAAGTTTATCATTTTTTTAAGCCACGCTATCTTTTGAATGGAGCATTTAATCCCTCTGACATTTCTTCTCTTTTCTTCTTTTTTTTTAAAAAGATTTTATTGGGGAATTGGCGGGGGCGAGGACATTGTTGGGAAATCAGGGAAGGCAAACAAACAAGTTGCTGTCCTTTTGTTCTTTATTCTAGTTGTGAAGGACGCTTCACTAGCCCATGTTGGATTGTCATCATTGCGCTTTTTCCGGCTGAGGCAGATAAGTCGCTGGCCATTGGACGGTTGCTCACGGAGGCTCTTGCTGGCTGCCAGCCATTCATGGTAGCTCACAGCAGCCCACTGCAGCCCCAGTGCAGCCTACACCATCGCCGGCCACTCATGGCAGTCCAGCTCCAGGTCGAGCTGTTATTCACCATCTTAGCTGTAGAGGGCGCAGCATCACTGACCCATGTGGGATCCGAACCAGGGGTTCTGCTGCACAGAGTTCGAGCTTCCAAGCCAATTCTTAACCAGTGAGCCACTCAGCTGACCCCTCTGAAATTTCTTGTAATACTGGTTTGGCAGTGATGAACTCCTTTAGCTTTTTCTTTTCTGGGAAGCTCTTTATCTGTCCTTTGCTTCTAAATCATAGCTTTGCTAGCTAGATTAATCTTGGTAGTAGGTCCTTGCTTTTCATCTCTTTGAATATTTAATGCCAATCCATTTTGGTCTGTAACGTTTCTGTTGAGCAATCCCTTGTAGATAACTAACTGCTCTTCTCTTGCTGCTTTTAAGATTATCTCTTTGTCTTTAACCTTTGGCATTCTAATTTTCATGTATCTTGGTGTGGGCTTTTTTGAGTTCATTTTGTTTGTGACTCTCTGTGTTTCCTGGGCTTGTATGTCTATTTCCTTCACTATGCTAGGGGGGTTGTCTGTCATTATTTCTTCAAATAAGTTTTCAATTTCTTGCTCTCTCTCTTTTACTTCTGGTACTCCTATGATATGAATGTTGGTATGCTTGATGTTGTTCCAGAGAACCCTTAAACTATCTTCATTTTTTTTTGGATTCTTTTTTCTTTCTGCTGTTCTAATTGGGTGTTTTCCAATATCTTTATCTTGCCTTCCAAATCACTGGTTCAGTCCTCTGCTTCATCTAATCTACTATCAATCCCCTCTAATGTATTCTTTATTTCTGACTAAATTCTTTTTTTTTTAATGTTTTCTATCTCCATTTTTATGTTTCTTGCCTCTCTGTTGAAGTTCTCATTGAGGTCATTGAGCATCCTTATAACCAGTGTTTTGAACTCTGCATCTAGTAGATTGCTTGCTTCCATTTTGTTTAGTTCTTTTTTTGGAGTTTTCTCCTGTTCTTTCATTTGGGACTTTTTTTTTTTTTTTTTGTCTTTTCATTTTGACTGTCTCCTTGTGTTTACTTCTATGTATTAGGTAGAGCTGCTACAATTTCTGGCCTTGATTGAGTGGCCTTTTGTAGTAGGTGTCCTGTGGGGTCCAGTGGCACAGTTTTCCTGGTCTCCTGTGCTGGGTGCTCCAGGTGTATCCCTTGTGTGGGTTGTGTGTGCCCTCCTCTTGTACACATCAATTGGGAGGGATTGACCCTCAGGCCGATTGGTTGTGAGGACTGGCTATGACTACGGTGGAGGAGCTGTTGTCCAGGGGTTGACCCTACAGAGCAGGATTCATTTTATTGGGGCTCTGGTGCCTGCCTAGTCTGTCATTTGTGTGACAGACTCCTGCCCAACGTGTGTCATTTGTGAAAGTGGTTGGGTGGTGCTCTGGTATGGTCTGAAACTCGCCACTGGGTATATTGGTTCTGGGGCCTCTTGGGAGGGACTCTGATTCAGGCCAATGTCAGCTGCCACCTGTACCCTGCCCAGGGCCCCTGATATGAGCTACAAAGTGATCTGAAGACAGTTGTTACTTGTGCTGGGCTTGGAGGTGCCTGGGGGAGGCTAATCTGTGAACTGAGGCAGACTGCTGTTAGTTTAGGACTTGGGGCTGCTTAGCAAGTGTTACAGTGCATGCAGAGGCCAGATGCTGCTTGTTTGGGGTTTGGGAACCTTTGAGAGAGTTTAGGAAAGTCTGAAGCATGAGCCAAGGCAGGCCATTTATATGGAAAAGCCACTGGAAGTGGTTTAGGTGGGCCTAGAAGTTGGGTGGGACAAGTCTCAGGGAATCACTAGGGTGAGGCAGTTGAACAGTGTTAGCCAGGTTGATGGAGATTCAGACATGTCGCCTGCCCATGCCTGCAGGCTGGGTGGGGGGAAGGCTCAACAAAGGAACAGTGGCTTCTGCTAATACTTCTGCCTGGAAGAAAGCTGTCCTTCCAGCCCTTGCTGTGAAGCCAGGCAATTCAATTTCTCCCTGTATATCCATAGCACTTTTTGAGCTCTACCAGGGCTGGAGATCAGACTGGGTCAGTCTGTCAGGGAGTAAGTTCATGTGTGGGCCCTTTAAGAGGAATGCCTGGGACTCCAGCATCATTCTGTCTCACTCAGCCACAATGTCTGCTGGTTTTCAAAGTCAGAAGTTATGAGGACTTCTCTTCCTGGCACTGGAACCCTGGGCTGGGGAGCCAGGTGTCTGGCTGGGACCCATTGCTTCTCAGGGAGGATCTCTGTAACCAAGATATCCTTTCCAATTCTCAACCACCACATGTAGGTGTGGGAATAGCCCATTTTGCACCACTGCTCCTCCTACCAGTCTCAAGTTGCCTTCCTCTTTATATCCTTAATTTTAAGAATCATGTTCAGCTAGACTTTAGGTGGTTCCCAGTGATGGTTGTTCTGTAGTGTAGTTGTAATTTTGATGTGGTCATGGGAAGAGGTGATCACAGCATTTACCTACTCTACCATTTTGACAGGTAGTCCCATCACTATTGTTTTTTCTACACATACCCCACTGGTTGCTGGTCCCTACCATGTATTGGACACTAATACTCTGGTTGGGTTGCTGAGATTAAGTTCTCTTCTTCCCTGATTTTATGCTTGTAGTGGGGCTCTCAGTTTGGTGCCACAAATCTCTTAGCATCTTGCCTCTGCTGACAACATGAAGCCAAACCCAAACTGAAGTCCTTGCCTGTGGGTGGTACAGTGGAAGTCTGGGATGGCCCTGCAGAAGCCCCACCCTTTCCCAGGCTCTGTGACTTCAATCCCATTTCATATCAAGTCATTTCTATAACTTACTTCAATACATTGATATCTCCATCGTCTCCTCCTCTGGCATTTAATGATCCAGCACCAACACTTGGGGTGAGGGGAGTGTAAACCAGTAATCAAACTTCAATCCCCTGTGTCTGTGGAGTAGGGTTGAAGAACCTAGGGTCCTGTCCCCAGAGGTTCTGATTCAGCAGTGGAGTAGGGCCCAGAACAAGGTCACTGGGAAAGTCTGATATAGTCAGTTTTGACCATGCTTTGATGGGCACTGGCCAAGGCCTTGGGCCAAAGACCTGATAGGGTTCCTGTTGGGGAGGAGAGGGAGTAGAAAGAGTTCAGTCTCTTGAAATGTCATAGCTGGTTCTTCAGCTTCCAAAAGTGGACAGCATATTTCTTCTAATGTAGCAACAACATACAACAAATATGGTTCGATTTTCATATCCTGATTATATTCACTACAACTCACCCTGTAGAACTGTGTTTTAGAAGTCCCTGTAAACACAGAGGCTATTGTGGCCTGGTAAGTATTGACATGACCTTGACCTCGGCCAGGTGCCTGGTGTGCTAACTCTTAGTGCCCTACAGGCTGCTAGCTTGAAGAGACTGGAGGCAGAAAGACAGGGGGCTAGGCAGCAGCCCCTGTTCATGGGATTGGCTTCTCTTCCTCAGGGCATAGTTGTGAATCTGTCATTGATTTGGGATTCTTTTGTGATTTTCAGAATGGATGCCTTTTATTTTCTGTTGCCAGTAACCCCCTCCTGCTTCTCTACATTCTATGCAGGCAACCATATTTCTATCTTTTCACAAATCCTGGTGTTGGAGAAATGAATGGCTGTTTACCAGGACCACAGCTACTTCATCAACTGAGATAAAATGGGAATGACTGTTATTTAACTTCAGAACTTAGGGCCAATTGGCAGGGTGATTAGGGGCTATTTGAAGACAGGCTTTGGGAGAGAACAATTGGGACTTTGCTAGGAATCTCTTAAAGCTGTGCTTTCCAGAAGGCCAGGTTTGGAGATGAATGAACCACGTGTTGAATACGATAAACTGGAACAATGAGAATAAATGCTCCTGGTACTGAGGATAGTGTTTTCTAGAATGTGAATGAGGAGGGAAGAAATGGTGCCCTGGGATCAGCCTCAGTCTTCTACAGATATCTTGTCATATCTATGCTTCAGGATTATTTCCTCTATAAAGTGAAAAGGATGGGGCTAATTCTATTAATTGAAAAATAAACATTTATTGAGCTATGGTTATGAAGCAGGCTCTGTGCTAAAGGGCTGTTACATAAACTAAGGCATGTACATGACCTTGCGAAGATCATTTCCAAGGTTGCTTGCTGCTCTAACATTCTGTAAGTCTATAAAATGATGCCTGACTTCTTGCAGTCTTTGAACACTGTGCTTTCGCATGTGTTATGACTACACTGTGGGAGGTCAAATGACTTTTCTATGGACACATGGCTATTAAGCAGCAGAGCTGAATTTGACTCCAGATATTTTGATTCTCAGTCCTGTGCTCTCT
Organism: Aselliscus stoliczkanus; assembly: GCA_033961575.1. Lineage (NCBI taxonomy): Eukaryota > Metazoa > Chordata > Mammalia > Chiroptera > Hipposideridae > Aselliscus > Aselliscus stoliczkanus. The sequence goes on from CM066731.1 coordinate 37,838,622, forward strand.
GCTCTATAGCTTTCTGTCTATGACTCTTCCCCCTTCTCCCAGATTTTCTCACCCAGTGAATAATAGCACTCATTTGCCAAGTACTTACTTTGGGTCCTGCTACACCCATTATCTCATAGAATCTCAAAGTAATCTCATTAGGTACTAGTATTATTGTCATTTTACAGAGGAGGGAACTGTGATTTAGAGAAGCTGAATGCCTTGAAGAGTGTCACACAGCTTGTCAGTGGCATTTCATCCTGGGTCTCTCTGGGGCTGGTATGCTGCACTGCTTTCTGGAATTATTGAAAGAGATGACTGGGAAGAAAATGGACTCTGTTCTCTTCTGGGGAGCTAAAGATTGTACCTTTAGCAGGGTCCTTCCTGAACTCCTGCTGGAGGAAGGGGAGAGAGGCAGAAGACTCCCGGGAGCTGGTTTTAAAGAGGCTTTGGTCAGTGCCTGCAACTGGGTTGGAGGCCTTGTGGTTAGGGACTTCATGGGGAAATATGATGACTTCCAACGCTTCAGAGACATCCTACTCTCCTTAGACCCAGAGGCCCTAGTAGGAGTCTACTGAAAGGCTTGAGCACCCTGTTATTTTCCAGAAGGGATGCTATAGATTGGCTAGAGAAGCTGCTCCTGGGGGTCGAGGCCCTCCCTTTCCCTTGAACCTGCCGTCCTGTGCTCTTTCCTGCCACAGGCACCCAGAAAGCCTTTCCTATTCCTAAATCCTGCCTGTGCTGCTCCCTTTACCCAGCACTTGGAAGCTTTGAGAACAATTAACCTCTTGGCCAGGTAGTGCTCCCACCTCAGGTCTTCTGCTTAGCCTCATGGCATTATGGGAAGGTTGAAAAATAGTAGAGTGCATTCCCCATTATGCAGAGGCGGAGTGTAGGTTTAAAGGGGATAGAACTAGCTCACCTAACTAACCACCAACAGAGGGAGCTGGGCCTTAAGCCTGAGCTTAATTCCTGAGGTTAGGGTACAGAGCTGGCTCAGCAACATGGGGCAACAATTACACATGTAGTTTGTTTTTAGGCACTTTTATCGCATCTACAACAAACCTGTGAGGCAGGTGGTAGGGTCTCCCTTCTACAAATAAGGAGAAGTTAGACAACTAGCCACTTGGCTAGAGGGTGACAAACTTAGGATCTTCTGGATTTCTCCACTGTGTCCCATGGTCTCCTCTCCCCCACTTCCACTCAGTGATCTTTTAGACTTGTAAAGTCCAAAGTAAGGTTGACAGTTCACTGGATGTGAGTGAAGCCCAGACAGTTCTTTATGGTAAGTGGTTGTAATTGGGGCCCTAACTGCGATCAGAATGTTGACCCTCCAGGCCCTGGTTTTTAATTATCTTGCAAGCAGCCATGAAAAGCTTAGACTCATTTCTTAGCAACAGGAAGTGTGCAGGATGTGCAGAGGCTCTGAAGGGACCTTTTAAGGTAGCCGGCAACTTGGGAACAGTTACTGGTAGAGAAAGCAAAACAGCCCAGAGATGAATCTGAAAGCTGTAGGGCCCCAGAAGAGGTAGCTTTGACAGCTGGTGAAGTCACCCTCAGGTAATAGATGTTAATGGACAAAGGTCACAGCCTCCATAAAGATGGGTGTGAGGCACGTATCTGTGAGTCACTGTGAGAGAGACTTGTAGGCATGCCCAAACCCAGGGACCAAAGCCAAGATATTTCCATAGCTGCCCTCCCATAAAATACATGATTAATTGTGATAGAGCCTTCTTACCAATGTCAGGCTCCAAGCTGGGTTTGCAAATTAGCATGAGTAGAAGGTGCTTCACATTCGATTAATTTTTATCTGACCTGCCTGACCTCCTAAGGCTCTGTTCATGCTGTGAGGATTAAATTGTCTGCCAGGGTTGGAGGCAATTGTAGCTCAAGATCCTTTCAGGCTAAAGAGTGTATTCATGAGATGTGCAAACTGAGCAGTTGGAGGAAATAATGAGCTTAATTGTTCCCTTGTCCACCTCTTGGAGAACTGGGGAGGTAAAATTAAGCATGTTCTTTTGCATTTGAAAGAGAAGTCAGGTGGCACAGTTTATTTCTCAAGAAAGCATTATCTATTTTTTTACAGTTTTATTGAGATATAATTGATATATGACATTGTATAAGTTTAGAGTGTACAGCATAACCAATTGAAATATTATATATTGCAAAATGATTACAATAAGTTTAGTTAACATCTATCATCTTACATAATTATAACTTTTTTCTTGTGTTGAAGACTTTTTACATCTACTCTCTTGCATCTTTCAAATATGCAATGTGGTATTAACTATAGTCACAATGCTATACATTGCATTCCACAATCTATTTATTTTATAACTGGAAGTTCGTACCCTTTGACCACCTACACCCATTTCCCCTACCTCCCTCCTGCTGCCTCTGGCAACCACCAATCAGTTCTCTGTTTCTATCAGCTCAGTTTCTTTAGATTCTGCATATAAGTGAGATAAGAAAGCATAATTTTTCAAGGGGGAAATTTCCAGGGCACACAGATGATTTGGACCCTGTACTGGCAGAGAGAAGAAGGAACACAGGCCTGGATAGGGCTCCTCTGGGTTCCAGATATTCTGTGATTGTGGACTTTACCAAGCCTATTGTTGTGTCCCGCATGACAGGGTAGGTGGGAGTGGAGAAGAGACAGCGAAAGGTTAAGAAAGAGAGAGAGACACACACAAAATAAGAAGAGAATACAGTTCGGGACAGGGGACCTCCACCTTGTGGACAGGAAGCCCCAAATCGGGCCTGACTGTTCCTTTTATTATCTTACACATAAGCAAGGGTCAATGTAGCTTCCGTGGTCTGTGTGTCTCACACCCGAAAACATAGCTTAGGGCCAAATCACCCACACCTGCAAGCTGCTGTTACTGGAGGTCATCAACAGGTCATTTCATAGGCAGGCTTCCAAACCCTGAAGCAAGGGGTTCACGCCCTATTTTTGTCAACTCATGATTTCTCCTATTGGCACCCATTGGTACCCACTGGCACCCACGGGCACCCACATGGCCATGTCTAGCTTAGGTTGCCCCTCCCTTGAGGGATCTTACCAGTCATTGACTAACCGGCCATCCTTTGGGACCAAATAGGGATATATACAGTAAGCATAATATTGAAGTAATGATCTGTCTTTATGGAGAGGTGCATGGGGGCAGACAGGCAGGCTATAATGTGACAGCCCATTTCTTGGTTTTCCCCTCCTGTATGACGTGGAGGGAACTGCTGGACTATGTGAGGCTTGCTTTGAGCTTCTCAGCCAAGCACAGGCTTTGGGGAGAAGTGCCACATTTTGGGGTGGAATTTGATCACTGGAGTGATCCTGGGATAGTCCCAGATCCTGATCTGAGGGCCCACCAGGTTGGGGAGGGGAGAGTGGTCACAGGAACACTGAAGCACCAGCTGTTTTTGAAAACAGGGTGGACAGGATTGGGGAAGCCAGGGAGATTGTTTACAGGGTGAAAAGTCCCATGTGGCTGGTTGGGATGGCATTTGGATGGGATGGGATTTGGATATAAAGATTTGGGGTCACTTTATTCAACCTTCAAATAAGGTCAGGGTGCAGTGCAATGCCAGGTCCAAGGAGGCCTGAAAGTTGGGAGTTTCAGGAATAAACTCTGGCCGCCTAATTAGATTTACTCAGAGAGCTAAAGTCAGCTAGACCCAGTCCCACCTCTTCTTGAGTCATCTTGGGGGAGGTTATTGAACCTTTAGATTAGAAATGGTTTCTCATTTATAATATGAGGGTAATAAATATCTCCCTGTTAGAGCTGATGTTAGGATCAAATGGAATAATGCTAGCATGCCCAAGGTTCTGCTGCAAGTGTATTCCTGAGCCCTCCAGCCTAATAGGGTCATCTTTTCCTTTTGTATCCTGACAGACCTACCTGAGTCTCATTCCACATACTGTTGCTTGTCCCATCTCCCTTCCTTTACAGTTCTCAGAATTCTTGGGGGGAATTTTGTTTTCTTCCTACTAATCTCTTACTCTGATTTCCTGTGTCCATAGAATTTTCAAGCTCCCTCTTCATCTATGACTGCCCTCACTGCCCCCCAGCCCCTTTATTCACTAGGAAAAATATCATTAACCAAGGTGGTTCTGTTTACTGTGGGCCTAGCTGGAGGTGGTTCAAGAGGATTTACAGCACAGACCAGACAACAATGAAAAATGAGTATTAAATATTATCCTTCTAATATCTCTCAGCCCTCCATGGGCAACCGCTCTAGCCACCTGTATCAATTAGCTATTGCTACATAACAAATCATCCCAAACTTAGTGGTCACAATTCTGTGCATTAGCAACTGAGGATTAGCTATGAGGTTCTTGTGGTTTCAGCTGGATGCTTACGTGGATCTTCAGCTAGTTGTGTCAGTTTGCTGATCTTAACTGAACTCTTACCTGTCTTGGGGATTGACTAGGAAATACAGCCTATATTTCATGTTGTCTCTGAACTCACAGCAGATTAGCCCAGGCTTGCTCACATGGCAAGTGAATGGAGGAGTTCAGGGTCTCTGAGACCTAGGCTTAAATCTGGCACTCTGTCATGACGTTCTACTGCATTCTGTTAATCAAAGCAAGTCACAGGATTAGCCCAGATTCAAGAGGAAGGGAAGAGGATTCTACCTGTGGAAGAGGGAACTGCAAAGTCATTTTGCAAAGGATATGGATATAGGGAAGAGTAAAATATTGTGTTTATGTTTTGTAACCTACCATATCACCTTTTCCCCTCAGGGTCTCTCCTGCTGTCCTGTTGTTGGATCTGCAGTCTCTTCTCCTGGACTGTCTATCTCACTTTCCAAATATTCTCTTCTCCCTATTCTAGCCCCTACCCACCCCCAACTCTTCTTCCTATTTGAAGAAGATTCCAAATTCTCCTAACTTTGTTATACAGAATATTTATTTTTCTTTGTTGACATTTTCCCTCCCTTTCAAATCATGTTTCAAAATGGTCCTATGTGTGTTGATTAAAGTAAACCAGTGGTTCTCAACCTGCCTGGGCATCAGTGCCACCTGCAAATCTTTAAAAAAAATTAACAATGTCTGGGTCCCATCCTCAGGTTTTGAGTAGGTTTTGGATATTAATATTTCTTTAAAGCTCCTGGGTAGTTCTAATATGTAGTTAGAGTTGAAAACCACTGGAATCTACAAAAGCACCATGTCTCTCTGAGATGATTTTTTCCCTTTCCTTAAAATATGGAATTTAGAAGTTTATGTTTTTTAATTTTGTAAGCAAGTTCCCTATTCATATTACATTTGTAATGTGTCCAGTGCATTGCAGGTACTCACTAAAAAACTATCATCACTGTTATTATTGTTATCATGAGCAATATAGTGTGGTGGTAAGGAATGTGGGCTCCAAATTCATCAGACCAATTTGTCTCTCTCTACCTCAGTTTCCTCACCTGTAAAGTAAATATAATTAAAATTCCTATATCATAAATATCCCCCTACCTCATAGGATTGTTGTGGAGATTAAATATCTTAATGATTATACTTAGACACAAAGTAAGTGGGTAGTGAGTAGTATGTGCTTATTGTTTTATTCATTCAGCACCTGTAGTTTACTAAACTCACGCTCAGTTTGCTTTTAAAAAAATGTGATGACTTCTTTTGCTGTGCAGAAGCTTTTTAGTTTAATATGGTCCCATTTGTTAATTTAGCTTTTACTTCTCTTGCCTTTGAGGTAAAATTAATAAAATCCTCTTTGAACCCGAGGTCCATAAGTTAAGTACCTATGTTTTCTTCTATGCAGTTTATTGTTTCAGGTACTATGTTTAGCTCTTTGATCCATCTTGAGTTAATTTTGGTACACGGTGACAGATAGCAGAAACCATCGACAAAATAAAGAGGCAACCAACTAAATGGGAGAAGATATTTGCAAACCATGCCTCCAATAAAGGACTAACATCCAAAATATATAAGGAACTCATACAACTCAACAACAAAAAAACAAACAATCCAATTAAAAATGGGCAGAGTACCTGAATGGACATTTCTCCAAAGAGGATATACAGATGGCCAACAGACATAGGAAAAGATGCCCAACATCTCTAATCATCAGAGAAATGCAAATGAAAACCACAATGAGATATCACCTCATACCAGTTAGAATGGCTATCATCAACAAGACAAATGATAACAAATGTTGGAGAGGCTCTGGAGAAAAAGGGACCCTCATATGCTGTTGGTGGTAATGCAGATTGGTGCAGCCACTTTGGAAGGCAGTGTGGAGGTTACTCAAAAAATTAAGAATAAAATTACCATATAACCCAGCAATCCCTCTCCTGGTATCTATTCAAAAAATCTGAAAACATTTCTCTGTAAAGATATATGTGCTCCAATGTGCATTGCACCTTTATTTACAGGGCTGAGACATGGAAACTACCAATGTGTCCTTCAGGAGGGGATTGGATAAAGATGTGTTATGTATACACAATGGAATACTATTCTGCCATAAAAAGGATGAAATAGTGCCATTTGCAACAACTTGGGTGGATTTTGAGATTATTATGCTAAGCGAAATACATCAGACAGAAAAAGACTTCACTCATATGTGGGATATAAAACTGAAAGCAACAAAGGAACAAGACAAACAAATAAAGAAACAAAAACTCACACACACAGACAATAGTTTAGTGGTTACCAGACGGGGAGGGGGAAGGGAGGAGGGGGGTGGTAGATGAGGGTAAAAGTTCAAATATATGGTGATAGAAGGAGAACTGACTCTGGGTGTTGAACACACAATGTGATATATAGATGATGTATTACAGAATTGTACACTTGAAACCTGTGTAACTTTACTAACCATTGTCATCCCAATAAACTTTAATTAAAAAAAATAGTAATGACAATGGATAGAGAAAGGTAGTATGTAGTCACACTGGAGCATGCCAATATAGGAAGAATGCAGCAGAGAGACATTCTCATTGCTTGAGGTGCCCTCAAGCCCTGCCCCCTCTAGATTATTAAAAGCATTAAGAAAATTATCTGGCAGACTTAGGTTTCTTCTTTCTTTTCCAAGTTGAGTTTTCTTCAGCCCAAACATTCATTTTAATGGAGGAAGCCTCAAGCTTGTGCAATTACTTGAGTAGTGCATGATTGACACATTTAGCTTAGTTCAGATGTCCTAGAGATATCAGGTGTGAGCAAGGATGCAAAAATCTGGCAGGAGCCCAGACTGGGTATGAATACTAGTCTGGGCAGATGGTGGGGGAAGTCAGCACACTGAGCAGGGGTGGACTGGTCAGGGGACATCCTGGAATCAATCCACTGATATCTAGACCCACATACAAGGAAACAGAATCCTAGAGAATTAAGCATCTTTGAAGTCATATAACTGGTGACCGGTAGAGCTCATATTAGGGGGGATTATGGGGATTATGACTATTATTGTGTCCTTCCTTGTGCAAGGCTTGTGGTAGGTCTTTATCTATACTACCTTAGTTGTATCTCACAACTCCAAGAAGCAGGAATTATTGACTCCATTTTGTAGTTGAGAGAACTGAGGCTTTAAGAAGTTACAATGTCACACAACTAAGTGAAGAGTTAGGTCCTAGCACAGTTGTGAAACCACAAGGACTATTTAAAACATTGGAGTAACATTAAGAGAAACTCCTATAAAATTTCTATTCACCTTGAAAAAGATTGCTTGCCTATCTACAGGTGCCAAATGAGATTATCTCCATGGTATGATTTTAGGAAGACCCTGATTTAAAGAAAAAACAAACAAACAAAAACAAAACTCAAAACAAAAAAGCAAAACCCCCCACATTTGACATATGAAAATAAACTAGAGCTCAATTTAAGGTTTTAATTTCTAATAAAATGGAATCATTCTTTAACAAAGCTAAAACAATGTGGCTTTAAAGAAGAAGCATAGTATAGAATAAAGAAACATAGAATGAGCACTGTGATCTCATATTTTAAATAACCAATTTTGGTTAAAACTTGGTCAGCCCAGTACAAGTCACATATATGAAAAATTCTGGAGGCAAGCATGGACAAGATCTTATTTGGTGGAAAAAAATGTTCAAATTACAAAATACAGTAGCCCCTTTAACCTGCAGTTTCACTTTCCATGGTTTTAGTTACCTTCAGTCAACTGCGATCTGAAAATATTAAATGGAAATTTCCAGAAATAAGCAATTCATGTTTCAAATTGAGCACCATTCTGAGTGGCATGATGAAATCTCATGCCATACTGCTTCCTTCTGCCTGGGTTGTGAATCATCCCTTTGCCCATCATATCCATACTATATAGGCTTCCTGCACTTAGTAGCCACCTAAGTTATTAGATCAACTGTTGTGGTATCACAGTGCTTGTGTTCAAGTAACCCTTATTTTACTTTAAAATGGCCTTAAAGCACAAGAGTAGTGATGCTGGAAATTTGGACATGTCAAAGAGAAGCCATAAATTGCTTTCATTAAGTGAACAGGTGAGTACAGTACAATAAGATAATTTGAGAGAAAGAGAACATTCACATAACTTTTATTATAGTATATTATTATAATTGTTCTATTTTATTATTAGCTATTGTTAATTTCTTACTGTTGTCTGATTTATAAATTAAACTATATCATAGGTATGTATGTACATGAAAAAACAGAATACATAGGATATATAGTGTTTGGTACTATCTGACATTTCAGGTGTCCACTGGGGGTCTTGGGATCCCATCTGTGGATAAAGGAGTACTACTATATTTAGAAAATATACAATTTTATTATTGTTTCTGGTATAAACCAATGTATATGATATTATATAAAATAAGATGGGGTAATGCCAAATTTCAACAGTCCTAATAATGTCTCGTAAGCATAAAAAATTACAAATTAGAATACAGTGTAGTAGAGTGGTTAAGTTTAGAGACTTGAGAGTCAAACTTCCTGGTTTCAAATCCTTATGGAGCCACTTTACTAGTTGCATTATTTTGTGCAAGTTTACTTAACCTCTCTGGTCCTGTTTTCTTATCTAGAAAATAGTGATAATGATAGTATGTACATACCCTATGTCTCATAGGTTGTTTTGAGATTTGAATGAGTCAATGTATTATCTTCTTTCCAGTGTGGGATTCTGTTTACAGGAATCCTCTCCAGGTTATTGCCTTATTGCTAGCAGTAGCTTTTTGAATTAAGGCAACTACTTGTCTGGTTTCTTGTCATTATCTTTGTATTGGATTGTCTGGGATCACCTCTTGTTAGCTATAATTTACTACTTGCACATGGCTTCCTTGGCTTAGACTGACAGCTCTTGCATTGTTTTTCTAGATTAGCCATGATTTTAGTTAGAGCTTTGGCAAATGTGCATTGGCCCACTGTTTGCAGAAAGAGGCGCTGTGTCACTCTCACCAGAAGATGGCCATGGCTGATCCGGCTTGCCTAGGACATGGCCTCTTGGGTCCTACTCCATGTGTTGGTGTGGAATTTTCATGTCTGCATCTGGTGTGCCTATAGCTCTGCCAAGCACTCAACCCAATCCCCAGGTCCCTGGTCCTTCTTGGAGATGAGGTACTGAATAAAAGCAGGAATAGGGCTACCTGAGGTAGAAAAGAGAGAAAAAAGAGATAGACTACTTTCCCCACCCAAATATCAACACAAACTTTAAAAGTCAACTTGCACAAATAATTCTATTACAATTTTCTTCTCATATGAGTGTATCCCCTGTTCAGTGTTTACACCACCAGGACACCCAGCCATAAACAAAGGTGGTTCTGAGCACGAGCCGAAGATATGGTTTCCCAAAGGGAGCCCTGGTTGGGTCATCCGGTGTGCTAGAAGGGGCCAACTAGAGATCAAAGAGTACCCTTGCTGCTGGCTCCCTGCCTCTTTGGAATAGCTCTGCCACAAACACTGAGCAACTGTTAGTCTAAGTTTGGGGTTAGCAGAGATAAGAGACCAGGCCATCTGCCTGAGTGAGAGCCTTAGTAAAAATCTGTGACAAGTGATGATTGTCAAGAGGGTGTGATGTATTGGAAAATATGAGCATGTCTTGCTACCAAGAGCATCCCTGAATCTCTTTAGAATAAGAGGTATGGTTTGCAGTCACCAGGATTGGGTATATATCTGCGTGAGTACTCCTCCTTATGATTCCCCTAAACCAGAGATGAAATCATGGAACAACATGTAATACTACATACTTACTATCACAGGTTTCTTCTGTTATAGGCATTTTGCTGAACTTTTGTTTCCCTTACCTCTGGGACAGCATAAAGCAAAACCACAAGTGATATAGACTTTGAAGACCTGTGATCAAATTTAGATTCTTCTATTATATCAGCTGATGGATGCTGGGGCAAGTCAGTTAACCAAAAAGAGTTTCTTCATCTGTGAAATGGGGATATGACAATATTTACCTCAGAGGTTTTTAAAATAGCATCTTAGATAAACAATGCCTGTTTTCAGAATCAGTGGATTATTTTTCTCATTAAAGAAGAATGAATAGAATCATACCTTGGAATCGATGCAGTGATGCTCTCATCAGGCATGTGGACTCTTTGGAGGGTTCCACAAGAGTTCTTGTGCTTGGCATCATGACCTAGACGCTTACTTCCTCATTTTGTAATGAATCTTGCTCAAGTGTGTGTGTGTAACACAGAGAGAGATTGTGATGGTTAACTTTATGTGTCAAATTGGCTGGGTCATGGAGCCCAGATATGTGGTCACACATTGTTCTGGATATTTCTGTGAGGGTGTTTTGGATGTGATTAGCATTTAAATTGATGGAATTGAGTAAAGCAGATTGCCCTCACTGATGTGGGTGGGCCTCATCCAATCAGTTTAAGGCCTGAATACAACAAAAGACTGATTTCCCTTGAGGAAGAGTAAATTCTGTCAGCAGATGGCCTTTGCATTTGAACTGCTATGTTGGCTCTTCCGACTTCTCTAGCCTGCTGGCCCACCCTGCAGATTTTGGATTTGCAAGCCTCCATAATTGCATGAGTTAATTCCTTAAAAGAAATCTCTTTTCATATAGGTATACATCCAATTGGTTCTGCTTCTCTGGGGAACCCCAACTAAGTTGTAGTGTCAAATTTCTCCCTAGAAATGACTGATATTTTGAAAGCGCTGTCTACAAATAGTTTTCTATCGTATTTGTTCTGGTTCGGTTTTAAGCTTGTTTTCTCCAAAATCTTCATGTGATGGAATAAATATGTATGGCAGAGGTCATATTTATCTAGAAAAGTCAGTGTGGTCAGAGAATGTGTTATTTTGGGTAATCAAATATTCTGGTTATATAGATTTCATATAACAGTACACAGCTGAGCAGTTGCCAGATAAATTTAATTCAATAAAATGTATTTAACACTCTGCCTCTCTGGAATATAATTGCACTTTGATAAGTCATTAACCTCTTTAGGATATTTCTCTGCCTTTAGGTCATCTTTACAGTCATCAATTCTCATTGTATTTTATCACAACTTTCTAATCAATGGAATGCTAAATAAGTGAATTTTTATTGCATTACTTGCCATAAGGGAAAAAGGTCTGCATTTGTCTATAAAAATATCATTCATAATCTATTTAAAAGTGATATAAGGTGATGGGGAAAAGGAGCTGTGAAATATACTTCTTCCTTAAAGCATTGCCCACCAGCACACACCAGGATTTCTGAATATTCCTGTCCTGGATTTGAGGTCTCAATAAACAACTGAAGCATGAGTTATCTTCTGCAACAAGGTACTCATCCTTTCCTGACTGATGCTGTTGCCTTAATTTTAAGGATTAGGATTTTCACCTAGGAAATCTTCTGTGCATGACCCCTGCAATCAACACCAACTATTGATGCCCAGTGGCCTGCCAAACCCAAATAGTGGAAAAGGGTTTTGCAGACAGGCTTCCCTAGATTAGAGGACAAAATAAGTTGTTTACCAGCTGTGTGACCCTGAGAAAATTCCTAGACTTCTCTGAACCTCCTTTTCCTTATGTGTGAAATTGTGGTGCTAATGCCTGTGTCATGGAGGAGAAGAAGGGTTGTGAAGGTTCAATGAAGTAAATAATATAATATGCTTAGTACATGGTCTGAAATGAAAATTTACAAATGACAGTATAATTGCTTCTAATCCCATCATCAGCTCAGATTTCCCTGACCCCAAAGATATAAAACCCCAAACTATGCTGTGGAAGGCTAGAGACATCCCCCACAATGCCTGCAAATTCCTGAGGTTTAGTATCAAGTGGACAATTGGCCCCTTTTCCCCCCTCACCCCTTTTGCTTCCAGATCACTGGCTCCTGTGTCTGCATGTGTGTTAGTGTTTCACTCTGCACCCACCTGGTGGTGAATCCCATCTCAGGAGAGAGGCTTTATACTATTTAGATGATAGCAAAGGAGAACAGTTCTTATGTTTCACTACTAATATTTTAGTACCTTGAACTCCAAATTTACATTCTAATTCAGAAGTCTTCATTTAAATTTTCTGAAAGGCCAGTTTCAGAATGTGAAATAAGAGGATTCAGCACATGGTGCTTTGGTTGAATAGCCTCTTTTCAGGCAGCTTTCCAGTTGGAATGTGCTCATTGCTGTCTTTACAGAATTAAGTGCCTTGACTGTTTAAACAAAATGTCACCACTCACCCATTATTGACCCAGATCCACTGTTCAAAAACAAGAACAAAAAGATAGGGAAAGTTAAGGTGAGTTTACATGTATTGTATATGTGTGTGACTTGAATTTTGTCATTTAACATTTTGTAATAAAAATTTCAAACATAAAGTAGAGAAAATAACTCCCAGGTACTATCACCCAAGCTCTGGCAATGATCAACTTAGCCCTCTGCTGCCCAAATGGATTCTTTTGGAGCAAATCCAAGACAGCAAACTGCTTCATCCATAATTCTTTCCATATGTATCTCTAAATGATGAGGCCTCTTTGAAAATAGAAACCACATAACCATTATCACATCTAACAAGGACAACTTTGGGATTTCCTTAATTGTCATTTTCCTTTATTTATTTTTTAAAGAATTGGTTTGTTTTGATCCAAATAAGGTCCAAACATTCTCTTAATTTTTTTTTTTAATCTATAGGCTTCTTCTCTCTCTCTCTTTTTCTAAATTTATATATGGAAGAAACAGAGTCATTTTGAATTTTGCAACTTACACTTTGAATTTTGCAACTCTGAGGCATCATTTTATCTGTAACCTGTTCTTCTGACCAGCATTTCCAGTAAACTAGTGGTTAGACCTATACTCTAGATTGGAGGTTTGATCTGATTAAGGTACAATTTTTCATCATGAATTCTTCATAAGTTGTATTGCATCCTTGCTTTTCGTGGAAAACAAAAAGTAACCAGTTGTCTCTTTGTTGTAGTTCATCAACTTTTCTAGCTCCTTATTTTAGTAGGGGTTGCAAAATGATAATATTCTAATTCTATATCATTTCTTCATTTATTAGCTGGAAGACTTCTATAAAGAGAAACTTTTCCTTAAAAACTATTTGGTTACCTTGAGATACAGTTTGCATAGCAAGGCAGATTAAATCTTTGATTCTTGCCTTGTAGTTACATGTTTTCAGAATAATTAATTAACCCCTTCATATTCTCCAAAGGTGATTAATAGGTTTTGTTGTTGAAGATAATTACAGCGTCATGGATTTTTAACATAGTTGATGTGTTTCAATTCATTGTAGTTATTATTCTTATTGGTTCTCAAATTTTTCCATCTTTTGCCCATGAAAGCCTCTTCCTGTTAGCTTCTGAATCCTTTGATAGAACCGCAGTGGTATAACTTCCTTGCTGCCCAGTATGACAAATGTTCTAGGTACATTTTATATATTTCCTGCTCTAGACCTAGAATCAGTAATTTCTCCAAAGAGGCTTAGTTCCTCATGGAAACAATATTTAAAGATCACAATTGGCTTTAGGGCTGCCTGTTGCTTAAGAATTGTTTCTAGGCTGTCTCAGGGGAAAGAATCATAAAAAAAAAATATGCAGGAGAAAATACATGAGTTTTTGCTAATATTTTAGATTTGAACTTAGCATTGCAGGTTTGTTTTTTTTTTTGTTTTTTTAATTTCTTTGATTTTCTATTTGTATATCTTTTCTGCCTAAAATCTGTGTTCCAAACAATATTAACATAATTACTTTTTTCTTTACTATCTTTTTTTTTTGTAAGAACTAGTGCTGCAATGAATAACCTTGTACATACATCTTCTTTTTTTTTCTTTTTTCTTTTTCTTTTTTTTTGAGGGCAGTGTCACTGGCCTTCATATGTGGGTCCCGAACCGGGGCTACTGGCTTCCCAAGCCAGTGATTAACTACTGCGCTCGGCCGGCCCATGTACATACATCTTTTGATAAGTTTTACAGTGCATCTGTGAGATATATTCCTAGAAGTAAGATTTCAAAAAAAAAGGGTAAATGTAATTTTGCTAATATTGCCAAATTCTCATCCATAGGATTGTATCATTTTGCATTCCTATTAGCAGTGTATGAGGGTAACTCTTTCCCTACAGCCTCTCCAACAGGACATATAGTTTGGATTTGGGGTTTTGTTAATCTGGTACTTAAGAAATAATTTTTCATTTTCATTTTTTTTATTTTTAGTGAGGTAAAGTGTTTTTTAAAATATGTTTTAGGGCCACTTGCATTTTTTTCCTATGAACTGTTGTCCATATTGCTTATCCACCTGTGTATTTTAAAATTTTTTTTTGATTTTTGGGCTGGCTGAGTGACTTGTTGGTTAAGAGTTGGCTTGGGAGCACGAGCTCTGAACAGCAGGCCCACCTGTTTGGATCTCACATGGGCCAGTGACACTGCACCTCTACTGCTAAGATGGTGAACAACAGCTTGACCTGGAGGTGGGCTGCCATGAGTCACCGGCGATGGCATAGGCTGCAGTGGGGCTGCAGTGAGCTGCCGTGAGCTACCGTGAGTGGTCGTCCAATGGCCGGCTACTGACTGCTTCACATAGGAAGAGCGCAATGATCACAATACCAACATGGGCCAGTGAAACGACATCCTTCACAACTAGACTGAAGAAGAACAAAAGGACAGCAACTTGTCTGTTCCCCTTCCTGATTCCCCAACGCTGTTCCCCTCCACCAATTCCCCAATAAAATCTTTAAAAAAAAAAAAAGTAACTTGTATGGTGTCTCTTCAGAATTGAGCACAAATAGACTTGAAAAAGCCTATAAGAGCCACGCGTTCATAAGCTTTTACACTTTGGATACTAGGCAGGCAGAGCGCAAAGATGTCAAGATTTTATGAATTGGCAAGCCTGGCCTCTATTTCAGGTGAGGGAGGACTGCTTTCAGATAAGACCACCATTTTTTTTTCCCTTTAAAAAGCCAATTTAGATGTAATGTAGGTACAGGTGGAACATAGATGAAATAAGACTGAGCATGAGTTGATAATTGCTGAACCCGGTTGATGGTACATGGGGTTATTACATTATTCTCTCAGCTTCTGTTTATGTTTGAAAATTTCTATCACAAAATGTGAAAATGAGAAAATTCAAGTCACATACTTAGCCTGGCTGAAGCATTTGTATCTGACTATAGGTACTCCTCTGGGCCTTCTACATCAATCCTTGAATCAAAGTAATCACCAGCAGAAAGCTATGCCTGGATGGACCACATTAACTTAAATCCCTTAGAAAAATCTTGACTAAATTACCTTTTATCTTTTGCTTTTATCAGTAGTGGACATAAATGATATTCTTATACAGAATTTTTCTGCATCTTTCATATAATCACTGCAAAGAGACTACCTCTTATTTATTAGATCTATCCTATATATCCTCTTAGAATAAGAAGTTGGATCTGATTCAGGTACAATTATTTTCAACAAGAATCCTACAGAAGTACTACTGCATACTTCTACCAGGAGGCATATTGTCACCAGTGTCTGTGACGTGCCAACCATTGATGATCTTTGCCTAGACTCTTTTCAGTGAGGGTTTGCAAAATGATAATATTTAAATTCTATCATTCTCACTTATTTATTTACTGAAAGAATTCTATAACAGAAACCTCCTTGTGACCCTAGAGCTCCTCTCCACACAGCATGGCAGACATGATTTAGAACTAGAAAATGTGAAGGGAGATACCACCTGTTGTCTTCTTTAACCTCAGGAAAACTTAGTGTGCCCAGGAAGCTTCTGAAATGGAGAGTACTGCATTTGAATAGAGCAATCTGGCTGAATTTATATAAATATATCCTGGATGGAACAGTAGCATATTAATAAATAGGACGGATTTAACGCTGCTTACCTGAACATTAGAGTGTTTGCCCAAAGCAATAATTTTAGTTTTGGCATAAATTCTCCAGAGCTTTTTTTTTTTAATTGTTGCAAAACAGAATGTGTTGTATACTAAGGTTTCTTCTTGTTGGTGGCAGTAAAGCCACTGCAAAGTCAAGTGATCAGAGAAAGTGTGTGACCATGGTGTCCAGGGAGCTGTGTCTAGGACACCCTTATAAACCAGGAGCAGTGTACATAGCAGCGAAGATCTTGAGTGAGCACATCTGAGCTCAAATCCTGGCTCTGTAACCTACCAGCCATGTACCTTGAGCTAGATATTTGAATTCTCTGGGCCTTACTCATTTTCTGAATTGCAAATGGGGATTGGAGTTTGTGACATACTTTTTGGACTAGTGCATGTTAGAGTTAACATAAGCTAAGCACTTTGCCAGGACCTGGCACAGAATAGACATTGGCTAAATAGAGCTCATCAAAGTAGCTATTTAATTATCAGAGTAAATAGTTAAGCAAGAACTGGCGCCATCCCTAAATCCAGTAGATGAGCACTTCAGGTGGAAAAATAACTTCTAGAACAATCAGATAGGCTACATTTGAAAATTGTGCAAGCCTCCTGCTGGTGAGAGTTTTAGGCTCCACACAATATGAAGACATTGTTTCAAGGCTATAAATTCAGGGCAACTACCTAGTCAGCTACCAATAGAAATCAGAGTTCTCACCATACTTCCGGGAGTCATTTGGTACAAATGATATGTCCAAATTGCGTTCACTGTAGGGCCGGCCGAATGGCGCGGTAGTTAAGCGCTGGCTTGGGAAGCCAGCAGCCCCGGTTTGGTCCCACATATGAGGGCCAGTGACACGGCTCTCAAAAAATAAATAAATAAATAAATTAATTAATTAATTAATTAAAAAAATTAAAAAACAAATTGTGTTCACTATAATCTATGATGGCTCATGTCAAGCTTTCTCACTGATATTTGTTGTATTTTTAGCTTTTTAAATAATAATGTGTGTGAGAATTTAAACTTAAGTTTCCATGGCTTCCTTTGTATTTGGTTTGGTGTGTTAACAACACCAGATTTTAATTTTAGTTTTCTAGTAGCCCTTGTAATACCATGAGATAGGGTGACCAGCTTACTAATTGTTTAGGCTGGTGACATATATGAGGCTAATTGCTATTGGCTTCTGGTCTGAGTATGGTTGGTAATTACATGGGAAAATACTCTTAAAAAGATAGAGTTGAAAGGCTCTTTAGAAAAATAATTAATGAAAAATGTTGGGATCTCCTCTTTCCACCTTCAATATATATGTAAATAGCTTGGTATAAGTTTTATACAGAGTTCAGAGCTCCCTAACAAAGACCCCTCACCCACCTGTTTTTTATCCCTTGATTAGGCCATTGCAGTTATGAAAACAGAGTAGGGGGTGTGATATTGAAGGTCTAGTCTAAGATTTCCAAATCCATGCTGGTGTGAAATAATAGAAGTTGAAGAAAAGTGTTGGAATTGGGATTCAGACTCAGTTTACCAATATCCTAAATCTGTGGTTTTAAACACTCTGCCTTAAAGAATATTAGACTAGGCCAGCTGAGTGGCTCAGTTGGTTAAGAGTTGGCTTAAGAGCATTACTTTGAGCAACAGGGCCGCCAGTTCGATTCCCACATGGGCCAGTGATGCTGCATGTGAGCTGAGCTACCTCTGAGCTGCCAACAGGTGGCAGGATGGCTCAGCTGGTGACAGCACGTGCTCCTAACAAAAAGACTGCCTGTTTGATGGTGGGCTATGCTCGCCACAACTAAGACTGAACTCAGCACCTTGAGCTGAGCGGCTGCCCTGATGGCTCTGTGGATAGAGCATGCGCTCTTAACAGCAAGGCTGCTCATTCAACTCCCACATGGGATGATGACTACGCCCACCAGCAAATAAGATTGTAACACAGCACCTTGAGCTTAGAGGCCACGAGCTGTCGAAGGGCAGCCAGATGGTGACTGGCGCCCTCCACAACTAAAATTGAAGAACAACAACTTGGCTGGTCCTTCCCAACTCCCTAACATTGTTACCCTCTCCCAATTCCAAAAAAAAAAAAAATATATAGTAGACTAATTTGTTTGGGAGCTGAATAAAGGTGGAAGAAATTAGTTTTCATTGCCTATATCAGGCTGTGAAATATGCCACTGACACTGAGACTCGTGGGTCTGGCTCCCTGTTAATCTCTCTATATTCTTTTGCTTCATGACTAAAAAAATAAGAGGACCAAAGAGTCCTGTATTCCAAAGATAATAGAAAATTAATGTTCAAAATCCAATGTCCCTGAAGACCAATGTTAAATTCCAGAACAAAGGTTAGCAATTCAGCATTGTTGTATTGAGAGCCACATGACATCCCAGTAATAGCAAGAATGTTCCATCATTGAGGGGAGGGTACATTTTAGAATGCCCACTTAGTCAGGAATATTTCAGTAATTGCTGGGGGCAAGGTGCACCTGGTGTTATGCACAACACCTTGAACAATATTGTTCTCTAGGCCTGGCTTATCTGAGCTGAATTACAATATAGCTAACTACTTCCTTATTAGCTCTGGGAGAGGGTGACCTTCCTCCAGACCAGCTGAAAGAGAGCGACTGAATATATGTCAGCCAACTGATGCTATTGTTCCATGACTGAGGATATCAAGAGAAAAATCTAAGAGATTATTAACTGGAGAATAGATTTAGGTAAAAAAACAAATGCTCTATGGCACTAAGTGGTTAGTATTATCAGTTAATGAAAATGATGCCTGGGCAGGTTTCTCAGTGGGGCAGCATTTCCAGTGATGGAACTTTCAGAAAAGGTGGAGTGGGAGAGATGGGCTGGTGGGGATGTTATTGGGGTAGAATTATTGATATTTTCGCTGTGGATCTGTGAGCTGATCAATCTGATGAGTGGACTTGAGCCACCCCTGTCTGATCACTATTACTTATAGGTAAGTAGAGTAGTCCAGGAGACATGTTCAGTGGGCTGTTGCTGGAGGTCAGCTAAGGGCAGCTGTTAAGTGCTTTGACTTTTATTATTTATTCAGACCTAGATTCAAATGTTGCAGAATCTATTCGTATCTTTTTTGTTCCTCAATTTCCTTATTTGTAAGATAATAACTACCTCACAGGGTTGTTGTAAAGATTAAATGAGGTACTATAGAGAGCAATTTAAAAAGTGCCTGACAAAGGGCTGATAGTAAACTGGAGTTTCTCACTCAGCTATGTGTTGGCAATGAGGAGAACTTTAAAAATAATTGCTGTCAGGTTTCACCAATGATCAATCAAATCAGAATCCCTGTGATTCTGGGCAACCAGGGTTAAGAACCTCTGAACTAAAAATTATTAATTATCTGTATTCAGAAAAGTATTTTCTGGGATAGAAAAGAGTGGTGGATTTGGTTAACTTTTAGTCAAGTCCTGTGTTATTAACTGTTATTTGTTTTCTGTTACTTTCTGTGGTAATTTAGAGACGGTACAGCCAGCTGTCTTATAAATCTGCTTGGATATAATCCTAATTTTAGACAATTCCAGGATTACATCACAAACATGGTGCTGTGAGGATTTCCCCCTTGTTTCTCATGCATAGGGAGTGGAATTGGGAAGATCTAGGTGTTAAAAAAAAAATCCCTCTGGAGTCTTGCCTTTGTGAAACACTGGTCAATCTAATCAGTTCAAAACAGGGGCGGGGTGGGGAGTAGGACTCCAGCAATTTAATTAAGAATGCTCTGCTGGGCATCCTCCAGACCTTGGTACAGGGGAGACTGGCAGTGCCTGAACACTCATTGATAAACTGGACCTTCTCCTCCTTCCTCTAAACTGTGGGCTCTCCTGAGGACTGGCTTAGGCAGGGGAATCGAGTGGCTCGCAGATAAGAGACTTTAATTCTTGTGTTTTCTCATATAGCTACTGGAAAACTCAGGCTTAATATAACAGGACTTTTCCAGAAATTCTCCTGGGTTGTTACTGGGACTAGGCTTAATGTTATCCTGAGTGGGAAGACCTACGGGAGAAAAACTTGGCTTCTTGAGTTACTACTAGGTTTAGTCATGTAGAAAAAGTCTTCCCGTTGGGGTGGGCAGTGAGGTGAATGGTTTTATCTAATATTGAACTGCCTGAATTGAAACACTTGGAGAGAGAACGAAGGGCCCTATAGTCACATTGTTATTTTCTTCCTCCTCCTCTATTTAGGGCAAAGATAATCTTCATGTACTGAAATGTTCTTATTCACATTTTTAAAAGTAAAACATAAAAGGGGAGATCAAATAAATAAAAGGGGAGTAAAATAAGTAAAAATAAATATATTAAATGAAAAGAAGTAAATTACTAATAAATCTTGAAACATCTGTGAGCAGAACACAAATGATCTGTTCTGAAGTGACTATATTGAGGTAACTAAAAACTTTTACCCTGTGTCTTGTATATTCATATCAGGGTGGAATTGGTTGTAGGGAGTATTTCTCCTCCTCCTCTTCCTCCTCCTTCACCTTCTTCTTGGTAACAGCTTTATTGAAACGCAATTCATATCCCATAAAATTTACCCATTTAAAATGAATTCAGTCATTTTTAGTACATTCACAGAGTTGTGCAATTACAACTACCATGAAAACGGATTCCTAAAATACAGTGGTGTTCACCCTAAAACACAGGGTAGAACATGCATGCTCTTAATCTATGGGTTTAACCTGGAGGAATATATTAACAATGAAACACCCAGCTCTCAGAACCATGTGAACCTAATATCCTGGAGAGCATAGGAAAAGCTTTCATAATTCAGATATGCGATCACCTGTTAATTTCTCTGATGGGTGGTGATTTTGGCATTTTTAGAGGTTAATTAGTCTGATTCTCTTACTTGGATGCTAGAGGCTAGAAGTAGCATAAAATGTACAGGAAAGCCCAATTTAGGAACTTGGCCATCTCCCATCAGGAATGGGCTCACTCACTGAAATCATACCAAGTATCTTTGCCAATCAGAATAGTATGTAACTAGAAATCAATTACAAGAATAAAACTGAAAAACACAAAAACATATGGAGACTAAATAATATGCTACTAAATAATGAATGGGTCAACAATGAGATCAAGAAAGAAATTAAAAGATATCTTAAGACAAATGAAAACAAAACACAATGACCCAAAATCTATGGGACATAGTGAAAGCAGTCCTAAGAGGGAAATTCATAGCAACAAAGGCCTACCTCCTTCAATAAAAAAGAAAAAGCTCAAATAAATTATCTAACCATACACCCAAAGGAACTAGAAAAGAACAGCAAACAAAGCCCAGAGTAGAAGGAAGGAAATAATACAGGTCAGAGCAGAAATAAATAAAATAGAGTCTATAAAGACAATACAGAGAAAAGCTAAGATGGCAGAATAGGCAGGCACTATACCGACTGCATTACAGGATCACACCAAAATTACAAATAAATTATACAACAATCAACCTCAGGATTCATCTGATTGCTAACTGAACAGAACCAGTAAAACTAAGGACTTAAAGAGGAGGCCACTTTGAGATTGGTAGGAGGGACAGAGATGTGAGGCAGGCTAACTCCAGGCCCACAGAGAGAGGGTGAAAGTCAGGAGGGACACCTCAGTGGCAGAGGCCACCCCTATAGAAGGAGGCCCCCTGCCCTCCCGGACCCACACCAGGATCCCCGGCCCAGGGGTCCTGTGCTAGGAAGGGGAGTCCACAATAATTGGTAATGGAAATCAGTGAGGATTCTCTCTGCTCATTTCAGTGGGGGCAGCTAGAGCCCCAGTTGCCCTCTTGTGGAGACAGCACACAGATTTTTTTCACTGGTAAGCACTTACCTAGTCTCTGAAAGAGGGAGTAGCAGCTTGGGGTTTCCCAGGAACCTGCAGGGAAGGAGTGAACTGATCCTATTTGGCACAGAAGCTGGAGGTTCTGAGACCATTATTCCTCCTGTGCAGAGCTTGCACATGAGTGGATTATAGGAAGGTGTCATTTTTTTCAGGGTTAAGCCCTCCCCCAAAGGGTCAGGTTCCAGGCTGCATTTGTCTGGTGGAATTAGCACAGGTGTGTGCATTCTGCCTTGGGTCCTCGTCCTCCACACAGTTGTGCAGTGTTGCCCAGGAAACGCTTGACTGTCAGGCCACTCTCCCTGCTCCACAGGCTGCAGATTGAGACAGGCAGAGACTGTGACAGGGGCAGAGCATTGCCAGAGGGCATGAGGCAGCTTCACGATCTGGCCAAGGTGTTCTTGGCGTGTTTCTGCAGGCCAGTTCCCGGTGCAGGGGCAGAGCTGTTCAGACTTTATGTGAGCCACTGACCACACCCCGTGGTGCCCTGGGGGCCTGCCCCACCCACCTAGCACTGTGTTGCCAGGGGCATCCTGGGTGCCTGGTGCAGGGCCCCACCAGGCAAGGAGATTTTTTCCAGCCTCGGACAGCCTGCAGCAACCTGTGGAGAATTTTGATGGTGAGCATGGCCCCAGAACCCACCACAGCTAATTGGGAGCAGCTCACAGGAACCTGAGAGGATGAGGTGGAGGCTGATGCATGCTGTGCTGGGTCCTTGCCCGCCTTGGTCCTTTGCACAGTTGGTGCAAAGATCTCTACACAGTTGCCCCGAGATTCTACTGCTGTGAGGCTGGCTCTGTCCCACAACTGCCTGCAGACTAAAGCAGGCAGAGAGTCCCTTTTGCTTCTTTTTAAAAATATTTTCATCTTTTTGTTCCTTTTTCTTCTTTTTCTTTTCTTAGCTTTCTTCTTTAGTTATTGTTTCTCTTCTTTGTTTGTTATTATTACAGTCTTTTTGTTTTGTTATGTTGTTTTTGTTTTTGTATTTTTGTTTGTCTTGTCTGTTCATTGTTTGTTGCTTTTTTGTGTGGGTGTATTTGTTTTTTGTTGTTGTTGATTTTTATTTTGTTTTTTTGAGGTGGGCGTGGGCTCAGCAGTAGTCCAGGAGCTGAGACTATACTGAATTTGTGGAAACCACATGCCACAGACTTTAGTGCCGACATAACACCACCTGGCCGACCTACAGCTGCATTGCCAGGGACACTCTGGGCACCTGGCCCCATACCCACAAATGGCAGAAAAGGCTTTTTACAACAGCAGATGGTCTGCGGATCCCTAGGGAGATCTTGGTGGTGAACAGTGACCCCAAATCTGTACCACAGCCACTCAGGAGCAGCTCTCAGGAATTTGTGTGCCTGAGGTGGTGGCTGGCTGCAGTGCCCTAGGAGCACTATACAAGGGGGTCATAGGCCAGGTATTTGTTGTAAGATCTGAATCTGCATTAATGTTGTAAAAACCGCCAGTCTCATTTTGTGATTCGCTTGAACTCCATCTTACCCAGCTAGTGCCGAATTCCTGAGGGAACCCTCAACACTGGATCAACCAGCCAAACACATGCTCGTAAGGAGCCTCTTTCAACAGTTGGGCCTTATGGGCAACTGACAGGTGGCAACAGGCCTAGGGAGCCCTGGACCTTTTGCTAAGCTGCCTCAGGACCAATATTGGTGGCAGCCAGCCTCAATTCACAGAGGCCACGCCCACATGTCTCCAGGCTAAGCATGAGCAGCAGCCAGTCACACACAGCTTTGAGGCACCTACCAGGTAGCCACAGGCCAATAACAGGCAGGGCTGAAACTGCCCTGAGCAGGAGCCCTGCCCAAGAGACACCAGAAACAATGCACCCAGAGGCCAACTTCAGACCAAACCAGAGCAATACCTGGTTGGACCTGGTTGGGTAAGGGGCACACCCAAAGGAAATTTTCTATAGACACAAAAGCCCACAGGGGCCAAAACCCTCTGAGGGGGCAACCCTCACACAGCAGATCATACACTGTAAGCCTAGCCAGTTCTCACAACTAGTCAGCCTAGGAGTCAATCCCACTCATTGACAAGCCAAAAGCAATTTTAGCTGAACTTTAACAGGAGAATACACACAATACAAGAGATACCTCTGGAACACATGCTCAGGAGAATAAGGAGACTGTGCAATTCAAATATAAAGGACACATATTACATAAGACCACCCAGCAAAGACTGAGAGACATAGGTGAGTTACCTAAAACATCAAAGAAAACACAAAGCAAAAGCCAGAATGAGGAAACAAAGAAACATATCCCAAATAATATATCAGAACAAACCTCTAGAAATGATACTAAATGAAACAGAGGCAACCAACCTATCAGAGACAGTTTAGAACACTGATTTTAAGAATGTTTAAGGAACTTAGTGAGAATCTGAACAAAGAGATAGCAGAAATAAAGAAAGATACAGAAATCATAAAAAATAACCAGTCAGAATTTAAAAATACGATAACTGAAATGAAGAATACACTCAAAGAAATCACCAGCTGATTAGATGAAGCAGAGGATCAAATCAGTGAATTAGAAGACAAGATAGCAGAAATCACCCAATTGGAACAACAAAAAGAAAAAAGAATAAGAAACAACGAAACTAGTTTAAGAGACCTGTGGGATAACATCAAGTACAACAATACTGCATCATAGGAATACCAGGAGAAGAGAGGGAGCAAGGGATTGAGAACCTATTTAAAGAAATAATGACCGAAAATTTCCCTAACCTGGAAGGAAAATAACATACAAACCCAGAAAACACAGAGAATCCCAAACAATATGAATCCAAACAGGCCCACACCAAGACATATCACAGTTAAAATGGTAAACGTTAAAGACAAAGACAGAATCCTAAAAGCAGCAAGAGAAAGGCAGTGGGTTGCATACAAGGGAACTCCCATAAGACTATCAGCTGACTTTTTTACAGAAACTTTGCAGGCCAGAAGGGAATGGCAGGAGATATTGAAAGCGATGAAAAACAAAGGCCTACAACCAAGATTGCTCTACCCAGCAAAGCTATCATTTAGAAATGAAGGAGAAATGAAGAGCCTCCCAGAAAAGAATAAGCTAAAGGAATTCATTACCACCAAGCCAGCATTGCAGGAAATATTAAAATGGCCTTTTTAAGCAGAAGAAAGGTGAAAACAAACTAACAAAAGAAGACCAAAAATATGAATAACAAAATAGTAAGAAATATGTACCTATAAATAATCACTTTAACTATGAATGGACTAAATGCTCAAATAAAAAAAAATAGTGTAGCTGAGTGGATAAGAAAACAAGGCCCATGCATATGCTGTTTACAGAGACTCACCTCAGATCAAAAGACACATACGGACTGAAACTAAGGGATGGAATAAGATATTTTACACAAATGGAAATAAGAAGAAAGCTGGCTTAGCAATACTTATTTTGGACAGAATAGACTTTAAAACAAAGACTATAATAAAAGACAAAGAAGGGCACTACATAATAATAAAGAGATCAATCCAACAAGAGCACATAATCCTAGTAAACATCTATGCACCCAACATAGGAGCTCCTAAATATATAAAACAGATTTTTGACTGACATGAAGACAGAGATCAACAGTAACACTATTAGTAGGGGATTTCAACACCCCGTTGTCACCAATGGACAGATCCTCCAGACAAAATCAACATGGAAACAGTGACCTTAAATGGCACATTAGATGAGTTAGATTTAATTGATATTTTTAGAGCATTTTACCCCAAAGCAACAGAATATACATTCTTCTCAAGTACACATCGAAAATTTTCTAAGATAGACCACATGCTAGGCCACAAAACAAGTCTAAATAAATTTAAGAAGATTGAGATCATATCAAGCATCTTCCCTGACCACAGTGCTATGACACTGGAAATCAATTATAAGAAGAAACCTGGAAAACACACAAATACATGGAGGCTGAAAAACATGTTACTAAATAGCGAGTGGGTCAACAATAAGATCAAGGAAAACAATCAAAAGATACCTCGAGACAAGTGAAAATGAAAACACAATCACCCAAAATCTATGGGATGCAGTGGGCAGCTTCAAGATGAAGTGGATCCCTGCAGAGCTTGGCAAATGCCAAAGAATTATATAGGGTAAAGGGGAGGGAGGATAGTCACAAGTACTAGTATGTGAATGCTACCAGGTATGTGAAATTACTTTACATGCTTGACCAGGTCAAGACAATAACAGGTTCCAGAAACCAGTGCATAGCAGGGAGGCAAGGGAGGGGAGCTGATATGTCAGAATGAACATTAATTATAATCAGACCATCTCTAAGCGGGGTTTGCGGAAAGCACCACTGTTCTGGCCTGGGTCTAGCTTGCAGGATAGACAGTGGTCATGTCATGGAACAGTCTTTCCTCTGCAGAGGACTTGGTTTGTGTTTTGGGTGAAGGCTACTGCTGTCTGTTTCATGCAGATATTGGGAATGATATGATCTCAGAAACAGCGCAGCCAGTTAGTACCTTTGGTTGTATTTTCTAAGTCATTTCCTGTCTCTTGTGGCTGGTTATCAATGAACTGAGTCATTGCTCCGACATGGCACCCTGGACTCTGTGTCTGAAATGGAATCTACTCAAATATTTGTCAATTGAGGTTTCTGTGATGACACCATGCTAAGTGCTGGGGGAGGGGGGAGGGCATGCAGAATATGGATGAAGCCCTGTCTTTGATGTCATGGAGCTCACACTTTCTAGAGATAGTTAAATACACAGAAAGTTTTTCTAGTTTAACTTATCCTTGTCTTCTAATTTACTTATCTACATTAAAAAATTCAGAAACCTTTTAGAGATGTGAATTAACTTCTTTTGGTACAAAACCATATCTTTCCTGAAGGTAATAATACCTTTTATGACATCTAAAATCAATAAAACTAGTTGATGGTTAATATTTGACTAAAGGTGAAGGGAGAGGCTTCTGGGAAAGCAGAGCTGTGCAGTAGTTTCCCCTGAGGAGATACTCAAGTTCCAATAAGAGTTTCAACAGCTGAATGGAAGAAAATAACTTTTGACAACCATTTTGTCATTTACTTACAGAAAGGTAAGTGTCAACACATCTGAAATATGTCAATAATGTATTTCCTTAAGATTAATAAAATAGATGGTGGAGGGGGTACTTAGAAGTCTCCAGACAAATTTATTTCTTGAAGGGTGCTATGTAGCATTGCTGGGAAAAAAAGTTTATTTCTGGTATGACAAGTTTTACTTACAGAGCATAATTTCTTAAGTGGCTTCTTTTAATTCATCTATCTTTCATAAATTTATTTGATGAAGTAGTTTTGGTTGAATCAAATTTGATAGTAGAATTAAGAAAAGATTGAGTTTTGATGTTTAAATCAGTAAGTATTATACCCATTCTTTGTCATTAAAATATAAAGTGCTTAGCCTTCAGATGCTCTGGCTCCTGTATACTAGAAATTGGGGCTGGAATCTTATTCTCACAGTGCCTTCTTTCAGATGTGGTTTTCAAAAACTGAGCATTCTAATTACTTCTCAGAGAATGAAATTCAATTTAGAACTCTTAGGACTGTCTGGGACAGTGAAGAATGGGAAATGCATTAAAGAAAAGAAGTCTTTCTTAAAAGTATTATTGTAGAATGAGAATAGAAAACAGAGAGATAGGACTGCCTCCACAATTGGGAAAACAAGACTTGATGTGTGTTTGTTGGTTTCTGTCTGGTACTTCTTTCAGCCTCGCTGATGGATGTACCTTCTGCTAATGAGTGATTATTTTGAGATGTCAAGTCATGCATAGCCTGTCAGTGTCTTCAAAAGTCCAGTCTCTTCCTGTGTTTCATTTTTTCTTTATTATGGTGACTTTGTAGGACAGATGCCCTCTGGGATGGGAGATGTGAAGGAAAAGATTGGAAGGACAATGCATTTTCTTGTCTGTATTTTTCTTCAAAAACTTGTGTAGCAAGTGAGGAATCATTTAAAAGAAGAAGAAAGTACATGTTTTGATGTCAAGGAAAATGGACTACATTCAGCTCCCATTAGGAAACTAAATAAGTTTTTTATTGAGTAAGGATTTATCATGGATTAGTGGGTACACAGTTTGAGTCTTCAGGATTAGGCAGTGGGTTAGTCCAATTTCATCATTTACCAGCCAATTGCACTGAGCAGATTGTTTAAACTCTCTGAACCTTAATTTTCTTATCTGTAAAATGGAAGTAATTGCCTAACCAGGTAGTTGTGAGAGTAAATTAGGTAAACATGTAAAGAACTCAGAACATTGTTTGGCACTTGATAGATGTTCAATAAATGTTAGCTCTCCTTTCCATGAGAAAGTTCAAGTAGGTGACTCAGGCCAAATTGAAAAGTTGCCGTGTCATTCACCAGGAAAAAAAAATAATGCTGCAATAATGATATCTTCCTTTGTGCAAGAGAGCAACTAATTTAATGGTAAGGAAATGGGTCATCAATGATGAAAAATCAGTTTTTACTTTTTAAAATAAGAAGTGTTTAAAAGCCCCTCTGATGTTTCATATGTAAGTCTTATGGTGAAGTGTGGGTGTGGCATCCTTTAAAAACGTGCTAAGATGACCCCTATGAAAAGTCATAGTTGTTTAAGGTGAAGGTTGTATTTCCAGTACCTCCTCCCTTCTTTTACAAAAGGCAAAATATATCCTGACAGCAACTCAACTTCCTGTTCCATTGTCAAAGGAGCTCTCTGGAAAGGAGAGTGTGCCCATACTTTTCTTCCATGTCAAAAGAAATGACACTGAGAAGGAAAGCTGAGCATCATCATGCTTCTTTCTCCAAAGGTCCACAAATAAGTGCTCTTATGGGTGGTAACTTACATGGTAGAAACATAAGGTTTTATTCATTGGCATAAAATTGCATTTGTTCAGAAATCCCTGTTGTCAAATTTAGAATGGCCTAGCTATTCTGTAGCCTATTCATTGATTAAACAAGAAAAAAGGTACTAAAGTTTGTTAGAGGAATATCTATCTACCTATTTTTTATTTGTGAGAACAAACAGGAAGTTTACTTGGATATAAGAAATACTAGTAAAAGCAGTTAGTCACCCAGTGATTGAGGTATTAATATACTAAAGTTGATTTTTCACTTAAGTATATGTAACAGATCAAGCTATACTTGGTTTTTATAATATGTATGTAGCACAAAGAAAACTTAATTTCTCTTAAAATATTCTGTAAATCTGATGTTGAATTTTCTCACCCATGATATTCTGAATGAATAATTTCTTTCCATATTTTAATTGTTTTAAAACATTAGGACTGTAGTTCTTGATTAAGAAATAAAGAGAAATCAAAATGGTAGATTTGTACTCTTAAGCAATGTTTAAACTGAAGTTAAACACATCTTCTTCACATAGAGTGTTCTGTGCTTGGTCTTAATAGTCAGATTGACTCCCTTCCTCATCTCTCTGAGTTTAGTTTCCTGTTCTATAGGATGACAACAGTAGCTACTTTATAGAATTGTTGTGATATTTAAATGAAATAAGTTGTCCACAGTGCTTAATTTAATAAATGCTAGCTATACTTTTTGTTTTAATTATAAAAAATGAACTCATGAGTGAGATTTCATAGTGGTATGGTATTTTTTTTTTTTTGAGGGTAGTGTCACTGGCCCCCACATATGGGATCCGAACCGGGGCTGCCGGCGCCCCAAGCCAGCTCTCAACCACTGCGCCACTCAGCCGGCCCTGGTATTTCTTAATAAGCTAGAATTAAATTTATTTTTTCTTACTGTCTTGCCCATCCCAATTGTCATGTATGATTTAATTACACCAATCAGAAAGCTAACCTGCCATACTTGAGCATGACTGTACATCTTGTCATCAGAATTTTACCTCAAGGAACTAGTATTACTGAAAGTTGTTATTACTCTTTAAATCTCAGCGTCTAAACCCTAGGGAATGGGATCTAATTAGAACTCACCTTATACTGAATTTCTAAGGCCAGAATGTGTGACTTTATTATCTTGAAAAAATGCTCATCTGTATGCTTTATGATACATGAATTGTCAAAAATAATTAAGCCATCTTTATTTATTTTTTATTTTTTATTTTTTTTTGAGGGCAGTGTCACTGGTCCATATGTGGGACCCGAACCAGGGCCGCTGGCTTCCCAAGCCAGTGCTTAACCACCGAGCCACTCAGCCAGCCCCAAGCTATCTTTTATAAGAGACAGTGATTCCTACCCTCCTCTTTAGGCCATGGAAGCCCTTGTAATGTTCTGTTAGATATGGAGGAAAGTTCTTTGCCTGCCTGCCTCCTAGGGTTTCTGAGGTGTAAGCCTGCCTACCTCAGGGAATTCAACACTGATCTTACTGCCAACCTCCTTAAGAAGACAGGGAAGAACCACGTCAGAAAAGCCATCTGTTGACCCCATGGGGGTGCTTCCTTTCCCTTTGACCCTTCCTTTCAGGGTTAGGCCATCCTGTATGACTCTGAGAAGAGGACTCTTTATCCCAGCTGCTCCTTCTCTTGCTCCCTGTGTGGGAGTGCAGGGTGGAATGAAAGCCAGTGAGGAATAAATATTCCTTAGAACTCATTCTACTTTCCTTTAAAAGAATAATTATGCCAATAATTTGTATTTAAATTAATCACATAAATTTAAAATATTTTGAGTCCTGTAGGGGAGCCATCTATCCTCCCATTAGCCCATTTACTTAACCATGAACCTTTTGATAAAACAAATAATCATCCCCAATCTTAAATATTTGTAAATCTGAGTTTGAAAGATTAGCATATCTATATTGCAAAGTTTAGTGAGAGAAAAAAAAGTGCTGACATTTATGTATGTATGTG
Organism: Aselliscus stoliczkanus; assembly: GCA_033961575.1. Classification (NCBI taxonomy): domain Eukaryota; kingdom Metazoa; phylum Chordata; class Mammalia; order Chiroptera; family Hipposideridae; genus Aselliscus; species Aselliscus stoliczkanus. The sequence continues at coordinate 37,869,439 of CM066731.1, forward strand.
CAGGGCAAGGTGACACCCACCCCTCATTTTGTTCCTTCCTTTCTCCCTCCTAATCAGTCTGAAGTGTGAGGCAGCAGCCCTGATTTTATGCCTGCCTATTTCTAGCTTATCAATGGTCACTTTTTTTTTTTTGAAGATTTTTATTGGGGAATTGGGGGAGGGGAACATCGTTGGGGAATCAGGGAAGGGGAACAGACAAGTTGCTGTCTTTTTGTTCTTCGGTCTAGTTGTGGAGGATGTTGCTTCACTGGCCCATGTTGGTATCGTCATTGCGCTCTTCCCGGATGAGGCAGATGGGTCGCCGGCCTCTGGATGGTCGCTCACTGCGGCTATTGGCAGCTCATACTGGCTGCCAGCCGCTCACGCTGGCTGCCGGCCACTCACTGTAGCCTATGGCAGCCCACTGCAGCAGGGGCTGCAGCCTACACCGTCGCTGGGGCTCGCACAGCCCAGCTCCAGCTGGAGCTGTTGTCAGCTGTAGAGGGCAGTGTCACTGGCCCTCATACGTGGGATCCGAACTGGGGCCGCTGGCATCCCAAAACCAGCTCTTAACCAATGCACCACTCGGCCGGCCCTTAATGGTCACTTTAATTGGGTCCCTAATTTGTCAAGCGTGCCAGTTGGTCTGATCTTTGATTTTTCTAAACCTTAAATGATGTAGTTAGTACTAGAGATTTGTGAGTGAGACCAAAAGGGGCATGATTTGTCTGAACATTACTTGATGAACAATGGTGTGAGTGAGCTTTTTATCTGATCCTTATTCATATCTGGTCTTGTTTTATAATTTATGCTGCTCTTAGCTATATATAATGCAGAGGTAAAATAAATGGCACACAGCATATTTGATCCTGTTTGGCCCTGGTGGTGTTACGAATTCCAGTCATATCCCTTCCTGCCCACATTATGCATGATATTTGAAAACAAACTTTCCAGTCCTCTCCTTCTGTAACTTCTTTGTTCTTTGGAAACGCATGGATCAACTTTAGAACAGGTGAATTAATTTAATTACAAGCCCTTAATGGTATTTAAAAAAAAAGGGTGAGAAGTTACTGACTCTATTTAAGGCTTGCCTATCACTTAACTTTTTGTAAGGGGGTGGAAATCAATGTTTATGTATTGAATTACTTACAAGTTTTGAGACCTGGGACCTATAAATTCCTTATCCTTACTCAGATACATGGGGAAAGTGTCTAAAAATGCCTCTTGAGAACATTGGAGCCCAGCAGGACAATCAATCAAGCTTCAAGTGTACTGCTTGGGATGCCGTGGGCACTGCATATTTAATAGCTAAATAGGCTACCTCTATCCTAGGATGGCAGAACCTTTCTCAGTGAAAACTAGAGTTTCTTGGTGTATTAGTTTGCTAAGCCTGCCATAACAAAGTACCACAGATGGAGTGGCTTAAACAACAGAAATTAAGGATCTGGAGGATGGAAGCCCAAAATCAAGGTGTCAACAGGGTTGGTTCCTATTGAGGCCATGAGGATCTTTTTCAGGCTACTTCCCAACAGCTTGTAGTTGGCCATATTTCCCCATGTCACTTCACATTTTCTTCCCTCTATGCCTGTTTTTGTATCTAAATTTTCCCTTTTAATGAGGACACCAATCATATTGGACTATGACCAATCCTAATGAGCTCATTTTAAATTCATTACCTCTGTGAAGATCCTATTTCCAAATAAAATAATATTCTGAGGTCCTTGAGAGTTAGGACATAAGAATTTTGAGTGGGGAAGCTATTCAATGCATAACACTTGGCTTGATTAAAAAGTGGGAGGCTGCTGAGGTGAAGTCAGAGGGGAAATGAGGAGGGTACAACACCGAAATATATGTGCTGTAGGAAAAAAAAAACCCTCCTGAGTGATGTTCCTCTGAGAAGAGGGAGTCATGTCAGCATGAAGAAGAATGGTCATTAAATGAAAAATACTAATTTTTTTTGAATCTGTGGAAACATATATAACAAATGAATGATACTAGATGTTATTATGAGTATATTTGTGCCTCCAGAGAGAGAATAATAGATGAATAAGAGCATAGGTGTGGAATTAGCTAGGCAGTGTGATCTTGGGCAATTCTCTTAACTTCTTTGACCCTCACCTTTTGATTTTTTTATCTTTAAGAGGTAAATTTTAATAGTACATGCTTCATAGGGTTCTTATGAGAAATCAGTGGAACAATTCATATAGAAGTCTCAGCATGTGTGTGGCAAATTGTTTTCAGTAAATGTTAGCTGGATTTGTGTTTTCATTCTGGCTGAACACAGATTCAGGACATGGAGGAATTTCAATGTTTTGTGGGCTGTGGTGAGTTAAATGAAAGCATCAGCCATAAACAGCAAAATATGTAGCCCTGATACATATTTGTAAGTGGTAGTGGCTTTTCAAAACTCCCTTAAAAAAACAACAAAAAAAACCCCTTTGACTTGTATTGCTAAGGATGTGCTTGGCTTTTCAGATAGTTGCCATCAAAACTGTCTGAATTTAGTCTTTAATTCTGAGGGAAACCCTGACAAATAATAAAAATTCTAAGGAGGTGATTGGATCAGTTATTCAGGTAGTTGAGATAAAATGTCACTGAATTCCCCAGTCCTTTTCCAAGTAGTGTTTGTGAGGAAATCTATCAGTTATGTATGGCTTGGTGGTTTTAGGCAATTTTAGTATAAATTATGTTTTCCTGCCAGCATTGTTATGATTCAGGATGTGATATTCCTTAGTGGAATTATGTCCCTGCAAAGAGGAAATATAGGCAACACTTGTTTGAGAGGTCAAAGTCCTCTTCCGGCATAATCCTAGCATTGATGTAGTTGGCCTTGGATCATTCATATAAAGGCTTTGCCTTGCCACTTTGTTTGGCTGTGGATATGCTGCTGTGAAGGCTACTTTTTGAATATTCTCATTATCAGGGCCACTGAAAACTGGTGACTGAGAAAGGAGACATCTGTAGATAATGTTTAAGGTTGTGAATAAGCAAACTTGGGTGGCAGAATGAATTTTTATTTGGCAAACACTGTTAGAAATATTAATTCACTGAATCCCATAACTCTCAAAGGTAGATACTATTATTATCCCTACTTTAAGATGAATAAACAAGAGTCAGTGCAGGATCTAGGATCCAAACCAGCCAATCTAATGACAAGGTCTGCAATCCTAACAACCATATCATCCATATCATTGTGTGGGAGTTTTGTCTGCAAATAAATCATGGAACCCTAGGCATGGGAGTGGAGAGCAGTGATTTCTATTTTTCACTGGAAACCCTTCTGTGAAGGATAAGACTAGGTATAAATAAAGGATAAGTGCATTGCTACTTTTACTTTTTAGATTTCATCAAAACACTCCAGCCGGAGACCTATCCAAACATCTGACTAAAACAAGGCATTCATTTTATTTTTATTTGCTTTTATTTTATTCAATTTATATGTATTTGGAAGATTAAAAGTGCTAAAAAGAAAATGAGTTCAAGGAGAGATGATATAGATCAACCAGTTCTTAACCTACTTACCAAGCAGATATTTGTAAGTGTATTTAAAAATGAAACAACCCATCAACAATAAAAATTCATTACTTTGCATCAAAATAAATCTTCAAATCTTGTTAGTTTCTTTTAACATTTTATGTTATTTCAAAATCTATTATCTTATAGATTGGACAAATTAATAGACTATTAATATTAGAAAATCACAAATGTTTTAGAAATTAACAAACATCTGTTGAGGGCAGATGTTTAGTATATACAAGACACAGTGTAAAAAGCTGTTAGAGGTTAAGCAATCAGAGTTTGTAAAATCAGGCTTCTGCCTTGGAGGATTTTATTTTCTAGTAGAGGCAGTAGCACAAACATATAGGTAAACAATGAAAAATAAGATGTGGGCAGGAGTGCTTTGAGAGTGAAATAACTGAGTCGACAGGACCACCCTTTCTAGTCTCTAGCCCCCACTTTCTCTGAGTCTCTGCATGTAGAAAAACCCCTTTCTAGCTGACTCAGGACATGGCCTGCAGTTGACTGGCTCACACTGATATGACACCTGATAATTAATGCCAGCTTTCAGCTTCTGTAAAATGCTTTGCTTATAAGAAACTGTCTAAATCTATAGACACCACCTACAAACTGTAAGAAAAGCAGCTTGCGATTTTTACCTTTATAAGCTTTCCACCCTGCTTGTTCGGGGCTGTGAGTTTCTTCAGGGCATGAGCCCACTCACAGCCACTGGCTACAAATTAAAACTTCAAACAGCTGTTCGGTTTGTATTTATTTGCTGGGTACAACAAGAGGAAGGTACTTCTGACTGGAAATCAAGGATAAGTTCATGAAGGAGGTAAGATTTCAGTTCTAGCCCCATGAAGGCAGACTCTGTACTCCTTATTTTGGTATCCTAGTTCTTAGCAGAGGATCTGGAACCTTATAGAAGCTTTTAACAATTCAATACTTTTAAAATAAATGAATACTTTGGACATAGATGGTAAGATGTGAGAAGTAGAAGTAGAAGTGAGGAAAGATGCTTTCAATCCAACTTCATGAGCAAATATCAATTGTCCGTTGACTCCAGGTGGGGCCTTGTGCCAGGTGGAGAGAACAGCAAGTGCTAAAGCATGAGGATAGGAAATCTAGGGTGCAAAGTCCATCCGGGTGTACAGTGTTAACAGGGTGTGGAAAAGGAGTGGGAGATAGGACTGGAAAAGTGCATTGGGACCAGCAATGGAAAGATCTTTTACTTAGAAGTTTGAGGAGAAAGATCCTCAAATGTGTCATTATTGTCTATATTTTTACTTTTTTAAAGCAAATATTGGTGATTGCTGATAATGTTCATTTTGCTAATATAAACAAATTAGTTAGGCTTAACAATACCAATGTATTCATTTACATATATTTCATATTGCAGTATGCTAAAACCTGGGATTATTTGTTTCTATGTGTTTTTAAACCACACAAGCAGTTTAAAGCAGAAAAAAAAGCATCATTACTGTTTAACATAATAAGCCAATCCTAAAATGACATTTGGACACACCAACCAAATTAATCCTGAGGCAAAAGCTAATTTTTAACATTCACGGAATTTGCCCTGAAGGGTTTTACAGCAGGCTTTTCTTTAAAATAGCTGTGGAACCTTGGGGCAAGCTACTTAACTTATATAGCATGTATACACATTTTACATATCTCTACCTCTCTATGCCTATATCTACTTCTTTGTAGCTATCACACTTATGTAGGGTATGATAGAAAGAGTCGAAAAAATTTTGGACTTTGGAATCTGATAGATCAGATTGGAAGCAAGCATTGTCACTTCCTAGCTATGTGTTATTAGATGAATTGTTTAACGTTCAACCTCAATTTCCTTGTATATAAAATGAGAACAATAATTCCTAACTCACTATGCCTGTGAGAGATTCATAAAAAAAACAAGTTTATTATTAATTGCAATATATTTTCCATTTGAGGATACTGAGGCACAGAGAGATTTTAGTATACCCATGGTTGTACAGCTAGTAAAAGGTAAAGCTGGGTTTCCAGCCCAGGCTTTTTGAAGCAGAGTCCATTTTTTGTATCACTGTCATTCTATTAGTAAAGGACCTTTCATAAATCTACCACATAGATGATGCTAAATAAATGCTCATTTCTTTTTTTATCTCCCATGGCATCTGGGGTGCTAAAATGGGATAGTAGTTGTACCTTTTAAAAGTTCAAATATAAGCTATTCAGATGTAAGGCATTTAAAAATTTCAGGGCCTTGGGCCAGCCGAGGGGCTCAGTTGGTTAAGAGCTTGCTCAAGAGTGCGGGCTAAGCTCTGAGCAACAGCAGTTCGATGCCCAGCCCGAGCTGAGCTGCTGCTAAGCTGCCAACAGGTGGCAGGATGGCTCAGCTAAATAAAAATAAAAATTTCAGGGCCTTAATTTTTAGTGTTTAGGATTTTAATAAACATTTTTCTGTGTGGAGTATATTAATGATACATGTTCAATGCAAAAAGTTTTAAAATAAAGAAAAAAGATGAAGTGAGCCAAAATTATCCATAATCCCTAGAGATAATAAAATGATTAAAATTTTAGTGAAATTAATACATTTTTAAAAATTGAGATAAATTTGTAAATAACTTTATATTAGATTCAGGTATACAACATAATTCGATATTGTATACACTACATAGTGATCACCAAAATAAGTCTAGTTGCTTCTGTCACCATACAATTATTTCCTTTCACCCATTTTAGTCCTCCTCCAACCCTCTTCCTCTCTGATAACCATCAATTTGGTCTCTATATCTATGACTTTTGTTTGGTTTTATTTTCTTTGTTCGTTTTGTTTTCTTAGATTCCACATGTAGGTGAAATCATGTGATATTTGTCTTTCTCTGGCTTATTTCACTTAGCATAATACTCTTCAAGATTCATTCATGTTGTTGCAAATGGCAAGATTTCCTTCTTTTTTTATGGCTGAGTAGTATTTCAGTGAGAGAGAGAGAGAGAGAAAGAGAGAGAGAGAGAGAGAGAGAGAGAGAGAGAGAGAGAGAGAGAGAGAGAGAGAGATATTCTTTATTTATCCATCAATGGACACTTGGATTGTATCCATATCTTTGCTACTGTGAATAATGCTTCAATGAATGTAGGAAGCATGTAGCTTTCTAAATTTTGTGGGGTTTTTTTTTGTTGTTTTTTTGTTTTTGTGGATAAATACCTAGAAGTGGAAAAGCTGGAGTATATAGTAGTTCTATCTTTAATTTTTTGAGGAATCTCCATACTGTTTTCCATATTGGTTGTACAATTTACATTTCCACCAACAGTGTATGAGGGTTACCTTTTCTCCACATCCTCACCAATACTGTTATTTCTAGTCTTTTTGATAATAGCCATTCTAGCAGGTATTAGGTGATTATCTTATTGTGGTTTTGGTTTGCATTTCTCTGATTAGTAATGTTGAACATCTTTTCATTTGTCTGTTGACCATTTGTATGTCCCATTTGGAAAAATGTCTATTCAGATCCTCTGCCTATTTTTAATTGGGTTTGTTTTCTTGCTATTGAGTTGTTTGAGCTCTTTGTATATTTTGGATATTAACCTCTTATCAGATATATAATTTGCAAATATTTTCTCCCATTCAGTAGGTTGCCTTTTCATTTCGATGATTATTTTCTTGACTGTACAGAAGCTTTTCAATTTGCCATAGTCCAATTAGTCTATTTTTGCTTTTGTTGCTTTGCTTTTGGAGTCAGATCCATAAAGTCAACACCAAAATTGATGTCAAGAGTTTACTGCCTGTGTTTTCTTCTAGGAATTTTGTCTTTTCAGGTCTTGTATTCCAGTCTTTAATCCTTTTTGAGTTAATTTTTGTGTATGATGTCACATAGTGGTCTACTTTCATTCTTTTCTATGTGGCTATTTAGTTTCCCCAACACTATTTATTGGAGAGACTATCCTTTGCCCATTGTATATTCTTAGCTCCTTCATCATAAATTAACTGACCATATTTGGGTAGTGTTGGGGTCCCCAGAGGCACCAAAAATAAGGCAACCCCCCATCCTGCTGAAAAAAGCTGCCAGACATCCTCTTGGATAAAAACAATGAACACCTGACCACAGGTTTCCTATTAGAAACAGGATGTAGCAGAACTGTAAAGTATAAAGGAAAATTTCTGCAGCAGTACCTGTTCTGCAATTATAACTGCTCAGGTATGCTTGCAATTACTTCCCCTATCACTTACCCTATAAACGTGCCCCGCTCCTCCCCGCAAGACACCTGTGGGCTGCTGATGCCAGTTTTAGGCTCAGCCCCGAGAGGCAAATAAAGCTGCTTGCTGTGGACATGTGACTCAGACTTAGACTCCTCAGTGAACCTTTCAGATAGATTTATTTCTGGGTTCTGTATTCTGTTCCATTTATCTATGTGTCTGTATTCATGTCAATAACATGCTTTTTTGATTACTGTGGCTTTGTTGTATAGTTTGAAATCAGGGAGTGTGGTACCTCCAGCTATGTTCTTTTTTCTCAAGATTGCTTTGGCTACTCAGGGTCTTTTGTGGTTTCATACTAATTTAGAATTATTTGTTCTAGTTGTGTGAAAAATGCCATTGGAATTTTCATTGAATTTGTAGTTTGTTTTATGTAATATGGAAATTTTAACAGTGTTAATTCTTCAAGTCCAGGAACACGGAATAACTTTCTATTTATTTGTGTCTTCTTCAGCTTCTTTTATCAATGTCTTATACTTTTCAGGGCATAGGTCTTTCACCTCCTTTGCTAAATTTAGTCATAAGTATTTTATTCTTTCTGATGCAATCATAAATGGGATTGTTTTCTTAATTTCTTTTTCTTTTTTTTTTGAGGTCAGTGTTACTGACCCTCATATGTGGGATCTGAACCAGGGCCGCTGGCATCCCAAGCCAGCTCCTAACCACCACACCACTCGGCCAGCCCTAGGCCTGTTAATATTTGCTTTATATATTTAGGTACTCATATTTCGGGTGTATGAACATTTGCAAATGTTATAGACTCCTGTCTGACGGCTCCTTTGTCATTATGTAATGCCCTTATTTGCTTTTATTACAGACTTTGTTTAAAAGTCTATTTTGTCTGAGGTAAGTTTCCAAGTCTTCGCTATTGTAAACAGTGCTGCAATAAACATAGGAGTTCATGTATTTTTCGAACTAGTGTCTTTGTCTGAGATAAGGTTTCCAAGTCTTTGCTATTGTAAATAGCGCTGCAATAAACATAGGGGTGCATATATTTTTTCGAATTAGTGCCTTGGATTCTTCTAGGCAGATACACAAGAGTGGAATTGCGGGGTTATATGGTAGTTCCATTTCCAGTTTTTTGAGATACCTCTATACAATTTCCGTAATGGCTGCATCAATCTACAGTCCCACCAACAGTGCACCAGGGTTCCCTTTTCTCCACAACCTCGCCAGCACTTGTTATTTGTTGATTTATTGATGATAGCCATTCTGATCAGAGTGAGGTGGTAGGTATCTCATTGTGGTTTTTATTTGCATTTCTCTAATGATTAGTGAGGTTGAACATTTTTACATATGCCTGTGGGCCATCTTTATGTCCTCTTTACAAAAATGTCTCTTCATGTCTTCTGCCCATTTTTTAATTGGGTTGTTTGCTTTTTCGTGATGAAATGCATGAGTGTTTTATAAATTTTGGATATTAACCCCTTATCAGATATATTGTTGGCAAATATCTTCTCCCATTCAGTATGCTGCCTTTTTGTTTTATTAATCATTTCCTTTCCTGTGAAAAACTTTTAAGTTTGATATAATCCCATATGTTCATTTTTTCTTTTATTTCCCTTGCCTGAGGGGATACATCAGTAAAAATATTACTCAGGGTAATGTCTGCAAACTTACTCTCTATGTTTTCTTCTAGGAGTTTTATAGTTTCAGGTCTTACATTTAAGTCTTTAATCCATTTTGAGTTTGTTCTCATATATGGTGTAAGTAGGTGGCCTATTTTCATTTTTTTGCACGTGTCAGTCCAATTTTCCCAGCAGCATTTATTAAATAGACTATCTTTACTCCAGTGTAAATTCTTACTTCCATTGTCATAGATTAAATGACCGTATATGGATGCGTTTATTCCTGGGTTCTCTATTCAGTTCCATTGGTCTATGTGTCTGTTTTTATGCCAGTACCATACTGTTTTGATTACTGTAGCCTTGTAGTATGTATTGATGTCAGGTAGCATGATGCCTCCCACTTTGTTCTTATCTCTCAAGATTGCTATGGCTATTCGGGGTCTTTTATGGTTTCATATAAATTTTAGGATTATATGTTCTATTTCTGAGTAAAATGTCCTTGGTATTTTGATTGGAATTGCATTGAATCTATATATTGCCTTAAGTAAGTATTGACATTTTAACTATATGAATTCTTCCTATCCATGAACATGGTATGTACTTCCATTTATTTGTATTTCCTTTGATTTCCCTCTTCAGTGTCTCATAATTTTCTGAGTACAGGTCTTTTACTTCTTTAGTTAAATTGATTCCTAGATATTTTATTGTTTTTGAAGCAATTGTAAAAGGGATTGATTTTCTGATTTCTTCTTCTGATAGTTTATTATTGGTGTGTACAAATGCAACTGATTTCTGAATATTAATTTTGTATCCTGCTACCTTACTAAATTTGTTTATCAGTTCTAACAGTTTTTTGGTGGACCCTTTGAGATTCTCTCTCTATAGTATCATGTCATCTGCATATAATGACAATTTTTCTTCCTCTTTTCCAATTTGGATGACTTTTATTTCATTTTCTTGTCTGATTGCTGTGGCTAGAACTTCCAGAACTATGTTAAATAGAAGTGGTGAAAGTGGGCAGCCTTGTCTTGTTCCTGATCTTAAGGGGAAATCTTTTTGCGTTTCCCCACTGAGTACGAAGTTTGATCTGGGCTTATCATATATGGCCTTTATTATGTTGAGATATAATCCCAATATTCCCACTTTGCTAAGAGTTTTTATCATAAATGGCTGCTGGGTTTTGTCAAATGCTTTTTCTGCATCTATTGATATGATGATATGATTTTTATTTTTCATTTTTTTAATGTGATGTGTTACGTTAATTGATTTGCAGATATTGAACCAGCCTTGCATACCAGGAATGAATCCCACTTGATCGTGGTGTATAATCTTTTTAATGTGATGCCGAATTCTGTTTGCTAGTATTTTGTTGAGGATTTTTGCGTCTATGTTATTTAGAGATATTGGTCTGTAGTTTTCCTTTTTTGTAATATCTTTGTCTGGCTTTGGGATCAGAGTAATAGTGGCCTCATAAAATGTGCTTGGGAGTCTTCCCTCCTTCTTGATTTTTGGAAATAGTTTGAGGAGAATAGGTATTAATTCTTTTTTTGAATGTTTTGTAAAATTCACCTGTGAAGCCATCTGATCCAGGGATTTTGTTTGTTGGAAGCTTGTTGTTTACTGATTCAATTTCTTTGATAGTAATCTGTCTGTTCAGAGTTTCTGTTTCTTTGTGGTTCAGACTTGGTAAATTGTGTGCTTCTAGAAATTTATCCATTTCTTCCAGAGTGTTGAATTTGTTGGCATACAGTTGCTTGTAGTATTTTCCAAAAATTTTCTGTATTTCTGTGGTATCTGTTGTCACTTCTCCTCTTTAATTTCTGATTTTATAAATTTGGGTACTCTCTCTCTTTTTCTTGGTGAGTTTGGCTAAGAGTTTTTCTATTTTGTTTATCTTTTCAAAAAACCAGCTCTTGGTTTTGTTGATCTTTTTTATTGTATTTTGGTCTCTATTTCATTTATTTCTGCTCTGGTCTTTATTATTTCCTTCCTTGTACTCCCTTTGGGCTTCTTTTGCTATTCTTTTTCCAGTTCCCCTAGGTGCAAAGACAGTCTGTTGATTTGGGTTTTTCTTGCTTCTTAAGGTAGGCCTGCACTGCTACGAACTTCCCTCTTATGATTGCTTTCGCTGCATCCCAGAGATTTTGGGTTGTGGTGTTTATATTTTCATTTGTCTCAAGGTATCTTTTGATTTTCCCCTTGATCTCATTTTTGACCCATTTGCTATTTAGTAGCATGTTATTCAGCCTCCATGCATTAGCGTGTTTTCCAGTTTTCTTCTTGTAATTGATTTCTAGTTTCATAGCATTGTGGTCATAGAGGACACTTGATATGCTTTCAATCTTCTTAAATTTGTTGAGACTTGTTTTGTGGCCTAACATGTGGTTTATCTTGGAGAATGTTCCATGTGCACTTGAGAAGAATGTATATTCTGTAGTTTTGGCGTGAAATGCTCTAAAAATATTGATTAAATCCAGCTTGTCTAAAGTGTCATTTAAGGCCTCTGTGTCCGTGTTGACTTTCTGTCTGGAGGATTTGTGCATTGGTGACAATGGGGAGTTGAAATCCTCTACTATAATAGTGTTACTGTTGATCTCTGTCTTTATGTCTGTCAAAATCTGTTTTATATATTTAGGAGCTCCTATGTTGGGTGCATTGATGTTTATTAGGGTTATGTCCTTTTGTTGAATTGATCCCTTTATTATTATGTAGTGCCTTTTGCCTTTTATTGTATTCTTCAATTTAAAATCTATTTTTTCCAAAATAAGTATTGCTACTCCAGCTTTTTCTCATTTCGATTTGTATGAAATACCTTATTCCATCCCTTTACTTTCAGTCTGTATGTGTCTTTTGATCTGAGATGAGTCTCTTGTAGACAGCATATGCATGGGCCTGTTTTCTTATCCACTCAGCCACTCTGTGTCTTTTGATTGGAGCATTTAGCCCATTCACATTTAAAGTGATTATTGATAGGAGCATATTTTTGCCACTTTGTTAGTTGTATTTCTTGTCTTTCTGGGTTAGCTTCTTTTCCTCTTCCTTCTGTTTAAAACAGCCCTTTTAACATTTCCCTCAATGCTGGCTTGATGGTAATGAATTCCTTAAGCTTATACTTTTCTGAGAAGCTCTCTACCTCTTATTCAACATTTTTTTTTTTTGGAGGGCAGTGTCACTGGCCCTCATATGTGGAACCGAACCAGGGCTGCTGGCTTCCCATGCCAGCGCTTAATCACCACGCCACTCAGCCTGCCCTCTTATTCAATTTTAAGTGATAGTCCTATTGGGTAGAGCAATCTGGGTTGTAGACCTTTGTTTTGCATCACTTTGAATATTTTCTGCCACTCCCTTCTGGCGTGCAGAGTTTCTGTAGACAAGTCAGCTGTTATAGGAATTCTTTTGTATGTAACCTGCTGTATTTCTCTTGCTGATTTTAGGATTCTATCTTTGTCTTTAACCTTTGCCATTTTAACTATGATGTGTCTTGGTGTGGGCCTGTTTGGGTTCAGCTTGTTTGGATCTCTCTGCACTTCCTGGACTTTTTTTTCCTTCACCAGTGTAGGGAAATTTTCTGTTATTTTTCTTCAAATACATTCTCCATCCCTTGCTTCTTTTCTTCTCCTTCTGGTAGTCCTATGATGTGTTTGTTGTTGAATTCATGTTGTCCCAGAGGTCTCTTAAACTATTTTCATTGTTTTTTATTCTTTTTTCTTTTTGTGGTTCTAACTGGGCAATTTCTGCTATTTTGTCTTCTAAATCGCTGACCTGATCCTCTGCGTCACCTAATCTACTGGTGATTCCTTTGAGTGTGTTCTTTATTTCAGTTATTGTATTCTGTAGTTCTAACTGGTTGTTTTTTATGATTTCCCTATCCTTCTTTATGTCCTCGCTAAGTTCCTTAAACATTCTTATCATCAGTGTTCTAAACTCTGTCTCTGAAAGTTTGGATCCCTCTGTTTCATTTCGTTCCATTTCTAGAGTTTTCTTCTGATCTTTTACTTGGGATGTGTTTCTTTGTTTCCTCATTCTGGCTGTTGTTCTGTGATTGCTTCGATCTATTAGATACATCATGTAGAAAGAAGGGAAAAAAAAGAAGAAGAAGAAAAAAGAAAAGGAAAAATGAAGAACAAAGGAAAGAAAAAAAGGAAGAGAAAAGAAAAGAAGAAAAAAAGAAAAAAAAGGGGGGCTGTCATCCCTCTTAAATCTGCAGGTCACTTGCTCAGCAATAGTCAGTCTCTGGGCGACTCAGCACCAGCTATTGCCAGGAAGGGCTTAATGTGTTATGCACGGGCCTTCCCCTCAGGCTTGCAGTGATCTTTCTGCAATTAGCTGCTGTGTGCTCTGAAATCATGCTCACTGCAAAATATCCTCATGGGTTGTTGCGGGTTGTCTGCTGCAAAAAAAACACAAAACAACCTTCTGTGGCCTGTAGAGGTGGGGGTCAGGCACCAGGGGTTCAGGGTGCCTCTGGCCACACAGCTATAGGTGGATGGGGCAGGGACCCCCAAGGCACCACTGGATGTGGTCAGTGGCCCTCAGCATGTCAGAACAGCATGTACTCCTGCACTGGCAACCAGCCCACACAAATTCGCTAGGAAAGCCCCGACCGGATCACTCTAGCACACAGCTCCTGGCTCTACACTCTCAGGAAAACTCCAGTCTCAGCCTGTCCCAGTCAGCTGCTTGAAGATCAGGCTGAGCAGCCCAACAGCCATTCCCCAGCCTGGCAACTCTGCACAAGCAGTGTGGAGAGTGGGACCCAAGGTGTGTCGTGCACTCCTATGTCTCAATGAACAGCCTGATGGAGCCGGAGTGCACCCGCCCGGCAACGCAGCACAAAGTACAGAGGGTGGGGATCCAAGGTGGCTGGTGCACTCACGTGTCTCAGTGAGCAGCCTGTTGGACCCTGAGCGCACCTGCCCGGCATTTCCCTGGCAACACAGCACAAGCAGTTGTGGAGGGTGGAGATCCAAGACCTCATGTGCAGGCACGCATACACACAGTCATGCACCAATTTCACGAGACCAGTGCAGTCCAGGACCTGACCCTCTGTCAGAGGGCCCAACTCTGAAAAAATGGTGCCCTCCTGTGTGCTACCCATGTGCAACCTGCACACCAGGGGAACAGTGGTCCCCAAAACCTCCAGCTCCCTCACCAAAGGAGCTCAGTTCAGTCTGTCCCTGCAGGCTCCTGGGCCCGGCTCACACAGCTACTCCCTCCACCAGGAACAGGGTGAGTGCTCACCAGTGAGTGAGCCTCTGCGCCAGCCCCACTGGTTCTCCAGCTACCCCCAGCCTCATCGAGCAGAGCAAAGGGAGTCCTCACTAATTTCTACTGCCAGCTATCATAGAACTCCTCTTCTTGGCAAAGCAACTCTGGGCTAATGAGCTCAGTGTGGGGCCCGAGGATCTCTCCCCAAACTGGAGAAGCACCCCCACTGCCGAGGTATCCCTTAGGGTGCTCTCCCTCTCTCGTCTCTGCTCCTCCTACCAGACTCTATGCGGCCTCCTCTTTATGTCCTTCGTTTAGAGGTTCTGTTCAACTAGTGTTCAGAGGGCTTCCGACTTTGAATGTTGTGTAAATTATTTGTAATCCTGGTGTGTTCTTGGAAGGCAGTTGGCACAGCATCCATCTATTCTGCCATCTTACTGGGAACTCTCTGATTCTTGTTGTTTTTATCCACTTATTCACTCTATGTCTTTTGACTGGGGGATTTAGTCCACTTACATTTAAAGTAATTATTGATAGTTATGTCCTTATTGAAATTTTGTTCATTGTTTCTGGCTTTTTTTTGTAGTTAATCTTTGTTCTTTTCTTCTTCTCTTGCTCTCTTCCCTTGTGGTTTGATGGCTTTCTATTCTTTCTCATTATCTTTTGTGTATCTACTTAGAATTTTACTTTGTGGTTACTATGAGGTTCACATATAATAGTATATATAACATTCTATTTTAAGTTGATAGCAACTTCAGTTTGAATGCATTCTTCAAACTACATTTAAGAATCCTTTGTTTTATGTTTTAAATGTCATGTTACTCCTTTTTATTTTGTGTATATCTTAACTAATTATTGTAGTTATAGTTAATTCTTACTACTGTTGTCTTTTTACCTTCATACTAGCTTTACAAGTGCTTAATCTACTATCTTTAATATATATTTGCTGTTAATTATGAGGTTTTAACTTCCATATATTATCTTGTTACTTGTCTGTGCTTTTCCTTTTTAGCTTAAACAAGTCCTTTTAACATTTCTTGAAAGGCCAGTTTAGATGTAATGGACTCCTTTAGCTTTTGCTTTTATAGAAAACTCTATCCTTCGATTCTGAATGATAACCATGCCAAGAAGAGTATTCTTCTTTGGAAGTTTTTTCCTTTAAGCATTTAAAATATATTATGCCACTCCCTTCTGACCCACAAAATGTCTGCTAAAAAATCAGCTCATAATCCTATGGGGCTTCCCTTGAGTATAACAAGTTTTTTTTTCTCTTGCTTCCTTTTAAGAATATCTCTTTATTTTTAACTTTGGACATTTTAATTATAATGTATCTTGGTGTGGAACTCTTTGGGTTTAGCTTTGAAACTGTACTTAATGGACTTGGATGTCTGTTTCCTTCCCCAGGTTAAGGAAGTTTTCTGCCGTTATTTCTTCAGATATGTTTTCTGCCTTTCTCCTTCTCTACCCCTATAATGTAAATGTTATTCTGCTTGATGTTATCCCATAAGTCCCTTAAACTTCCTCTCTCTTCCCTCCCTCCCTTCCTTCCTTCCTCCATCCCTCTCCCTCCCCTTCCCTCTTCTCTCTCTCTCTCTCTCTCTCTCTCTCTCTCTCTCTCTCTCTCTCTCTCTCTCTTCTTTCTTTTGCTCTGTTTGGGTGATTTTTGCTACCATGTCTTCCACATTGCTGATCTGTTCATCCAGTCTGCTATTGAAACCTTCTAGTGTATTTTTCAGTTTAGTTATTGCATTCTTCAGCTCTGTGACTGCTGTTTTGTACTTCCTTATAATTTCTCTTTGTTGAAGTTCTCACTGTGTCCATCCATTTTTGTCTTGAGTTCCAGTAAACCATTACTTTGAACTCTAATAGGTAAAATACTTATATCTGTTTCATTAAGGTTTTTTCATGTTATTTCAGTTGAAACATATTCCTCTGTTTCTTAATTTTGCCTGGCTCTCTGTGTTTGTTTCAATATACTAGGTGGAAGAATTCTCTCTCCTAGTTTTGAAAGTATAGCCATGTGTAGGAGATAAACCTTATTGTTTGGGCCAGCCGAGTGGCACGGTGGTTAAGCGCTGGCTTGGGAAGCCAGCGGCCCCGGTTTGGGTCCCACATATGAGGGCTAATGACACTGCCCTCAAAAAAACAAAAAAAAAACAAAACAAACCTTATTGTTTAACCTTGCCCAATCTCTTTGTTGTCTCTCCATCCTTTGTGATTCTCTAAGGAGCCTAATTTATTCTTGTTAGGTCACAGTTTTTAAGGGTGTACCAAGACCTGTGAATGTTCCAAAGGGAGAGAGCTCAGACAGCACCTACTTTCAGGCTGAGTGGAAGCTAGACACTCAGGAAATAGCTTTTAAGGAATGCAAGTTTATACAGTCTTGTGGGGCCACTATTGTGAACCCTGTTGACCTCCAGACCAGGTATTCTAGAGGATTCCTCTTGGTAACAGTTGCAAAAATTGGAGAGCCAGATAAGTGTATGAGCTCTTTCGGGAGGTACTCTGAATGCATTTTTTTTTATTTCCTTGATTTTTGTTTTGTTTTGTTCTTTTAAAAGTCCAATATGATAGGCAATAATCCTGCTTTACAGGCCATGTGGAAAATTTATCTCAGATCTTAAAATTTGTTAGTCATGATGTGTCTCAATGAAAGGTATTATATAACTTCTGTGAAATGTGAAGTCATAGGAAAAAAGGAAAAATAATTTGGAACAACAGAGAATAAGGACAGAATCTGAATTCTTATTTAGTTGCTTTTGTAGTAATAAGAAGTACATGTTTTTCTTAAGTGTATTGCATAGTTAACAACAATGTTTAGAAGGCCAAAGAGGTGGCTGGTGAGATCTTTGAATAAATGATTGTGAACATTCTTGGATTCTTTGTGCTTCAGGAATCTTATATATTTGTAACTTTGAATCAGTACCACTAAAATTTTAGTATCTAGTTATCTTGGCTTTTGCCAAAACATAGCTTCCCCATCCATATAATAAGAGTGAAAATTATACTTATTGTCTATAGTTTAAGACCCTTAATTGAAGATTATAATACAGTAGAGTGGCTAAAAAAATGGAGGAAGCATAAGCTTGATTTGGGGTGTTGACTTGTGTGTTGCTATGGATGAGGTACCATGAAGCTTCTGGAAGACTGGATAGCTCCATACAGAGGACAGGCTGGCCTTTAGGGATCCCATTCTACGATGTTTGTAATTTGATATCATCTAATGATCCTTTCTGGTTGGAAGGACATGATTTTAACAGACTGGTAACTAATCACTTTTCTCTCTGGTTTATTTACAGGAGGTTGAATAAAGAAAACCATGATGGTGCAAGCCCAACTGCACTATTTGTGTCTCTTTGCACTTTACTTGGTAAGAGAAGAAAATGCTCTTTATTTATTTATTAAAATATTTTCCACCATTCTTCTACCCCATACCAGGGGAAAAATGGCTACCACTTAAAAAAAATAGTCTACCAAAATTAAATTGTTGTATACCAAGGACACATAGCCTCAATATGATATTTTGGATTAAATTGCTATAAGTCACATGTCTGTACTTTCTTCTCAGATCTTAAAAACCAATACCAGGGAGGATGGGTGGCTCAGTTGGTTAGAGCACGTGCTCTGAACAACAAGGTTGTCGGTTTGATCCCGCGTGGGCCACTTTGAGCTATGCCTTCCTTAAAAAAAAACAAAAAAAACAAAAAACAAACAAACAAACAAAAAAACCAATAGCAATTAATGGGAAACGTTTTTTAAAAATCTAGTTATTCTTGTTTATACCTTCATGTATATGTCAGGGAATCTGGAAATAAAAGAATACTGACACATGTATTAGTAGAAGTCCCTTAATCTTGACATTATTTATCTAGCTTTGACCATGAAAAATTACCACTGAAACACTAAGAAAAGTGTTTTCTCTATTTTCAACCGTGCTCTGTTCTGTACTTTTCTTTCCATATGTGTTTTGGAGTTTTGTACTTATATTTGTCTTTAGCCGTTGAATTACCCTATTGACTGATAGGCTTCTAAAGGTTGGAGCTGGATGGAATCTGGAGAAATCCAACCCTCAACCTCAGGTAGATAGTGAGATGCCATCCTGATTTTACTCACGAGACTCATAAATGTCATACACTTGCCAATTTGTTGTATTATGAAGCAAGGTTATAAAGAAGCACTTGCTTTCTCCTTAGGTGGAAGCTTCTAGATTGCTCACACCTCAAATCTTGGTTCCTTTCTTCTAGGACCCCAAAATAAAATACCAAATTTCAAGTCCTAGAGAGGTCTCTAGAGCCCACACAGTTTGAAATATTTACAGAATGAAATAGAACCAAACTTGTGAAGCACTCAGAGCCTTCCCCCCAGGGTTGGGATGAGGGAGCAGGTAACCTGCAGTTCAAACTTTATGAGCAATATGTATCCTCAAAGACCAGGGACTCACAAGTTGTCACTAGGACTGCTTAAGGATTGGGTCAAACATTCCCACTTGGCTTCTCACCTCTCCCTACCCTCTGAAACATCCTTTGCTATCTATATTATCATAGGGTTGTGGTGAAGTCAGGCTTAGGTTCAAACTTGGCACTGTGACTTACCAGTAATTACCAGTGATTACTTAAGCACTGAACCTCAGTTTTCTGCCTGCTTAAATGGGTCTGATAAGAATGCTTGCCTTATAGAATGCTGTGGCAATTAAATAAACAATGCATTTTTAAAGCCATCAGATCAGTGACTGGCACAGTCTAAACACTCAATAAATATTAGCTATTATCATTACTACAGCATTTTAAATATGCAGTGTCTACATTCATAGGACCCCTGGCCTGTATGAGAAAGGGACTGTATTTTAGTTATCTCTGCAGCTTCAGCACATAGCACAGTGCCAGGAATAAGGTAGAAAACAAACACCTAATTATGAGCTTATATTAGGCAACAAAGATCTATGAGAGAGAGAAGATTCTATCATAATAATAAGTTAATGTTAGCAGGCTCATCTGCCTTTTGTCTAAAAAGGAGACATGCATTCTTCTTCCTGGAAAAAAGTTGAAAATAAGTTTTCCTTCTCTCTACTCTGATCCTGGTGGGATTTCTGCCTATGGTAAGAAATACTGACCAAACACTGCTGACAGCAAGAGCCTCGCCCAGGAGAGAGCTACAAGCACAACTGTTTCTGGCTGAAGAAGGTAGATTGCTGCCTGTGTGATGGGATTTCAGGGGTGTTGGGATAGAGCCACTTCTCTCTCCTACCTCTACCCACCTTTACTCCCAAACTCTCTTCTATGAGGAACAGAAGCTTAGTTGGAGCTTCTTGCCTTTAGCATAAGGCTTTCTTCAGCGGAGGTAGTGATTCAAAATGATTGCCAGTCATTTATCCCATCCTGAAAATGGCTCTCATGTTATTTTCTGAGAAATGGTCTTTATAAGAGGGTTAAAAACACTGCATGAATATATTGCAAGGGCATTGAAGAGAGAGCAAGTAAGGAACCCAGAATTTGGGAAAGGGTGCTGAATAGGGATGCAGAGAAATCAAGGATAAGTTACTTATATTAAGAATTTTGCCTGGGACTATGCTTCTTCCAGAAGGAAGAATAATTTGGCATAAATACTATGTAATCAATGCAAAGAACTCTTGCTGGAAAGTGCAATGAAGGCAGCTACAAGACAGGCAGATCTGGCAATTGCACATGTCCTTTGATGGCCTAGAAGGCAGTATAGCAACATGGTTCAGAGTTGGGGCTTGGTGGTCCAACAGAGCTAGCTCTGTCCCAGTGTAGCACAAAGTATCTCTGCTGTGGGACTTCTCTGGAGATACTTTCCTGATATTGTTGAAAATCAGAAGAAATTATGTGTGTGGAGGGTCTATACCCATAGCTGCCACACAAGAAATACTCAAAAATGTCAGTTCCTGGGCCAGCTGAGTGGCCAGGAGGTTAAGCGCTGGCTTGGGAAGCCAGCGGCCCTGGTTCGGGTCCCACGTGTGAGGGCCACTGACACTGCCCTCAAAAAAAAAAGTCCTCTCCTGAGCGCAGCGGCAGCAGCCCCCGGAGGAGGAGGAGGAGGAGGAGAAGGAGGAGCATGTCGGATGGTTTCGATGGGGCCCCAGGTGCTGGTGGGGGCCAGAGCCGGGGCCTGGGCCGCGGAGGGGGCGGGCCTAAGGGCGGCGGTTTCCCGAACGGAGCGGGGGCCACCGCAGCCCAAAGCCCCGGGCTTCCCGCAGCCGCCCCTGCTGCGCCAGCCCAGGACGGCCCCGCCGGCCCCCAGCGGCCTCCCCGGCCCGGGCGCTCCCAGAACAAAGGAAAACCCAGAGAGCTCCACCAAGTTCCCAGGATAATACCCCACAGCAGAACTTCGAGTCAGTGACAACTAAACCCCAGGTAGTCGTAGCTCCTGTATTAATGTGGAAGTTGTCTGTGAACGCCCCTGAATGTTACCCATCAGGTTATTCTTCTAATTATACAGAATCCTATGAGGATGGTTGTGAGGATTATCCCACTCTAGCAGAATATGTTCAGGATTTCTTGAAACATCTTACAGAGCAGGCTGGCAGTTTTGAAACTGAAACTGAAGAGTTTGCAGAGACACTGAAGGAGTGGGTTAGAACAGATGATGCTTTACAAGAACTTGTGGAACTCATCTATCAACAGGCTGCATCTATTCCAAATTTCTCTTACCTGGGAGCTCGCATGTATAATTACCTGTCTCATCATCTAACAATTAGCCCACAGAGTGGCAACTTCCGCCAATTGCTACTTCAAAGCTGTCGGACTGAATGTGAAGTTAAAGATCAAGCTGCAAAAGGGGATAAAGGGACTCGAAAACGATTCCATGCATTTGTACTCTTTCTGGGAGAACTTTATCTTAACCTGGAGATCAAAGAAACAAATGGACAGGTTACAAGAGCAGATATTCTTCAGGTTGGTCTTCGGGAGTTGCTGAAGGCCCTCTTTTCTAATCCTATGGATGACAATTTAATTTGTGCAGTAAAATTACTAAAGTTGACAGGGTCAGTTTTGGAAGACGCCCGGAAGGAAAAAGGAAAGACTGATATGGAAGAAATTATTCAGAGAATTGAAAATGTTGTCCTAGATGCAAATTGCAGCAGAGATGTAAAACAGATGCTCTTGAAGCTTGTAGAACTCCGGTCAAGTAACTGGGGAGAGTCCATGTAATCTCAACATACAGAGAAGCAACACCTGAAAATGATCCTAACTATTTCATGAATGAATCAACGTTTTATACAGCTGACGGTGTTCCTTTCACTGCAGCTGATCCAGATTACCAAGAAAAATATCAAGAGTTACTTGAAAGAGAAGACTTTTTTCCAGGTTATGAAAAAAATGGGACAGATTTATCAGGGGCTAGTGATCCATACTTGGATGATATTGATGATGAGATGGACCTAGAGATAGAAGAAGCTTATGAAAAGTTTTGTTTGGAATCAGAGCGCAAGCGAAAACAGTAAAGCTAAATTTAAACATAATCAGTTTTATAAAGCAGTTTAGGTTATGGTGATTTAGCATAACACAGAAAGCAAGAAATTGTATCACTCTTATACCAAATTAAGGATGTTGAGTTATGTTACTAATGTATACAACTTTTGTTTAACATTGTCTGCCAAAATAAACTTTATTCCCTATAACTTAAAATGTGTATATATATATATATATATATATATATATATATATATATATATATTAGTTTATTATGTACAGTTAATTCCACTTTTGGCTGCAATAAAATCGATTTTGAAATAAATGAAATGTTGAAAGTAAATTTTGGTAGCTGGTTAGCAGCTTATCCTTTAAATTCAGCTTTTCTTGAGGGAAAAAGTCTTAGCCTGGAAATACATATCACTGCAAAACTGTAGCACCCTTTTTTTTTTTAGATATAAGTATATAGCTTTCATTTAGTTTTACATTTAGTGTCTCAATAAATTGGGTTTCAAATATGATTCACAATCATGAAAATCTTTAGCACCAAAGTCTTAGACTGTATCATTAACTGATTTACATATCCATATGCTATTTGATACCAAGGGCTTTTAATACGTCATTTAAAGAAAAAACTTAGAACTAAACAATCAAGATTCTTCACTGAGGATTTACTGCAGTTCTAGAATTGTTCTTTTTTTTTTTTCCTTTTTTTCACCTAACTTCATTACCTTACCCAGAAGCCTAGAACATTTTTCTGCTTCATTTATATGGCTTTCTCATTTTTATTTTGTAGCATGAGTTGCATTGACTTTTTTACTAGAGAATTTTGCTAGGTCTTTGTCACTTAAGTTTTCATCTGCTTTATAATTGATACACCTTGAGGATCACTTTTCTAATACTTTTACTATAATGTAGTACCGCCTCAGCCCTATTTTTACCTAATGTCAAAAAATCTTTTTCCAACTAACTAAAAGTCAAACTTAATGTTTTGGATTGCTTGTAAATATGCATGTAAATAGTTCTGTTAATAATGCACTGTTTTACATTTGGTACATCTGTGTCTGCTAATACAGTTAACTTTTCTCACTTTTCTGCTTGTTTGTTCAGTCTGGATTAAAATTAGACTTTGAAAACAATATTGAAATAGTTTTGTTTTATCTTTAAATAAATTGTTATATATAAAAAAATGTCAGTTCCTTTCTCTTCCCTTACTTTCACCTTTGTGCGAGACGGTAGAGGTTATTCCCTCCAACTTCTGCATAAACCCTCTGGTCCTTTCACACATTTCCACCACACTGTCTTTCTCAATTCTGGCAGTATGACCTGATGACTCATAGTGTGCACATGAGTTTTGAAATCTTTATAGCCCAGATAGCTACATTAATGGAAGAAAGATTTGTTGCTTTGATATAAGAACCCAACTTTGAACCTTGCAACTGATACATATCCTCCTTCCCTGATAGGTGAGCCAGCTTGTCCATGTAGGGTAAACACAGGCTGGTTTGTGAGGTTTGCCTGACTAATATAGTTTTCCTCCAAATACCATCATTGGTGTGATCAATTGAAAGGCTGGCCACTTGCCGATGTGAGTGGAAAGTTGATGAAGGCATTTTTCTCTCAAGCATAGCTATACAAAAATCACTGCCCTTGCCTGGGACCAACCATGGTGGCACCTGGCCATCTGAACCCAGTTCCTGTGCCCCACCTTCCAGAGGAGTCAATGGAACTCAAGAAGTGTAGGAAAGGAGTGGAAGGGAGAAAGGGCCCTCAGAGGAAGATAAACTTAGAAAGGAAAAGATGAGCTAGAAGTCTATAGAATTATTGTGTTGGTACAGAATACTTTTAGCTATAAGTAAAAGGAAGTTCAGCTTTAGAGGTCTTTGTGACATGGGCTTATTTTCCTCAGATAACAAGAAGCCTGAAGCGAGCAGTCCAGGGCAGGTTTAACAGGTCTGTGATGTTATCAGGTCTGTGACATTATCAGAGACTTTGCTCTACCATTTTGTGAGCTGGTTTGTCCCCGCAGGTTTTCGCGATGACTGCCACAACTACAGACACAAGGTTCATTGTCTGAGTAAGAACAGGAAGGTTTAAGGACAATGCCACATCTGTTTGGGTTTTTTTTCCCTTTCTTTTTTTTTTCATTTCTTTTAGAGGGCAGTGTCACTGGCCCTCATATGTAGGCTATGAACCGGGGCCGCTGGCTTCCCAAGCCAGTGCTTAACCACCGTGCCACTCGGCTGGCCCTCTTTTTTTTTTTTTTTTTCCAATCAAGAAAACAAAAGCTTGACCAGAACCCTCCAGCAGACTTTCCTTTGGTTTAATGAACCAACACTGATTCACTTGGCTACCTTCCTAGCTTCAGGGGAGTCTAGGGAAAAGACCACTTGGCTTCCCAAGGGAGAGAGTTTGACAGTGGCTGGGGCAGGTAATCCAGGGGCCTGCCACAACTCCGAAGGAGAGGAGACCAATTTACAAATCCCTCTGCTTTCTTATTTGCTATTGTTCCATTACCATACAACCAATATCAGTTTAAGATTCAATGAACCCAGGGATCTAGTATAAGATCATGTTTTCCCATCACTCTCATACTAATTGTTTTTCAGTTATTCCCACCAAGAATATACTTGCTCTCCCTAAAGAAGTGGAAAACAAATTCTTTCTCCTCCCCACTCCTCACTTCTTACTTTTTGGTTTTACCTGTCTAGCTCATTTACCTGTCTAGCTGATTTAAACCTATCCCACCCCGGATTTACATCACAAGTAGGAGGTCTAAAGAACCACTCAGGAAGGAGGGGAGATTAGTGTTGGGTATAAGGGCTAAATTATTCTTCCCAGAGGATGCCCTTTCATTGGTCGGTTTTTGGCTGGTTACCTTTTCCTGCATGCCGTTTGCTCCACTCTGCTTATTGTTTCCCTTCAGAGGTGCAGTAGTCCTGGGAACTAAGGGATGACAGGGGCTGCTGCTGCTAAATGCTCCCCATTCTCCCTGGTTGTGAATGGTGGGTGTTGTACCCTCCCACACATCCCTGATGTAGCTGACTTCCTGCCAGGTTATCTCTGCTGTTTCTGCCTCCTCTGGGGGTAATGGGCATATAGTGGCTGAGAGGGCTGCTTTCTGAGTCTCAGGCTTGAATCCTACTTCTTGCCACTACCTGGGCAAAATACTTAACCTCTCTGCGTCTCAGTCTCATCACTCACAAAATGGAGCTAACAATAATAATTTACCTCCTTATGGTAGGTAAATTAACTGTGCTTAGGATAGACCTCAGCATATACTAACTTAGCAAGTGTGAGCTCTGCTTACTATCCCAGCCACCACTTGCTACTATTCCAGTCTGGATTTGGGCATCTGCAGAGGGCTGCTTGCCTTTTAAGTTCATTGTGGGGCTACTGCTTGAAGTAAACATTTTGTGCTTTAATTTTTTTTTCTAAATGAGTATGGATTTCTAATCAAGTGTTAAAACAGCAAGCTTTTTAAAATTTACCATGTAATTATGTGCCAAGCAAGAATTCTACTAAACACATCTGCATATTTCTTTTTTTCGGTATAAATTCAGTTGTCCCTGGAGAGACTGTGAACTCTAGAGTGCTGGGAATCTTCCATGAGTTTCTTTATAAGCTAATAGAAGGAAGGAGGTGTTTTAAGAAGCTGGTATAAAACCATCTAGAATTTAAAAGGCAGAGTGGCACTATGGGAAGGTCATGAGCTTTTTTTCAATTAGATCCATGTGTATGTGCTGTGTCAACCACTTCTGAATTTTACTCTGAGAAAATAGTTTAACCTCTCTGAGCCTCATTTGTAACATGGGAGTCCTTTGAGTGGTTAAGTGAGAAAAGCAATGCAAGATTCATAGCATGCCATCCTGATACTTGTATAGTAGAACCTCAACAAATGTTAGACTTCTTTCTGCCTATTTTGACTAGATTTCACATTGTTTTGAGCTAGGTTAAAATCTTATGTTTCATATATCAGTTCTGGAAGCCATAATAAAATCAGCAAGTGACACATATACATTCATAATAGATGGTGATGCTAACTTTCTTTCTTTTTCTTTTTTTCTTTTTTTTTTTTTTTAATAACAGACAACTGGATATAGCCAAGAAGGGAGGTTTAGTGGACCCCTGAAACCCATGACATTTTCTATTTTCGAAGGCCAAGAACCAAGTCAAATCATATTCCAGGTAATGGCTACTCTTCATCACTGTCATCTTGATTTTTCATGCTTTCTCAGTGGAGTTTTACTCTTATCTACTGTGCAGCAGGAAATAAAATAGAGGCATGGCAGATCTCATTATCAAGCATGATTTCAGAAGATAAGTTAATCAGAGAGATGGGTGGCCTCAGTAGTAAGGCATTGAACCTGACATCCTCATTTGGACTTCCTCAGCTGTGTCTGGGAAGAGTTCTCCCATTTTCAGAGTGGAGATCTTATTGTCTATAGGTGCTACATCTCCTGAAGGATGGGAAGGGAACCAGTTTCATGAGGGTATGGCCATCTAACCATTGGTTCAATGTGTTTGTTGCTTGAAGTGTTTGAAGATATGAAGTCATATCTGGAGTCATGCTGGAATGGCCTCTTTGTCTGGCCAAAGGCTTGCTTTTCATCACCATCTCCTCTGAGCCTAGGCCTGGGCCCTTGCTTATGGCTCACTGGGAAGCAAGTTAGGTAACTGAGAAAAGCATCAGATTGAAGGATGGCTTGCAGATGGGAGTGAGAGACTTCAGCTATAAAGGGCTCTGAAATAATCCTGAAATGTAATGGAGAGGGAGAAAAACATGCTATTGCATTTACCAGAAATTCCATGGCAATGCCCACTTAGCATTGGAGTAGTTGAGGGTGCTTTGATGAGCCTCTGGGGGGGTGCCTATGACTCCCACACCCCCACATACCTGGAGAGGTACAGAGGATTGCTAAACTACCTTCTAAGGCAGATCCATTCCATTGTTTTGTTGGACAGTTCTGTCCACAGAAAAGAGGCTGGAAGTTGCCTCATGCCCCTTCTTTCATTTGGTATTAATGCAGATTAGAGCAAAGGGCTCCAGAGTTTGGCTAGCAGGAGGGTCTTTCTTTAGCCTGGCCATGAGGGGTGTTATAGAAGCTTTGACTTTTTTAGTCGAGGAAGTCTGGCAGGGCGGGAGGAGTGAATGTTTTGTGAGCTGGAGACTGATAGGAATTCATCTGGAGAGAAAGGGAGAGAAGAGTGTCCTAGCAATGGCACAGCATGGACACCTGCCCTGTGCTGGGAGAGGGCAGGGCACATTCCAAAGGCTGGCAGAAGGCCAGTGTGACTGGGGAACAAAAACAAGAAGGTGGGAAAGGAGACTGCAGAGACAGGAAGGGCCCTGACTTCTAAGTTTCTTAGGTTTTCTCCTAAAAGCAATGGGTCTGAATCAAGTTTCCATTTAGGAAAGACTGCCCTGGCTACAAACTGGGGAGAGAAAGAGAGGGTGTAGTGCACTATCAGGAGTCTGTGGTAACGCCTTACATGAGTTGATCTTGTGAGCACTTAGTGGGTGCTTAGTTGTAGATCGTCTCTTACATTTTTTATTCTTTTCATTTATGTACTTTATGTTTCATAATCTGGTAAGAATTCTTGGGCTAGACACACATTAATTTTCTTTTATTTACCATGTATGAAGTGCCTGCTGTGTATGAGGCACTATGGTTGGTATGGGGATACAAGATGATGCCAACAATGTTCCTGTCCCTTGGGAAATCACAGGGTAGGAGAAGAAAACTAACAAGTATGCTGACATATGCAATGAAGGGCTATGGTTGAAGTCTGGTGGGATACAGAGGAGACAAAATGCAGGTGAAAGAAAGGTGATGGGTTTTAAAGGAGGATGGTCGTGGGTGAATAGAAAAGGTTTCATTGACCCCTAAACAGTATTCAAAGATGAACCGGTGCTTACAAATAGAAAGCAGACCCTGAGTGTAGCATGGGAGAAAGAATGAGGGTGTGCATTTGGCAAAAAAAATGAAAGATGACAGGTGGTCTATGGTTTAGGGTGGGAGGTGTTAGGCAGTCAAAGGTGAGGCTGCTGAGGTCAGCTGGGCCTGCGCTGGCCTTTATCTTATGGTAGGCTGCAAGGTGCCACTGAAGGGGTCAAACAAGGAGTGCAGAATAATATTCCATTATACGGATATATCGCATTTTGAATATCCATTTATCAATTGATGGACATTTATGGCTGTTATGAATAATAAATGCTGTTATGGACTTTCATGTACAACTTTATGAGATGGTATGTTTTCAGTTCTCTTGGATATATACCTAGGAGTGAAATTGCGGAGTCATACATAGTTAATTCAATGTTTAATTTTTTGAGAAACTGCAAAACTGTTCTCCAAAACAACTAAACTATTTTATATTCCCATCAGCATTATATAATGGTTCTGACTTCTCCACATCCTTGCTAACACTTATTATTATCTATGTGTCGCATCCAGCACGGCAGAGCAGTGGAGTGGAGAAGGGACAGCGAAAGGTTAAGAAAGAGAGAGACACAAATAAGAGAAAAATGCAGCTGGGGCCAGGGGACTTCAGCCTCATGGACTGAGCCCCGAATTGGGCCTGACTGCTTTTTTTATTGTCTTACAAATAAGAAAAGATCAATGTAGCTTCCATGGTCTGTGAGTCTCACATCCAAGAGAGAGGGCCTAATCTCCCATGTCTGCAAGCTGCCATTACCAAAAGTATTATCATACACCTCTTAAGAGACAGAAACTTCCTCTGCCAAGGCTTACTGATAAAAATGCATAGAGGACAGATATTATCACATTAATTGGTCATTTCACATACAGGCTGCCAGAAGCAAGGGGCCTATGCCCTTTCTCCTCTACGTGATTCCTCCTATGGCTCCCTTGAGGAATCTTCCCATCATTAACGAACAAGCCATTTTGGGGGGCCATGTAGGGATACATAAAGTACACATAATATTGAAGTAATGATCTGTCTTTATGGAAAGGTGCATGAGGGCAGACAGGCAGACAGTGTGACGACATCTATTTTTTTTATTATAGCTATCCTAATTGGAGAGAAGTGGTATTTCTTTGTGGTTTGTATGTGTGTTTCCTTAATGGCTAATGATATTGAGCATCTTTTTATGTCCTTATTGCTTATTTGTATATCTTCTTTGGAGAAATATCTAATCAGATCCTTTTCTAATTTTTAATTGAGCTATTTATCTTTTTACTGTTGTAAGAGCTCTTTATATATTCTGCATATAAGTTCCTTTTCAGATATATGATTTGCAAATATTTTCTCACATTCTATAGGTTATCTTTTCAGTTTCTTAATAGTGTCATTTGAAACAAAAGCTTTTAATTTTGATGAAGTTCAACTTATTTTTTTTTCTTTTGTTTTGATGTCACATCTATGAAGCTGTTGGCTCATCCAGAATCATGAAGGTTTATGTCTGTAAATTCTTCCCAGAGTTTTATAGTTTTAGCTTTTACATTTAGACCTTTGATCTACTTTTAGTTAATTTTTGTGTATGGTGTCAGATAGGGTTCCAACTTTATTCTTTTCCATGTGGATATCCAGTTGTTCCAGCACCATTTGTTGAAAACACTATTCTTTCCCCATTGAATTATCTTAACACCTTCATCAGAAATTAATTCACCATAAATGTAGAAGTTTATTTCTGGACTACTGATTTGATTCCATCGATCTATATACCTATCTTTATGCTAGTACCACACTCTTTTGAATACTGCAGGTATGTAGTAAATTTTGAAATAAGGCAGTGGTAAGTCCTCTAACTTTGTTCTCCTTTTTCAATATTGTTTTGGCTATTCTGGGTCTCTTTCATTTCCATATAAATTTTAAGATCAGCCTGTTCTACAAATAAGACAACTGTAATTTGAATAGGGATTATGCTGAATCAGTCTTTCAATCTGAAGTGAATCTCTTGCAGGCAGCATGTGTAAGGTTCTTGTTTCCTTATCCATCCAGATACCTATTTTTTTATTGGAGCACTTAATCCAATTACATTGAAAGTAATTGTTGATAGGTATGTAACTCTTTCCATTTTATTATTCATATTATTTAATTATCTATCTATTTTTAATCTTACAGATGACCATGTAACATTCCTGTAATGCTGGTTTGGTGGTGATGGTTTCCTTTAGCATTTTCTTATCCAGGAAGTTCTTTACCTGTCTTTTGATTCTAAATGATAACTTTGCTGATCAGAGTACTTTTGGTCGTAAATCCTTTCTTTTCATCATCTTGACTATTTTGTGCCAATCTCTTCTGGCCTGTTGCGGGGAGCCAGCCCCCACAAGTCCAGGGGTTCCCTCAGGTGAGGACGGCGTAGGTGAAAAAAAAGAAGAATGGAGACACCGGAAAGTGTTTCACAGGAGTGTCACACTTTATTATTACAGCATGTCCCTTTTTATAGGTACTCTTAACCAATATTGCAATCCCAAATTACGTTTCACATAGTTTTGATGTTTTGTTTTTCTTAGGACTTTTACAGTCTTTACTTTTTTGTAACTGCTCTCTCCAGGGTACACTGTGACCTATTCTATGTTTAAGGATTCACTTATCGTCTAAAGAGTGGTTACCATGACTACCTAGTCATTATCCAAATTCCAGCATCTAAATATAATTGCAAAACTCACAGGGTGCAGACTTGAGCTATTACTAAAAAACTAGCAGTGGCTGTGTTTAGGGTAAAATTTATCTAAAGTCTATTTCTACATGATTACAATACTTAGTAATAAAAGGGAGTCTCAAACCTCTTTTATCCTATAGAGGACTAAATATTATTTCAACAGAAGGTAACATCTGTTTCTCAGTCAAAGCTTCAATATCCGTTGCTACAGCAATGCACAAGGCGAAAAACAAGGCTGTTGATTAACATACCCCATGGTCAGTAAGATGTCTCTTATCAGAACTCTCATGGCCGAGAGACCTTGGTCTCCAGGGAGATCCAGCAACAGAGGCAAGTAGGCTCAAGGACGGATGATAACACGTTTTTCACGGAAGCTGTCGGTTTCTCACTGACAGCTGTTGGCCTATGTGACCAGAGGCCTGAGCCTCAGTTTCCAAGGGGCTTGAGTCCCCTTTTTCTCAGTCTGGGGGTCCCCAACGGAATTGTAGCCTGTCTTAGGTTGTTTCCTTTTTAGGAATTCTTGCCCATCATTGACTTACACAGCCAGCTCTTATTGGGGTACCCCAGGAGCTTGCCATAAATGCAGTGAAAGTACTGTCTCCTATAGGATCTGATGTGGAGGAAAGGCACATAGGTTCATAGAGACAGGAGATATTACATGACCAACCATAAGGCAGCACCCCAGACATCCAGTGCTGAGTGTGGATCTTTATTTCAATGTGGCCTTGTCAGACACTGGGGGGTTGTCGGCTCCCAGCAGCCTGCAAAATTTCTTTTGAGAAATCAGTTGACAGTCTTTTGAGAACTCCCTTGAAAGTTACTTTTTGCCTTTCTGTTGCTGCTTTTAGTATTCTCTCTTTGTCCTTAACCTTTGCCATTTTAATTATAATGTGTCTTGGTGTGGGCCTGTTTGGGTTCATCTTGTTTGGGACTGTGCACTTCCAGTGCTTGTATGTCTATTTTCCCCACCAGGTTAAGGAAAGTTTTCAGTCATTGTTTCTTCAAATAGGTTCTCGATCCATTGCTCTTTCTCTTGTGCTTTTGATACCCCTATGATGGGAATGTTGTTATGCTTGATGCTATCCCAGAGGTCCCTTCAATTATCCTCATTTTTTCGGACTCAGTTTTTTTTTTTTTTCTTGGTAACAGATTTTATTTTATTTTTTTAATTGTTTTTTTTTTTAATTTTTATTCTTTTATTGTAAAATAAACATTTTTTAAAAATTAGCTTCAGGTGTAAAACACAGTGCAATAGTTATACTTTTTACCCCTCAAAGTGACAACCCCCCTTCCCCAATTTGCCACCCCACTCTTCTCCCCCATATCATATATATCTATTACAATTCCTTTGACTCCCTTCCACAGTATAATCCACATCCCATGACTATATAGTCAATTACAGTTGGCATACAATATTATACTGGATTCGGTTTTATTTTTGCTTTTCCGATTGGGCATTTTCTGCTATCTTGACTTCCAAATCACTGATTCAGTCCTCTGCTTCATCTATTTGGCTGGTGATTCCTTCTAGTGCATTCTTCATTTCAGTTACTGTGTTCTTCACTTCCAACTTTTCTTTTTTAAATGGCTTCTATGTCCTTTCTTATGCTTGCTATCTCCTTGTTGAAGTTCTCACTAGTTCCTTGAGCATCCTGATAACCATCGTTTTGAACCCTGTATCTAGTAGGTGCTTGCCTCCATGTTATTTAGTTCTTTTTCTGGAGTTTTCTCTTGTGCTTTCATTTGGGATGTATTTCTTTGTTTCCTCATTTTGGTTGCCTCTCTGTGTTTGTTTCCATGTATTAGGTAGATCAGTTACATCTCCCAATCTTAGCTGAGTGGCCTTTGGTAGTAGCTGTCTTGTGGGGCTCTGGCACAGTCTTCTTGGTCACCTGTGCCCAATGCTCCAGGAATGTCCCTTGTGTGAGTTGTGTGTGCCCTCCTGTTTTACAAGATCTGACAAGTATGTTTGTGAACTTATTCTAGAAAAAGTGCTACACACCTCATTGCTGAGCATCATTACAGTCACCTTCAAAATACTCCTCTTGGAAACCTATGCATTGACACCAGCGCTTAGTCCACCATTCAAAGCAATTTTGGAACCCTTTTTCTGGATTGGCCTCAAAGCTGTCTTATTACCCTTGATGCCCTGAATGTCATCAAATGTCTTCTTTAAATACTTCCTTTATCTTTGGGTAAAAAAAAGGAGTCATTGGGGCTAGGTCAGGTGAGTAGAGGGGTGTTCCAATTAGTTATTTGTTTACTGGCTGAAAACTTCCTCACAGAGAGTGCCTTATGAGCTTGTGCATTGTAGTGATGCAAGACCCATGAATTGTTGGTTAAAAGCTCAGGCCATTTTTGTTAACTTTTTAAAGCAGCCTTACAGCACTTCCAAATAGTAAACTTGGTTAACTGTCCAGTTAGTACAAATTCATAATGAATAATCCCTGTGATATGAAAAAAAGGTTAGCAACATCATTGCAACAAATTAACTTAATGGTCAGAGCTCATAGTTGAGCCTTGCTATTGACACATCAGTAGGTGGGATTGACCCTCAGGCTGAGTGGCTTGTGGGGTTTGGCCATGTCCACAGCTTAGGGAATGCTGTGTAGGGGCCTTTCCCCACTTAGTTGGATTTGTCCCAGCAGGCTCAAGTTCCTGTTGAGACTGCCCTTTGTGTGTGCTCCTTGTAGAGCTAATTGGGTGGTGCTCTGCTGTTGTCTGAAGCCAACCTCCAAGTATGTTGGTTCTGGGGCTTTTTGGGAGGGGCTCCAATGCAGATTCAAGTCACTGACTGCCTGTGACTGACCAAGGACTACCTGGTAAGAGTTACAAACTGATCTGCAATTGTTCGCTTCCTATGCTAAACTTAGAGGTGTGTGGAGAGGCCATGCTATGATTTGAGAATGCCTGCCACCAATACTGGGCCTGAGGTATCCCTCCAAGGCCTTTTGAGGCCTGCTGGCTCCTGTAAGACTCAGTCTCTGATAGAGTCTCTGGTATGTGAGTTGGGTGAGGAAAGGATCCCAGGGAGTCCCCAGGGTGGGACAAGTGGTGTTCACCAGATCTATGTAGATTCTGGGTTGGTGCCAGTTGTGAGCCTGGTGCTTCTCAGCAAAAGTCTCAGAGCACACCAAGACCAGTCACCAACACATGGGGCCTGCAGACCTGATTGTTGTCTAAGAACAACGCGGGTGGGACTGGTCGGTTACAGAGAAAGTGCCTCTGGCGTTGGGGGAGTTTGGTAGGGCGGGGTCCCAGGGAGTCAGCAGTGTGGAGCAGTGAAGCTCTCCAGACTAACTCAGATTCATATTTTGCCATGGTCATGGGAGCAGGGCTCAATACAGGGAAGATGTCACCCACCTGCCAGCTGCACAGGAGAAGGTCCACACACAGGGAAAATGGCGACTGTCCCTCCAGTTCTTGTCCTGAGTCACACAGCTCAGCCTGTGTCCATATGTCTCTGACACCCTGAGTCACTGTCCCTCCACCAGAGCCCAAGGTGAGTGTATGCGAGTAAGAGAAGCCATGTATGGGCCCTTTAAGTGAATGTCAGGGTAAAGGTTAAAGGTAGCAGACAGTATTTATTTACTCCACCACCTTGGATCTCTCCAGTCTTGGTAGTTTTTGTCTGTAAAAGAATTCAGGCATTTCAGATTAGATTGGTCAGAGGCATACAGGGGGCAAACTGAGGAGTGTGGCTTCGAGGGGAGGGCTGGAAGACAGCCCTGGCCAAATCTGAATCTGAATTAGTCTGCTGAGTCCTGCTGCTCCACCATTCTGACTCACTGGGACCACATACTACCCAACTCACACAAACCCAGAGGAACTTTCTAAGTGAGCAGCTAGCCCCATGTGCATTGCATTCTTTCTTGGAAAACTATTGGAGTGCATGGACCCCAAGTGGGTGGCAACTGACCTCGATATGCTGAGACTTTTCCAGAGTAGCTCCAGGCACAGCACTGGCACCAAACCAGAATCTACATAACCTGGTGACCACAACTCTTCCCACTCTATTGACTCCCTGAGACCCTGCCTCACCTAACTTGCATACCACAAGAGACTTTATTAGTAGCTGAACTTTAAGGAAGCTGGCAAGTGGCAGGAGGCTTTGGAAGGCCCTTTTGTTGTTTTTTTGCAGAGCTTCCCTAGGCCCAGTACTGGTGGCAGCTATTTTTGGTTTACAGCATGGCTATTCCCACATGCTTCCACATCTAGCACAGGCAGCAAAAAAATGTGGATCTTTTGTAGCTCCTACTAGTATCCCCAGGCCAGTCACAGGCAGTGAGCGACCTCAGCCTGAACCACAGCCCCTCACAAGAGGAACCAGAACAAACATATTTGGAGGTTGGCTTCACCCCACAGCAGATAACTGCCCAATTAGCCCCACAAGTGACACACACAAAGGGCAGCCTCAGCAGGCACCAGAGCCCACTGACATGAAACTCACGCAGTGAGGTAAGCCCCCTGCACAGTAGCCCCTAGCCTGTGGACATGGCCAAACGTCACAGCCCAGTCAGCCTGAGGGTCAGTCCCACCCATTGATGTGTCAATTTCAAAGCTCAACTATAACAGGAGGGCACACTCTTGGAGCACCCAGAGCACGTGACCAGGGACACTGTGCCAGGGCCTCGCAGGACACCTACTACATTAGACAATCCAGCCAAGACTGGGAGCTATATCAGATCCACCTAGTACATAGAAACAAACACAGAGAGGCAGCCAAAATGAGAAAACAAAGAAATATGTCCCAAATGAAAGAACAAGAGAAAACCAACATGGAGGAAAGCAACCTACCATATACAAAACAATGGTTATCAGGATGCTCAAGGAACTTAGTACGAACTTTAACAAAGAGACAGCAAGCATAAAAAATGACAGAAACTATAAAAAAGAACCAGTCAAAAGTGAAGAATACAGTAACTGGAATGAAGAATGGACTAGAAGGAATCACCAGCCAACCAGATGAAGCAGAGGATCAAATCAGTGATTTGGAAGACAAGATAGCAGAAAATGGGGGGCCGGCCAAGTGGTGCAGCGGTTAAGTGCTGGCTTGGGAAGCCAGCGGCCCCGGTTCAGGTCCCACATATGAGGGCCAGTGACACTGCCCTAAAAACAAACAAACAAACAAACAAATAAACAAAACAAAAAAAAACACAAAAAAGATAGCAGAAAATACCCAATCAGGAAAGCAAAAAGAAAAACAAATCCAAAAAATGAGGATAATTGAAGGGGCCTCTGGGAAAGCATCAAGCATAACAACATTCCCATCATAGGGTACCAGCAGAAGAGAGAACAAAGAATTGAACATCTATTTGAGGAAATAAGGACAGAAAACTCTTCTAACCTGGTGAAAGAAATAGACATACAAGCCCTGGAAGTGCAGAGAGTCCCAGACAAGATGAATCCAAACAGGTCCATACCAAGACACGTTATAATTGAAATGGCAAAGGTTAAGGACAAAGAGAGAATCCTAAAAGCAGCAACAGAAAGGCAACAAGTAACATAAGATGATCAACTGATTTCTCAACATAAACTTTGCAAACTTTTCAGGCCAGAAAGGATTGGCATGAAATATTCAAAGTGATGAAAAGCAAGGACTTACCACCAGAAAAGCTGTCATTTAGAATCAAACGAAAAGCCGTCATTTAGAATCAAATCAAGCTGTCATTTAGAATCCCAAACAAGAAAAAGCTAAAGGAGTTCATCCCCACCAAAATACTAATAGAAGGAATGTTAGAGGGGCTTTTTTAAGATGAAAAAACATGAATAATAAAATGGCAATAACTACATATTTCTCAACAATTACTATCAATGTAAATGGATTACATGCTCCAATCAAAACATAGGGTGTCTGAATGGATAAGGAAACAAGACCCTTAAATATGCCGCCTACAAGGGACTCATTTCAGATTGAAAAACACACACAGACTTCAAGTAAAAAAGATGAAAAAGATATTTTATGAAAATGGAAAAAAATAAAAAGCTCAGGTAGCAATATTTATACCACATAAAATAGACTTTAAAAGAAAGGCTATCACAAGAAACAAAGAAGGACCCAATAATTCCACTTCTGGATATTTATCTGAAGAAACCCAGAAGGCTGCTTCAAGGGGATGTGTGCATCCATATATTCATTGCAGCCTGGGTATTCATCGATGGAAGAATAAAGAGAAGGTGGTACACATATACAACAGCATATTGCTCAGCCATGGAATGGAAAGGATTCTTCCCATCTGTGGTAGCATGGATGGATCTGGAAGGTATTGTGCTTTGTGGAGTACATCAGACAGAGAAAGATAGATGCAATGTGATTTTGCCTATATGTGAAATCTAAAAAAGAAAATAAACAAAACAGGAAGACACTCATAGATCCAGAGAACATTTTGATGGTTGCCAGATGAGAGGGTGTTTGCTGATGTGGGTAAAAAAATGGGAATGGATTAAGAAGTACAAATTGGTTGTTACAAAGTAGTTATGGGATATAGGGTATAGCATACGAAATATCATGAATAATATTGGTGAACTATGTATGGTGTCAGATGGGTACTAGATTTGTTGGGGTGATAGATGTGAGAGCATTGGAGGGCAGGATGAAGAAGGTGAAGGGATTAAGAAGTACAAATTGGTAATTACAAAATAGGCATGGGGATGTAAAGTGAAGCATAGGAAATAATAGTTAATGATATGGTAATAACTTTGCATAGTGCCAGATGGGTACTAGACTAGTCAGGGTGATCACATCTTAAATTACATAAATGTCTAACCACTATGCTGAAATGAATATAACATAATATTGAATGTCAACTGTAACTAAATACTTAAGTGGGGGGAAGGTGAAGGGAAATAAGAGGTCCAAATTTCCAGGTACAAAACAAATGAGTCATGGGGATGTAATATACAGCATAGAGAATATAATCAATAATATTGTGATAACAGAGTATAGTGTCAGATGGTGATCCCTTCTTTAGGAATAGAAATGTTGAATAATTATGGACCCCTGAAACTAATATATTGTATGTTAACTATATTTTTAATAAAAATCTTTTAAAAATAAATATAAAATGAATTCATACATTTCACCTAGGTTTTTTAATTTGTCAGAAAAATAATTGCTTATAGTATTTTCTTTAAATACATGTATATAGGCATGTATAAAATCTCTGTAAGTTTGGTAATGATGTCCCTCTTATATTCCTGATTTTACTTATTTGAATCTTGTTTTTTCCTTTTTCTTGGTAAGTCCAGATGATTTGTCAATTTTGTTGACCTTTCCAAAAAATCAACTTTTGGTTTTGATGATTTTCTCCTTTGTTTTTGCATTTTCCATTTTATTAGTTTTCACTCTAATCTATATTTCCTTCTGTTTTGGGGGGGTTAGTTTATTATCCCCTTTTATTCTAGTCATAAATTTGACTAGATTATTGATTGTAGACCTTTTTTTTAAGTAAGTATTTACAGCTACAGCTTGGAGTATTGCAGGTTCGAATCCAGACCATAATAATTAAAGCAAGTATCGCAATAAAGCAAGTCACATTAATTTTTTTGGTTTCCTAGTGCATATAAAACTTATGTTCACACTATATTGTAGCCCATTAAGTGCAATAGCATTATGTCTAAAAAGTGTACAGACCTTAATTGAAAAATATTTTATTGCTAAAAAATACAATCATCTGAGCCTTTAGTGAGCCATAATCTTTTGCTGGTGGAGGGTCTTGTCTCAGTGTTGATGGCTGCTGCCTGATCAGGGTAATGGTTGCTAAGCTGTAGCAATTTCTTAAAATAAGATAACAATGAAATTTTCTGCATAGATTTACTTTTTTTTTACTTGAACACTTAGAGTTTATTGTAGCATTATTAATTGGCCTCATTATAACATTGTTGTATCTCAGAGAATAGTGAGGCTGAGGAGAGGGAGATAAATGGCCAGTCAGTGGAGCAGTCAGAACATACACAATATTTATTAATTCAGTTTGTCATCTTATATGGGTGCAGTTCATGGTGCCCCAAAACAATTACAATAGTAACATCAAAGATGATTGAGAACAGATCACCATAACAAATATAATAATAATGAAAAAGGTTGAAACATGAAGAGAATTACCAAAATGTAACTTTGTAAGACGCAAAGTGAGCAAACACTGTTTGGAAAAATGGCAGCAATAGACTTGCTTGATGCAGGGTTGCCACAAACCTTCAATTTGTAAAAAACACAATATCTACAAAGCATAACAAAGTTAAGCACAAAATGAAGTATGCCTGTGTAGACTTCTCTGTAACTACTGCTTAATCTGAATTCCATAATGTCTGTTGTGCTGTGTTTTTATTTTCATTTATCTAAATATAATTTCTAATTTCTGTTTTGATTTCCCCTTTGATGTTTTGGCTGTTAGAGTGTGTTATTTCCAAATATTTGTAATTTTCCCAAATTTCCTGCTGTTACTGGTTTCTCATTTTATTACATTGTGGCCAAAGAACATATTTTATATGACTTCAATGCTTTAAAATCTATTGAGACTTGTTTTATGGCCTAACATATGATCTGTCCAGGAGAATGTTCCATGTACATTTGAAAAGAATGTGTATTAGGTTTTTGTTGTGTGGAGTGTTCCATGGATGTCTGTTAGGTTTTAGTTGGTTTACCGTGTTGTTCAAGTCTTTTATTTCTTTGTTGATCTTCTGTCTCTTATATCCATTATTGAAAGTGAAGTTTTGAAGTCACCAACTATTATTGTTGCACTGTATAGTTTCCCTTCAATTTTCAGTTTTTGCTTTCTGTATTTTGGGGGCTTTGGTAGGTACATATATGTTTATAATTGTTATAGTTTCTTAATGAATTGACCCTTGTATGATTATAGAATATCCTTTTTTTTGTCTCTAGTAAAAATTTTTACTTTAAATTGGTATTGTTTTAAAGTCTGGTTTTTTTCTAATAGCAATATAGATTAATTTCATCCTCATTTTGAAGGATAATTTTGTTTGATATACAGTTCCCACCCAGTTGGCAGTCATTTTCTTTCAGCACTCTGAATATGCCATTTCACTGCATCCTGGCTTCCATGAGAAATCAGCTGCTCATTTTATTGTATGTGATGAATATTTGCATTTTCAGGGTTCTATATTTGTCTTTCAAATGTTTGATTATGATGTATCTAAATTTGGGTTTCTCTAAGTTGATTGTATTTGGGGTTTATCAAGCTTCTTGAACATGTAGATTAATAATGTTTTCCTCAAATTTGGGATGTTTTTGGTTATTCTTTCTTCAAATAATCTTTCTGCCTTTTTCACTCTTTCCTTTCCTTCTATGACTCCCATTATGCATGTGTTAGCTTGATGATATTTCACTGTTTGTAGAATTCTGTTAATAATATTTATTCATTTTAAAAAATTTTCATCAGGGTGAATAATCTCAATTGATCTTTTTAATTTAATTGATTCTTTCTTCTGCTAGCACAGATCTATCATTGAGCTGTTTCTAATGAATTTTTCATTTCAGTTATTATAATTGTCAACTCCAGAATTTCTTTTTTTGTATATAAATCATTTCTATGTCTTTTTAGATTAAAATTTATTGGAATGACAATGGTCAACAAAACAACAGAGGTTTCAAGTGCACAATTCTATAATACATAACCTATGTATTGCATTATGCGTTCATCACCCAGAGTCAGTTCTCCTTCCATCACAGTATATTTGACCCCCTTTACCCTCTTCAATCATTCCCCTTCCCCCTTCCTGTCTGGTAACCACTGAACTGTTGCCTGTGTCTATGAATTTTTGTTTCTTTATTTGTTTGTCTTGTTCCTTTGTTGCTTTCTGTTTTATATCCCACATATGAGTGAAATAAATCAGACATTTCTATGTCTTTACTGATAGTCTCTATTTGGTGAGACAATGTTCTCATACTTTCTCATAGTTCTTTAGAGATGGTGTCCTTTAGTTTTTTAACCTATTTAAAATAGATAATTTGAATTTTTTATCTAGTAAGTCTAACATCTGGGTTTCTTCAGGGGCAGTTTCTATTGACTGCTTTTTTTTTCTGTATATAGGTCTTTTTATTTGCATGTCTCATAATCAATTGTTGAAAACTGGACATTTTAAATAACATGATGTGGAAACTCTAGAAATCATAACCCCTCCTCTTCCCACGGTGTGTTGTTGCTGTTTGTATGTTTAATGACTTTCTTGAACTAATACTGTAACATCAGTATTCTTTGTCATGTGTGGCCATTGAAGTCTCTGCTTGGGTAGTTTAGTGTTCATGTAATGATTGAATTGAGATTTTCTTAAAAGCCTTGAACCAAGAAGTCTTCCAGCCTTTGCCAAGAGGCTCTGTGTGCACGTCGGGCACACCTTCAAGAATGTGGCTAGCAGTTTACAACTCTGCCTTAGCCTTCACTTCCTGCTGTGCAGAGTTTCAAAAATAGAGGTGACAGACTAGGGTCTTCTCAAGTATTTCCTAGGCATATGCATAACCCTCCTCATGAATGTGGTTTTCTAGACTCCCATGAACATATTGGAGATTTCTAATGCCTCCTAGGGACATCTCATTCCCTAGTTTTACCTTTTAAGTTTTTTTTGTCAGCTTATCATTTACATCAATTGCCTCAGGCAGCTGCAATGTTAAACAATTGCTGATGATTATTTTTGACAAGTTTCCCAGGAGAAAATTTGTTTGCAGTGAGTGAGCTCTGAATTAGGTAAAAAAAAAAAGAATAGGTGTTCCCAGGGAACTTTGAGATAGGCCAGATAATAACAATTTCCTGAGGATGGGACATTTGGTAAACTCCAAACCACTTTATTTCCTCCATAGTACTATGGTTGTGAGCCTGTTGGTTTTCAAGACTACTGCACATCTTGAGAAAAGACAATGGAATTAGAGCAAGTCAAAAGAACTACAAAGCTTAGTTCTTACAGTAGTTATTTTCTTAAATAAACACTATTTGGATTTTATAAGCATTTAATTCTGAAAAAGTCAATATTTACAATTTTTACTAGTTTCTCATTGCTTTTACATAGGAAAATTTTTTTGTAGATCCTTTCCCATATACAGGTCTTTTAGTTAAAATAGAAAATAATAACACTTTCACTTATTATATAAACAACATAATATCAATAAGCAAACAATCACAAAAAACTCTTAATACACATTCCTATGCACTTAACACATCAACTTTTTTAAAAATTCTATTTCTTACCCAATGGTATGAATACTTATGGTACTGTTACAATCACAGTCTAGATTTATTTTTTTATTCTCCGTTTTTTACCTTACATCATAACATTTTTCTTATGTAGCTTCGTAATTTTAATGATTAAAATTCTATCATTTTTATGTGTTATAATAATTTCATCATCTTTCTATTTGACCATTTAGGCATTTTCAACTTTACCAGTATGATAAATAAGGCTACTTATACTATAAGTGTGTATTTTACTGTTTAAAAAATATTTACTTAGGATAAATTCTGTTTAGTAATGTTTGCTACAAACATTTTATGCTTCAGTTATTTCCAAAAGGATTGTGCTAATTTACATTTTCATCAATAATATATGTTTCTTTACATCCTTTACAACATCCTGAAACATTGGCTCTTATTGATCTCTCATTTGTTAATAAATACCATAAAATATACTAAAAATTATTAATAAGGTTCAACAACTTATATGTCTGCTTCATTTTATGTAAATTTTCTATCCTTGTGGTCATAAAAGTATCTAGCTTTGTCTATAGTTGATATTTTCTTTACTTTTGAC
Source organism: Aselliscus stoliczkanus (assembly GCA_033961575.1). Classification (NCBI taxonomy): domain Eukaryota; kingdom Metazoa; phylum Chordata; class Mammalia; order Chiroptera; family Hipposideridae; genus Aselliscus; species Aselliscus stoliczkanus. The sequence goes on from CM066731.1 coordinate 37,911,745, forward strand.
AAAGTAATTAAGATTGGGTTTTTTGTTGTTGTTGTTGAGTTGTATGATTTCCTTACATATTTTGGATATTAACCTTATCAGAGGCATTGTTTGCAAAAATCTTCTCTCATTTGGTTTGTTGTCTCTTTATTTTGTTGATGGTTTCTAATTAAAAAATGAGCAGAGGACCTGAAGATATTTCTCCAAAGATGACATACAGATGACCAACCAACATATGAAAAGATGCTCAACATCACTAATCATCAAAGAAATGCAAATAAAAACCACACTGAGATATCACCTCACAGCAGTTAGAATGGCAATCATCAACAAGACAAATAATAACAAGTGTTGGAGAGGCTGTGGAGAAAGGAACCCACTGTTGGTGGGAATGCATATTGGTGAAGCTGCTATGGAAGGCAGTGTAGAGATTCCTCAAAAAAAAATTAAGAATAGAATTACCATATGATGCAGCAATCCCTCTCCTGCGTATCTACCCAAAAAATATGAAAACATTTATTGGTACACATATTTGTGCTCTAATGTTCTTCACAGCTTTATTTATAGTGGCTGAGACATGGAAACAACCAAAGTGTCCTTTGATAGATGATTGGATAAAGAAGTTGTGCTATATATACACAATGGAATACTATTCTGCCATAAGAAAAGATGACATAGTGCCACTTGCGACAACATGGATGGATCTTGAGATTATTATCCTAAGCGAGATAAATCAGACAGAAAAAGTAGAGAACCGTATGATTACACTGATATGTGGGATATAAAACTGAAAACAACAAAGGAACAAGACAAACAAATGAAGAAACAAAAACTCATAGATGCAGACAATAGTTTAGTGGTTACCAGGGGTAAGGTGGGGTGGCAGATGAGGGAAAAAGGGATCAAATATATGGTGATGGAAGGAGAACTGACTCTGGGTAGTGAATACGCAGTGTGATATATAGATGATGTATTACAGAATGTACACCTGAAACCTATGTAACTTTACTAACCATCATCACTCCAATAAACTTTAATTTAAAAAAAAGTAAGAAATTGTCATATAGAATTTTTTCAAGTTAAAGCCACTTTTAAACTATATTCCTTGGGCCGGCCGAGTGGCGCACTGGTTAAGCGCTGGTTTTGGGATGCCAGCGGCCCCGGTTTGGATCCCACATGAGGGCCAGTGACACTGCCCTCTACAGCTAACAACAGCTCCACCTGGAGCTGGTCTGTGAGAGCCCCGGTGATGGTGTGGGTTGCAACCCCTGTTGCAGTGGGCTGCCATAGGCTACAGTGACTGGCCCGCAGCCAGCGTGAGTGGCTGGCAGCCAAGCGTGAGCTGCCAATAGCCGCAGTGAGCGACATCCAGAGGCCAGCGACTGATCTGCCTCATCCGGGAAGAGCGCAATGACGATACCAACAGTGAAGCAACATCCTCCGCAACTAAACTGAAGAACAAAAAGACAGCAACTTGTCTGTTCCCCTTCCCCGATTCCCCGATGCTGTTCCTCTCCGCCAATTCCCCAATAAAATCTTTAAAAAATAAATAAATAAATAAATAAATAATATTCCTTAATATTAAAATATCTCTTAATATTGGTCACAATTTTTAAAAATGCTAAATGACATCTTTTTATCCTGGCAATAAAGTTAACCTTTTAAATGTTTCTTAGAAACTTGTAAAGTGATAGCTTTCAGATATTCCCAGAAAAATCTCATCTAGTTGCAGTTACTGTTTAAAGCATCAATTGACTTTTGTCAATATATTAAATTATATCACACATTGTTTATTCAGGGAAATGTGTTTTAAATGTTAAATAGTTAATGTTCAAGCATACTTTTAGAATGTATCACTTTAAAAGCTCAGAACTTCTTAATTTGTGATTGTACAGATGAAAACATTACCTGAAATTGTTGACTTTCTACAAATTCTATAACATTGTTTTTTTCTTACAATCTCATCTAACTTTTGCTTTTTCCTAGTTTAAGGCCAATCCTCCTGCTGTGACTTTTAAACTAACTGGGGAGACAGATGGAATATTTCAGATACAACAAGATGGACTTCTGTATCACAATAGAGCTCTGGACAGGGAAACAAGAGCTGTTCATAAACTCCAGGTGAATTGATACCAGAAAAAAGAAACTAACTTCAACCTTTCTGAGCACCTTTTGTCCTGGAAGTATCACTGGCATCTTCACTTCTTGCATAGCATCCTGTTAGGGCTTTCCTTACATTAATGGCATGTGTTGTAAACTTCATTTGTCCATTTTTACCAACTACAGAGGGGTACAGCAGAGGTTCCTTCTTCCTTAGGCTTTTTCACAAGAGTAACCCAATTTACACTGTGAAGGCCAACAGATGGCATTACTTGTTCAAGTATAGCCATGTTCAGGCACCTGGATTAAAACCAAGCCAACTCTTTTCCTGATATAACACTGGTATCTGCCTATATCTGCTATGTAGGCTCTGGACCCACAAAGAAGGCAGTATCACTGCTGGGATGGAGCTCCTTTGGATCATGCAAAAGGCAGAAATAATCAATGGTCAGAGGCTAACTAGAGAGACCCTTCTCCCTCTTTTTCCCCTTTAGTTTTCATGGTTGGTATCTATGCAGGAATGGTAGAGAGCTAATTGTGGGAAAAAAGAGCAAGCCAAAAGGTTTTTGTCTGGTAACTTCTACTGCATCTTTGGGTTGGCCATTAAAATGACTGGTAAGAGGACATGACACTTCCATAGCTTCAAGGGTCAAAGTGTTCTTGTTTCTTGGACTCTAGCTATATACAAAAGAAGCACGTCCAATGTCCAGCATACCCCACTGCTATAAAAACAGTTATGATTAGCCAGGTTTAACTTAAAGAGCCCCTATTTTAGAAGCTCTGAAATTGTGATTTTATGGGTGTTTTTCTCTCTTATGGTCACCAGGTTACTGGTTCTTTGAGCTCTAATTTCTCTCAAGTGACTTCTGTTGTGTGATGTGAAGTACAGATTCACCAAGGTGGTTTTCTTTTCATTTCAACATTAGGTCTCAGCCCTGGATGCTCATGGAGCTATAGTTGAGGGCCCAGTCCCCATCACCATAGAAGTGAAGGACATCAATGACAATCGACCCATGTTTCTCCAGTCAAAGTATGAAGGCTCAGTAAGACAGAATTCTCGCCCAGGTAATAGGCAGGAGCCTGGAGATATTTATAAAAAAAATGGAAGGATGTCAGGCAGAAGGGGCATATTTGTGTGGCTAACAGCTACAGCTATCACTCATTAAGCACTTACTATCTTATTCAAATTTCATAGTAATCCCCTGGGAGTTATTTTATTATCCCTATTGCTGTAGGGCACGGTTTCTCAACCTTTGTACCATTGACATCTTGGGCTTAATAATTCTTTTTTTATCAGATGCTATTCTGTGCATTGTAGGATATTTAGCAACATTTCTGACATCTACTCACCCGATGCCAGTAGCAACCCCAAGTTTTGATAACAAATGTTTTTGGACATTGCCAAATGTCCTGTGGTAGGCAAAACCACCCTCATTTGAGAACCACTATTCTAGGGTGAGCTTTAGAACACCTTAGAGCTCTGTAATATTTTAGAACACTTTGGAAAGGTTAACCCACTCTCCAGGAATCTGCATTCTCATTGTCACTGCTGGCCCCCAGTTCTTGTTCTCTTACTTCCAATCTGTGACTCATCTATTCAGTATGCTTCTACCTTTCATTTCCACAAAAACCCATCATCAAGGCATAGGTGCATGCCACAGACTTTAGTGAATATTTGAAGAGATGGAGTATTATTATATCATAACAGTGCACAAAATAAGCATGAATATTAGACTTCTGAGTTCTCAAAAACAGCCTTAGCCATTTCCATGAACTCACTGTCAATTTTTTCTCTATGCTACTTAATCTTTTCCATCTCTTATTCCTTAATGCCCCCACCTAATAACTCAGGAAAAATATTTCTTTCTCTTTATTATATAAAACAATTTCACTCTCTCTGTCCCTGAAATTGCATACAAAATTCACAATAAACTCGGCTAAATAAGAATCTTCCAGGTCTTCCCCCTTTGTCTCTTCATCACTAAGATCTTCCAGATTAGTGGTTCTCAAACTTCTTGGTCTCGGTGCTCCTATATTCTCTTAAAACGTATTAAGGACTTCAAAGACCTTTTTGATATATCCAGTGTTGTTATATGTGGGTTATATATATGGGGGGTGCTGTCTCTTTGGAGGGAAAAACCCTGCTTATAGCATTTACCAATTTCTGTGGTAAAAAGTACTTCCACCATGGCCTATTTTAAGTTACCAATGGTGTTACTTATTGGCTCACAGAAATGGAAATTCAACAATTGGCTCTCACAAGCTGGCTCCAGTACATCATGGTTATATGTACAAATGTTTATCATACTAGAAATTAAAGCTGAGAAACTTCAAAATATTTGTTAACTCATTTAAAAGAATAGACACACTTTAATGAAAAATAATCATATTTTCAAATACAAGAAGAATGGTGTGTTTTAATCTTGCAAGTGTCTTTGATGTTTAAATTAATTGAAAACTATTGGATTCTTGTCTGTTTCTGCATTCCTTCTGTTGCTATATGCTGTTTTGGTTGAAGCATATGAGGAAAAACTTGCCTCACACAGATATGTAGTTGGAAAAAGGAAGAGTATTGTAATAGCATCTTTAGGTAACTATGGATATTTTTTGATAGTATACCAAAATTCAACAAGTGGTGGTCTGTTAAAGGTTGGCTACAATATGGAAGCTGAAACCATATCAATGCTGGTTTTTTTTTGGTACTCCTTTATTCTAAAATCCATTGAATTAACTTGTGATTTGAGTAGATCTTTTATACATGCATACGTTTAGACTCTCAGAGGCCCCTATTGTTTCCTGGACTATGCTTTGAGAGACCCCATCCTAGAGGAAGGGAGCAGAATAAAGATTTATTTCCCCACTGATATGAATTATGGCACCCTTCCCCATTCCAACCCTACCTCTTAGAAGGCAAAAGTTGCTGTGGTTGGTTTGTATTTTAATTAATCTCTCTTTCTTTGTGTGGGGGGGTACCTTTTGTTAAATAGGAAAGCCCTTCATGTATGTCAATGCTACAGACCTGGATGATCCAGCCACTCCCAATGGCCAGCTTACTTATCAAATTGTCATCCAGCTTCCCAAGATCAACAATGTCATGTACTTTCAGATCAACAGCAAAACAGGGGCAATTTCACTTACCCAAGAAGGTAAGTCAAGTGATGCCCTCATAGGGCAACTGAGTCAGAAAAAGAGACCTTGGTCTGTGTCACCTTCAGAAACATTTCTTTGTCTATTCTCTCCTACTTTCCATAGGATCTCAGGAATTGGATCCCATTAAGAATCCTTCCTATAATCTGGTGGTCTCAGTGAAGGACATGGGAGGCCAGCATGAGAATTCCTTCAGTGACAGCACATCTGTGGATATTATAGTGAAGGAAAATATTTGGAAAGAACCAGAACCTGTGGAGGTTGTAGAAAACTCAACTGATCCTCACCCCATCAAAATCACTCAGGTAGTGCCCAAGGAATGCCTAGAGGCTATTAGGTAAATGGCCTCACTTTGTAGAAGTCCACCCTCATGGTCTTCACTGATACGTTTATTAGGTACATTTTTACATTACATAATTATAAAGCAAACTAAATAGACAAAGTTTCTGACCTCAAGTCTCTGCAGTAAAAGAAAAACTTTATGTATTATCTTATTATGGGTAAACTGTGGACTTCACCATTATATCTATATCTATATCGATATCGATATCTACATCTACACCTACATCTACACCTACATCTACATCTATATCTATATATCTATATACCTATATCTATACCTATAATAAAAGAAATTCATTCACCTTCATTTTGCAAGTAGATACCACTTATGTTTGTTCCCTGTCACAAGTCTGGGATATAGTTGTACTAGGGTGGGTTGTATATGGTGCACACATCATGTACATGTATATGATTTTGATTTTGAAAGGCTACTTCTTCTTGTTGTGGGAAAAACCTATATCCAGGTTGAGGGACAGAGACAGGACTACCTAGAGTAGAAGTTGAATGTGCAACTTTTACCCTTGGAGACCACCCTCTCTCAACTCCTTCTCCTCTGTGTGCCTCTTCTCTCTGTTCACATACTCCCTCTTCCCACCTCTGTGGCTGGTGCTCTCACCCTGAGTCCCTTCCTATCTTGGCTTCTGGAAATACACTCTGTGCTCCACTGAGATGTGATCTTTTCTGGAAGATTGGGAGGTTTCTTAACATGAAAGCTGTGGGTTAGTGAGAGAGCAATGGATTTGGAAACAAATGACCCAAACCACGCCCTTGCTCTGTTACTTTAATGATTGATCATGAATAAGTCATTTGACTATTCTGAGCCCCAACTTCTCATCGGTAAAATGGGGATAATAATACCTCTCTGGGTTGTTGCAAGAGAGGTAGTGTCTGTGAAAATGAATAACATGGGTTGTCTGGTTAGTTCAGATGGTTAGAGTACAGGCTCATAACACCAAGGTTGTTGGTTCAATTCCCACATGGGCCAAGGAGCTGTGCCCTCCACAATTAGAATGAAGACAACTACTTGAATTGGAGCTGATGTGTCTTGAAAAAACACACTGTTCCCCAATAAAATTTCAAAGGAAAAAAAAAGTGAATAACAGATATTAATATTGTAAAGGAGTCCCAGTCTATGGTTCCTTTAAGATTGTTTTAAAATGACACTGTTGTGGTTAAGGGGTCCTGGAATGGCCCATCCCATCATATCTATTGTATAACCTAAAATAATTTTATTTATTAAATGTTGAATTAATGAATTTCACTGTCACGAAAAGAAAGAGTGAAAGCAAGAGGTATTCTGCTTTGCCAGCTAAGAAGGAGTGTCAGGACTCACTACCATGAGAACTGCAGATCTGGGATCTTCACTAAAGTCTTCCTATTTATTATTTAGGTTATCCCCATAAGGATTTATAAATGCTAAAAAGAATACATATGCTTGTTTGATGTCAGGGCTGTCAAAGAAAAGAAATTCTGGGGTGCCACACCAATACCCAAGCCTGGGAAAAGTGCTTTGGGTGTCTTGAAGCACAGGAAGAGGAATGGAGGGGGACAGCTCAAGAGAGGAGAACTCATACTGAGTTTTTATGGCAGAATGGGCACTCACAGAGAACTAGAAACATGGTGTTTGGCTTGGACAGACAGTGATTCTTAAATAACTAGCAAGAGACAATAGTGCTTCCTTGATACTCTTACCAAGCTGGTTTGAAAGAATAGTTAAATGTGTAAATTTCAAATAGCCATAGGAATTTGGGCAAATTCCTTAAACTTTTTGTGCCCTGGTTTCCTCATTTATAGAATGAGGATAACAATAGTTTCTACCTCATAGTGCATTTGAGGATTTATGAGATAATGCATAAAAATGTTTCAAGTTGTGTCTGGCATGTAGTAAGCCCTCAATAGGTATTATTAGTATTAGAATATCAGAGAGGCCAAGGTCTATTCTGTAGCAAGTAGACTGGTCTTACTACTAACTTCATTTATTTTGCCAAGTTGTTTACAAAACAATGCTAGGAATTGGAAATTATTCTTTTTTTTTTTTTTTTTGAAGGCAGTGTCACTGGCCCTCATATGTGGACCCGAACCTGGGCCGCTGGCTTCCCAAGCCAGTGCTTAACAAACGCGCCACTCGGCCAGCCCAGGAAATTATTCTTATTCCTGAAGTCTTTAAGACTAAATATTATTTATGTATCATTTGTCTCACTTAATAATCACACAGAGAAGAGTTTAAAGTATCTCCTTTGTTTTTATCTTCATTGGTGAGTTTTTGAAGCCCATCATACATCATGGCTTAGTCCTCAGGTAATGGCAGCTGCAAAGTACATTTTGTTTCTTTGATTGATGTTTTATGGATATGAAGCCTCCACAATCAGATTTCAAAAAACAAAACAAAACAAAACAAAAAAACCACACCACAAATCCTTTAGAAGGTTCACAAAATGTTTTAGAAGAAAAATAATCCTATGTGCTTTTTTGAGCAACATAACTTGGTGGAAAAGAAAAGGCTTATTTTATGTTGAAAATTAAAAAATGTAATTCAGTAGTTTTAAGAAACCACAGACAAAAGGTTGTCAGAAATTTCAAATTAAGAACCAGAAAATTGTTTATTTCCTTTCCAGTTCTCTTCGTCTAGGTGTATTTTTCCTTATGGTTCACTTTGGATCCTATAGGTGCGGTGGAATGAGCCAGGTGCACAATATTCCTTAGTTGAAAAAGAGAAGCTGCCAAGATTCCCATTTTCAATTGACCAGGAAGGAAATATTTATGTGAATCAGCCCTTGGACCGAGAAGAAAAAGATTCAGTGAGTAAAACTTGGAGGAGTCTCACAGGCAACAAGACCACGTCCTATGCCCATGGACATCTGAAAGCAGAAAAGTTTTTACTTAAAAACAATAACAAAAACCCCAAACTGTTCTGAACCCATACATTATTGCTCTCAATGACATGATAATATCCCCACAAGTCCAACACATTTTATTTTTTTCTCAGTTCCCAGTTCTAAGTAATTGAAAATAAGGTGGTAAATGAAATAGAATTGAAACAGCTGTTTCTCTGCAACAAAGGCAGTGATGAGTCATATTTTAACTGATGTTTCTGTTTTAGTATGTTTTTAATGCAGTTGCAAAGGATGAACTTGGAAAACTACTTGCATCACCACTACATGTTCATGTGAAAGTTAAAGACATTAATGATAATCCACCTACGTGCCCATCTACAGTGACTGCATTTGAGGTCCAGGAGAATGAAAAAATTGGTAAGAAATGAGAGCTGTTCAAAGCTGTGTAGCTGTCCTTCCTATGTTAATTCTGAAATCCCTTTCTCTTTTCTGTCCTGTAAAAGGAGGGCAGGTAAACCTGACCAGGGATTAATTATCCATGTCTAGAACACCACAGAGGTTGAATACACCTTGAGACTCACACAAGCATAGTATTTTGGCTCACTCAGTATCTGGGTAGTGTTCTTAAACTGGAGCTTTTATAACTACTATCACCACTACTACCACTATCACTGCCACTACTATTGCTGTTACTACTATTACTATTACTGCTTCTACCATCCTCACCACTACCATTAGCATCATAACCACTCCCACCAGTATCCTGTATACATACATAAGGTTATCTCATTTGCAAGATTTTCCCATAGATTCTTGTTTGCCCTTCTAACAAACTCAGTAACAGATAAAATCTCATAAAATTTTCTAAATAATTTAAATCAACTTTTATACCCAATGTAGATATCCTGCAATAAGTAAGCACAACAAATGGAAATTACTTTTGGTCCTTGATGCTCCCTCTCTAGGAAGGTGATAATAGTTCAGGAGGTTGGTAGATGAAGGTCAAATCATATGTGTTTTTGTCCTTTTGTTCTTGACTTGCTTTATTTCTTTTACTGTATCTCATGCTAGCCTTAGGTTTATACAGTGACAACTACTATGAGAACGTTATGTCTGAGGGTTTTATTACTTCCCTGGATTTAGGAAAACTCTTATCTATTATTCCTTGATGTTAAGCTCATTGGCTGAGCATGTTGGCATTTCTTGAAATGTTTTTGTCTATTGTTTCATGTAAGTTTCAGAGGCTTTAAAGCCTCTTATGACTATCATTCCTAGGGTTTTGCTGCCCTCTGGGCAGTGGACTTTCTCATCATTTTCTTCTGATCTCTTTATTCTTCTTGCCACACACGTTTGAACAGTGGGTGCTGTCCTGGCAGCTTATGTGGCTTGCTTTCTCAATGCTTATGTGGCTTGCTTTCTCAATGCTTATGTGGCTTGCTTTCTCAATGCTTATTTTTTTCTTCTTTCTGTCAGAAGTTATACATAGTTTACCCACTGCTGTGTGTTTTGCTTAGATCCTCTCACTTTCATTTATTCCAACTCTTGCTGCAACGGGATGTGTTAAATGACTTGAAGGATTTTAGTTAATTATAAGGAAGAATCTTCTAATAGCAACAGTTATGTAACAATGGAATGTGTTGCAATACCCAAAAAACACTTGTAGCATTACCTTTTTTGGAAATCTGGGATGGTCTGTGATGCTGAATGAAGGCAAAAGACCTTTGAAGACCTTTGTAGATGATACTTCAAGTCTGCATGTAGCCTAACATTTAGTGTATTAGTTATCACTGCTGCATAACAAATTACCCTCAAATATAGCAGTTTAAAACAACCCAGCTGTGGGGTACAGCTCAGCTGGGTGCCTGTGAGAGTTGAGAGAGTGCTTAAAAAGTTTTGAGCAAGATGGAAGTCAGCCTTTTTATAACTTAGTATCAGAAGTGACATCCCATCGTGTTTTCCATATTCTGTTCATTAGAAGCAAGTCACTAGACCCAGCCCACACTTAACACTTAACAGGAGGGGATTACATGAAGCACCAATATCAATGTATGAGGGTTTGTTAGGAGCCATTTTAGAGGCTTATTTGGGAAGATAACAGTGCTAGTTTTCTGAGACTGGTAAGAAAGTCATTGCTGGTAAAATAAATTGTTTAGGTAGAATCAATTGTTAATGTTCTTTGCCTCTCTAAAAATGAGAATTTATTTTGTAACATTATTTCAAAGTTTTGAATGGTGGACTTAATGGACAAGGAATTCTTATAAATCAACACAGACTGAGTCTATTCTATATATGTGGGCTAAAAGAAGTATGAAACAATGTCCCTGCCCTTTGCAGGGTTTACTGTTTAGCTCAATAAAATACCAAATTATTCCTTGTATGTCCATATTCTAGTTCAGTGTCTTCTATTAGCCAGAAGTTTGTGAGGCTCAAGCTTTAGGAACACCAACATTAATTTTGAAATCCCACTTGCTACCAACTCCTATGTGTTCATACAGGAAATTTAGCCTTTCATAAAAACACCACCTCTCTAAAGTATTTCTGAGTGCCCCAAGAGATGCTATATATGCCTCCAAATCAATCTAGGCTGCCACTTGTACTTGGCTTTTGTTACTTAGAGACATGGCACACCTTTCTACAAAGTTCTATACTCACACTGAGTGTCATCCCCTATTGAAATTTCCCTGGTCACTTATGTCAACAGCCTCATGGTGCCTCTGACAGCTGGAAGTTTCCTGTAGCATGAGAGAACAGTGTCCTCTGTGTTATGCTCACTTGTTGAGGGTAAGGTCCAAAGCAGGGCTGCTCAGATGCCAAAGGATCACAATTTAGTAAGACACTATTTCATTCCAACACACAGATACATTGCTTATAATGGCAGATGCATGCCACAAAGGTGACTTGGTTGTGATGGATTCAGACATAGCAACTGCTAATATACTAGGTATATATTTTCTTGTGCTCTATTGCTCATGATGCCCCCCTCCCTCAGCCCATAAGACACATCTACATGGTTCCAGCTCCATTATAGACATAACATAGGTACTTTCCTACCCTCTACAATAAAAACCCTCCAGGCTTCCATATAAGTCAATTGGTGACAATTGACATTGGGGGACGGGGGGATGTTAAACCTAGCTCTACAAATGGGATGTATTCAAGTTTTAGTACCGAAGTGCAGTTCTTGAGGCATGTGGAGAAACCCACAATCTCCATTTCATGGAATAAGGTGATCCACAACCTATCAGATCTCACCTGGAGCTAAGTGGAAAACTGAGTCAGCCTCTGACTCTTGAAATTCCCTGTGCTGAAACACTCACAGGAATAAAATACTTAGGGCCATAAACTGCAATGAGGCAGAGAGGATGCATGCTTGTTCTTTGACCCATGTTATCTTTGGGGTGGAGTCAGTCTCTGCAATTGTTCCATAAAGTTGCTTAGAAGCGACCCTTGCTTGGCTTGTCCTTCTTTAATTACACCATTTGCCTTGTGTATCAATGTCCAAAGGAGTCTGTAAAATATTACCACAAAATTGGTGGCTTAGAAAAAACAAAAATGTATTATCTCACAGTTCTGGAGGCTAGAAGTCTGGAATCAAGGTGTCAGCTAGGGAAGAATTCTTCCTTGCCTTTTCTGGCTTCTGGTGGCTCTTTTCATTCCTTGGTTGTTTGTGGCTCCATAACTCTAGTCTCTGCTCCTTATTCACATGGCCTCATCCTCTGTGTGTGTGTTTTGTGTCTCCTCTTCTTCTTATAAGAACACCAATCACTATATTTAGGGCCCACTCTAAATCCAGGATGATTTTAGGTCAAGATCCTTAACTAATTACATCACAAAGACCTTATTTCCAAATAAGGTCACTCTTGAGGTTTTGAGTGAACCTAAATTTTTTTGTAGGACACTATTTGTTATGGATTAAATTCTGTCCCTCCAAATTCATATGGTAAAGTTCTAACCCCCAGTACCTCAAAGGGTGACTATTATTCAGGAATAAGGTTTTTTAAAAAATAAAGCTAAAATGATGTCATGATAATGTCATAATCCAATATGAATTAATATAGGCATTGCTAAGACTTGGTAAATTGAGTCCCACAAGATTATGACTAATATAAGGCACCAAACAAGAGAATATACACATACTAAGGAATAATTTGTATTTTATTAAGCTATACAGTATGCCCCTCAAAGGGCAGTGGCATTGTTTTGTACCTCTTTTACCCTACATATATAGAATAGGCTCAATTTTAACCCAGCATTCTGAATCCATCTGTAATATGGCGTTCTTCTAAGAAGAGAAAATCTAGACACAGGCACATACAGAGGAAGGACCATGTGAAGACACAAGGAAATGACAGCTATCTACAAGCCAAGGAGAGAGGTCTCAGAAGAAACCAACCCTGCTGATACCTTAATCTCAGATCTCTAGCTTCCAGAAACTATGAGAAAATAAATTTCTGTTGTTAAAGCTACCCAGTCTATGGTACGTTGTGATGGCAACCCTATAAAATGAATAATATACTACTCAACACATTACACTATGGAGAGGGTTAGAAGAAACAAAATACATCTAAGAACCTTAGTCAGCTACTCAAAGTTATTTACAGTGCTTTCTAGGAACCTGCTTACCCAGTGAAACCATTTTTAAATAGATTAAATAGAGCCTGTAATGGATGAATTTCCTTCTTTCCTTCTCCATAGGAAGCAATATTGGGACTCTTACTGCTCATGACATGGATGAAGCAAACACTATCAACAGTGTTTTAGAATACAGAATTGTGGATCAAATTCCCAAGGCTTCCAGAGAAGGACTCTTCCTGGTCCAAACCTACACAGGGGTGTTCCAGTTAGCCATCCAATCCTTGAAGAAACAAGACACTCCTCAGTACAACTTGACAGTAGAGGTGTCTGACAAAGGTTAGTATAACATTCACTGTCAAGAGTGAAAATATTTGTTTTCCTTTTAGTTGTGATTCATTATGCTGCTCTAATGCCTGGCTATATTACAGAAGGATGTTGTTTAAATGTTCTTGATTCTTATGTAAAACACACATGCAGCATAGAGGCAGCTAGTCCAAGTTAGAGCTCAGGAAGCACTATTGTATTGGTCCTGGTCCTCCAAGAAACAGATGCCAAAAGGGGATTAAATGGAAAAAGGATTTTATTTTTAGGGAAAATGCCTATGAGAATAAATCAGGAGAGATACAGAGAAGGCTGGGAGAACCATCAGACTACAATATAAGCCTGACCCTGAGTGAAGGAAGCAGGGAAGGAAAGCTAGTGGGAGTATCATAGACCACTGAGCAGTCAAAGAAAAGTCCTCAGTGCAAATGTGGTGAAGTATTTCAGAATGCAGTAGTGGGGCCATCGTCAATTAAGATCCCTGTTGTTAGAGAGATAAGCAAGGCACTCTGTCATGACCACCATAATCATGAACAAGAAGATTAATTGTATTTCCCAGTTATTCCTTTTGGGTTCAAAGGATTCAACTGTATGAAAGTGGAGGAAAAGTGCATCTTATGGGAAATTTTGTGTATTCCTATTAGTTTCTGGTTGGCCATTTGACATATCAAGAAACATTTTCCCCTACTCTTTACATAATTTCAAAGCAAGTGGCTCTTGATTTTTGTTGGGTCACAAGACCCTTAGAGAATCTGATGAAAACTATGCATTCTCAAACAAATGCACACATTCTCAGACAAATGTGCAGAAACACAGAAAATGCATCTATTTAGTGACAGGCTTATTTCAGGGGCACATACACTACTTGGTTAAGAACCTTTCTTTGAGTTAACTAGCATTAAGTCTTAGATTAACAAATAATTCAGTAAGGGTTATGCTAGGAGACACAGATTATATAGATATGAGGAAGAAAATGGCATCATTTCACACTGTGTTTCATATGTTTGCCTTTACACAGATGTTGATATAATGGACAGAGCTATGATTTAAAGGCCTCCAATGCATAATGTTTGAAATTTAGTAGTTTGGCAAATACTGAGGGCCTAACATTTATCTAGCATATGTTAAGAGGTACAACAAAAATGATAATGAGTATAAAAAACCATGATGAATTAACAATCTTATACCATTAGCCATTTATTCTTTTGGCAAACAGTTATTGAGCATTTACCTTGTTGGAGGCACCATTCAAGGTATTGAGATTACGCCTGTGAATAACACCCAATGTCTGTCCCCAGGGAGCTATTATGATAGAGGAGATGGACATGTGAATAAGTAAATTGCAACAAACATGTATAAGGTTGTCCATGAAGGAAACAAGTGACTCAGTGGAGGGAGAGAATAGGTAAGGCTTTCCAGAAGAGGTGATGTTGAACTGAGTTTTGAAGGATGGATATAACAACTTACAAAATAGTGTAGGGTTTACAGAGAAAAAAACCCATGTGCAAATGCAATGGGGAACTGAAGAAATTTAAGGCCGTAAAGGCATAAAATGGAAATCAGATTACAAATTGTCTATGTACAGGAATATATCTATAGAAAATATGGGCCAGGGTATAAAATCTATTTACACATAAAATATGTGTTTGTATGTGTGTTGACAGAATGAAACATTCAAGGGTGCACTACAGAAAACTAGAAACTACGCTATAATTAACATAGTTTAAATGAAATCAGGGGGCCGGCCGAGTGGCTCAGTTGGTTAAGAGCTCGCTCAAGAGTGCGAGCTGAGCTCTGAGAAACAGCAGTTCGATGCCCAGCCTGAGCTGAGCTGCCGCTGAGCTGCCAACAGGTGGCAGGATGGCTCAGCTAAATAAATAAATAAATAAAATAAAATAAATAAATGAAATCAGGAAGGGCTTGTTACCCAGGAGGCCCCCTGCTGGTCCAGATGAAGTTTGTACTGATCAGGGAGCTGGTATGTGCAGGTTGTGGAATCCCTAATCTTGTCATTCTTGTTGTCTACAAATGTTCCTGGGACTGACCACAATTTTAATCACTTATTTATATTTCAATTATTATTAGATGACATGCCTAACCTCATGTCCAGGGCATTGAGCACAAGCTCTGGAGTAAGACTGCATGAGTATATGTGTTAGAATCCCAGCAGAAAATAGAGCCTTCTCCGCCAAAGGAGTAATCAAAGAGAAGTTTAAGAAGGGATTATTTGTAAAGGATGTAGGCAAGGTGAAGGGAAACCAATAGGAGGTGTGAAGCAAAATGCAGTCTTTCCTACCCTAAGACATGAAGCATTGAGGGAAGGGAACATTTCCTGAAGTGGCAAGATCTATACCTGTGGCTATCGACAAGGCTGCTGGCAATGGAGTACTATACCAGGCTTCTCTTCTACTGCCCCTCCTCCCATCTCCTGCCAGTGTTCCCACTGGCACAAACCAACTGTTACCCAGAGGGCCAGAATGCCCACTGATGCAGTTAATAAGGTGGGTTTCCTAGACACAGAACAGGATAGAGGGTGGAGAGTGGATGAAGAGGACAAAGGAAGCACATGGATTTGAATTCTGGCTCAATCACTAGTTAGTTGTGTGATCTTGGTCATGTTACCTAACATCTCTGTCCCTTGGTTTCTTCATTTGTGAACTAAATGAGAATGGTAATAGTACCTACATCATGAAGTTAGTATGAAGATGAAATGAGTAATGCAGGGAAAGCACATAATGCAGTGCCTAGTACCTAGAGAGAGCTAACAATTTGTTGTACATCGAGAACCTTAGTTCTTTTTTTAATTTTAATTTTTCAATTACAGTTGACTTTCAATATTGTTAATTTCAGGTGTACAGCCTAGTGGTAAGAAATTTATATAATTTACGAAGTGATTCCCTACAACTAGCCGGGTGCCCACCTGACTATACATAGTTATTACAATATTATTCACTACATTCCCTATGCTGTACTTTACATTCCCATTACTACTTTATAACTATCAATTTGTACTGGTTAATCCCTTCACCTTTTTCACCCTTCCATCTGGCAACCATCAGTTTGTTCTCTATGTCTATGAGTTTGTTTCTGTTTTATTTGTTCATTTATTTTGTTCTTTAGATTCCACACATAAGTGAGGTCATATGGTATTTGTATTTCTCACTCTGACTTATTTCACTTAGCATAATACCTTATAAGTCCATCCATGTTGCTGCAAATGCTAAGATTTCATTCTTTTTAATGGCTGAGTAATATTCCATTGTATATATGTACCACTTCTTTATCCAATTGTCTATTGATGGGTGCTTAGGTTAGTTCCATATCTTGCCTATTGTAAATAATGCTGCAATGAACATAGGGATGCATAACTTTTTGAGTTAGTGTTTTGGATAAATACCCAGAAGTGGAATTGCTGGGTCATAAGATAGTTCTATTTTTAATTTTTTGAGAAACTTCAAACTGTTTACCAAAGTACCTGCAGCAATTTTCAATCCCACCAACAGTGCACAAGGGTTCCCTTTTCTCCACATCCTCGCCAACACTTGTCATTTGCTGATTTATTGATGACAGCCATTCTGACAGAAGAGAACCCAGAAATAAACCCACACCTATACGGTCAACTAATCTATGACAAAGGAGGCAAGAATATATGATGGGGTAAAGACCGTCTATTCAACAGATGGTGTTGGGAAAACTGGTCAGATACATGCAAAAAAAGTGAAAAAAAGACCACCTTCTTACATCATACACAATAATAAACTCAAAATAGATTAAAGACTTAAATGTAACATCCCAAACCATAAAATTCCTAGAAGAAAACATAGGCAGTAAACATTCCGATACTGCTCTTAGTGATACTTTTTCTGATATATCTCCTCAGGCAAGGGAAACAAAAGAAAAAAAATAAACAAATGGGACTACATCAAACTAAAAAGTTTTGCACAGCAAAGGAAACCACCAACAAAACTAAAAGAATCTATTGAATGGAAGAAGCTATTCACAAATGATATATCCAATAAGGGGTTAATATCCAAAATTTATAAAGAATTCATACAACTCAACACCAAAAAAATAAACAATCCAATTTAAAAATGGACAGAGAACCTGAATAGATATTTCTCCAAAGAGAACATGCAGATGGCCAATAGACATATGAAAAGATGCTCAATGTCACAATCATCAAAGAAATTAAATACCATGTCACAGAACCCAGATTCTTAATCTTTATGATATAGTATGCCAGGGTTATTAGAACAATGGTGACCCCAAAAAAGAACTTCCCATGTTGTTTCTTATTCTGGATATTTCCCCAGGCACCCCATTCCTACCCATACTCCATGCTCATCTTGGACCTAGGTTGAACCTTTTGTCTCTAACGAGGTCTTTGAATTGTCAAACTCACCCCTCAAAGCCTGTGTCATTTCCCCCAGGGTTCCATGAGCCATCTCTGCCTCTCTCTCACTTCTAGAAGGCTGGGCAGTCAGGCCCTTTGAAGGGGACTAATTGTACAACTTCCTCCCTCACTTATAAGGGAGGGAGCAGGCACCCTGAGCCTTCCAACCATAGAGAGCACAGGAGATGGAGGACATTAAGTGCTGGGATATTCAGAGAAAAAAAGAGCTAACTTGGATGCTCAGAGAAGACTTTCTGGAAGGATAGTTTTGCACTGGGATTTGAAGACTATATAAGTTTCACTAGTTAGAAAAAAGAGACTGCTTCACAGAAAAAGAACATTCTTGCCCAGGAACAAGCCTTACTCAGGAGAGGGCAGGTGGAGGGCAATGGGAATCCCAGGGGAACTCCATCCAGGACTTTCTTTAGATTCCCTGTGGTACCTAATATGTGTGTAGGTGGGGAACAGAGAATCCTGTTTCCGTATCCATATAAATTGCAAGTGAATAGCAAAATTGTGACTATGGCTATCACTTCACTTGACAAGGTTTTTCTTGTAGATTTCTTATTTTAGTGCATAATAATTTTTTAGTGAAAGTTTTTATAATATGACTTTGATTTTTAGATTTCAAGACTCTCTGTCATGTGCAAATCAACGTTATTGATATCAACGATCAGATCCCCATCTTTGAAAAATCAGATGTGAGTAATTTTTACCTGTTTTTTTGTTTTGTTTTTTCCACTTTGTTCATATTACTTGACCCCTACTTCTGGAGAGTAGTTAGGAAAAATGTCAGACTTCACAGGTAGCCTTAGTCAATGCACTGATAACAAATGCAGGCACTTTCTCCAGTGGAAACCTTCAAAGTAGATTTCCCTGTTATAGAATCTGGGAACATCTGTTTATAAGTTTCTGCCAATGGCTGGTTTCTTCCAAGAGCTGCTTAAAAGCTACAACTACAATCTTTGTCAAATTGAAAAGAGTTGAATGGCTACTTGCAATTTGTCATTATATATTTTGTGGGTAGTTGGATAATAAATAGATTACTGGTAGGTCTCAAACAAGCATTTTTAGTAAAAATTTTAATATTCGGAATATTGGCAATCTATACTTATTTTGCAGTAATTGGGTTAAGAGAAAAGGAGAAGAAAAAACTAATCTCTGACTCTCAAGACATTTGTAAGAATTACAAATATTGGGCAGAAAAAGCAGGAGAAAAAAGATCAGTTGAGGACATGAAGAAAAATGTTTACTTATTGTTGATGTGTGCTTTAAACTTGGGGGTAGTTTTATCACTGCTCCCCCTAGAAGGGATGTCTCCATTTATTTATTCTGGAGCAGAGAGAAGCCCAGTTGACTAGATTGTTATGTCATTGTTGAAGTCAATTCTGAGGCAGCCCAGAGCCCCATGATGAGGTTCATAAATCAAAATAGGAACACAGCTGTGACAAAGAAGGGGAATTGATTTATGAGAGGGTTCAAAGCAGTGAGAGGTGTGAGTAACTGAATGTAGCTTGTGTAACAGGCACTGAGGCTAATCAAGCATGGGATACAGTCATTTTTCTTCTCAGCCTCCATGATCCCTTCCTTGTGTTGTGATTTCCTTGCATTACATCTCAACAGTGGTTTTAGATTGAGGATGAGATTCCTGCTCTGGAAGTCTCAGAGCTTGGAAATGCAAAGTGGGGTCTACAGAGTGAGCTGCTTTCACTGCTGTGGTAGCCTCCTGGACCCTGGCTATTTCTATCTATAAGTTCATGATGCCCGAGATGACCTGGGGGATTTTCACTGGAGGAGTGGAAGATACTTTAGGCCAGTGATTAAGAGCACAGTCTTTGGAGTTGGACAAACATGGATTTGAATCCCAATTCTGTGTGGTCTTGGATGGGTTTTACCTCTTCAATCCATTGCTCCTCTAGCAAATGGAGATGATAATATAGCTACTCAGTCAGCTTGTTGCTTATCTTTATGGAGTACTTACTATTGGCCAGGTATTCTGGGACTTTACATGATTTATCGCTCAATCTCCACAGCAAATATGAAGTAGTTCTATTTTTATTATCTCTGTTAGATGATGAAACTGAGACCTAAAAACGTTAGGTAACTTGCTTCAAGTCATCTAGCTAATAAGTGGCAAGCCTAGGATTCATATCCAGGCCATTTGACTTCAAACTTTAAGCTCTTAACCACTACTCCTTGGTTGATTATGGAATTAATTAAAATAATATATGTAAAGTACCTGCTACATTATAACTACTCAATATATAGTAGCTATTTATATAATCACTAGTATAATAATTACAGTTAAATGTATTGGATGTGGGGGGGCAGTTAATCTGTTTTAGAATTTTACCAGTAGATCTCTGAGATGTGTTTCTTGGTACAACAGATATCAGTCCATGGGTATGACTGATGTCAAAATCAACTGTAACATATTCATCAATAGGAAAAATATGTTTGGTAAGTATTGATGCAATCTATGACTTGTACCCATTCTAAAACCAAAGAGACAAGTTAGCCCTTTGGCAATTATGCTTGATGACAATGAACATTTTCATCATTTCCTTCTCTTGTTTCCTTCTTAGTATGGAAACCTAAGTCTTGCTGAAGACACAGTCGTTGGGTCCACCATTTTGACCATCCAGGCCACAGATGCTGATGAGCCATTTACTGGGAGTTCTAAAATCCTGTATCGTGTTATACAGGGAGACAATGAAGGGCGACTGGGGATTGAAACAGACCCCCAAACCAATACTGGATATGTCATGATTAAAAAGGTAAATAGCCCTTTAATAGAATTTGTCTTTTTCCTTGATTAATTTACTTATGACCATGCAAAGACATATGAGCAGAGGTGATGTATTAGCATGGCAATGGATTCCTGGAGCACTCTCAGTCATTCCTGTCCTCCTGAAAGGCCTGGAATCTAGTTCTGGGTCTGTCACTAACTGACCAAGTAAACCTTGTGGAGGAAGGTAGGGTTGCCATATAAAATAGAGGACAAACAATTTTTAAATATATGTCCCATGCAATATTTGGGGCATACTTATACTTTAAAAATTGTTGTTTAGGGCTAGCCGAGTGGCACAGTGGTTAAGCGCTGGCTTGGGAAGCCAGCGGCCCTGGTTCGGTCCCACATATGAGGGCCAGTGACACTGCCCTCAAAAAAAAAAAATTGTTGTTTATCTGAGATTCAAATTTAACTAGATGTCCTATATTTTTATTTGCTAAATCTGGGTGGAGGGGTGTGTGCTCAGGGCTTTACTTGTCCCTTTGCAAATGTGGGGTGTTAGATGGGATGAGCCCTATGAGCCCTTTAGGCTACAGACCCTTTATTCTAATGTGCCAGCCATAGACTCCTCTTTAAAAATGATGAAATTGTAGATATTCTTTCAAGGTTTAATAGACAATTTTATCCTTTCATCACTTCTTCCACACCCACTCCTTACTTTCATCTTTTATGGTATTACTAAGCCTACTCGCTCTTACTTTGTCTCTCCCTCTATTAGGGACTGGGCAGATTGGAGCCAAAGTTTTGATTACCAGAGTACCTGCTTTTTTGTGCAGGATCTTTTCATTCTTTTCTAATCTACTCTCATCCATGAACATCTAATTCTTGACCTTCTTGTCTGTGGCTGCCTCATCTATGCTTCAGAGCACATAGCTGGTTTACTAGATGACTCAATAGGAAGCAGCACTCAATGTCATCTAACATATTTAGAATTAAAAGGAGTCAGAGTTATAGCAAAAGAGACTTGGCAAGCATAGTCAAATGGGTTTTCAGTATATTGTGCTTGGAGTCTGTTAAAAAAAAAACAGGCTTTGGAGGAAAGTTTTGAAACAGAGTAAAGGAAAGCTGAAGTACAGGCTTTTGAAGACAAAATAAAATAATTTTACAGGAAATGCATAGAAGGACCAGGAGAAGAGTGCTAGTGGTGAAGCAAGGCATGTGGCAGTGTCAGAATTCTGATCCCATTATTATCATATGCTCTGCCTCTGACAAAGGGCCTCACTGGGATTTAGCAGTGAGGTTTGTGTGTGGACCAACTCTACCATTAGCATTCTGTGTCAGTGTGACATTTGGAATAGATGCCGTTACAGCTTCACCTTCCATTCATACTGTCTACATGGAGAAAAAGAACTGCAGAAAGAAAGGATAAAGGGCAGGGCCTTTTTCATAGTTTGCAGTGGGTTTCAAGCAGCATGTCTCCCATCCTCCCCAGGACCAGAGCTCTTTAGGGATCTATGAGAAGAGGGAGACCTGTCCATCTTGATACAAATCATTCCACATCAGCATTTTTTTTCATTGTGGCTTATTGTGAACTAACTTAATTTGATTATTTGTGGCTAATGGGAAATTTTAATGAGATGTTGGTAAGCCTGATGATTAGTGCTAAGTGAGAGCTGCAAGTGTCCTCCCATATAACCTTGAGAAGGTATGTTAATTACAATAGAGCAAAATCTTTGTCATATCCTTATTTTGTTTATGGTTGTTTTCCAAGTGTCTGGAATATTGCCTGACACATAGTAGAGGTTTAATAAATACTGGTTGACTAAATAAATAATTGAATTCTGTCCCATATACTATTGTTAACAAGCAGGCACAAAAATGATATCCAACTTGTGCTTTAGGTCTGTCAAGTTTCAGCTTTCTGTCCCTTAGGCACTGTAATAACAGCACTCTAGTGAGAGGATTGTCTGACAGTCCATACAAAGGTGAGCCTGGACAGAGCAGAATTGGACTCCTGGAAGGGAATAAGCTATTGGACTAGCTAAATGCTTACACTCTTGTTCATGTGATGACTGAAACATATACTGTATTTTTAACCAAGCTGCATATCTTGAATACCACTAATATAACAAAATCTCTTTGTAAGATCACTTTGCCAATTAACAAACTTTCTAGTGCTGCTCAAAATAGTGCTAACTCAAGGCCTGGAGTAGCTGCTTTTGGAGTACTGATCTCTGTTAAGATCTTTCAGATGCTAAGCAACAATCATCCCTGTGGTGTAGGTTTTTCATTAGGATACACCAAATGTTAGCCAACTGCCTCTAGGAAGTGTATGTATTTACTGTAACAGGTGTATGTATTTGTATTGTTTTTAGTATTTTACATAAATTAGACTCTATAATGTGGTTTCTTGTATATGACTTAGATTTTCCTAATTCCCTGACAATTAAGCTATCAGGGGACTACCATTGCTTCTGAAACATTGTGTTAATCTTTTTAAGTGTTTAAACTAAGGCTATTTAAAAAAATTGTGGTAAAAAACATCACATGAAATATATACCTTCTTAAATTTTATAGTGTACCGTTAACTATATGTGTGTTGTTGTATAGCAGATCTCTAGAACTCTTCCATCTTGCATGAATAAAACTCAATGCCCTTTGTACAAGCAACTCCCCATTCCCCCTCTTCCTCCAGCTCCTGGAAACCACCATTCTACTTTCCACTTCTATATGTTTGACTGCTCTAGTTACCTAATATAAGTGGAGTCATACAATAATTGTCCTGTGACTGGTTTATTTCACTTAGCATAATGTCCTCAAGGTTTTTCCATATTGTAGCATATGACAAGATTTCCTTAAAATTTTTAAGGCTGCATAATTTTCCATTGTTTATATGTTTCACATTTTCTTCTTCTTCTTGTTTTTTTTTTAAAGATTTTGTTATTGGGGAATTGGGGGAGGGGAACAGTGTTGGGGAATTGGGGAAGGGGAACAGCCATGTTGTTGTCCATCAACCTTAGTTGTGGAGGGTGCAGCAAGTTCAGCTCCAAGTCCAGTTGTGCCACTCAGCTCAAGGTGTTGTGTTCAATTAGTTGTGGGAGGGTGTAGCCACCATCCCATGTGGGAGTTCAACTGGCAGCCTTGTTGTTAAGAGTGCATGCCCTATCCACTGAGCCACCCTGCCAGCAGCTCAACTCAAGGTGCTGAATTCACTCTTTTAGTTGCAGGCTGGCATAGCCCACCATCTCGAACAGGCAACCCTGTTGTTAGGAGCACATGCTCTCACCAGCTGAGCCATCCTGCCACTTGTTGGCAGCTCATCATTAGCTCAGCTCTGGTGCAGCTCACTGGTCCATGTGGGAATCGAACCAGCGATCCTGTTGTTCAGAGCTCGCACTCTTAAGCAAACTCTTGACCAACTGAGCCACTTGGCCGGCCCCTGTTTCACATTTTCTTTATTCATCTGTCTGTGGGCATTTTGATTTTGTCCATATCTTGGCTATTCTGAATAATGCTGCAATGAACATGAGAGTAAAATTATACAGTTTTCAGTTCTTTTTGATAAATATCCAGAAGTGGGATAGTTGGATTATTGGATTCTATTTTTAAGTTTTTGAGAAAACTCCATGCTGTTTTCCATGGCTATTGCACAATTTTACATTCCCACCAACAGTGCACAAGGGTTCCAATTTCTCCACATCCTCACCAACACTTGTTATTTTCTTTCTTTCTTTTTTTTAATTAAAGTTTATTGGGGTGACAATTATTGGTAAAATTACATAGGTTTCAGATGTACATTCTGTAATACATCATCTATTTATCACATTGTGTTTTCATCACCCAGAGTCAGTTCTCTTTCCATCACCATATATTTGATCCCTTTTACCCTCATCTACCACCCCTTTCCCCGCTTACCCTCTGGTAACCATTAAACTATTGTCTGTGTCTATGAGTTTTTGTTTCTTCATTTGTTTGTCTTCAGTTTTGTTGTTTTCAGTTTTGTATACCACATATCAGTGAAATCATATGGTTCTCTACTTTTTCTGTCTGACTTATTTTGCTTTCTTTCTTTTTTTTTTTTAAATTTTATAATGGTCATCCTAACAGGTATGGTTTTGTTTTGCATTTCCCTGATGATTAGTGATGTTGAGCAACTTTCATATACCTGTCGCCTAGTTGTATGTCTTCTTTGGAAAAAAGTCTATTCAAGCCTTTTGTGAGTTTCAAAATCAGGTTATTTGTTTTTCTGCCATTAAATTGTAGGAGTTACTTATATATTTTTTATGTTAAGCCCTTATCAGATAAATAGTTTGCAAATATTTTTTTTCCCCATTCTGTCAGTTGCCTTTTCACATTGCTGATTCTTTCCTTTCTTGTGCAGAATATTTTTAGCTGGATGTAGTCTCACTGGTGTATTTTTGCTTCTGTTGCCTGTGCTTTTGGTCTCATATCCAGGAACTAAGTCTCTTAATCACAATTCTATCAGTAACTGTTCATCTGAATTACAAATGTGCTAATTGTAGGTAATATTCACCAAGAAACCCATACCCCACAACTATACCCCATTTCATTTTATGAGACACTTCTGTATATTCTCTCCTTTGCTTTTCACACTGATTCTGAGGGAGGCAGGAATAAGTACCACTAAACAGATGAGGTTCAGGACCACAGTAAGATATAGTCAGGTCTACCAGTGATGACAGAGCTGAGAACTTGACCCTACGCTTTGGCTTCTCTCAGGAAATGATTTCTTGAGGCCTGGTGTTGGCCTTGCTAGTTCTGTGACCTTGACCATATGATGTAACCCCTCAGGCCTCAGGTTTCTGATCTGTAAAAAGGGGTGAAATTGTAACACTTTCTTCATAAGGGTGTTAGAGGATTAAATGTGAAAATACATATATCACTCTTAACATAGAATCCAGCAGGTAGTAAACTTAAATGTTCAGTGTTATCTTAATTCTGTTTAATTAGAACAAATGCAGAAGCCAGGATTCTGCGTGTGGAGAGATATGCTTTCCTCTCTTTCCAAGGGGGCCAAATTTGCCTGATCCCAGAATCAAATGGTTCCCACTGTGACTGCGAACTCAGCCTCTCTCAGGGAGGGCCTGGAAATCAGTAATTTTAACAAGAGCCCTGCAAAGGGAAAAAAACACTTGTTTTTCTCCTTCACTCTCATACTACTCCCACACTTCACTTCTGGCACAAAATGTGAAGGTTTTCCACACATGAGACAATTTTCCAACATCAGCCTGATGTCCAACAATTCAACTAAATTCTAACACTATCTATCTGGAAATAGCACAGACCCCACAGTTTAAGGGCTCAGCTCCACAAGAACGCCCTTACTTCAGAAGCCAATTGCAAATCCCAGGTTATCACCTACATTTCAGACCAACTGGTTATAAAATAGATGTTCCCATAACTCCCTCCTCAGGTTCAATTATTTGCAAGAACAGCTCACAGAATCAGAGAAACACTAACATTTACTAGTTTATTATACATTAAAGGATATGATAAAGGATACAGGTGAATAGCCAGGTAAAGAAATACTTAGGGTAAGGCCTGCAATTGTTCTGAGTGCAGGAGCTTCTGTGCCCATGGAATTGGGGTGTGCTACTCTCCCAGCGCATGGATGTGTCCACCAGCCTGGAAGATTTCAGAACCCTGTATATGTGGGATTTTTATTGAGGCTTTGTCATGTAGACAGGATTGATCATTAACTCAATCTCTAGCTTCTCTTCCCTTCCCTGAAGGGGATGATGGGGTGAGGCTGAAAGTTCTAAGCTTCTAATCATGGCTTGGTCTTTCTGATAACTACCCCTTCCTGAAACTATCCAGGAACCCACCAAGAGTTCCCTTATTAGAACAAAATGCACTCCTATTATTCAGGAAATTCCAAGGGATTTAGAGCTCAATGTCATGAAATGGGGTCAAAGACCAAATATTAGAACAAAAGATACCTTAGTGCTCTTATCACTTAGGAGCTTATCACAAAGTTTATCACAAGGGTTTCAGGAGCTTCTGTGTCAGAAACTGGAGGTAGAGATCAATATACATATTTTCTATTATTTCCCATACCCCAAGTGATGCTTAGGATTAAACAAGTTTTAGAAAGTCTGTCTTAGTACTGACTGCCACCCAAAGCTATGACCTGTCATGTGGGGTAGATCATGACACTCTCCAGGCCAAGTGGGTGTCAGGAGCAGGAAGGCTATTTCTTCGAGGCCTGGTAGCTCACCAATAACTCCCATGGGGCTTCAGAGTTTTGTTTTAGCTTTAATTTTTTTTAAATGCAAATTTTGTCTCTTCTCCATTATATCTGGTCCTTTTGAATTCTCAGTACTTGACTTATTTTTAACCAGCCCAAGTGTCATATGGAAAATTAATGCATACACTTTTTTCTCATCACTAATCACTGGTGAAAATGTTAACTATTCCCTGTTGCAATTCCTCTCCCTCAGTACTTTTATCTCTGCCTTCAGGTTGAATCTATATCACTGGGTTTGACCTTTCAAGCAGTTGTGTGCAAAAGAGGAACTGTGGCACGAGCATATTTTTTTAGCTTATTTGATGACTATGTCTCCCAAGCAGGACCCGAGGCCATCCCAAAAGGTGGTGATAGATTTCTTGACTTGGCTTTTCAGGAACACCCCTATCATGAAAGATGGCTTGACAAGGCTTGTCCTTGATTAAGCTCCGCTGATTATCATTTGCTAATTTGGTATCTTTTGTTTCTAATTTTTCCATGGAAGATTTGGTTCAGTGTTTTTGCTGGTGTGATGTTAAGCAGACTGATCAGTGGCAGACTGCTTCTTTTCTCATTTGTTCTTCCCATTCAGTAAGTGTTTAAGAAGCATTGTTACCTTTCCCAGCTGGTCTCCCTATCTGGGTCTGGATCACCGCAGATCCATTGCTCATGTGGCTGCTCCCAGATTTATATTTCTAAAGTGCTAATGTCAGTCTTGTGCTTAACACCTCTCTGCTCCTCAAGGATAAAGTCCCGACCCTTTAGCTTGATGCACACAGAAACACCATCTGTTTCTACTCTCAGCTTCATGTGTTCTATTCTGGTAACACAAGTTGCCTCTCATTTGCAGACATACTATTTCATTTCTTTACCCCTTGCCTCTGGGTGCCACAGTGATGGGATGGGAAACCCAGAGAGGGGACTTAGGACCTGTTTGGTTGCAAGGATGGGGTGCACCTCCTCTGCCTGAACACGTAGATGGCTGTGTTGCCTGCCAGAGCCTGGGTGTGGCTGGACCAGCAAGAACAGAGAATGCATCCTTTGTCCTTATTGAAGGCTTTTTCCGAGGGCTGCTATCTTTCTGCTCCATCTACCAGAATTTCTCAATTTAACACCCTGACTTTATCCCCTGAAATGAGAAGTGGGTCCTTAGGAGTCAGAATCTCCATCTTGCACACCCCCAACCCCTTCAGACCACATGCTAGTAAAAAAGAGGTCATTGTGTGGCCATGCCCTGCAGATATTGGGGTCTTATCTCTGTGGGAACAACCTCTCTTTTTATATCTCAGCTGGTATACAACATTTTATATCCTATGTATTATATCCTGTCAATTGCTTCTTATTTTTTTTATCTCAAATGACTTTGAGTCTTCACATATAATTGTTTCTTTCTCACATGAAGAATCTTTCTATTGTATTCTCTAATGAACTTGAAATTGGGTTATGATATTATGTGTGTTTGTGTGTGCATGGAGGAGAGGCGTTTCTGAAAAGTAGGGGTCTTCTCCAGACTCTCTTTTCCACTAGAACCCACAAGGGCTCAAGAAGGACCAAGGCCTTCTTATCTTTGTGTTTCCTGACAGATATACAATGGGTACTGCATGTCAAGGAGGAGATGAGAAGCAAAGATGAATAAACACAATTCCTCCTCTCAAAGAGCTTATGGTCAGTAAGGATTTAAAATAGATACTGAAACAATTAGAACACTGGGTCAGGTACTATGAGACTGTAGAGGATGTGAAGTTCATGCATTTGGGAAAAGAGGGTGGGGGTCAGGGAAGTTGATCAGGAGAGGGCAGCATTGAGCCAACTTCTGACTGAGGGGGAAAATTTTTTCAGATGTTGGGAAGGGCAGGCTGAGCTAATGCAATCAGGTGTCAAACCCTCCATGAGTTTTTCTCTTTACAATGGATATTATCATTTTTGTTTAACTATTGATATAAATGGAAACAAAAGTTAAAGGACAGCTCACCAAGAGATCCTGGATCCTCCAGGCAGGGAAGAGTGAATAAAATAGTGCAGTTTCCATAATCCATAATGTACCTTTTGGGCTTTGCTTTGGTTCCTTCACCTTTTTGAGGTCCTGGGCACCTTTGAGACTCTGACAAAGCAACACATCCTCTTTCTAGAACAAAATTCATATATGTACATACATACAATATTTAGATTTTGGTTTCTAGGGGTTCACAGATCCCCAGAAGCCCTCTAATCCCAGTTAGCAAGCCCAACATTAGGGGTTGTTCCATTCTTCAGCAGGTTTTTAGAATTAGGAGTGTTTTCTTATTGAATTATGGACTCTATGCCTTGAGAGAGACCTTCCAAGTTCCATAGAACAAATTGCTTAAACGATATTTAGGTTCTTTCTATACTAGCCTGTCACATGTTGTTTAAGCCCATTCTTGAAAGCTTCCAGAATTGGGAACATTGTTTTTGAAGCAACTATTTCTGTCTTGGGTAGCTCTAATGTTGAATTATTCCTCATACTAAACCAAGATTGGTTTCTTGATGTTTCATTTCTGGCCCTGTCTGGAATGACCTCGAATAAAAGCAGATAGTCTATCTTTCAATCATCTCTTCCAAGTTCTTCCATCCTCCCTGAGTTTAAGGACCTTTATTTTGGGGTTTGGATCCTGAGGTTCCTGGGAACTCATTCTCCACACAATGTGGAAATCTCTATATAAACATTTCCCATGCTGTCTTTGGAGAACTTTCTTGAGAGAATCAATAAGTTTCTGCTGAATGAATGAACTACCCCAGGGTTAAATAAATTTGAGGAGTGCTGCATTGATTTCTGCTTCTAGGAGAGTCATAATGCATATTAGCATATTTAAAGCTCTGATAAATCCTGCAGCACAGACTTTTTCATGGCTCTGTTACCATTCTGAGAAGTATGCTGACATTCAATTGAAAACTGTTGCTCTGTAAGATAGTTTTTAAAGGAGTCTAGGGAAAAAAAATCTTTTAAGGGATCTAGTCATCCCCAAATTAATTTTCCCTCTTTTTTGCCCTACACAGCCTCTTGATTTTGAAACAGCAGCCATTCACAACATTGTGTTCCAAGCGGAAAATCCTGAGCCTCTGGTGCCTGGTGTAGAGTACAACTCCAGCTCTTTTGCCACGTTCAATCTTTTTGTGACAGATGTGAATGAACCGCCCCAATTTTCCCAACGAGTATTCCAAGCACGAGTCAGTGAAGATGTGGCTATAGGCACTAAAGTGGGCAATGTGACTGCCATGGATCCGGAAAGTCTGGACATAAGGTAGAGGAGAAGAGGGATGGGCAGGCGTAATAGTGCTGTAACAAAGGCCAGTGTGAAGGAGGGAGGGCTGAGAGGGGCAGAGTAGTTGGCCTGACTCCAGGTCTCTCTCCTAAGGCAGTAGCCAGTGATCTGAAGCCACATCCCAGTGCACATGGTAAACTTGACCTTAGTTCCTATAGGCATTAGTACCCTGAGGGCTGGCAGCTTGGGGGGCTGAAGATCCAGGCTTAGACAAGTGGGAAACATATCAGGTTCCATCCCAGCCCACTCACTGCAGGTGCGGCTGAGAGCTGGTGAATTCAGGAGAGGGAGTCTAGAACAGCCCTGTGTCTGAACCAATCCTGAGGGCTAGGGTTTGAGGAAGAGTTCCAGCCCAGCCACTAACGTGGACTAGAGTTCTATACAGAAAGAATAAATCAAAAGCCCAACTGGACAGACTCAGCCAAGGTTAAGGGAATCATCTGGATATAGAGTGTATAGGTTCCTTAGCTCTTCAGAGAGCAAATTTGGGGCAACAAGACTCATTCCAGTGACCATGCCTGGAGAGGCTAGTGCTCAGGCTGAGGTGGTTGAACAAAATATATAAAATCTTTCCATCTTAGGAATTTTCAACCATTTTTTTCCAGTGTAATGAGATCTGAATAGATTTGCTTTAAAAAGTACAATGATAATTAATTTGCCCAAGAAATATATGTATGTGTATATATCTATATCTGTGTCAATATCTCTAACCTCTTCAAGATCACGTAATTAATTAGCACATATAGGACTTGAACCCAGATCTTTTGCTTCTATTGCACAACATAAGCCCTACTGTCTAAGGTAAAACAAATATTTCAGCATGACTTAAACCAATGCATGTGGTTGTCAATGACAATTCCTTAAGTTCCTCTGAACAGTTGAGGGGAGTCTTGTCTTTCAGTTAGCCATCATTTAGGCACTTGGAATCAGTTCTAAGACCTTTTTCTGACTGACTGTCAAGGAGTAAAGTTCTCACCTACTGTTTTACTCTTCTAGTTTACCCCTTCTCTAGTTTCATAAAGACAAACATAAGACAGGAAAGACCATTGGGGACTATGCTGTATGGTTTAGTGTATATATATTCTATACATCAGTCACAAATTATGAGGGAGCACAAATGTTTATAATTTTATAAGCATTTGTTGTTTAATAAATGCTCTGCTTCCTTCATAAAATGCTATAAAAATCAATAACTAAAGATAAGTGAATAAAAATTTGAATTTATGAGTGGCGTAAACAAAGGCATTGAAGAAAATTTCTCAGATCAAAGAAAAGATATAATGTATATACTATTAATTTGAGATTAGGAGATGAAAAAGAAGACCGAGAAGGGGAGTATCATGTAAAAGACAGTCCTGGAAGACAAATGATAAAAGTGTTTTGAGAATGAGGAATAATCAGTAGTTCAAATGCTAGTAATAAGACAGTTAAACATTAAGATGACTCCGAAGTTTTTGGTCTGAGTAAATTAATTCTTCTCTTTCTCTCAGCTCCATAAACTTAGATTCCATCAGCACCCAATAGATCATAGTCCACCCAATAGATCAATAGATCATAGTCCACCCAATAGATCAATAGATCACACACCAGCAAATATTAGAGAGTTTTTTTCATTGAAATCCATTCAGAATGCAAGTGCTTATCACCACTTCTGCCAAGGTTCAGGCCACCATCATCTCTTTTTTGGAGTCTTCCTTGCCCCTGCCACTTCTCCACCACACCCTAAATCTATTTGCTACAATCAGAGTGGTCCTTTAAAAAAGTATGTCAGATCATATGACTCCTCTGAAAACCCTCCAAAGGGTTCCTATCTCACTCAGGATGAAATCCTGATTACATAGAATCTCTTGTTCAACTCCTGTACATACAGCCTAACACAGTGCTTGGCATATAGAATATACTAATGTTGGGGAAAAAATTAATTTGATGAACTAATACATCATAACTTTTTAATCATTACCTTTCTCCTAGACATGTAGGTTGTTTCTAGTATTTTTTTATTGTATAAAGTGTTTTGGCTATATATGCATATAATTCTTTTACAACTTCTATTAAATTGTTTTTTATTTGGGGAAAATTTTCAGAGGTGGGATTCTTTAGTCTAAAGATATAGACATCCTTATAGCTATGCTGTATTGCTTCACAAAGGGCTGTATCAATTGGTTTTTTTGTGGTTCTAGTCTTGTCTCTCTCAAATTCATCTTTCACACACCTACCATTAAGTTCCACTGAAAACACAAATATGACTAAGTCATTTTCCCATGTAACACCATCCCATGGCTGCCCACTACTTCCTAGAATCTGGCTCTTTCAGTCTGTCTGTCTTCATTTTTTCCATCCACTGCTTCCCATGTTTATTGCAGCACTGCTGAATGTCTGAAGCCCACATTTGCAAACTATTCCTCAGCTTTTTTGTGTTAGCTTGGGCAATCCTTCTGCTTGAAGCAGCCTCCTTTTTCTGACCTTAGTTAATGTCTGCTTTTCCAGAAAGACTGCTCTGATTCCTATGAATGCCTCTGGGATTCCATTGGACACCTTCCATTGTATACATTATATTTGGAATTGTCTATTTCTGTATCTGTCTCCTCCACTGGCCCCCTTTTGTATCTCCTCTCTTGGTTCACTGCCTGATATTTGCTAAGCTCTCAGTAGATGTTTCTTGAAAGAGAGAATTCACTGGGTTACCAGCAGCCTCTGAGTATCCACCATTCACACATCTTTAGCACTGGGTGTTCAAGTTTCCTTACAGGGGTGGATTGCTAATCAGTTTTAAAATATACTTCCAGGTTGTTTTTCTTTGGAATACTTTGATTGCCAGAAAAGTTCAACTTTTCCCCCAGGATTTGTGACTATATCTTTTCTAACAGAACAAGTATAACTACCACTTTGTAAAGATGAACAAATCCTCATTTTGAAGATAGGTGTTATGTAAACAGAGCACTAATAATATTAAACAACAATCCTTTAAATATGCTGTAAATAATATGGAAGGAACAGTGCTGGACACAATAGTATAGTGATGCATAAATTAAATTCACTTTTTCACATAGAATAATGTGGGCTTTCTTTTGCTCTTTTCACCTTATGAAGTTATTCACTGAGAGGCGACACGAGAGGTTGGCTTAAAATTGACCCTGTCACTGGTGAGATCTTTAGTGTGGCTCCGTTGGACAGGGAAGCTGAAAGTCTGCATCGGGTACAAGTGGTGGCAACTGAAGTAGGTGAGCAAAAAAATACGTAACATAAATTATTAGGGGATACATCATTCAACATGGGTGAGAGGGGGAGAAAGGTGGAAAAGTTCACTGGGTCAAATTGTCAGAACATCATATAGTGGAAGGACAAGAAGAGTACAAAAGTGGATGCAAGTGCTTCCTGATTTTCTTCAAGATGAGAACCACTTGTGCCCAGAGCAGGGCTCTTTCAGGGAGTGTTGCATCTGCAGGCTGGTTAGGCTTCATGGATGCTGCTCACTCTGTGGTTTCCTCTAGGGGCCACAGCTCTAGAAAGATTCCCATGTTCTCACCAAACTACCCACCTTCTCTAAAGTGGTGGAAGATTTCTCCTGGGCATAGGTCAAACCACTGCCTTGCTGACCTAGACCATTACTTGTTCCTTCAGCCTTAAATTGCAATACATCAGGTTTCATCTCTTTTGAAACAAAATGTTATATGCAGTGTTCTCAACTTTGATGTGTGCCAGAATCACCTGGGGAGCTTGTTCAGTATAGACACTAGGAGTTCATCCCTGGAGATTCAGATTCAGTGGGTTTGGGTGGCCCTGAATGTCTGTGTTTTGATGAAATAGGGTCAACTTTGGAAAAGAAAGACTGATTTAGATAAGCCAAGGATGTTTGTTTGAATCATCCTTATGTAATCTTTGTATCCCATTTAATTTGGTTGTGATAATATATATTACCCACTGGTTCTGAATGTGGAATTCCAGGGACTTTAAAAAATTGAAATGAAACTAACCTCACAGAAATAGTATGCTTACCACTGACAAGGCTGGTGACTAAAACATTGAGTTTATTTGCATTTAAATGGAATTTTCCAACTTAGAGTAGGAATTCTGTTGATGTTATACTGAGTAGAGCCTCTAATTAGATAATAAATGTATCTGCATGGTTTACCAAAAAATGAGAGTTGAACAAATTATGACTAAAGAAATACAGTTTTAGACCAAAAGATAAATGTGAGGCTAAGTTGGGAGCTGAAATGGAGAACATTCCAGTAGGTGAGAATCATAAAAATGTTCCCTCTGTGTGAAAGGATTAATAAAAACAAAAGTACTGCAGTCAAGTGAAACCAGTGAGGGTAGAAATGCAGAAATGTGTGCAAATTTGGAACAGATGTCAGTGGGCGGGCCTTGCTGAGGCAGGTCAGGCACGGGCTCTCCCCGCCGCCCCCGCCCTTGCGTCTAGTTAAACACATTCCAGTATCACATTGTATACATTTAACTCTTGATTTAAAAGCTCCCAATTAATCAGGAGGAGGTTTCTAGTTGGGTGGGCCTTCATGCTGTGCATTCTACTACAACATACAGTGGGGGTCAACACTTCACTTTGAATGTGTCCTAAAGACCTCTCACATTTAGCAGTTTCATGAATCAAAACCAGGGTCCAAAACCCTTCTTCATTTGCAATTTACAGCCCTGAAATGATACAAATAGATGAAATAATCTCGAGTACAGTGGCTTTTCCTCCTTCCCTTAAGTGTAGTTAAGGACAGAACACAGTTGAAAAGAAAAGCAAGAAAACACAGATTACTGGAATTGAAGCAGGTTGGAGGCAGAAATTGTAGAAACTATCTGTGATTGAGGTCAGAGAGAATGACAACAGTCAGTGTTTTTAGATTGCACTGACAGCCCTGTTTTAAGCACTCAGCATAAGAACTTACTCCTCATACAACACTATAGGGTAGATATTATATTGACCATATTTTATGAATGAGGAAACCAAGGCACTGAGCAGTTAAGTTGCCCACGATCACATAGCAGCTACCAACTGCTCAGGTTACAGAGTCCAAATTTTTCACCATTATACCATAGTAAATAACTGCTGTGTAACCTTTTACTATTTTCTAACAACACTACATGTGGGATCCTTACAAAGCCACATGTTTTACAGCTGAAGAAATGAGGCTTAGAAAACTTAACAAACGTGCCTAAGTCAGTGTTGAGGAGCAATTGAGGTTGTGGGCTCTAACATGGGTTGGAAGCCTTTCTTGCTGTGTGACCTTGGGTAAGTCTTAAAACTTCTCTGAGCCTCAGTCTTCTCATCTGTAAATGTAAATAAGAGTTGTTCTGAAGTAATGTTTATAAAATATTACCACATAAATCTTAGTTATTATTATTATTATCATTAAGACTTCTTAACCAGGAAATGAAACCAGGTCTGATTCTAAAAGCTTATACCCAGCTGTTCAAATTGTAAATTTTTTTTAAAGAAAATATTACTTCTTATCAAGAGGAAATAAGAGAGCTGATACCATGTTTCAATCACTCAATTCCTTAGGTGGATCGTCCTTGAGCTCCATAGCAAGTTTCCACCTGACTCTTACAGATGTAAACGACAACCCCCCGCGGCTAGTCAAGGAGTACACAGGCTTGTTCTTCTGCTATCCTCTCAGAGAACCTGGAAGTCTCATTTTTGAGGCCACTGATGATGATCTGCAGTCATTTAGGGGTCCACACTTTACATTTTTGCTTGGCAGTGAAAGCTTGCAAAACGACTGGGAAGTTTCCAAAATCAACGGTGAGTTGTCAAAAGTACATCAAGAAAACCACTGATGGATGGTGAAATTAGTTGTTATTTGCTTTGGTATGCTTGCAGGACTCAACACAGAGATTTCTTCCATGCTCCAGGAAGGAATTTCATGCTTTTGAAACTTGCACAGAGAAACTCTCCAGAGGGGAGAAAAGCCTAGGCTTTTGAGGGAGAAAAGATTGTTAACACACAGCACCCCACTTCATGTAGATGGATAGTTGGACAATCTGAGCAGCAATGGCAGCTGAGAAACAGACTTCATAATGATTTTTAAAAAACAGCTTTATTGAAATGTAATTGACATACAATAAACAGCACATATTTAAAGCATACAATTTTATAAAAATTGAAAGATTTATACACCATTGAAGCCATCAGCACACTCAAGATAAGAATATTTCCACTACAACCAAAAGTTTTTCACTGTCTGTTGCAATCCCTGTTTTCAGCCCACCCTGCTCATCCCTCATCCCAAGGTAACCACTTACCTGCTTTCTGTCCACTATAGATTACTTTGTATTTTCAAGAATTTTATCAAAATAAAATAATACAATATGTACCCTTTTGTTTTTGATCTGGCCAGTTTCACTTAGCATATTTATTTTGGGTTTTATCTGTGCTGTTGTGTATATCAATACTTCATTTCTTTTTATCATGGAGTAGCATTTCATTATATGACTATATCACAATTTGTTATCCTTTCAACTTGTTTATTGTCATTTAGGTTGCTTATAATTTTTTTTTTCGAGGGCAGTGTCACTGGCCCTCATATGTGGGACCTGAACCGGGGCTGCTGGCTTCCCAAGCCAGCGCTTAACCACTGCGCCACTCGGCCGGCCCGGTTGCTTATAAGTTTTGCTATTGCAAATAAAGCTACTGTGAACATTTGTGAACAAACATTTTGTTGGAGCATATGCTTTCATTTTCTTGGTTAAATATCTAGAAGTGGAATGGCTGGCTCATATGGTAGCTGCATGGTTAAATTTTTTTTTTTTTAATTGGGGAATTGGAGGAGGGGAGGAACAGTGTTGGAGAATTAGGGAAAGGGATTAGCCAAGTTGTTGTTCTTCAATCTTAGTTGTGGAGGGCACCAGTCCCCATCTAGCTGCCCGTTGGCAGCTTGTAGCCTCTAAGCTCAAGATGCTGTGTTACAATCTTAATTGCAGGTGGGCATAGCCACCATCCCGTGTGGGAGTCGAACAGGCAGCCTTGTTGTGAAGAGCGCATGCTCTATCCACTGAGTCATATGAGTGGCAGCTCAGTTCAAGGTGCCGAGTTCAGTCTTAGTTGTGGGCGGGCATAGCCCACCATTGAACAGGCAGTCTTGCTGTTAGGACCACATGCTCTCACCAGCTGAGCCATCCTACCAACTGTTGGAAGCTCAGCAGCAGCTCAATGGCAGCTCAGCTCAGGTGCAGCGTCACCAGCCCATGTGGGAATCAAACCGGCGGCCCTATTGCTCAGAGCTTGCACTCTTCAGTTAACTCCTAACCAACTGAGCCACTCGGCTGGCCCCCTGTATGGTTACATTTTAAAGAAAATGTCAATTTGCTTTTCAAATAGTTTGTAACATTTTATATTCCCACCAATGTATGAGAGTTTTAGTTGCTCAACAACAACCTCCTCAATACTTGCTATGCTCAGTCTTTTTAATTTTAGCCATTCTATTCATTATAGTTTTAATTTATATTTCCCTAATGCCTAATGGTGTTGAGCATCTTTTCATATGCTTATTTGCTATTCAGATATCTTCACCGGTGAAGCATCTGGTCAAATATTGTGCCCATTTATAAAAATTGGCTATTTGGCTTTTATTGTTGAGTCATAAATATTCTTTGTATAGTCTAGATACAAGTTCTCTGTCAGATACATGTTTATAAATACTTTCTTCTGGGCTGTGGTGTGCATTTTCATTTTGTAACAGTGTCTTTTGAAGAGCAAATTTTAAATTTTTAATGACATCTGACTTACTTATTTTTTCTTATATAACTTGTGACTTTTTCTGTGTGACGTTTAAGATATTTTTGCCAAACTCAAAGTCACTAAAATTTTCCAATTTTTTCCCCCAAGGATTTTAAAGTTTTAGCTTTTACATTTAGTTCTATGATACATTTCATATTAATTTTTGTATATGGTGTGTGATAAAGGTCAAGATTCATTGTTTTTAATATGGCTATCTAATTATTCTAACTACTTATTGAAAATATCCTTTCATATTGAATTGTCTTGGGGGCTTTGTCAAAAATCAAGTGACCACATATGTATGCATCCATTTCTGGATTTTTGTTGCTGTTTCATTGATCACTTTACCTATCTTTATACCAATACTACATTGTTTTGATTACTGTAACTCTAATAAGACTTGAAATTAGGTAGTGTAATTTTTTTCCAACTTTGTTCTTTTTCAAGATTATGTCATCTATTGTAGGTCTTTTGCATTTGTGTATACATTTTAGAATTTAGATTATATATTCCTATAAAAAAAAGACTATGGGGATAGTGGTTGAGATTGTGTGACTTTATAGCTGAATTTGGGAGAGAACTGACATCTTAACAAAATCTAATCTTCTAAACTATGAACATCACATATGTTTAGGTCTTCCTTAATTTCTCTGAGCAATGTATTTTAATTTCAAGTGTATAGTTCTTATAAAATTTCCCCTAAGCATGTCAAGTTTTTGATGCTATTTGAAATGGTATTTAAAATTTTTCATTTAGGATATATGAATATAATTAATAATTTTTGTGCAGTGATCTTGTATCCTATAACATTGATGACCTCATTATCAGTTCTCTTCTGTTAGATTCCATACATTTTCTACATAGACAATCATGTTGTCTGTCAATAATAACAATTTTATTTCCTTTCCAATCTGAATGCCTTTTATTATTTTTTTAAATCTTGCTTTATTACTGGCTAAATACTTCAGTACAGTGTTGATAAAGGTAGTGAGAACAGAAATAACTTGGCTTGTTCCTGATTTTAGGGAGAAAACATTCATCTTTCACTATTAAGTATAAAGTTAGCTGTAGGATTTCGTAGATACCATTTATCAGATTGAGGCTTTATCTTCTATTCTAACTTGCTAAGAGATTTGTTTGCTTTTTTAAAATTAGGAATGGTTGTTAAAATTTTTAAGAGCTTTTTCTGCATCTATTGAGATGATTACATGGTTGATTTGTTTTTGTTTGTTTGTTTGTTTTGTTTTTTGTCTGTTAATTGGTGAATTATATCAATCAGCTTTTGTATCTTAAACCAGTCTTCTGTTCCTGGAATAAAGCCTATATGATTGTGAAATAATAGCATTTTTTATACTGTTGTATTTACTTTGATAAAATTTTAGGAATTTTTCCATATGTATTCATGAGGCATGTTAGTCTATATTTTTCTTTTCTTGTAGTGTCTTTGTCTGTTTTTGATGTCAGAGTAATGCTGACCTCTTAGAACAAGTTAGGAAGTCTTCTCTCTCTTTAATTATTTGGGAGAATTTGTGTAAAATTGCTTTTCATTTCTTCCTTATAGTTTGGTAGAATTCACCAGTGAAGCCATCTGGGCCTGGACTTTTCTTTCTTTCTTTTTATTTTCCAAAGATTTTATTGTGGAATTGGGAGAGGGGAACAGCATTGGGGAATCAGGGAAGGGGAACCGACAAGTTGCTGTCCTTTTTTTTTTAAAGCCACTGGTGGATTTTATTTTTTTGTGTTTTTTTTTTTTTGTTTGTTTGTTTCGAGGGCAGTGTCACTGGCCCTCATATGTGGGATCTGAAGCAGAGCCTCTGGCATCCCAAGCCAACTCTTAACCAATGCGCCACTCGGCTGGCCCCCCTGGAGTTTTCTTTGTAGGAAGTTTTATCAACAAATACAGCTTCTTTAAAAGATAGGGCTATTCAAGTTATAGATTTCTTCTTGGTTGAGCTTATTAGTTTGTATCTTTTAAAAATTTGTCTATTTCATTTGATATGTCTAATTTAGTTTCACAAGTTATTTATAATATTATTTTATTATTCTCTTAATATCTGCAGAGTATGTAGTGATACCACCTCATTCTGACATTGGAAAATTGTCTCTTTTTTTTCTGATCAATCTGATTGGAGGTTAATAATTTTATTGATATTCTCAAAGAACCAGCTTTTGGTTTCATTGACTTTTCTATATTGTGTTTTGTTTTGTGTTTCATTGATCAGATATTTATTATTTACTTTATTCTTCTTATGTTATACTCAATTTATTCTTGTTCTATTTTCATTATGGTGGAAGCTGAGGTAATTAATTTGAGAACTTTTTTCTTAGTTAACATAGACATTTGGTGTTATAAATTTATTTCTTAGTATCATTTTAGCAGCATTCCAAGAAGTTAGATGTATTGTGTTTTCATTTTCATTCAGTTTGAAATACTTTCTAATTTTCCTTTAGGTTTCTTCATGACCCATGGATTATTTAGAAGTGTGTTCTTTATTTTCCAAGTATCTGGGTATTTGTTATATCTTCCTGGTTACTGGTTTCTAAGTTAATTTCATATTGACCAAGAACATTTGACTGGAATACTTTTCAATTTAAAAAGACTTTTTCTTTCAGAGCTTTAAAGATATTTCTCCACTGTGTCTGGGTTGTATTGCTTCTTCTTTGTTCCCTTGAATGTAATGTGTCTTTTTTCTTTAGGTGCTTTTAAGATTTTCTCTTTATTACTAGTTTTAAACAATTTGATTTTTATGTCCTTGTCATATTTTTATTCCTTTTTCTTTTCTCTGAGATTTGCAAATCTTCTTGGATTGAGGATTTAGTTTTCATTAAATTGGGGGAAAATTTAGCAATTATTTCTTCAAATATTTTTTCTTCCTAATTCAGTGTTCATGGCTACTTTATAGGACATAACTACTGGGAATAATGATAACCATTTAGTATTCATTTCTGCAGAAAAATCATGAATTGAAGACTTAAAGAATGTTTTAGTCCTTTTTGACATTATGGAAGGTACATATGGACTGCTGATACTTTAGGTAGTTTAACTCATACTTATACCTAACCATTTCCAATTCAACCTTAATATATGATACAAAGATGAGCTTTATTTTTGCCAATCCAGGGGTCTGAAGTTGTCTTCCATGGCATTCATTTTACCCCTTTTCTGACAGGAACTCATGCAAGACTTTCCACCAAGCACACAGGCTTTGAGGAGAGAGTTTATAACGTCCCAATTCGCATCAATGATGGTGGTCGGCCACCCTTGGAAGGGACTGTCTCTTTACAAGGTAGATACTTTGTTACAGAGAATTTGGGATAATGTCTGTTAACATGGGTAGCTTGAAAGAATTCTAGTCTTTGATATGGGGTTCTGCAATTGTTCACTTAAAAATTTATACTACCAAATACTGTTCTGCTTCCCAGTTACTTTCTGCACATGTGTGGAAGGAAGCTGTTTCCAGCCAGCAGGTCACCAACCTCGGATGCCCACTGTGGGCATGGCAGTTGGCATACTCCTTACTACCTTTTTGGTCATTGGTGAGTATAATATCTCAGATTCAAGGGTTTCTGTCCTGGTCCTCAGAAACATGAGTTCACCTGAGGGTCTGTCTCATGGGCTGGTCTGGTGGCTGTTAAAATGTCAACTTGGGCCATAGTCAAGAATATAGATAATCTGCTTGGAAGACACTACTTTAGTACCTCTTAGTACCTCTCTCTCTCTCTTTCTCCCCCCTCCTCTCTCTCTCTATATATACATAATTGCCTTGTCGGTTAGTTTGAGAAATATAACATAAGAGGCTTTAAAGCGTAAATTATATATTTTATGCCTAGTTGCCAAGCATTCATGATGAAGGACAAAGAAATACAGTATCTGGTGTCTTTTGTATCTGTTACACAGGTACTGTACTTGGTATGGGTATATAGTGAAGGGCAAGACATAAAGGAATTTACACTCACAGAGCTTATGATCTAGACTGGCATTGTTAGAAGAGGTAGAAGTTAGGCTTCCAATGGAGATACTGACATACCAGAAATGTTGTAGAACTTCCCTTTGCATATTTCTATGATTGTGTACCATGAATCTTTACTACCCCCAAATAATTCCACTGCATTTCAGGCCTCATTCTGCTTTGGCCCATGGCCTAGCTAGCTATCAGAATCCCCATTCTAGCTGCCTGCTTTTTTGTGAACAGCTCAGTGTCTACTATAGTAATTACTATTTTTCAACTGTTGTCCTCTCCAAAAGTTAAGTATTAGAAATAGATACTTCATCAGATTTTGTACACTGAGTGTAGAAGTTTATACAGTTTCACATCCTTTCTCTTTCAAAAGAAGGGCTAGGGAGGAGAAATCCAAAATGGCAGAGTATATAAACACTGGCCTGCTTCCTTCCATGAACACATTAAGATTACAAAAAATATATAGAACAATCAATGTGGAGAACCATCTGAAGTCTAGCTGAACAAAAGTTTTATAGTTAAGGATATAGAGAAGAAGCCATACTGAGACTTGTATGAGGAGAGGAGATGTGAAACGGGCTAGCCCCAAACCTCTCTGTGTGGCAGTTGAGAATTAGGAGGGCTATCTTGGCTGCAGAGGTTCCCCCTGGAGGAGTGAGAGACTCCAGCCCTACACAAGCTCCCCAGTCCAGTGTACTGTTGCCGGAAAAAGAGCCTCCACAACATCTGGCTGTGAAAAACAGTGGGGATTCCAAACATCTGGGTGAAACGGACGGCTGTGGAAATGTCAGGCATCCTCTTAAAGAGACCCTATAGAAACTCACTCACAAGCACTCACCCTGGGCTCCAGTCGAGGGATGGTGATTTGGGGAGTGTCAGAGACATATGGGGGCCAGACTGAGGTATGTGGCTTTGGGGCAAGGGCTGTAGGACAGTCATCATTTTTTCTGTGTGGAGTCCTCCTCTGATGCAGCCAGGAAGAGGGCACCATCTTTCCCGTGTTGAGCCTCCCCCTCATCCCCATGCCATGGCCAAATCTGAATCTAAATTAGTCTAGATAAGCTCCACTGGGACCCATCCCCACCCAATTCCCCCAATACCAGAGGTATTTTCTTGGTGAGCAGCCAGCCCCTCCCGTATTACATTCTTTCTCGAAAAGCTATCACAGTCCACAGGCTTCAGGCAGGTGGCCACTGACCTTGGTGTGCTCTGAAACTTTGCTGAGTAGCTCCAGGCTCACCACTGGCACCAAAGCAGAATCTACATTAACCTGGTGACCACAACTCTTGCCATTCTCGTGATTCCCTGAGACCCTGCCTCACACAACTTACGTACCACATGAGGCTTTATCAGGGGCTGAACCTTAAGGGAGTTGGCTGGTGGCAGCAGGGCTCAGGGTGTTCTGGCTCTTTGTGGAGCTACCCCAGGCCCAGTACTGGTGGCAGCTGTTCTTGGTTCACTGTGTGGCCTCTTCCACATGCTTCCAGGTTTAGCACAGGCAGCAAACAACTGCGGATCACTTTGTATCTCTTACCAGGTAGTCCCCAGCTGGTCACAGGCAGTGACTGACCTGGGCCTGTACCAGAGCCCCTCCCAAAATGCCCCAGAATCAACATACTTGGAGGTTGACTTCAGACCACCCAATTAGTCTGAGAAGTGGCATACACAAAGGATGGTCTCAACAGCAACCAGAGTCTGCTGGGGTGAATCCCACTTAGTGGGGTAAGCCCCCTACACAACAGCCCATAAGATGTGGATGTGGCCAAACCCCACCGCCAATCGACCTGAGGGTTAATCCCACCTACTAACGTGTAAATAGCAATCAAGGCTCAACTATAACAGGAGAGCACACACAATCCACACAAGGGACACGTGGAGCACTGACAGCAGATGACCAGGAAGACTGTGCCAGGGCCCTACAAGGCACCTACTATATAAGGCCACCTGGCCAAGACTGGGAAGCATATCAGACCTACTTAATACATAGAGACATATACAGAGAGGCAGCCAAAATGAGAAAACAAAAAAAAAAAATACATCCCAAATGGAAAAGTAGGAGAAAACTGCAGAAAAGGAACTAAATGACACAGAGTCAAGCAATCTACAAAATACAGGGTTCAAAACAATGGTTATCAGGATGCTCAGGGAACTTAGTGAGGACTTCAACAAAAAGATTGCAAACATAAAAAAGGACCCAGAAACTATAAAAAAGAACCAGTCAGAAGTGAAGAACACAATAACTGAAATGAAGAATGCACTAGAAGGAATCACCAGCAGGCTAGATGAAGCAGAGTATTGAATCAATGATTAGGAAGACAAGATAGCAGAAAACACCCTTTCAGAACAAGAGCAACAACAAAATTGAAGGTAGTTTAAGAAACCTCTGGGACAACATCAAGTATAACAACATTTGCATCATAGTGATACCAGAATGAGAAGAGAAAAGGCAAGGGGTTGGGAACCTATTTGAGTAAATAATAACTGAAAACTTCCCTAAGCTGGTGAAAGAAATAGACATATAAGTCCAGGAAGTACAGAGAGTCCCAGACAAGATGAACCCAAACAGGTCCACACCAAGTCACATTATAATTAA
This sequence comes from Aselliscus stoliczkanus, assembly GCA_033961575.1. Taxonomy (NCBI): domain Eukaryota; kingdom Metazoa; phylum Chordata; class Mammalia; order Chiroptera; family Hipposideridae; genus Aselliscus; species Aselliscus stoliczkanus. The sequence continues at coordinate 37,955,976 of CM066731.1, forward strand.
AATGGCAAAGGTTAAAGTCAAAGAGAATCCTAAAAGCAGCAAGAGAAAGGCAATTAGTAACTTATATGGGAGCTCCCATGAGATTGCTAGCTGATATCTCAACAAAATCTTTGCAGGCCGGAAGGGATTGTCAAGAAATATTTAACATGATGAAAAGCAAGGACATACAACCAAGGGTACTTTACTCAGTAAGGCTATCATTTAAAATTGAAGGACAGAGAAAGAGCTTCCCAGACAAGAGAAAGCTAAAGGAGTTCATCACCACCAAATCAGTATTACAAGGAATGTTAGAGGGACTTATTTAATATGGAAAAAAAGATCAAAATTGTGAATAATAAAATGGAAATAGCTATGATACATATCTCTCAGTAATTACTTTCAATGTAAACAGATTAAATGCTCCAATCAAAAGACACAGGAGGGCTGAATGGATAAAAAAATAAAACCCTTACATATGCTGCGTCCAAGAAACTCACTGCAGATTGAAAGACACACACAGACCAACATGAAAGGAATGGAAAAAGACATTTCATAAAATGAAAATGGAAACAACAAAAAAAGCTGGTATAGGGGGCCAGCCAAGTGGCTTAGTTGGTTAAGAGTTGGCTTTGAGGGGCCAGCCGAGTGGTGCGAAGGTTAAGCGCTGGCCTGGGAAGCCAGTGGCCCCGGTTCAGGTCCCACATATGAGGGCCAGTGATACTGCCCTCAAAAAAAAAAAAAAGTAAAGAGTTGGCTTTGAGTGCAAGCTCTGAGCAACAGGGCCGCCAGTTTGATTCCCACTTGGACCAGTGAATGCTGAGCCCGAGCTGAGCTGTCGCTGAGCTGTCAACAGGTGGCAGGATGGCTCAGCTGGTGTAACAACAAGATTGCCTGTTCGATGGTAGGCTATGCCCACCAGCAACTAAGACTGAACTCGGCACCTTGAGCTGAGCTGCTGCCAGGATGGCTCAGTGGATAGGGCGTGCGCTCTTAGCAACAAGGCTGCCAGGTTCCACTCCTACATGGGATGGTGGCTACGCCAACCTGCAACTAAGATTGAACATAGCACCTTGAGCTTAGAGGTCACGAGCTGCCAACGGGAAGCCAGATAGCAACTGGGACCTTCCACAATGAAGATTGAAGAACAACAACTTGGCTGGTCCACTTCCCTGATTCCCCAATAAAATCTTAAAAAGAAAAAAAAGCTGGTGTAGCAGTACTCATACTAGACAAAATGACCTTTAGAACAAAGCCTATAACAAGAGCCAAAGAAACAGCCAGTAAATCCCACTTCTGGGTTTTTATCCAAAGAAACCAAGAATGCCACTTTGAGGGGATGTGTGCATTCACATGTTCATTGCAGCATTATTTTCAGTGGCTAAGATGTGAAGGCAGTCTGAGTGTCCATCAATGGAAAGGGGAATTGGTACATATATACAATGGAATATTGCTTGGCCAAGGAAGGGAAAGAGTTCTTGCCATCTGCATCGAAATGGATTAACCTGAAGGGTATTATGCTGAGTGGAATGTCAAGCGGAGAACGGCAATGTTATTTTGTTTATATGTGGATCTAAAAAAATAAAATAAGCAAACAAAACAAAAACAAACTCATAGATACAGAGAACATATTGATGGTTTCCAGATGGGAGAATATTTGGGGGTGTGGGTAAAAAAGGGGGAAGGGATTAAGAAGTACAAATTGGTTGTTGCAAAGTACTTATGGGGATATAAATTATAGCATAAAAACTATAGTCAATAATATTGTAATGGCTATATATAGTGTCAGATTTGTGGAGGTGATAGATGGGAGGAGGTGGGGGCAGGGTGAAAAGGTGAAGGGATTAAAAAGTACAAATTGATAGTTAAGATAAGTCATGGGGATGTAAAATAAAGCATAGGGAATATAGTCAATGATGTAGTAATAGCTATGTATAATATCAGGTGGGTAATAGACTGGTCAGTGGTATAACTTCTTAACTTATATAAGTGTAAAATTATATAACCATTATGCTGTATACCTGTAATTAATATAAAAAATATTGAATGCCAACTTTAATTGAAAATTTTAAAAAGGGGAGAAAAGTGAAGGGAATAAGAGGTCCAAATTTTCAGGTATAAAACAAATAAGTCATGGGGAGGTAATATACAGCACAGGGAATATAGTGAATAATATTGTGATAGCAGGTATGGTGTCAGATGGTTGCTGAATTTATTATGGTGATCAGTTCTTTAGGTATATAAATGATAAATAACATTTCCTGAAAGAAATATAATATTGTATGTTAGCTGTATCTTTAATACAATTTTTTTTTAAAAGAACTGGGGTTTTTCTAAGTATTCTTAATTATTCTCTCGGCATCTGGTCTTTTCTGCCATGACCCAATCTGTTATTTTGGACTCTGATTCACGGAACTAAAAGAGATCTCATTTCGTTATATCCTTCCATCCAAACTCCTCATTATTATGACAAGGAAGGCCCTTTATGATATGGCTATTACCAATTCAAACTTGTGCCTGGTCACCATCATTTCTCTCTGAGGACAGCAGTCTGGTGCACATCTTTCATATTAATTAAGCTGGCTATTTGAAGTCCCATTCACCAAGCTCTTATGCCTTTTTTTTCTATTCGACCTCCTATCTTGAATTTTTGAGTTTATGTACAAAATAACAGTTTTCTAACACGACCATTTAACTTCATAATTTTACTATAAATTTAAGGTTGGATGAGTTTGGGGATATGCAGAGATAGAAGTAATAGAATCTTATAGTTTCATACCCTTACCTTTGTCAAAATAGGGTTGGGATTATTGCATGATTATTTTTAAATAGAAATAGAATAAGGACATGTAATATCCTTTATTTTATTTTCTTTATTATCTTTTATTAAAATATAGTTGACATACAACATTATATGAGTTGCAGGTATACAATATAGTTATTCAATATTTATATATCTTACAAAGTGATCACTGTGATGAATCTAGTAACTGTCACCATGTAAAGTTATTATGATATTATTGACTATATTCCATGTGCTGTACATTACATCTCTGTGACTAATTTATTTTATAACTAGAAGTTTTTACCTCTTATTCTTCTTCAACTTTTTTGCCCACCCATCCATTCCTCTACCCTCTGGCAGCTATCAGTTTTTTTCTCTATATCAGAGTCTCTTTCTGTTTTGTTTGTCCATGTTTTGGTTTTTATATTCAATAATAGGTGAAATCATATAGTATTTGCCCTTCTCTAACTTATTTCATTTAGCATAAAGCCCTCTAGGTTCATCATGTTGTCACAAATGGAAAGATTTTATTGTTTTATTAATGGTTGTTATATATATATATATATATTTATATATATATAAAACCTTCTTTATCTGTTCATTTATCGATGGACACCTAGGTTGCTTCCATATCTTGTCTATTCTGAATAATGCTTCAATGAACATAGGAGTGCATATATCTTTTTGAATTAGTGTTTTTGTTTTCTTTGGATAGATAGCCAGAAATGGAAATGCTGGGTCATACTGTAGTTCTATTTTTAGTTTTTTGAGGAATCTCCATACTTTTTTTTTTTTTTTTTTTTTTTTAGGGCAGTGTCACTGGCCCTCATATGTGGGACCCGAACCGGGGCCACTGGCTTCCCAAGCCAGCGCTTAACCACCGCGCCACTCGGCCGGCCCCTCCATACTGTTTTTTATAGTGGCTACACCAACTTATAATCCCACCAACAATACATAAGGGTTCTATTTTCTCCACATCCTCTCCAACATATGCTATTTGTTGTCTTTTTGATAATAGCCTGTCTGATAGGTGTGAGGTGATATTTCATTGTGTTTTTGATATTCATTTCCCTGATGATTAGTGATGTTGAGTATCTTCTCATTTATCTGTTGGTCATTTCTATTTCTTTTTTGGAAAAATGTCTCTTCATATTCTCTGTACACTTTTTAATTGGAGTTTTTGCTATTGAGTTGTATGGTTTTTAAATATATTTTAGATATTAACTCCTTATCAGATATATCATTTGCAAATATTTTCATTTTTTTAAGGTTTTCTCTGCTGTGCAAAAGCTTTATAATTTGATGTAGTTTCACTTTTTTTTCTTTGTTTGGGGAGACTATCCAAAAAATATTAGCCTGATGTCAAAAAGTTTACTGCCTGTGTTTTAGTCCAGGAGTTTTATGGTTCAGGGTCTTACATTTAACTCTTTATCCATTTTGAGCTTATTTTTATAGATGGTGTAAGAAAGTGGTTCAGTTTTTTTTGTATGTGTGTTTTTTTTTTTGCATGTAGCTTTCCAGTTTTCCCAACATCATTTATGGCCACATAAGCATGGGTTTATTTCTGGGCTCTCTATGCTGTTCCATTGACCTATATGCCACTTTGTGGGCTAATACCATATTGTTTTGATTACTATAGTTTTGCACTATAACTTGAAACTGGGGAGCAAGATGCCTCCAACTTTGATTTTGTTTCTCAAGATTGCTTTAGCTATTTGAAGTTTTGTGCGGTTCCATACAAATTTTTGGAGTATTTGTTCTAGTTCTGTGAAAAATGTCATAGGTACAAGGTGTGATAAAAAAAAAAAAAATATGGTGAATGCTGCTGCCATGTGCCATCCAACTGAAAGGCAGGGATCTTCAATACGGAGAGTAGTACATCGAACCTTAGTACCAGTGTGTGACAAGTTTCTATTTTTTCAGTGTAGTCAGTTATGTGTGATCTATGGTTGAGAGACGGTGTGTTTTAAAGTGTGCCATAAATCATGGATCATGAACAATGCATTAACATGACATTTTACTTCAAACTGCTAAAAAGTGCTGAAGAAACACTCAAAATGTTAAAATTAGTTTATGGTGATGCTGCAGTAACCATGAAGATGGTTTACAAGTGGTTTGAGCGATTTTGTAATGGCTGTGAATCGATTGAAAATATAAAGAGATTGGGATGTCCTTCAACATCAAAAAACCCAAGAGAATGTTGAAAGAGTAAGCGAAATAATTTGATCAAACAGGTGATTGACTATTATAAACATTTCTGAGGATCTGAATACCTTTAATGGTTCTGTTCGAAGTGTCTTAGCAGATTTGAACATGAGGTGAATGAGTGCAAAATTTGTTCCATGCATTTTGACTGTCAAAAAAAAGCAATGGCATTTGTCCATTTCATTGGAGTTGCATGATCATACTGCTTCAGATTCCAGCTTTTTAAAACATGTCATCATGGGAACTAAAACTTGGGTCTACTCATATGGTTATGATCCTGAGACCAAGGACAGAGTTCTCAATAGAAATCATCCAACTCTCCTCATGCAAAAAAAGTGTGTCAATCAAGATCTAACATCAAGGTGATGTTAATTGTGTTTTTGTCCTTGATGGAATTGTGCGAACTAAGCTCGTACCCAGGAACACTATGGTGAACTCTGAGTAGTAAGGGCTTATTAGAGCTTTTAAGAAATTATGTATATTGGGCCGGCCGAGTGGCACGGTGGTTAAGCACTGGCTTGGGAAGCCAGCGGCCCCAGTTCGGATCCCACATATGTGGGCCAGTGACTGCCCTCAAAAAAAAAAAAACAAAAAAAAAAGAAATTATGTACATAGAAAACAGCCTAAAAATGGGCAAATGGTATCATCCTTCATTATGACAAAACTCCATGTCACACATCACTTCTGGCATGGCAATTTCTGTCAAATAAAAACATTACAGTGTGTCCTCATTCACCTTATTCACCATGCAATCTGGCACCATGCAACTTCTGGCTCTTCTCCAAAGTCTGGCTCTTCTCCAAAAATAACATGAAAGGTAAATGGTTTGAATCAATTCAGAACACCAAGGCAGCCATGACAGTGCAACTAAAGACACTCATGACAGATGACTTCCAAAACTGCTTCAGAAAGTGGCAAGAAGGATGGGATAAGTGTGTTTGAAGCAAAGGGGAGTGTTTTGAGTGAGATTAATGGCAATATATCTTTTACCGTAATAAACTTTTTTTAATTTAAACATTCACCATATATTTATTTTTATCACACCTCATATTTTGATAGGGATTATATTGAGTCTGTAGATTGTTTTGGGTAGTATGGACATTTCAATGATATTAATTCTTCCAATCTATGAGCATGGTATATCTTTCCATTTATTTGTGTCTTCTTCAATTTCTTCCATCAGTGTTCTGTAGTGTTCAGAGACTTTTTCCTCCTTTGTTAAATTTACACGTAGGTGTTTCATTCTTTTTTATGCAATTGTAAATGAAGTTGTTTTCTTGATTTTTCTTTCTGATAGTATGTTATTAATGCACAGAAACACACGATTTCTTTTTTTTTTTTAAAGATTTTATTGGGGATTTGGGGGAGGAGAACAATGTTGGGGAATTTGGGAAGGGGACCAGCCAACTTGTTGTTCTTCAATCTTCGTTGTGGAGGGCGCCAGTCACCATCTGGCTTCCCGTTGGCAGCTTGTGGCCTCTAAACTCAAGGTGTTGTGTTCAATCTTAGTTGCGGTGGGCGTAGCGACCATCCCATGTGGGAGTCGAATCAGCAGCCTTGTTGTTAAGAGCACACGCTCTATCCACTGAGCCATCCTGGCAGCAGCTCAGCTCAAGGTGCTGAGTTCAGCCTTAATTGTGGGTGGGGATAGCCCACCATTGAACAGGCAATCTTGTTGTTACACCATCTGAGCCATCCTGCCACCTGTTGGCAGCTCAGCAACAGCTCAGCTCGGGCGCAGAGTTCACTGGCCCATGTGGGAATCAAACTGGCAGCACTGTTGCTCAGAGCTTGCACTCAAAGCCAACTCTGAACCAACTGAGCCACTCGCAGGCCCCACAACCATTTCTTATATATAAATTTTGTATCCTGCAACTTTACTGAATTCATGTATTAGTTCTAATAGTTTCTGGTGGAGTTTTTAAAGTTTTCTGTATGTATTATCATGTCATCTACAAATAGTGACAGTTTTACTTCCTCTATCCCAATTTGAATGCCTTTTAGTTATTTTTCTTGTCTCATTGCTGTGGCTAGAACTTCTTATACTATGTTGAATAAAACTGTTGAGAGTGGGATTCCTTGTCCTGCTCTTGATCTTAGAGGAAAATCTTTAAGCTTTTCACCATTGATTATGATGTCTGTTGTGGGTTTGCCACATATGGTCTTTAATCTGTTGAGATGTTTCTTCTATACCTACTTTGTTGAGAGTTTTGATCATAAATAAATGTCGAATTTTGTCAAATGTTTTTCCTGCATTTATTGAGAGGATCATACAAATTTTATTCTTTGTTTTGTTGTTGTGGTATCCCATTATTGATTTGTGGATATTGAACCATCCTTGCATTGCTGGGATAAATCCCACTTGATCTTTTAATGTATTGTTGAATTTGATTTGCTAATATCCTGTTGAAGATTTTTGCTCATCAATGTTCATCAAGGATATTGACCTGTCATTTTCTTTTTCTTTTCTTTCTTCTCTCTTTTTTTTTTTTTTTTTTTTTGGTGGTGTCTTTGTCTGGTTTTGGTATCAGGGTAATATTGGCCTCATAGAACAAGTTTGGAAGTGTTTCTTCTTCAATTTTTTGGTAATAGTTTAAGATAGATGTTAACTTTTTAAAATGTTTGGTAGAATTCACCTGTGAAGACTTCTAGTCTTGGGCTTTTTTTTTGGAGGTGGGGGGAGCTGTGGGGGGTTGATTACTGATTCTGTTTAATTACTGGTAATATGCTTGTTTAGATTTTCTGATTCTTACTGATTCAATCTTGGAAGAGTGTATGTTTCTGGGAATTTATCTATTTCTTCCAGATTTTCCAATTTGTTGGTGTATAATTATTATCTATAGTATTCTTTTACAGTCCTTTGTATTTCCAAGTTTTCAGATATAACTTCTCTTTCACTTCTTATTTTATTTATTTGGGTCATCTTTCTATTTTCTTTCAGTCTGGCTAAAGTTTTATCAGTTTTGTTTATTTTCAGAGAAGCAGTTCTTAGTCTCAGTGATCTTTTCTATTGTTTTTTAAATTTTCTATTTCACTTATTTCTGCTCTAATCTTAATTATTTTCTTTCTTCTGTTGTCTTTGGGTTTGTTCTTTTTCTGGTTCCTTTAGGTGTAGAGTTAGATTATTTACTTGGGATATTTTCTTGTTTCTTGAAGTAGGCCTATATAGCTATGAACTTCCCTCTTAGAACTGCTTTTGCTGCATCCCATAAATTTTGAAAAATTGTGTTTTAATTTGTTTCGAGGTAGTTTCTGATTTCCTCTTATTCATTGGTAGTTTAGTTTAGTTGTTTAATCTCCATGTATTTGTGATTTTTTTCCCAGTTTTCTTCCTGTAGTTCATTTCTAGTTTTATGTCATTTTGGTCAGAAAAGATGCTTGCTATAATTTCAGTCTTCTTAAATTTATTGAGACTTGTTCTGTGGCCTAACATGTGATCTGTCCTGGGGGATGTTTCATGTGCACTTGAAAAGATTGTGTATTCTGCTGTTTTTGGATGGAATGTTCTGTATATATCTATTGCATTTGTGTCGTTTTATGTTTCATTTAAAGCCAAAGTTTCCTTGTTGATTTTCTCTGGATGATTTGGATGAAAGTGGGATGTTAAAGTCCCTAGTATTATTGTATTTCTGCCATTCTCTCCATTTATGTCAGTTAGTATATGATTACATATTTAGATGATCCTATGTTGGGGGAATGGATGTTTACAAGTCTTACATTCTCTTGTTGGGTTGATCCCTTTATCATTATGTAATGCCCTTCTTTGTCTCTTCTTAGAGTCCTTGTTTCAAGTCTATTTTGTCTAGGTATTGCTATCCCAGCTTTCTTTCATTTTCAACTGATGTGTTTTTTCATCCCTTCACTTTCAGTCTGTTTGTATTTAGATTTAAGTGAATCTCTTATAGGCATCTTATGTATGGGTCTTGTTTTTTTTAATACCTATTTTTAATACCTATGTTTTTTTATTGGAGTGTTTATAGCCCATTTATATTTAAAGTAATTATTGACAGTTATGTGTTTATTTCCATTTTGTTAATTGTTCTCTGGCTGTATTTGTAATTCTTCTCCATTCCTTTCTTCTTCTCTTTCGTCCCTTGTGATTTGATGAGTTTCTTTAGTATTTAGATTCCTTTCTCTTTACTTTTTGTGTATCTATTATAAGTTTTTGGTTTGCGATTACCATTAGATACATATATAACAACCTTTGTATATAACAGTCTATTTTAAATTGATGGCTGCTCAAGTTCAAATGCATTTTAAAAGCATTACATTTTTATCCCCCTTGTGTTATGTTTTTGATGTCATCTTTTACATCTTTTTTGTGTATTTGTGTATTTCCCTTAACTAATTATTGTTAATATAAATGATTTTACTACTTTTCTCTTTTGATCTTCATATTAGCTTTATAAATGGTTGATCCACTACCATTAGTACATGTTTGCCTTTGCTGGTGAAATTTTTTCTAGTTCTGGCTTTTGCTTTACTGTTCAAAGAAGCTCCTTTAATATTTCTTGCAATGCCAGTTTAGTGGTGATGAACTCTTTTAGCTTTTGCTATAAAAAAATTCATTCTCTGTCCTTCAATTCTGAATGAAACTTTGCTGGGTAGAGTATTCTTGGTGGTAGGTTTTTTCCTTTTGTCACTTTGAATGTATTGTCCCTCTCCCTTCTGGCCTGCAAAGGTTCTGCTGAAATATCAAATGATTGTCTTATGGAGGTTCTCTTAAACGTAACTTTATTTTTCTCTTTCTGCTTTTAAGATTTTTCTCTTTGTCTTTGAGTTTTGACATTTTAATTATAATGTGTCTTGGTGTGGATTTCTTTGGGTTCATCATGTTTGGGAGTCTCTGTGCTTCCTAAACTTGGATATCTGTTTCCATCACCAGGTTAGGGAAGTTTTCAGCCATTATTTTTTCACATAGTTTTTTCTGACCTTTCTCTCTTTCTTCTTCTGGGACCACTATAATGCAAATTTTAGTAAACTTGATGTTGTCCCAAATGTCTCTTATATCCTCCACATTTTTCCAATTCCCTTTTCTTTTTTGATTAAGTGATTTTCACTACTCTGTCTTCTATATCATTTATCTGTTCTTTTGCATCAGCTAATCTGCCATTGATTCCCTCTAATGTATTGTTCATTGCAGTTATTGTATTCTTCAATTCTGATTGTTTCTTTTTAATATTTTTTTATGTTTTTGTTGAAATTCTCTCTGCATTCATCCATACTTCTCTTGAGTTCAATGAGCATCCTTATAGTCATTACTTTGAGCTCTTTATCTGCTAGATTGCTTATCTCCATTTTATTTAGTTTTCTTTCTGGGTATTTTTGTTTTGTACTTTTGTTTGGAACACATTCCTCTGTCTCCTCATTTTGCCTAAGTCTCTATGTATCTTTTATGTATTAGGTAGGTCAGCTATGATTTGCGGTGTTGAGAGTGCCCTTATGTAGAAGATATCCTGTGGAGCCCAGTGGCAAAATCACTCCTGGTAACCAGAGCCAGGTGCTCCAGGGGTGTCCCATGTATGCTGCATGCACCCTCTATTGTGGTTGTGCCTCTATTGTTATGGGCATGCTGCTGTCCAGGGCTGGCCACTGACCTTTCTGGCTGCAAGACCTGGCCACAACTGCTATGGGTGCACTGGTGTATAGGGAAGACCCATGGCTCAGCTGGCTGCTGTGTTCAATCATGACTGCTGCTGCTGTGCTGGTATGCCATGAAGTCTTCTGGTGTGAGTGACTGCAATATCAAGCCTCTACTCTTATGGGTGCATTAGTGTGAGGGGGCTGACCTCCCAGATTGGGGCACTGTTTTGGAGGGGCTCTGGGTTCACCAGGAGCCACCTTCCAGGTGCTAGAGGGTGGTCTGCTGCCTTCAAGGGGCTCTGAAACCACCAGGATCTACCTGCTGTGTGCTGGAGGGAGGGTGGCTCCCTTGGAGGGGCTCCGGGAGATACACTGAGTGCTGGGGGTGGGGTGTCATCTTGGAGGGGCTTAGGGGTTGCCCTGAGCCTTCTATTGAGTACTGCAGGGTAGGGCACAACTTGGAGTGGCTTTGGTGTCTTTTGGGTGGGACATGAGGGTTAAGCTGAGTGGGTTGTCAGGGGAACTCCAGGATATGGTGAACCATTAGCAGGTTAATTAAGAGTGTCAGAACTCGTGCCCAGCAGTGGTGTGTACAAGCTAGATGGATGCATAGTAAAAGAAAACCAACCAAGAAAAAATGGCTCTTGTCAATGCCTCCATCCCAATAGAAAATTCCAACAGATCCCTTTTTCTCTGGCAAATGCCTCAAAATTAGTTTGCGTTTCATGTATGATCCAGACACTTTTGCAACTGCTACCTCTGTTCTGGGACATGGAGTGATTAAGTTTGTGGGTGGGCTATGCCCTTTCTCCAGCCTCTTAGATCTCCCAGACATAAGCTTCACTGGTCCTCAAAATTAGATGTTATGGGGGCTCATTTTCTTGGCGCACGTCCCCTAGGTTGGGGAGTCCAATGTGGGTTTTAGACCCATTGCTCTGCAGGGGGGACCTTTGCATCCATGATATCCAGCCTGCTTGTAGGACACCACACCAAGGGTATGGGTCCTAACCAGGCTACATCTTTGCTCCTGCCAATCGTCTCAATATGGCTTTTTCTTTACATTCTCAGTTGTAGAGAATCTTTTTCACTAGTTCTCAGATATAGTTCACAATATTATTGGTGTGTCCATGGGAGGAGTTGAGCCCAGGATCCACGTACTTCACCATCTTGATCAGGGTCCTTGCCATGATTCCTCCTATGATCTTACTGCCAGATTAATTTCCTTAAAACAACTCCCTTTTCCATATTGGTCTCTGATTTATAATGTACATTTAGTGCTAAAATGCCTAATGTAATTTTGTAGGAGTTCAGAGATGGGAGAAATCTGAAAGGTTAGGTAGTCTACTCAAACTGGAACTAGGAGGAAGGTACCAAAGAAAATGTGATATTTGGTGTGCGGAGACAGTGAAACTAGGCTTTAGGTAGGTGAACAGGTGTGGGAACAGCTTTCTTGTTGCCCTAATTGAACTATCTCTTCCAGGGAAGGGGAAGGACTTGAAGCAACATTTGCTGAGTATGTACAAAGTTCAGAACTTTGTCAGATACTTAGGTTCTATATTCCTCGATAGAGACCCAGCAACAGCCACTAGCTTAGATATGATTTGGGACTTGATACATACTTACTGACAATAAGATAAGTGATAAGTTTACTTATCCAAGAAAGTCAATGACTAGAATCCCTTATTCACCAGGACAATGAAAATTTGTTGAACTACAAACAAAAATGAATTTGTATGAGTCATTTTTTCCTACCAGAGCACTACTTTATAAATGAGTGTAACAGTATGTTTTAATATTCCATCTATTTGACCCCGAGTTTTCTCTTTCAGGTATCATTTTAGCAGTTGTGTTTATTCGAATGAAGAAGAATAAAGGCAGAGATAATGTCGAAAATGCTCAGGCATCTGAAGTCAAACCTCTAAGAAACTGAATTTGAAAAGGAATGTCTCCTTTGGTATTTCATTAATTTAAAGACATTTGTTGGAGAAAAGAACAAAAAGAAGTTTCATTAAAAGTTAAAAGATTAGGCTTGTCCCTTATTTTGAACAGAAACTCTTTGGTGTTATTAGCCTTCTTTAGCTCAATGTGGCTTATGTTGCTCTTCATTTGAGGTTTTTCCACTTGGAAATGGCACAAGCCCACCACAGGCCACAGAGAGGTCTACTACAGAAACCAACCATTTACTGAGTTTTACTCACTATCTACCATGCATACATGTTGCACATGTTTTCTTTATGTGAATATTATATAATAATATATGTTTAATATATTATTAAAATTTTGGTTATTGTATATTTAATGTGAGGAAGAAAATAAGGAAGCATGAAAGAAGTAGTGACAAAAATCAAGAATGAAAATGTTGGCTGTAGTTATTTTTGTTTCCCAAATTGCTTTGGCTCTGCTTCCTGATTCTTTGCATTTGTTGAGAAAAGGGCTGGATAACAATGGTTAACTATTGTTTATCAAAACTGCCTTCCATGGAGTAAGCCCAACAGGAGAGTCTGCAATGAAATAAAAATTCACCACTCTCATGACCATGGATTGAGGGGTTCAAAGCAGATATACTAGAAAGTTTAAATTTTTAAGTAAGAGGACCTTAGAGGTTTAGAAGCATTTCTAGGCTCAGAGCTGTTGTCTGACTCCTGATTTAAGTCTTGAAAGCAGTCAACATTACACAACCTTTCAAAATTTTCTAGAATATTCTGGAAAAGAACTCATATCTGAAAAGGTGCTCTTCCAATGATGGCTGAAGCAGGCCACAAAGTTGTATTTTCCATAAATAATCTTCTTTGTGGACTTCTATTATATTTTTAAAATCAAAAACATAAAACAAAAGAATATATTCAACCCTGTTTCTAAGACTTCAGTATTCCTTTCTTTTATATTATCCTGTGCTACAAACTCTTTTACCTATTTTTTTTTTCACACAAGGTCATTGGAAGTCTCAGACTGGGTAAGGTTCTCTCCTGTATCACCACACGTTAAAAGACAAAACAAAAGAAAACAAAATCCAAGAGCACCAAAGGAAATTTACTTCAAAATTATACTGTAACCTAAGGAATAATCTAACTTTATCAGCAACTTCTATAGGTATTTTACTGTGATTTGACATTTAGGTCACTTATAATTGCATTATTGCTTGCCCTGCTTATTTTAAGAAATCATATTATTATTTTAAGAAATCATATTATCATTACTGAAAAACCAAGGCAGTCCCAAGGCAGGTCTGCTGAGGTGGGCTCAGGAGGTCTCTCCTGCCTTAATTTAATGTTCTCTCCAGACCAACTTATATCACCTAATAATAGGTTGATCACATAGAACCTTCTCATCTAAAATTATTGATTAATATTCATACTTCTTGTGCTGTTTCTTCTTTCCTGGGTGGGCCCTCACTCTCAAAATTTTCATCCTTCCATGACCAGATCCTACCTATCTTTTCTTAAGGTCATAAAGATGAGTTTAATTAGTGGTCCCTCTGGGAAGTCTTCTCAGATTTCCTACAGGAGACCAGATCCCTGCCCCATCCAAACTTCCACACTGTGGTTACAAAAGTTGTTAATCAGGCCAGGACCCATTACCTATTCTGGTAAGAAAAATTCTATTATATTTCCCAGTGGGGGACATCTGTCTCACCTTCAGACAGATGTTTGAGTTCTATATTCTTTGATAGAGACCCAGCAATAGCCACCAGCTTGGATATGCCTTGGGACTTGGTATATACTTACTGACAATAAGATAAGTGATAAGTTTAATTATCCAAGAAAACCAGTTCCTAGAACCCCATATTCACCAGGACAATGAAATTTCATTGAACCACAAACAAAAATGAAGTTGTATGAGTCATTTTTTCCTACCAGAGTACTACTTTATAAATGAGTATGACAGTACATTTTAATATTCCATCTATTTGACCCGAGTTTTCTCTTTCAGGTATATATAATTTTAGCAGTTGTATTTATCCAAATGAAGGTCTGCTGACCAGTCTATATAGTTTGAGTAGAGCCAACTTTCTATTTTTCTCTATCTCCCCAGCTCTAGAGATGGGCACTTTACTTCAGTGACTCAGCCTTAAAATTTTAGTCAAAACTTTAGTAAAAAGGCTCTCTTTACATGGAATTTTCTAAACTGGTAGAAAGTAAGCTTAGAGCAATCTAGTCACCACAAGTGTTGAGCCCCAGAATGAGGACCACAGAGATTCAAGAGATGAGAAGAGAACTATTGAAGATGTTGAGTATCTGGAATCTGCTGTATGAAGACAAGCTTGCCTTGGACTTTTCCATCCTATGAGCCATTACATTTTTTCCTCACTAAAAGCTCAATGGATTTCTGCCTCTTGCAATCAAAAAAAATAGATATTTGTACCTTGTGCATGGCCCTTCTCGTATTCTACAATTAGTGCCCTTTTGATTTCCCAAACTGGTCGGGACTTTTCAGAATCCCCTCAATGCCACCATGACATGTCTTGGCTCATAGTGGCTCCCGCATAATTTTTTGAAGAATGAATAAAAGAAATCAATTTATTTTGGCCATGTATGCTGTTGTCACTCAAGTGCCACCCATTTGACAAAATTAGTACTAACACATCTTTTGTGTTCACTTATAATATACTCAAAGGCTCCTTAAACTCCCACTTCACCACCTTCCTTTCTCTACATACAAACCCTGATACTCCACTCAAACATCTTCAGAGCTGTCTGGCGTGGCAAATGCGGCTTGAAAATGACAAAGCTCCTAAGAATTTCTGTATGGTTAAGAAATAGCTGTGAGGCTGAGATGGTCACAGGGGTGGGGTGGGAAGTATAGGTGGGAACTCTTGTGAGAAGCTATGTAAAAAGTCTCAGGATTTCTGGGGAAGCAGTGAATTAAGAGTGGAGATAGGGAGTTGGTCCTGGCATGGTCGAGACAACCTGCAGGCAGGAAGCTGAGGTTGCCTCTGAAGTATCTAATGAAAGAAGGAACCAATTTATTTCTAGGATTCTGTACAATGCCATACGCATCATGCAAGCTTGTTAAATTCAGAACCTTAAAAGTTACCAGAAAAGATACAATATATTATAATTTAACTTAAAAAAAATCACTTAAACTATTGGTTTGTCAGAAAAGTCATGACATATTTTTTCTATGTTTTTCATTGCAAAAATGCATCATGACTTTTCCAACAACCCAATATTTTTAAGTGTACAATCAGTGGCAGTAAGTACATTTACATTGTTGTGCAACCATCACCACCATCCATATTCAGAACTTTTTCACCTTCCCAAATGAAACTCTACCCATTAAACACTGACTCCTCATTCCCTTCCTCCTCCCCAGTCCCTGATAAGCATTATTCTAAATTACTGTGTCTATGAATTTGACTATTCTAAGCACTTCATATAAATGGAATCATACAATTTTTGTCCATAATATCAATGTTTTAAAACACATTTTAAAACAGTAACTGAGAGGGCTGGCCAAGTGACTGAGTTGGTTAAGAGCTCGTTCAAGAGTGCGAGCTGAGCTCTGAGCAACAGCAGTTCAATGCCCAGCCCAAACTGAGCTGCTGCTGAGCTGGATGACTCAGTTAAAAACAAAAATAAAACCAAATAAAACAGTAACTGAGAGAAAAAAGAGAAAGTAGCATTCAAATTTAGAAGTTACCTCAAGAGAAGACTATCTCAAGGCTAATGTTACTTTTTATTTTTTGTGCATTCATGTATCACACACATTGTATACACTTAAATGTACATTTTACACACAAGTGAAGATATCTACATAATATATACACAATGCATGTGTGTTCCCCAAACACCACACACACTGGCATTGTTCTCACATTTCTCCTCACAAAAGCCTCTCTCATTCTGGCTGAGCCCCCAGAAGTGTGGTCAGGTGTTGAACGGCCAGCTGTCCTCAGTGGATGCATGTTAGAATCAGTTGAGGGAGTTTTTCAAAAATACTCATTCTAGGAACTCTATCCACAACTAAATTAGCACATTTGGGTATGGGGCCCTAGCTTTAGTATTTAAAAAAAAAATCTCTCCAAGGGATTCTAATGTGCAACCACAGCTGAGAACTCTTGTTCCAGAAGAATTCCCAGAGGGCCAAGTTAATACCAGGCTGCTATAGAATATGATCCTGTTTAGGGTCTGAATCAGAGTCCTTCATCAGAACATTGGCTCCCCAATCCTTTTAACTTTCTGGGCACCTTTCACCCTTACCAGTCCTGCTCAGATCACTGTTCAGATGCAAATACAGCACCACAGCCCAGAGCTCAGGGGCCACTGTCAGGAGCCATTTCTCTCCCCACAGAGACCCTTTATCTAAGAGACTCCTAACTAAGACACAGTTCACTCTGCCACTGTGTTGGAACCTGTGAATTGTAACAATGAAGCTGAAAAAAAAGAAGCTAGTTTCACCTGCAGGAGAGCAGCCCTCTTTGTAGGCCAGAGCTGAGGGCAATGAACAGCAATGCTTCACTTTTCACTATAGATCCATCTGTTGAAATTAAAAATACATTTGTGTAAAGTGACCCTTTAAAATATATGTAAAATACATGTTTGTGTAAAGCACAATACCAGACTTGTGCTTGGAGACCTGGCTACTTAAAGGAATATTAGTTACAATGTAAAAAACAAATAATATTTTATAATACAAACCATTACTTCCCATTTTATTGGTTTTCCATTCTCACATACTAGCACATGATAGGCTCCGTTTGACATTTCAAAACAATTTCCTCAGTATGAGCTATGTGTTAGTCATTTGGAAGCCACCTGTGCTCTTAAGACAAGGAGAATGACCTCCTGAGATGGTAGATAATTCTAAAGGTTAAGGGGCTCTCCTGGAGTCTGGGTCTAGCAATGTCGATGGCTCAAGCACAAGTCATATTTGAGGCCTCCATGAGTTATTTGTCTCCAACAGTCATTGGTTTATTTGGACAGAAACCCAAACCCTCCTTTTTTTATTTTTTTAAGAAGGCAGTGTCACTGGCCCTCATATGTGGGATCTGAACCGGGGCCACTGGCATCCCAAGCCAGCTCTCAACCACGGCACCATTCGGCCGGCCCCCAAACCCTCCTCTTTCATGTGATCCTCATCCTGGGAGAGCCAGTTGAGTGAGCAGTGAGACAGAAAGGGCAAGTGAAGAAGGCGTAGGCTGTAGAAACAAGAACTTATCTGATTGAGAGAGAGCATTTCATTTTTTCTACTGCAACAATAAGTCCAGGATTTGAAAAGCTACATTTGGAAGATAGGGGTATGCACATGGGATGTGGGAATAAAAATAGCATGTGTGTTTACCCAGCACTTTTAGTTACTCTCTTCAATTAAGCATAATAGTACGATGAAACAGAATATATTTTTTGGTAACAGAAAAGAAAACTGGACCCCTTTGGCTTCTGGCCATTTTAAAGATCCCAAGAACAGAATTTCCTGCAGCTGTGCTTAGGCACAACCAAAGTCAGGTATGGCCTTGGTTGGTGGTGGCACAAAAAACAAGGAAAATGTTCTTGAAGCAGCCAGGTCCACTGTGGGATAGGAGGGGAGAGGCCTTGCCTGAGGTTCCCCACTTAGTTTTGCTTTTTGCAGTGGGATCTCAGCCTTCCTGGGGCCTGCAAAGAGGAAAGGATTTCCTTGAGTAAGCAAGTGTAGCTTGGTGCATGCTGCCTAAAATCCTTGTGTCGTCGAAGGCTCCCAGGATGTCCAAGAGAGTACTCAACCAGGAGCAGTAGTGACCAGATTCTTATCTTTGCACAAGAAAGAACTGAAAGGAAAGTACACACTTGAGAGGGAAGTACAGGTGAACTCAGAGGTTGAGTTGCATCAAGGAAGTCCTGACCATGGATATTTATACCTCCCAGGGTCAGGATTTGGTAACATCCCATTGTAGTGACCACAAAGTAAATGAGATTATAATGACATTATAATTAGCTAAAGGTCAACTCCCAGTCAAGGGGATTAACCTTGCTGGATGAAATTGGTTCTTGTTCTTCTCCAGCTGTAGGTGCTGGATACAGTTACTTGTTACTTGTGTAACCAGTGAGATGCTTCAGGTTGTAACCTGGAGACGGTAGTCAATTTCCTAGACTTCATATCCAGCTTTACTAGCAGAATTTATGCCAAACATGGGCACTAGGATAAGGCTCCCATGGGGTTGAGGTTTTTCCTGGGCTGTTCTGAATTTTCTCTGGTAGCACCATGCTTGTCCAGGCAGGAAATGTGAAAGTGTTGCCTAGGAGCCCCCTCACAAGAAATGGAGGCCAAGACAGAATTAGACAAAGAGATTTATGAGAGCAAAATCCTATGAGGGATAAAGGGAAGGAAGAGAAGGCAAAAGGAGCCCTGGACCATGATGGAAGTTTGGTAGCAGGTAAAGAAGAGAAGAAAGGAGGATTGATAGGAAGAGTCTCAGGCCATCACACAGCTCTGGGAAAGTCCGGGCTAGGCAGATGTCAAACCCCAAAGCAAAGATTATCGTTGGAGGAGCCCATGTTGGGCAGAAACCACTTGACTTTAGAGCCTGAATTGTATCTGGTGGCTGGCTGGGGGTGTGATTTGGAAGACAGAGGGCAATCAGCTAGCTCCTTTGGCAGGGCCTCATGAAACCAGATCTGAACCTGCACTACCATGGCTGTCATAATTTGCTCTTTTGCTCCTTGATGTACTTGTCAGCTATTTATTGAGACCCAGTATGGCCAGATATTGAGTTGGACAGGGAACACAAGTAACAGTAGCTAATAATTCCAAAGTTTTACAATGTTTCAGGCACTATTCTAAATGCCTTACAATATATTATCATTGAGTCCTTGTGACAACTCTTTGAGGGAGATACAATTATTATTATGTCTAGTGTACAGATCAGAAACTGCATAGAGAAAAGTTAAGTGTGTGATTGTTCAAGATCACATACCCAATAAGTGACACCAGCAATATTACTCTAAAGCCCTTGCCCAAAGCTACTATATTTCACCTAATCTAAGGTGCCATCTATTATAAGACATATCATTATTTTATGTGACACTAAATAAAAAAGAAGAGCCCTATCAATTAGGTCAATTAATTTCACCATATCATTATTATTTAGATGCATCCTCAATTTCAGAGATGTTAAAATGTTCCCATGGAGGACGGCCGAGTGGCGCATTGGTTAAGAGCTGGCTTGGGACAACAGTGGCCCCGGTTCGGATCCCACATAAGAGGTCCAGTGACACTGCCCTCTACAGCTAAGATGGTGAACAACAGCTCCACCTGGAGCTGGGCTGTGCGAGCCCCGGCGACGGTGTAGGCTGCAGCCCCTGCTGCAGTGGGCTGCCACAGGCTACAGTGAGTGGCCGGCAGCCAGCGTGAGCAGCTGGCAGCCAGTGTGAGCTGCCAATAGCCGCAGTGAGCGACCATCCAGAGACCAGAGACCAATCTGCCTCATCCGAGAAGAGCACAATGATGATACCAACATGGGCCAGTGAAGCAACGTCCTCTGCAAATAGATTGAAGAACAAAAAGACAGCAACCTCTCTGTTCCCCTTTTCCAATTCGCCAAAGCTGCCCCCCTCCCCCAATTCCCTAATTTAAAAAAATCTTAAAAAAAAAAATGTTCCCATGGACTTCACAATCCCATAAGGCAGACAGACCTGAACAATTGTCATGCAACATGATATCAAGTATCACCAAAGTGGAGCACAGGCACTGCTGTAGTGGCAAAGAGGAGTGAATCAACACTGCTGCCCCAGGTGTCTGCAAACCCCTCACAGAGGGAGTGGCACCCAGCTGTGCCTTAGAGTTTCTCCAAATAGAGAAAGAAAGGATGGAAATGGGAAATTTTGAGTATTTTAAGAGTCATGGTTGATAATGCTAATAATAATATAACAATAGCTAATTCATGTATTAAGTGCTCACTATGTGCCAGGCCCTGTGTTATGAGTTTTTCATGTCTTATCTTATGAGGCCTGACAATTAAGCTTGATAACTTGTTGTAACAATATTGCTAACCTTTTTTGATGTCAGAGGGTTTATTCATTATGAATTTGTATGAACTAGACAAACAGTTAACTGAGTATACTATTTGGAAGTGCTGAAAAAGCTAGATGACCTGAACTTTTCACCAATAATTAATGACTTTTGCATCAAGACAATGCACCAACTCACACAGCACTGTCTGTGAGGGAGTTTTTAACCAGTAGACAAATAATTGTATGGAACACTCTCCCTACTCACCTAATCTGGCCCCTAATGACTTCTTTCTTTATGAGAAGATAATGGAAATATTGAAAGGAAGACATTTTGATGACATTCAGGACATTAAGGGTATTACAAAGACAGCTTTGATGGCCATTCCAGAAAGAGTTCCAAAATTGCTTTGAAGATTGGACTAGGTGCTGGCATCAGTGCCGAGCTTCCCAAGGGGAGTACTTCGAAGGTGACCATAGTGATATTCAGTAAAGAGATATGTAGTATTTTCTCTAAGATGAGTTCTCGAACTTTGTCAGACCTCATATTTAATACTCAGAGAAACCCTATGAAAAAGCAATCTTTTTAGGGCCATTTTACAGGAAAGGAACCCAAGGATAAGGAGATTAGTTGATTTACCCCTCAGTGCACAGATAGTATATAATGAGCCAGGATAAAAATCTCCAGCAGCCTGGCTCCCAACTTTCAGATTTTACCCACACTGCTGGACCATCTTTCAAAAGCAAATTAGTTTGATAACACTGTATTGTATAATTGAAATTTGCTAAGAGAGTAGAACTTACATGTTCTCACCAAAAAAGTTGGGGGTAAATTTGTGAGATGATGGATGTGTTAATTAACTTGATGGGAGGAATCCTTTCAAAATGCATATGTCTATCAAATCACTTTGTACACTTTAAATATCTAACCATGTTATTTGTCAATCATACCTCAATAAAGCTGGGTGGGGGGAGCAAACTAGTGATGAGACATACTCACCAAAGTCATTCTCATCCACTGAGTTCTTCATTTCCTTGGAGAAGCATGAATTAAGGGCTGACCATTGTCAAACACAAGGATTGAGGAGAAACCTTTGGGAGTCTCAACTCTGAACATGATGACTGCTAAGTGGGAGGTTCTGGAAATGTTGGTGCAAGACTGGGACCTCTCAATCATTTCAACTGTTGAGTATTTGCTGAAAGTTTACTCTAAGCAAAAGCCTGTAAGTCTATGCTGGGTATCAAGGGGACTACTGAAGGAAGTATTGGACTTAGCACCTAATGTTGACTGAATGAAGTACAATGTTGGGTCCCTTTGCAGGACTGCCTGGTTTGGTCCCTGTTTTATCTAATCTAGTCTCCTGTCTCCTCCCCTTGCTCACCATGCTTTAGTCACATTGACCATCTTCCTTGAGGAGGCTGAACTCCTTCCACTTGCATTCCTTTACACAGGCCTACCCCTGAAATATCCTTCCACCCCCAGCCCCTTTTGTGTGACTGATCTTTTCTCTTTCTTTAGGTCTCAGTGTAAAGGCTGTCTCCTCCAAGATGTCCTGCCTGTTATTTTCCATCAAGACACCTGTTAATTTTGTTCCTAGCACTTTTCATAGTGTGTAGTGATGTCCTTTATTAATTTGCATCTCTAGGGGCAGAGTCCTTGTTCACTGTTTTGTCCTAGCACTATGCATGGTACCCAGAATATAATAGACACCCCATATTCAAATGGACAAATGGCTTAGCTTAGATTCTCATTATGGAACCAAGGTGTACGTCTATAACACATAAAACAGCTGCTGAACTGATCAAAGAATGGAAAGACTGATGTGTGTGGAAACTGTCAAAGATATATAAGCATTGAACAGGGCAGGCAGAACTCACGGATTTAGGGATGGTCAGGGAGGAAAAACCAGTGGGGAGAGAAAATCCAGTCAGTGGGAGGACAAAATATAGTCTTCTCTTCCTTTCTGGTTTGAAGCACCTTCATTTTTATTACTTGGAATCACCCTAGCTTTCCTTACCTCCTGGGTTCTCTTTGTTGGAATGTGGGCTAAGGCCATAACAGCCAGTACAGCCTTTTCTTCTCAGAGTACTTTGGTGGGCTCTTTTGGGGGACCGAACACAATATTGAGACTGAACTTTCATGGCTCTTCAGCCTAAAAATGAGAATGTTTTGAGGAAACCATTATAGATTCTGGCCTCACTATTACTGTGCATCACAGACAAAGCAATGCCCAGTGTTCAGAAAGCACCTCAGGTGGCCATATTTTAGAATTCCTTCAAGGATTTTAGAAATAGAGATAGATCTCACCAATTATACTGTCTTCAGTTAGCTGTTCCTGTTTTTCCACCACACAGATATAATAGAGCACATCATTTGACTCACTCACTGAATTATGTATTTGCATAACTTTGAATTTCATGGATTTCCATACCATATAGTTTAAAAGTCAAGACTTATTATCATTTTGTACATGTTCTGCCTGCTGTTCAATAGGAATTTATTTATCTTACTTGTCTAGAAGGACATTTATCACACTTGTCTCTCTATAGAGTATCAAGAGTTGTTTTTATTATTTATTCATGTGTTCACTGCCTCTCATTCCACCCCCATCAAGCATACCCTCTGAGCTCCTTGAGGGCAGTGGACCAAGTTTTATTATCATTGTGACTCTGCTACCAGCAAAGAATCTTCAATAAAATAGCTTCTTGGTAAATGCTGAATTAAATAGAAGAGTTCCAAGGCTTCAAGAAATTCAATTCTTTGTTCTTTTCAGCAGAACAAGTTGCCTCAATTCAACTGAGCCCAAGGTGATTGCCTGATTGCCTCTTAACCACATAAACAAAAATCAGCATCTTACTTGTCAAAAAGCAGAAATCTCATTTTGACCTTAATTAAACTGTGACTTAATTTGGGAAGTCTCTCCTTACCCATGATTAGACATCATTGAACAAGAATACAGAAGAAGGAACTAAAAATACCTCTTTCTGCTATAGCCAAACAACAATTTAAAAAATCTAAGCAAGGGCCGGCCGAGTGGCGTGGTGGTTAAGCGCTGGCTTGGGAAGCCAGAGGTCCCGGTTTGGGTCCCACATATGAGGGCCAGTGACACTGCCCTCAAAAAAAAAAAAATCTAAGCAAAACACTTTGCTCAAATCTCAACCCTTTAAGAAGCTTCTAGATACTTCCGAATTTGAAGGGAATATTAACTGTCACATTTTGGTGAAGGATAGTATCATGCAATAGAGGTAGGAATGAAGTCATTTGGGTATGTGTTTCCTGGAATACTGCCTTGGATAGTTTTCTTCCTGATGTTATGCCTAGCTCTTTAATACAGCCTAACATTACTATGCTCATAGCCTTTTTATAAAATCATGTTTAGAATATAACAGAAGCATGGAAAAGTTCTCAGAGTGAGGGAAAGGAAAAAAAAGTAAGGAATAAAGCATTGGTTGAGAGTGAGCGAGCCTTCACCTGATAGTGCCCAGTGAAGCCTGCTCTGTCAATGACAGCTTTAGCCATAGAGTCATCTCAATGATTGACAGGATATTTGTTCCCTGAATTAGGAAACCCTGGACTTAGGATCAACTTTTTTGGATTCATGCATTATATGTTTAATCCACAAATTACTATTAATTACTTTTTTATTCCTAATAAGCAGGTAAGACATAGTGGTAACAAACACTACAGCCTTTATTCATGCAGTTTCCTTTCCATTAATCTTGCTCAACAGAACCCTGTCAGGATTTCAGAAGGAATTTTGGATATTTCTGGACTACAGATTCAAGAATCTTCCAACAAATGATTATTAAGTAAATGTTTAGAGTAATATTTACCCACCCTGGATCATTCCTATCTCTAATATTTTACCACAGTCAGACTCTGATCCTAAGATCAACTGGAAAACATTTTAAGGAAATGAAATGTATGAAAACCCTTTGTAAGACTAGGTCTGTGAAGCTACAGGGAGACTTGATAAAGGTTCCCCACAAGCTGGGAATAGTCAGCCAGAGAGTGATGCAGAATTCATAAACCATGTTAAGACTTTTGGTGCCCTAGGAAAAGCTCAGAAATGCTGCAATTATTAAACTATTCAATTGAAATTACTTTCAGTTGAGCAAATCTAGGGCAGACATTACCAACTTTTTAAACTACATCATGTGTTCTGAAACCAGAACAGAAAACAATAAAACAGAATGGTCTGTTTTTGTTTTTTTGTTGTTTTGTTTTTTTAATTGGGGAATTGGGAGAGGGGAACAGTGTTGGGGAATCAGGGAAGGGAAACAGACAAGTTGTTGTCCTTTTGTTTTTCAGTCTAGTTGTGGAGGACGTTGCTTCACTGGCCCATGTTGGTATTATCATTGTGCTCTTCCCAGGTGAGGCAGATAGTTTGCCAGCCTCTGGACGGCCAGTCACAGCAGATCTTGGAAGCTCATGCTGGCTGCCAGCCACTCATGCTGGCTGCTGGCCACTCACTGTAGCTTATGGCAGCCCACTGCAGCAGGGGCTGCAGCCTATGCCATCACCAGTGACTCACAGCAGCCCAGCTCCAGGGGGAGCTGTTGTTCACCATTTTAACTATAGAGGGCTGTGTCACTGGCCCTCATATGTGAGATCCAAACTGGGCCCTGCTGCTCAGAACTGGCATCCCAAGCCAGCTCTTAACCAACGCACCATTCTGCCGGCCCAAAAATGGTCTGTTCTTAACCCACCTGCTTACGCAGGTGATACAGGTTTAATACAAGGAAAGTAGAGTCAAAAGAAATCTCCATGACTGGCCAAGTGGCTCAGTTGGTTAAGAGCGCAAGCTCTAAACAACAGGGTTGCTGGTTTCATTCCCACATGGGCCAGTGAGCTGTGTCTGAGCTGAGCTGAGCTGCTGCTGAGCTGCCAACAGGTGACAGGATGGCTCAGCTGGTGAAAGCACATGCTCCTAACAACAAGGTTACCTGTTCAACTACTGCATGGGATGGTGGGCTATGCCCACCCACAACTAAAATTGAGCACAGCAACTTGAGCTGAGCTGCCCTGAGCTGCCAATGGGTGACCGGATGGCTACTGGACTTGGAGGTGAGCTAGCTGTGCTCTCCACAACTAAGATTGAAGGACAAAAACTTGGCTGTTCCCCTTCCCCAATTCCCCAACACTGTTCCCCTCCCCAAACACCAAGAAAATCTTAAAAAAAAAAAAAAGACATAGGGCAGTTAAATGGATGAGAAGACAAGACACATGCATATGCTGTCTACAAGAGACCCATATCAGGTGGAAAGACACACGTGGATTGAAAGTAAAGGGTTGAAAAAAGATATTTCATGCAAGTGGAAAGGAGAAAAAAGCTGGAGTAGCAACACTTATATTGGAAAAAAATGAACTTTGATACGAAGACTATAATAAGAGACAAAGAAGAACATTACATAATAATAAAGAGATGAAATCCAACAAGAGGACATCACCCTAGTAAACTTTTATGCACCCAACATAGGAACACCTTTGATGCCCTGAATGTCATCAAAATGTGTTCCTTTTGGGCCAGCCAAGTGGTACGGTGGTTAAGAGCTGGCTTGGGATGTCAGTGACCGGGGTTCGGATCCCACATCTGAGGGCCAGTGCCTCTGTCCTTAAACAAACAAACAAACAAACAGACAAACAAAAAATGTGTTCCTTTTAATGTTTCCTTTATCTTCAGGTAAAGAAAGAAGTCACTGGGGGCCAGATCAAGTGAGTAGGGAGGGTGTTCCAATACAGTTATTTGTTTACTAGCTAAAAATTCCCTCACAGACAGTGTTGTGTGAGCTTGTCATGATGCAAGAGCCATAAATTATTGATGAAAAGCTCAGGTCGTTTCCATCTAACTTTTTACACAGCCTTTTCAGCACTTCCAAATAGTAAACTTGGTTAACTGATTGTTCACTTGGTACGAGTTCATAATAAATAATCCCTCTGATATTAAAAAAGGTTAGCAACAGTTGTTTTGACTCTTGATTTAGACAGAAATTCTTGGTTGTGGAGAATTGGCTGACTTCCATTGTGCACTTCGATGCTTTGATTTAGGGTCATATTGGTATACCCATGTTTCATCCAGTGATAACATGGCCCAAAACATCATCTCACCTCTCCAAAAGGTCTTGGCAAACTTCAACTCTCCTTTGCTTTTGTTCATCGTTGAGCTCTTTTGGGGCCATTTTTGCATACACCTTTCTCATACCAAGATTTTCAATTAAGATTTTTCTGTTTCTCTACTTGGTCTGCAATGCTGCTCACAGTCAGCTGACAATTTTGACACACAATTAGACAAATTTTTGCAATGTTTTCATCAATTCTGCTTATTACTGGCCACCCTGACCTCTCTTCATTGATGCATTCTCTCCCCTAGAGAAACATTTAATCCATTTATACACTGCAGTTTTATTCATGGCATTATCCCCATAAATTGGATTAACATGTCCCTGATTTCACTTTCACTCTTGCCAAGTTTAACAAGAAATTTAATGTTTGTTCATAGTTTTAATTCAAGCTTAGACATTCTCAAAACATCACACAAAAACAGGCAACAATAATAATAAATGCCACTCAGCAAGACACCACCACATGTCGACATGAACACAGCTGTGAGACCCTGATATATCAAGGTTATGAAATCTCATTAGCCATTTGTACAGTGCTTCCAGTGTTTGTACAGCACATGATGGCAAGTTCCTGAACTTAATTGCCATACCTAGTGTGTGTGTGTGTGTGTGTGTGTGTATGTGTGTGTGGAGAGAGAGAGAGAGAGAGAGAAGAGAGAGAGAGAATTTCTAGAGCTAGGATTTAAAATTAATTTTTTTTAAATTAATGGATACAGATGTACAAAACTATGTAATAGTTATCTTTTTCACCCCTTACAAAGTGACTACCCCCTCCTCACTCACTTCTCCCCCCACCCCTGATGTCATACATATCTATTACAATTCCATTAACTCCATTCCCACACTATACTCCAAATCCCATGACTATATATGTGTTAACTTATAGTCAACATCTAATATTAATCATATGTGTTAAATTATAGTCAACATCTAATATTAATCAGCGGCAACTTCAGATGTACAGTGCAGAGGTCAGGCCACTACACTGTCGATGAAGTGGTCTCTGACAAGACATGAGTCCACCTGGTCCCCTAAAAAAATATTTACAACATTATTGATTATATTCCCTAAACTGTCTCTTCTGTCTCGGCAGTAGTATAGTATTACCAGTTTATGTTGCCTCGTCCCTTCCCCTTCTCCCTCATGCCCATCCCCGTCCATCTAGCCCTCATCAGTTTTTCCTTTGTGTCTCTAAGACTATTCCTATTTACACTGCTCGGTTATTCACTTCTTTAGATTCCACATATAAGTGAGATTATATGGTATTTGTCTTTCTCTGACTGACTTATTTCACTTAACATAATGTTCTCTAGGTCCATCCATTTCTTTGCAAATTGTACGATTTCTTTCTTCTTTATAGCTGTGTAATACTCCATTGTGTAAATGTACCAGTTTCTTAATCCAGTCATCTACCACAGGGCATTTCGATTGTTTCCAAGTCTTGTCTATTGTAAATAGCGCTGCAATGAACATAAGGGTGCATATATTTTTTGGAATTAGTGTCTTGGGTTTTTCAGGATAAATACCTAGGAGTGGAATTGCTGGGTCAAAAGGTAGTTCCATTTCCAGTTGTTTGAGATACCTCCATAATGACTTCCATAGTGGCTGCACCAATCTGCAATCCCACCAACAGTGCAGCAGGGTCCCCTTTTCCCCACAGCCCCGTCAGCACTTGTTGTTTCTTGATTTATTGATGATAGCCATTCTGACCAGAGTGAGGTGGTATCTCATTGTGGTTTTTATTTGCATTTCCCTAATGACCAGTGAGGTTGAACATTTTCTCATATGCCTGTTGGCCATCTGTATGTCCTCTTTAGAAAAATGTCTCTTCATATCCTCTGCCCATTTTTTAATTGGGTTGTTTGTTTTTTTGGTGTAGAGTTGCATGAGTGTTTTATAAATTTTGGATATTAACCCCTTTACAGATATATTGTTGACAAATATCTTCTCCCATTCAGTAGGGTTCCTTTTTGTTTTATTGATGGTTTCCTTTGTTTTGAAAAAACTTTTAAGTTTGATATAATCCCATATGTTCATTTTTTCTTTTACTTCCCTTGCCGTGGGGATGTATCAGTAAAAATATTGCTCAGGGTAATGTCTGCAAATTTACTCCCTATATTTTCTTCTAGGAGTTTTATGGTTTCAGGCCTTACATTTAAGTCTTTATTCCATTTTGAATTTGTTCTTGTATATGGCATAAGGAAGTGGTCCAGTTTCATTTTTTTGCATGTGTCAGTCCAATTTTCCCAGCACCATTTACTGAATAGACTATCTTTACTCCAGTGTAAATTCTTACTTCCGTTGTCATAGATTAACTGTCTGTATATGCCTGGATTTATTTCTGGGCTCTCCGTTCTGTTCCATTGATCGATGTGCCTGTTTTTATGCCAATACCATACTGTGTTGATTACTGTGGCCTTGTAGTAGTTTTGATGTCTGTTAGCGTGATACCCCCGACTCTGTTCTTATTTCTCAGGATTGCTGTGGCTATTCAGGGTCTTTTATGTTTCCATATAAATTACAGTATTATATTTTCTATTTCTGTGAGAAAAGCCCTTGGTAGTTTGATAGGAATTGCATTAAATCTATATATTTCTTTAGGCAGTATGGACATCTTAACTCTATTAATTCTTCCTATCCATGAGCATGGTAGGTGTTTCCATTTATTTGTATCTTCTTTGATTTCTTTCTTCAGTGTCTTATAATTTTCTTATTACAGATCTTTTACTTCTTTGGTTAAATTTATTCCTAGGTATTTTATAGTTCTTGAAGCAATTGTAAATGGGACAGTTCTCTTAATTTCTCCTTCTGTTAGTTTATTTTTGGTATATGCAAACGCAATTGATTTCTGAACATTGATTTTGTATCCTGCTACTTTACTGAATTCGTCTATCGGTTCCAATAGATTTTTGATGTAGTCTTTGGGGTTCTCTCTATATAGTGTTGAGGGCCGTGTAGCCCAATATTGAGGGGCATGCAGTGTTGAGGGCCGTGTAGCCCAATATTGAGGGGCTTGCAGGCTGACTTTAGTGGGCTTGGTGAATCATAAACTTGTTTATCTGCTCCTATTGTTTCCTTGCTGCACCTGGAGGGTGCTTACTATTTACTAAGGCATGTGGTGAGGATGGCCAGATCCTTGGGACACAAAAGAAAGATGACTATCCGGGTTAATGGAAAAGGAGCCTAAGGCACACACGTATACACGGTTAATGATTGTTGCAGTTTGCTTCCTTGAAAATTCTCAATAAAAGCTATGCGCTGACCCGATTCGGGGCTCAGTCGTCTTTGGCTGAGTCCCTTGGTCTCGCTCTTATCTTACTTCTGTCTCTTGTTCTTATTCAATCTGCGTCGCCCCTCTCGAGAACCATTTGCCCTTGCCATGCAGGAAGTGACAATATAGTATCATGTCATCTGCACATAATGACAATTTTACTTCTTCCTTGACAATTTGGACGCCTTTTATTTCTTTTTCTTGTCTGATTGCTGTGGCTAGAACTTCCAGAATTATGTTGAATAAAAGAGGAGAAAGTGGACAGCCTTGTCTTGTTCCTGATCTTAAGGGGAATGGTTTTAGCGTTTCCCCATTGAGTATGATGTTAGCTGTGGGTTTATCATATATGGCCTTTATTATGTTGAAATATGATCCCTGTATTCCCACTTTGCTAAGGGTTTTTAACATAAATGGTTGTTGGATTTTGTCAAATGCTTTTTCTGCATCTATTAATATGACCATATGATTTTCATTCTTCATTTTGTTGATGTGGTGTATCACATTAATTGATTTACACATGTTGAACCAGCCTTGCGCACTAGGGATGAATCCCACTTGATCATGATGTATGATCTTCTTAATATATTGCTGAATTCTGTTTGCTAATATTTTATTGAGAATTTTTGCATCTGTATTCATCAGGGATATTGGCCTGTAGTTTTCCTTTTTTGTGCTGTCTTTACTGGTTTTTGAATCAGGATGATAGTGACTACATAAAAAGAATTTGGGAGCCTTCCCTCCTTCTGGATTTTTTGGAATAGTTTGAGAAGAAAAGGTGATAGTTCTTTTTTGAATGTTTGATAAAATTCACTTGTGAAGCCATCTGGTCCAGAGCTTTTGTTTGTTGGGAGCTTGTCGATTACTGATTCAATTTCCTTGGTAGTAATCAGGCTATTTAGATTTGCCGTTTCTTCTTGATTTAGCTTTGGAAGGTTGTATGCTTCTAGAAAATTATCCATTTCTTCCAGATTGTCAAATTTGTTGGCATATAGTTGCTCATAGTAATTTCTCAATAGTAATTTCTTAAAATTTTTCGTATTTCTGTGATGTCTGTAGTTGTTTCCCCTCTTTCTCCTGATTTTAGTAATTTGAGTCCTCTCTTTTTTTTTTTGATGAGCCTGGCTAGAGGTTTGTCAATTTTGTTTATCTTCTCATAAAAGCAGCTCTTGGTTTCATTGATCTTTTGTATTGTTTTTCTGTTCTCTATATCATTTATTTCTGCTCTGGTCTTTATTATCGCCTTTCTTGTACTCCCCTTGAGCTTCCTTTGCTGCTCTTTTTCCAGTTCCCTGATGTGTAAGGATAAGCTGTTGATTTGAGATTTTTCTTCCTTCTTTAGATAGGCCTGCAGTGCTATGAACTGCCCTCTTAGGACTGCTTTTGCTGCATCCCAGAAATTTTGGGTCGTGGTGTTTTCATTTTCGTTTGTCTCGAGGTATCTTTTGATTTCCTCCTTGATCTCATTTGTGACCCACTCGCTATTTAGTAGCATGTTATTTAGACTCCATTTATTTGACTGCTGTCGCGTCTCTGCGCGGCTGGGTCTAGCTTCCTCAAGAGGACCGGTGGGGACTCAGAAAAAGAAATAAAGAGCAAGAGACAGGGATAGTTTAAAAAGCAATGTGAGCCAGGGGACTCTGTCTTATGGACAGGAGCCTAGAATCTGGTCAGCTTGCAGCTTTTATTGTAGTACAAACAAGGAAGGGGCTTTATTCTTTCCGAGGTCTGTAAATCACAGGCATCACCCAAGATTTTAGCCAAATCTCCCTATGCCTCACAGACAACCTCAGCCGAAAGACTCTTTGTTCAATACAACGTTGCCTCCTACGGGAACAGATAATGGTTCACTATGAGACTTCCAGGCAAGAATGCAAGTAGGACTGTTATCTTCTTAGGAAGATTTCTCTCTTCTTTGGCAGGCTGCTAGCTCTGCAGATAAGGGTTCACAGGCCCTTAGGCCCCACATGCTTCACCTCCTTGATTCCTCCCAGGGTACCCAAGGACAGCGCCTGGTTAGGCTGCCCTAATGCGCATATTTTATATAGGATCTCACACCTATATTAGAGTCCTGCAAATATCTAGGATCTTGCCCGTCATTGGCTGACCCGCCCTCTCTCTTAGGGTACCATGGGGTTTTGCCATAAACATAGTGAATATCTTGTCCTGGTGAGGCCCTGCTGTTATGGGCGAATGCAGGGAGGCAAACTGCGAGGCTGCTGTGAGGTCACATTTCCCCCCTCTTTGTTTAGAAGCATGAGAAACACAGACCTTGCAGATTCCTGTTTGATAACATATTGAAGGGCTGTTTGTCTGGTTCTGAGGACTAAACAAAATAAACAGAGTAAAATAAGCATAATGGCAATTGCGCCAGCAAGCCCATCACCTAAGATTTTCACCCAATTCAAAGGATCTAAATGTGACAGTCCTTCTGCAGCAGCAGAGAGCACCTCTTCTCCTGGCAGCAGCTGAAGATTGGCATAGGACATTTCATCCACCTCTTTCTGAAGTTGTAAAATATCCACAGTAAGATTAGGAACATGTCCCAAAAGATGAGCTCATACCTCCATCCAGGGAGTATGAGTTTGATTATAAGAATAAGATACATTCCAATCACATTTTAAGGTAATCATAGTATGTAAATTTTTGACTCGATCACCAAGAAAATCAACAGTAGTTTCTAAATCAGTTAATCTAACATTAATTTCTTGATCTATTTTTACTTGTTGATTTCATGATTTACTTGCATTCTGATGCCATTGTTGGACGAATTCAGTGGTCTGATTTGTCTGGTGTAGAGCCACTCCTGATACAGCGGCAACAGTAGTGAGGGCTATAATTCCCATAATTGTAGTAATCAATAATCCCTCGAATCATTTTACTCTATGTGAAATCTTATGTAATAATTGAAGAACCATAAGTAAAGTAGGAGAGGCTTCCCACACCCTAGAAGCTTAGATGGGGATCCATAATCCACATCTTCTCTTGAGAATCATTATTTAATTATGTTCATTATAAAGAGAAGAATTGATACAAGTATATAATCTATATTGATCACATTCTATTAATTTTGTAATTAATATTACTGTCATTGTTCCAACTAGAAAAACAAAAGGAATTTTAAGACATGTCTGTAAATAAACTATTTTTGTTTCCTTAAATAGAAAAGTATATTTTATTTTTATTTATTTGTTTATTTTTTGTTAATAGGATTGAGTATCAATAATCTGAGAAGAATTATAAGTACGTACCCACCATCTGAGAAGTTGGTAATTGGAGCAATTAAATAGAGTGCAGTTAAGGACTGTATCCCCATAGGGGCCCCAGTCTATTACTATTCCATAGGAATCATTAAATAACACACAATTCATACTCCCTCAACATTCTTCCCAATGAATATGGGACTGTCCATCAATCCAGTTACTTTGATTAGTACATGTAGGAATAGGGGGAGGGAAGCTATGAGTGCTTGCCGACTGTACTTCACATTTCTTTCCAAAAATCATAAACATGTCTTTAAATGTATCATTTTCTTTGCCTTGAGGCACAAACCAAGCATATTCTTTTATAGCTAGACATGGAGAATCAATTCCAATACAAATTGGGGTATAAGTAAAACCTAATGAGGTATATAACCTGAAAGTTTAAAAATGTGACCTTCTTTATCAACAAATTCAGGTGCCCTTAAATCTTCTGGCCCTGGAAGCCAGGAGCTATCATTAATGTAAATTAAAGGAGGCTTATCATGCCATGAACAAATGAGCATCTGTTTTTGGAAATGTCGCTAAGACCAAGGTTTGTGGTTTATTTATTTATTTATTTATTTTTGCCATTTGAGACAGTTTTTGTATTTGTGCTCAGCTAAGAAGAGGCACATCCAAACCAACACCCGTATTAATGGGCACAAAAAACACAAGGTTTGTGGTTTATTTATTTATTTATTTATTTTTGCCATTTGAGACAGTTTTTGTATTTGTGCTCAGCTAAGAAGAGGCACATCCAAACCAACACCCGTATTAATGGGCACAAAAAACACTCCTGCCCGTTGTATACATGATATATGGCTTTAAACTAGTGAAGCATCAGCAGGCATTAGCAAAGAATTAGAGACCTCCGGGAAAGGCCTTTCTTCCCATGCCTGGTGTCTCCTGCATTATCTTCAAAAGGGGGGTGTGAGTCAGGCCGGTTTTCAGCTGATTGTCACACAGACCCGTTATCCACAAAGGGCGTTCCTGTAGACTTGGAGAAATACAAGCAAAACCTCTTTCCCATGTTAATAAAGTTTTTAAATGTCATTGATTGGTTTGGATATCCTTCCACCAGATAGGGACATTTTCCAATAGTTTAGAACTGCTGATTATTAAAATATTTTTCTGTAGCAGTATGTCCAACGTTAACTTCATTACGTGAACCAGATGAATTTAAAATTTTTAAAGTAAACATGATTTTAGCCAATTGTATCTGCGGGGATTCTGTTCTGTCTTCCCCCTTTTTAAATTTTTTTTTTGACAAAATTTGAAAAGACTGAATAGAATTATTGGAAAACGGAGTCTGATTTAATATTTATAGGGTTTGAAAGCATCTCTAAAGCAGTTAAAACAGTCATTAGTTTAGCTTTTTGAGTTGAGATGTAATTAATCTATATTACTGTATGGCCTTTTTTTAGGGTCTAAGTTTTGGAAGACTTTTATGTACATGTCTGGGTCGTCTGAAAACTCCTTAACAGTCCTGTATTTGTCTAAAAATCCTGTAATGAAAAGGGAGATCTGAACTTTAGCAGGTCTACATTTTTCTGGCATATGTAGGATAATTAACATTTTCACTGGCAAATCTAGGAAGATATTTTGTAACCTTAAAAAGTATAGGCTTGTGGGCCGGCCGAGTGGCGCAGTGGTTAAGCGCTGGCTTGGGAAGCCAGCGGCCCTGGTTCCGGTCCCACATAGGAGGGTCAGTGACACTGCCCTCAGAAAAAAAAAGTATAGGCTTGTGATCAAACATAAGATATAGTTATTAACAGATTTTAATCTATCTTTGAACATTTCTGTGACAAGAAGCTATAAATAGGTGAGCTCATCAAAACTAAAATCTTAAGTTGTTAATAGATATTGAGAAATTACTAAGCATTTTTAATATATGACCATTACTGAAAAGTTTTATTTAAAATCTTACTCGAGTGACCTTTTATCAGTTCCTACTCTATGAGATTCCAAAGTGAATTATAAAAGCTATTTTTTGACAAACTTAGTAGCAGAGACAACATGATTTTAAAAGTAAGTTAATTTAGAATGTTATCACTCATAGACTTAGGTTATTTCCCTTACAATGAGTCCCACTGTAGGTGGTCCCTACAGGGCTTTGCTTGCCCTACCCCCATAATTAATGTCTGATTTCTGTACTTTTTAATTTTGTGGACTTTTTTGAGAGATAATTATAGAAATATCAAAAACATCAATTAATTATAGAAATAAATATTTTGTCTTGTATTTTAACCTGGCAAACAGGACGAATTCCTGAAATCCTTTTTGTTAAAAAATACCGGTTTGACTGATGTTTCAAACCTCTCGGTGTGGTGCTTCTCGCCGTTTCTGAAAGAGAGGGGGGATTCCGCTCCCGTGCCTTGAATAAAGCAAGCTTCGGCAGAGACAGACCCTACGGAGCTATTTATTTATTTATTTATTTATGAAAGTGGATATAAAATTTGGGAGTAACTGTGGTGACTTTTAGAGATCCATCCTCTACTTTCTTCTCTTTGTCTCGATTTTAAAACATCCTCTTTTTCTTTTATCTTCCGTATGAATCTATGGAATTGGAGTTTGTTTAATTTTCTTTAGGTAATATCCAACTGGATTTTTGTAAAAACTGAAACAACTTATTTTTAGGAAAATGATTATCAACTATTTCGTAAAAATTACTAATAGCAATTTATCATGAGTCAAAATGACCATTTAAATGTATTATTTGTTGTTTTTTGAACGGAACTACAATTTTATTAGGCTCTTGACCCTCAAGATGTAAAACTCTGGTTCGAGCTGGTGACACAAGTTCTGAAATTAACTCTACATAACTCGGGAGTGACTTCACAAAGTTGTTAGGCAAAAAGAGCCACTCTACTAAATCATTTTGTTGAGCAATCACCGCCGTGGGCGAATGTGGAGTTGGAAAACTTAAAATTTGTAAGAGCTGTGTTGGATCTATGTGTTGAATTTGAGCTTCCTGTATTTTTTGTTCTACTAATTCCAACACTTGATTAGCCTGAGGGGTTAAACTGCCAGGACTATCCAATTGAGGAGGTCCTTATAAAAGACTAAGTAAATTACTGAGAGCATATGTAGGAATGCCCAAAGTAGGGTGTAGCCAATTAACATCTCCTATCAATTTTTGTAAGTCATTTGAAGTGGAAATCTGAACACTTTGAGGCCTAATAGTCTATCTATCTACAATTGCACCTAAATATTGAACTGGTGTAGTAGTTTGAATTTTATCTGGAGCTATACTGAGTCCTGCAGAGTCAAGTTGCTCTTTCAACAATTTAAAGCACTCTGTTAATTCTTTCGTAGATGAAGTAGCGCAAAGGATGTCATCCATATAATGAATTATGTAACAAGTTGGAAAACTGTCTCTGACTGGCTGAATAGCTCTAGCTACAAAAAGTTGACAAATGGTTGGACTATTTAGCATTCCCTGAGGAAGGACCTTCCACTGATATCTTTTGATTGGTTCCTTATTATTAGTAGATGGAATAGAAAATGCAAATCTAGGGCAATCCTGAGGATGTAAAGGAATGTTATAAAAACAATCCTGTAAGTCAATTACTATTAAAGGCCAATTTTTCAGAATCATAGACAATCGTGGAAGTCCAGGCTGAAGTGTCCCCATAGGTTCAATTATAGCATTAACAGCTTGCAAATCAGTTAGCATTCGCCATTTCCCTGATTTTTTCTTAATTACAAATACAGGGGAATTCCATGGACTAGTAGAATGTTCTATATGATTTTGTTCTAATTGAACTTGAACTAGATTTATTAAAGCCTCCAATTTTTCTTGAAAAAAGGGGCCACTGTTCAATGGTGTTTCATTAGTAATTAACAGAATATTTTGTGTGAAGCAAAGATTTAAAGCTGTACTGTCTTTTGTAGCAGGAGTTAATTGCTGTACTGAAAGCTTGGGGGTGGGGATACTGCCTGATAATTTTGTTGAATTGTTTGATCCATAGAGGCCGTTGTTATTGTCTGGGCCTGGGACTGGCCCTGCCCTCCGTTTCCCTGCAACGGAGTGTCATTTTTATGAAATTTTGGTTTACATTGTTTAATCCAGTGTCTACCTCTTTCATACCTATGGCAGATTTCAGGTTTTCTTTCAGAAGTTACAGTGGGAATAGGCTGGGGTTTAGAATTAGAGTTAATAGGTGGCCGTCTACAATTTTTTTTTTTAACATGTCCAGGCTTTTCACAATTAAAGCAAGTGCCAGGAAATCTTTTTTTGTCCAATATTATCTCCTGTAATTGCATTTGTTAACATAGTGGATCGGTATTGTTCCGAATCAACCTCTTGGCATAACCTTATGTAGCCATTAAGATCTGTTTTTCCTTTTTGATTTCCAATTGCTTTTTGACAATCTCTGTTAGCATTATCATAGGCTAAAATTAACTGAATAACTTCAGCAGCTTGTTCATTTGACACTTGTCATTTAATCTCGTTCTGAAGACGAGCTGCAAACTCAGCATATGATTCCCTAGGTCCTTGTAAGATTTTTACTAAAGGAACCTGTTAATATTCCTTCAGGTTCAAGTTGTTCCCATGCATTTAAGCAGATCCTCCTTAACTGATCTATAGTCTGATTAGTCATTCCAATCTGTTGTTCAGTTCCTTCCCAAACTCCTCTGCCTAACAATTGATCCTGATTAATATTAATATTTGCATGGCGATTAAGACGGCCTTGAGCTTCAGCTCCTTCAGTCCACCAAGATTTAAAATGTAAAAATTGAGCCAGAGAAAGGCAAGTCTGAGCCATACTTTGCCAATCAAGTGGAACCAAGTGGTGGCCCTCAGCCAGATTTTTAACCACGCCTCTAGTGTAAGGGGAATTGGGCCCATACTGAATAACAGCTGCTTTAAGTTCCTTAAGAATAGTAAAAGGTATAGACTCATATTACTGTGCAAACACTCCCTGCGGATTTTGAGGATCAACCCCTGGGGCGATTTGTTGATGAATAACCACGGGAAATGATAAAGCTTCCAAATCCCCTTGAAGGAAGGCTTGTTTAATACCACGTTCTACCATGCAAAGAGCTGACTGGGCGTTGCCAGCAACCGAGCTTTGCTCACTGCGTATTATGTATGGGGAACGGGGTGGGGGTGGTGGTGGAGGCGAGCAGCGTTTTAACTTTCCCAAAGGTGGATATAATGAGTATGAAGTCTGAATTACAGGTTCAGGGTGTTCAATCTCAGGGGATTCCTTAGAGTGTTGTTTCTCATCCTGTTTTTCTATTAAATTTAATTCTTCCTCTTAGCTATTATCTTCTGAATCTGTTTGTAAAGGTTCTAAGATTGACTTAACAAGTCTCCAAGTATCCCAGATTGTAATGGGAATAGAGTCTCCATCCTTATGTAAAACCTGGAGATCTGAACCTACCCTCTTTCAGGTCTTTAAATTCAAGGTTCCTATATTAGGGAACCAAGCAAAACGTGCCTTAATGACTGTTAAAAGTTCCAATAACTTTTTCTCCGGGATAGGAGTTATATAGAAAACAAAACATCCACTTTATTGATGCAAAGTTGATTGCAGAGCATGAATTGGACACTCAGGCAAATTAATAGTGAGATACCACTATACACGTATTAGAATATCTGAAATCTAAGACGCTTGCAACACCGAATGTTGGTGAGGATTTGGAGACTCAAAGCAGAGCCTAAAACAGGGATTTGGTTGCATGAGGGAAATACATCAGGGAAAAGGTCTTAATGAAAGCAGGATACAGCAAAGGAAAGAAACAAGAAAGGATGTATTCTCATTGGAAGTCCAGCTTTAACCTGATTCCTTGGGAGGATGAATTGCACCATACAGTTGGTTGTAGTTTTGTACCTTGTGTCTGTCAGGGCTGCTGGTGGGTGGAGAGGTTGCCAAATCCTCTCTGTAGGGTGGCACCCCAAAGAAAGGAGGAGCTATATGCCATTAGAAGCCCACACTCACCACAGTTGGGGGTTTGGTACACTGGCCTGGTAAAGAGGATATGGATGGGCATCACTACAGGGGCATCACTTCCACAAGATCCTCACAGTATCTGTGACTCTTGCCCCTAAAAGATAAAGGAACACTGATACACTTTTTAAAATGCTATCTCTATAGGAGAGAAATACTATGGGTATAAAGTAATTTATTGTAGCACTCTTTGTAGCAGCAAAAGACTAACAACCTAAATGCCCATCAGTAGGGGATTCATTAAGTGAATTATGGTATATGCATATGATAGAATACTGTGACACAACAAAAAGAATGAGGAAACTCTCCTGTATTGATTTTACAGTGGTTATCAAGATACATTGTTAAATGGAATAATAGAATGAAGAACAAATCATTTGATTTGTTACCATTTGAATACAAAAGATGTAAAATCTTTTTGCTTGATTATGTACAGGATGTCTTCCAAAAGAGTCATAAGAAATTGGTAACTGGTTACTTCTAAGTAGAACTGGGTAGTTGGGGGATGGGGTCCAAAAAGGGTAATGGCTCTTTTTTCCTCTCCTTTAGAATAGTGTTTCATTTTTTAAATGCCTCACGCAGAGATTCTAGGACAATATTTTATTACTTTAGTTTCAGTAATGACATCTATTTTGCTAAGGGTAATGAAGATAAGTGTTTTGCTTATCTAAGAATTTGAGCTGCTTTTTTCCTTGTCTCCTAGTCTTCTTACCACCAAGATCACTATAAAGTCACCCCACAATCATAAACACTTCTGACTATTTTTTGTATCCTTTGTTTTTCTCCGAAGAGCTCCTTATCTAATCTCGTGTCAGCCTATTCAATTGATTCATTCCCTGAACCTTGTGAAGTATTTGGTGTTTAATTTTGATTTAATGTTTACTTTTTGTTGTTGCTCATGGGCAGTGATTAGGAGAGGAAGTTGGAAGACTTGTCAGAGATAGCTGTGATGTGCTTAGTGTACTGAGAGCAAGAACATGTCCATCTGCAGAGAAGGACTTACTTAATAAAGCATTGGTAGTATATGGCCAGATGCTATTGAAAAAAAAAATGGTTGCAATATACTCAATGATGACGTTACAGGAAAAGACTGTCCTTGGCTTTATGTAGGAAAGAATTCAAATGTGAGCTGATATAGAGTTTAAAGTAAAAATAAGTTTATTTAACAGGGAGTAAGAAAATAAAGGCCACCCCCATAGACAGAATGGGGGGTCTCTAATTGCTAGTGGAAGAGAGACCCCCTCCATTCCTGGGACTAGGGTTTATATGTGTTTTCTGCTTCCACAGAAATTTCATTGGTATAGGGGGAAAGAGGGATAAAACAATGGTAAGGTTATCTTTAGCTTTAGTAAGATGCCAGAATCAGGACAGTTTGTTAACTCCTATAAAGCACAGCCTGTGTTTAATTTGCAATGAGTTTAACTACAGGAATGGTCCTAATGGAGTCTCTAGCCTCCCAGTGAGAGATTGCTGTTTGCCATTGATTAATGTCTGCCTGAGTTCTGTGTCTTGGAACAGGTAGGCAGGAGGCTTGGAATCCAACTTCTTAGTTTCTTCTTCTATAAAAATAGTCCTCACTCACCTTCCTCATATTAATAATAGCGCATATCTTTGGAGTACTTGGTGCTAGACAGTGTGCCAAAAAATTTCCATATTTATCTTATTTAATTCTCTTAACAACTTTATGAGGGGAAGAAGAGGGGCTATTATTATCCCTATATTGAACCAAAGAAATGAAAAACAAGAAAAGTTAATAATATACCTGTTAGGTCAAAGTTAGAAAATATAGGAGAAAAGAGAGGGGTTGTGGGGGGGTCCATAGTGCCTAAAGAAAAAGCTCATAACCAGATTTAATTAACTGCCTCCAGCCACGTATTTATTTTTACCTCAACAGATGACAAGAGGTAGTCTGGAGCAAATTAGGATCTGAGTCAACAGACCTCCACCCATCTTGGGAGGTCACATCCTCCCATGGAAGAGCATGCACCACCTTTTCCCACCAGATCAATACCTATGTAACTCCCTCACCCTACTCAGCAAACTGTAAGTCCTAGAGACAAGAGCTCTCTTGCACCACCCTCCTTTCTCTTTGCACCAGCTCTCTCACCCAGCTCTCTCTCCCTCTCCTGCTCTCCCTCTTTTGCAGCCGCCCTCCCCCCACCTTGGGTAGGCCCACTCTCTTCCATGAGAATGTATCACTGATACTGATATGGGCCAAATGAGTAGCCCCTCACCCCCCACTGAATAACTTTTAAGGTTTTCTTCCCTACAGAAAATTTAAGTCTCCTCTTCCCTAGTTTCTTAGCCCCTGGTGTTGATTACTCTTCTAATCCATTTCTGAAACCTAGACTAAAGATTGCCCTTAGACTGAGTCATAGAATATCTCTCACTCACCCTGGCTTTAGATAAATACTGAAAACCTGTGACTTCCCAACATTCCCTAAACCATTCTGGACCTAACTCTGGGATAATCCCATCCCCAAGACTAAATAGATTTTTAACATTTCCCCAGGCCAGTATACTTGTTGATTGTAAACATTAAAGCCCAATGTTCTTTCCAAACCCATAGCCACCCTACATCAATACTTTGAGCTCTGCTCTCTAAGAAATTTATTAATTAAAATCTATTTTGGGGCTGGCCGAGTGGCGCATTGGTTAAGAGCTGCTTTGGGATGCCAGCGGCCTCGGTTCAGATCCCACATATGAGGGCCAGAGACACTGCCCTCTACAGCTAACAACAGCTCCACCTGGAGCTGGGCTGTGCGAGACCTGGCGATGGTGTAGGCTGCAGCCCCTGCTGCAGTGGGCTGCCATAGGGTACAGTGAGTGGCCGGCAGCCAGCATGAGCTGCCAATAGCCACAGTGAGCAACCAGCCAGAGGCTGGCAACAGATCTGCCTCATCCAGGAAGAGCACAATGACGATACCAAATGCGCCAGTGAAACAATGTCCTCCGCAACTAGACTGAAGAACAAAAAGACAGCAACTTGTCTATTCCCCTTCCCCGATTCTGAAACGCTGTTCCCCTCCCCCAATTCCCCAATGAAATCTAAAAAAAAAAATCTATTTTTCCTCATTTAGGGGCCTTGGGGATACAGAGGGTATCCCAGCAATATTGCCAGTCACAACCAAAGAAGCCAACCAACATGGTCTTCCAGAAGAATCTTGAGGGACCTTCCTCTCATGTGAGATCACACAGGGTGAGAGTTCCATGAATCCCCAAATAGGCAGGGACAGCAGGAAGTAGATACAGAAGAAAAGACTTCCTGGCCCTCAACTTCCCATAGAGATTTTATGGGGATCACATCTCTCAAGGGAAAAACAAGGCAGGCAGTTAGAGATAGGCATTGGGTCTCTGCATTCCTGCATATCCCACAGAATATGACTACCCAAAAGACCTCCCCTCTCCACCCAAAACTTCTTCTTTTCATGGGTACAAAATACCTGACAGGATTAGACCAGTCACTTTCTCCTGAGCAGTAAAGGCCATAACAACCTTCATTTCACCTGGGCCTCATTATACCATTATTATAATATCATAAGTATGCCCAGAAATTCATTAATATCATCATAACAGACTGAATTATGGGAAAGAACATGCACAGTCTAAAGAGGTGATAATAGCCTGTTGTCAATCACAGGTGTCAATCAAGTGGTCCCACTCTCAGAAAGGAACTGCCTATCCTAGAAAAAAAGGGATAAAAACTCCAAGTCCTTGCCAGTCAAGGCCTTTTGAGCTTCCTTTGCTTGGCCTGCTCCAAACTCTTTGGAGTGTACTTTCTTTTCTAATCATGGCCCTTGAGCCATTCTCTATATTTTGTCCTACTTCTGCTTCTTTGAAATGTATTTTTTTCTCCTAATAAACTTCTTTTCTACAACTTTACCTCTCTGGTCCATGTCTCCATTCTTTGGTTCCACGAGACCAAACTCCTGGCACACACGCAATCATACACATCAAAAACTCCTGCTTCAATACCAGGGACCTAGGCTTCTCTCTTTCTCTCTCTCTGTCTTTTATTCTCCCTCTCCCCCACCTTGGCTAGGCCCATTCTCTTCCCTGAGAATATATCACTAATAAATGCTGCTTGCATTTTAATCAGCTTGCTGACATTTGATTCTTCACTGTGTTGGCAAGAAGAACTGAGACTCCCATAATGTTTTTATTTACACTTCCCTGATGACAAATGATGTTGAGCATCTGTTCATATGGTTATTTATCACCAGTTTATTGTCTTTAGTGAGATGGCTGTTCAGAATCAGGCTGTTTGTTTTCTCTTGCCCAGAGGAAAGAGTTCTGAAATAACATTTCTGGTCCCTCTCTAACCTCTCACTCCTCCTCCAATGGGGAGTGTGATTTATCTGGTTGCTGAAATGACTAGTTTGGCATCCACTGGTCCTGGATGTTCGCCTTGTCTGTTGGGTGAGATTAATGAGTAAAAGGCTCTTACTCACATGATGTCCCCTCTTTCTTCCCCATCTGTCTCTCACTCTCTTAGACTTACAGGTGAGGCCAGGCCTGATCTCCATACTACTTTCCCATACCAGGTCTCCCTGATTCCTCTATAGAAATGTAAAGATACGTTACTAAGCCTCCTGCCTCAACAATCATGTCACCCCAGGGCTGG
Organism: Aselliscus stoliczkanus; assembly: GCA_033961575.1. Lineage (NCBI taxonomy): Eukaryota > Metazoa > Chordata > Mammalia > Chiroptera > Hipposideridae > Aselliscus > Aselliscus stoliczkanus. The sequence continues at coordinate 37,999,662 of CM066731.1, forward strand.
CCGAGTGGCGCGGTGGTTAAACGCTGGCTTGGGAAGCCAGCGGCCCCGGTTTGGTCCCACATATGAGGGCCAGTGACACTGCCCTCAAAAAAAATAAAATAAAAAGGATGAACAATCATGTCACCCCAATCCCCAATAGAAACCTCTGCCATGAAGCCCTACTTGCTCAATTTTAATTTCTTTTCCTCTAATGGATGTCAATATCACAGAAATACCAAAATCTAGATTCTAATAGAACAGAAGCACAAAGAAACAAAATGCTTCAGACAGATTTTCTACCACTGATTAGAGAACAAACACCCTCAGCATGATACGACACTATGATGGGCTACTCCTGCTCACGTTAGTTTGCTCCTCATCCTCAGGATTTTAAAAATTTCAACCCATAAAGAGGAAGAACATTTTCATAATGCTCTACTCTCACATATTTGATCCTATGGGTAAAGGTCCAAATATCAAAGAGAAAAACGCTTAGAATATCCCTGGACCACAGTTGTTCTACTCAAAATTAGTAAACACTCTCCATTTCTTTTTTTAGATTTTTCTAGGCAGAAATTGGGAAGCAATTAGCATTGTCTTTCACATCTTTGTAAAAACAAACAAACAAACAACACCCTCCCCCAAAAAAAAACCCAAAAAATCTCATATGAAACAAAACCTAGAAGCTCATTACCTCTCCAAACTAACATTTGACCCAATAGGGAAAAGAAATCTGCATGTTGCTGCTCAAATGTGGGCAAATGAAAATTTTATATAAAAACATATAGAACATATAGCCCTTTCGGAGTGATGAAATGTTTTAGATAGGAGAAAATCTAGATGACTTCAGGTATGGTGATAATTTTTTAGCTAAAACAGCAAATGGACAATTTATGAAAGAAATAGCTGATAATATGGACTTCATTAAAAGGAAAAACTTCTGTTCTGTGAGGGACACTATCAAGAGAATGAGAAGACAAGGAATAGACTTGGAGAAAATACTTGCAAAAGCATATCTGATAAAGGACTGTTATCTAAAATATACCAAGAACACTTAAAACTCAAAAATAAGAAAACAAACAGCTTGATTCTCAACAGACATCTCACTACAGAAGATAAACAGATGATAAATAATCATAGGAACAGATGCTCAACATCATTTGTCATCAGGGAAATGTAAATTAAAACAATAGTGAGATACTACTATACATGTATTAGAATATCCAAAATCTAAGATGCTGAGAACACCAAATGTTGGTGAGGATTTGGAGCAATGGGAACTCTCATTGCTAGGGGGAATGCAAAGTGGTACAGCCACTTTAGAAGATAGTTTTATGGTTTCTTACAAAACTGAACATACTCTTACCATACAATCTAGCAATGATGCTCTTTAGTATTTACCTAAAAGAGTTGAACATTTATGTCCACACAAAAATGTGCACATGGATAATTGCTAGAACTTGGAAGCAACGAAGATGTCCTTCAGTAAATAAATGGTGTAGAAATAGAAGACGAACAAAAGGAGAAAGGCAAAGGCAATTTATTCTGAGATTATTGTAGCAAGGGAGTTGGCCATCATCATTTGTACTTTGGCAAAGATGCAGAGGCAGACAGAGGAGTGGGGAAGTGTCATAGTGGAAAAAAGGACATTTCAGTGTGCTCTGCTTGGAGGCTGTTCGCCTGGGAAAGCTATAGGTGGGCTAACCAGAACTTGGGCAGTCTATGCGATTGGTTAGGGAATATATTTGGCTTTTCCTGCCTTGTCTTAAATTGGAAGCAGGGACAAAAAACAGAGAAGCTGTCAGTTATTAATTGAGTCCTGGCTATTTGAGGCAGATTTTTGTTAGAAGTTATTGTTTTGCTTCCTGGTTTATCACTGAAAGGAAGTCTGGCTTCCTCAAATCTGGTAGCAGTCTGGCTGCCTGGGTTGTTTGTTGTAGATAAAAAGGATTTCTGAGTGACTTACTGTAAGCTGTAGGTCAAACTTCTAATTTTACATATAGGCTGTCTATTGTTCATTTGTACATTCAGTCTCTCAATGGATGAACTACGATACAGCCAGACAATGAAATATTATTCAGCACTAAAAAGAAATGAGCTGTCAAGCCGTAAAAAGACATGGAGGAAACTTAAAAGCATATTACTAAGTGAAAGCAGCCAATCTGAAAAGGCTTCATCATGTAAGATCCCAACAATATGACATTCTGGAAAAAGCAAATCTATGGAAACAGTAAAAAAATCAGTGATTGATGTTAGGTCACAAAACAAGTCTCAGTAATTTCAAAAAGACTGAAATCATATCAAGCATCTGACCACAATTGTATGAAATAGAAACCAATTACAAGAAAAAATTGAAAAACAAACAAAAAAATTAGAGGCTAAAAAACTTGCTACTACTAAGCAATGAATGGGTTAACAATGAGATCAAGGCAGAAATCAAAAGACACCTCAGGACAAATGAAAATGAAAACACTATGACCCCAAATCTATGACACAGTGAAAGCAGTCTTAAGAGAAAAATTTGTAACATTATGGGTGTACAAAAAAAACACACAAGAAAAATCTCAAATAAACACTCTAACTTTACACTTAAGGGAATTAGAAAAAGAATTATAAACAAAGCCCAAGATGAGTAGAAGGAAGAAGATAATAAAGGTCAGAGCAGAAATAAACTAAATAGATTCTAAAAACAGTTGTACACCTGAAACTAATTTAAAAAAAATGTTTATTTCACAATAAAATAATTTAAAAAAAGAAAAGAAAACAATCCCATTTACAATTGCATGAAAAAACAACAACAACCTAGGAATAAATTTAACCAATGAGGTAAACAACCTGAAATCAGAAAAATATGACATTGAAGAAAGAAATTGAAGAAAATACAAATAAGTGGAAGGATATACTGCATTCATGGATAGAAAGAATTAACTTTATTAAAATGTCCATACTACCCAAAACAACTATAGACTCAGGCAATCTCTATCAAAATAACGATGGCATTTTTCACTGACCTAGAACAAATAATCCTAAATTTGATATAAAACTGCAAAAAAACAAAACCAACCAAACAAACAAAAACACAAATAGCCACAGAAATCTAGAGAAAGAAGAACAAAATTGGAGGCTTCATGCTACCTAATATCAAATTATAATAAAGGTTATAATATTCAAAACAGCATGATACTGGCATAAAAACAGACACATAAAACAATGGAACAGAATAGAGAGCCCAGAAAATAAACCAGGGCCTACGTGGTTATTTAATTTATGACAAAAAAGGCAAGAATATACAGTGGGGTAAAGATAATCTATTCACTAAATGTTGTTGGGAAAATAGAACAGGTACGTGCAAAAAAAATGAAACTAGACAAACCTTCTTACACCATGTACAAGAGTAAACTCAAAATTGATTAAAGACTTAAATGTAAGACCCAAAACCATAAAAAGAAAAAATAGGCAGTAATATAAAATATATATATATACACACACACATATTTATGTTTGTATATATATATATATATATATATATATATATATATATATATCTCCTTGGGCAAGGGAAACAAAAGAAAAAATAAACAATGGGACTACATCAAACTAAAACAGTTTTGCACAACAAAGAAACCATCAAGGAAAAGAAAAGACAACCTACTGAATGGGAGAAGATATTTGCCAATGATACATCAGAAATTGGTTAATATCCAAATTATAAAGAATTCATAAAACTCAATACCAAAAAAACAAACAATCCAATTAAAAATGGGCAGAGGACCTGAATAGACGTTTCTCCAAAGAGGACATACAGATGTCTAAGAGACATATGGAAAGATGATCAATGTCACTAACCATCAGGGAAATGCAAATTAAAACCACAATGAGATATCACCTCACATTTGTAAGGATGGCTATCATCAAGTATGTGGAGAAAAGGGAACACTTGTGCACTGTTGGTGTGATTGTAAATTGATGCAGCCACTATGGAAAACAGTATGAAGGTTCCTTAAAAAATTAAAAATAGAACTACCTTATGACCCAGAAACTCCACTTCTGGGTATTTATTCAAAGACATCAAAAATATTAATTTGAAACACTAATTTGAAAAGATATATGCATTTCTATGCTCATTGCTGTATTATTTACAATAGGCAAGACATGGAAGCAACCTAAATGCCCATCAATAGACAATTGGATAAAGAAGTGGTACATGTATACAATGGAATATTACTCGGCCATAAAAAAGAATTAAATCTTACAATTTGTGACAACATGGATGGACCTAGACAGTATTATGCAAATTGAAATAAGTCAGACTGAGAAAGACAATTTCCATATGATTTCACTTACATGTAGAATCTAAAGAACAAAATATTGGGTTGTCGGAAAAGTCACGATGTATTTTTTTCTATCTTTTTCATTGCAAAAATACATCATGACTTTTCTGACAACCCAATAAATGAACAAACAAAACAGAAACAGACTTTTATATAAAGAGAACAAACTGATAGTTGCCAGATGGGAGGGGGGTTGGGGTGCTAGATGAAAAAGGTGAAGGCATTAAGAAGTATAAATTAGTAGTAAATTTCAGGATGTAAATTTCAGCATGGGGATATAATCAATAATATTGTAATAACTATGTATGGTGCCAGGTCAGTACAAGGCTTATTGGGAGGATCACTTTGTAAATTATATAAATGTCTAACCACTTGTACACCTGAAACCAATATAAAATAATATTGTATGTCAACTATAATTGAAAAATAATTAGTCATTATCAGGAGCTAAGGATGTTAAATTAATTAAACAAGGAAGTTATTAGACTGATGTAACTCTAATGCCCTGTGGGCCTACCTAAGCAAACTAAAATCTAAGCCTGTAAATGTCTTAAGGTTATAAAGTCAAAACCTAAGGACAACTAAACAACCAATGCAGCTTTAAGTATAGCTAATCAAATAATTTCCTTTCTTTGCTTTGCACCTTCCCTATATAGTTCCCCAGATGCTATCTCAAGAGTGCTCCTAACCAAACGCCTGCAATTTGGCAATGCCTGACTTGAATCAATTTTTGCTCAAACTCTTAAAATTATTAATGTGCCTCAGTTTATCTTTTAATGGGGGGTGGAAGTGGGAAAAGGATGAATAACTGGAGCACAGAGGATTTATAGGACAGTGAAAATATTCTGTATGATACTATAATGATGAATACATGGTATTATAGATTTGTTAAAACCCCTAAAATGTACAACATGAAGAATTAACTCTAATGTATGTGTCAATGTTGGTTCATGGATTGAAATAAATATACCACTCTGGAGGGGATATTAATAATAGGAGAGGCTTGCATGTGTGTGGGCAGTGGGTACATGGGAATTTCTGCACTTTGTGCTCAATTTTGCTGCTTTACAAAATAAAGTCTATTTAAAAGGGAAACAAATTTTTAGAACTAGACAGTGATAATGGTTGAACAATGTTGTGAATGTACTAAATGCTATTGAATTGCATATTTTTTATTTTATTTCATTTATTTTATTTTATTAGTTTTAGGTCAGGATGCTATCATCAATAAATCAACAAACAAGTGCTGGTGAAGAAGTGAAGAAAAGGGAAGCCTCGTGCACTGTTGGTGAAATTGCAGATTGGTGTAGCCACTATGGAAATCAGTATGGAGGTATCTCAAAAAGTTGAAAATGGAATTACCTATGACCCAGCAATTCTACTCTCAGGTACCTCTTAGGTACTTTTCCAGAGAAATCCAAAACCCTAAGTCAAAAAAATATATGCACCCCTATTTATTACAACACTATTCACAATAGCTGAGACATGGAAACAACTGAAATGCCCATCGGTAGACAACTGGATTAAGAAACTGTGGTACATTTATACAATGGAGTATTACTTGGTCATAAAGAAGAATGAAATCTTACCATTTGCAATGATATGGATGGGCCTAGAGAATATTATGCTAGTGAAATAAGTCAGACAGACAAAGACAAATACCATATGATCTCACTTACATGTGACTTGTATATTTTAAAGTAGCTAATTTTTAGGAAAGAAGAAAGAAAGAAACAAAAAAAACCCACAAAAAAATGGTTAATTTTATATTATCCAAATGGACTCAACTTAAAAAATGGGGAGGGAGGCATATACTAAAAACAAAATAAAACCTATATGAGCATCCTAATTCTGTCTAAGCTGATTCATTGCTGGGACTCAGACATGTCCAGGGCTGCCTGGAAAATGTGACCTGGCCTGCCCGAGGGACTAAGGCACTGCCTAGGGAAGCACCTGCTCCTAAGAAAGAGAAAGAAGGCAATCTTGGCCCAGTAAGTCATGGTGGAGGGTGATTCAAGAATAAATCTGTTTCTGACCCCGACCCTTCCCTGGTATAACCATGTGTCCCCTTGTCCTCTTGGCCTATTGGGTTGACCATTCTTTCAGCATCAAGCCCAACTCAGCCTTGACAATAAGTAATCCCATAGGCTACCAAAAGTTGCTGGCAGTTCCAAGGAGTAAGGTGACTAACATATCTTGGTGGAGGCCTCTCACCACTTATACCAAAATTTGCTCTGGTTTCCTCTCACACCACCTCCAGCCATCCCACTACTTGTCTGTGCCACTTTACTTTTCCCCAGTACATGTTTATAACACTTGCTGAAGGTTTGATAATAATGGAATTCCATCATTGAATAAGGAACAAGGTTGGGCCTCAGGTATCACTTTTCCTAAAATCCCGTCTCCCAAAGACCCAACACAGTCTTGTAGCAGAGGCCTTCCTCTGGCCCTCGCCCATCACCATACTGCCTGTTCCCTTAGAACAGAGGCCTATTTCCAATTTCTCTCTCTCTGAAGTCTAGAAACATCCCCACTCTCCCCTTCCATTTTCCCTTGGACTGTCTGGAGAAAACCAAAAGTCAGTGATCATCAAAGCCAGGATAAGGTAGTAGTAAAAACATGACATTATTTTAAAAAAGGAAATATTTAAAAAACAAAATGAAACCCTCCCAAAAAAACACACCTTATTAGCAATCAGAGAAATACCAAATACAACCTCCATTTTATACTCACCAGACTGCAAAACTGAGGAAGTCTCATAATTCCAGGTGCTGGGAAGGATGTGGAACAACAGTGCTCTGTCACAGGCACATTGAGAGAACTAAACACAATAATGGGGGTGAACTGCCCAGCACAGAGCAAACACTTAGTGTTGCTGGCCTCATATCACTCTAGTCTTTCTACTTTATAAGGCAGAGAAGGTTAGCTCCTTTTTGCATCAACTGGAAAATTCCAGATCAAAGCCTGGCCTCACTTTCATATACTCTCTTTGCTGAAGCAAAGTCTCCTTAGGATGTATGTGCTCTCATCCCCTCAGGCAGCTGGAACAAGAGGCAAGTATGGGGATCTTCCTGCCTCTGCTTTTCAGGGCTTCTGATTCTCCTAATGTGTGTCAGTGTCACAAAGGCAGATGAAGGGATTTCTGGTCCCTTCTGCAGAGCTAGCCACCTCCAGGTACTCTGGAACCAGCACTGGGTCTTGCCAGTTCAAGGTTGTCACTCTTCAGGCCTGGGGTCAGTCAGCAGCAGCAGCACATTTTGCCCTGGGCACAGCAGTGTCACCAGTGAAAATTGAAAGATTTAGCAGTGGTAAATATCAAAGGGACATCAGTATCAGTGTGGGAGACAGGTTAATCCAGGCCCTGAGACTAGGCCTGTGATGGTGACCCTGACGAGGCAGAAAAAGAGTTAACAAAAAGTAGGCCCAATGGGGATTAGCAGATGGTAATTTGATTAGTACTTTGCACCATCCACTCCACTCCCCAGGGACTGCCCAATCAAAGACCCTAGAGATAAATTCTTCTGCAAAACACCCCTACATAAAGGAGATAAGGCCCTGGCCAGAATTATCTGTTTTTAGGCACCTTTGCAGACTGCTGGAGCCTGCCCTAAGCCTGAATTCGGGCCTCATCATAATACAATTAGAATAAAATGAACATTATATATAGATTGCCCCCACCCCCACCCCATGGGTTTTTCTGTATGCAAGAGCATTTCTGGGTAAGAGCATGCGCAGGTAGAAACCAGTTACATAACCTGCTCATGTCAATCAAATAACCTCAATCTATATGTCACATCCTCTGCTGTAAGAAAATTACCTATGCTTTCCTATATGGGATATGACAATTAAGTTCACAAACTTGCCACCATGTGCTTACATTGGCAGCATTATACAAACAGCTCAGTAAGGTTTCATAACCTTGGTATATCAGGGTCTCACAGCTGTGTTCCTGTCAATGTGTGGTGGTGTCTTGTTAAGTGGCATGCATTATTGTTGTTGCGTGTTTTTGTGTGCCTTCGTGAGAATGTCTGAGCTTGAATTAGAGCAATGAGCAAACATTAAATTTCTTGTTAAACTTTGCAAGAGTGGAAGTGAAATCAGGGACATGGTAGTCCAAGTTTATGGGGATAATGCCATGAAAAACACGGCAGTGTACAAATGAATTAAATGTTTTCCAGAGGGGAGAGAATGTGTCACTGATGAAGAGAAGTCAGGGCAGCCAGTAACGGGCAGAACTGATGAAAACATTGCAAAAATTCATCTAATTGTGTGTCAAAATTGTCTTTGAGATCAGGAAAACATCGATTGAGAAACAGGAAAATCTTAACTGAAAATCTCGGTATGAGAAAGGTGTGTGCAACAATGGTCCTGAAGGATCTCACCAGTGAACAAAAGCAAAGGAGAGTTGAAGTTTGCCAAGTTTGGAGAGGTGAGATGATGTTTTGGGCCATGTTATCACTGATGATGAAACATGGGTGTACCAATACAACCCAGAAACAAAGCATCAAATGCACAATAGAAGTCAGCCAATTCTTCAGGATCAAAAAAGTTCCATCAGTCCAAATCAAGAGTCAAAATGATGTTGCTAACCTTTTATGATATCAGAGGGATTATTCATTATGAATTTGTACCAACTGGACAAACAGTTAACCAAGTTTACTATTTGCAAGTGCTGAAAAGGCTGCATATGGCACTGTCTGTGAGGGAGTTTTTAGCCAGTAAACAAATAACTCTATTGGAACACCCTCCCTACTCACCTGATCTGGCCTCCAATGACTGCTTTCTTTACAAAGATAAAGGAAAGATTGAAAGGAAGACATTTTGATGATATTAAGGACATCAAGGTTAATACGATGACAGTTCTTTAAACGGATCCTCAGATCCTACCCTAGGTCTCTTGAATTAGTATCTCTAATGCAGGGGCCCAGGAACCTCCATTTCAATGAATTCCTTCAATAACTCATGTTTCCCACAATCAGGGGATGCAGGAGCTTCCCGTGCCTCTGATGACATGTCTCAGCTCAGCCTCTTCCTCTTGGCTCAGCCTTCCACTGATGATCAGAGAGCTCAACATATCAAAGGAGTGCAAGAATTCCTTTTCAGGTGCATTTCATCATCAAAACACCTTGCACCACAATTCCTTTTCAGAGGCTTAACTTTGTAGAATGTCTTTGAGCAGTCTTTCAAGGAAGACGTTCATATCCCTAAAGGGGTGTCAGCACCCATCTTTTTCTTTAATTGTGATTTTGTGTAACATGAGATTTGAGATGCAATTTAGTCCATTATATCCTGGAAAGTACTCTTGTGTTTTGTTCCCTTAATGTTATCATATAAAGGAAGGAAAGTCAGAGGGGCATCAACAGAGCTTCAGGCTGCTTCACCATGTGTACTCCCCCTTACTTGTGACAATCATAGAGGTAGATTCCAGGTAAGTCCGGCTTTTAGTTTATAGAGTTATCCGAATTTTTTCCAGGAAGTCTGTGTCTTTTTCTTCCCTCATTTTTCTCCCCAGCTCTTACTCAAAAGGTAATAATGTAAAAGAGAAACCCAAAACAGGATTTTTATATTGGCTTGAATCTCTTGTTAATTGTGGTTTGGATTTGTTACCTAGTTACCACTAAAGTCTGGCTTGAATGCCAAGAAAATTAGTTTAACACTAAAAACTTAAAAATTCCAGGTGTACTCCAATGTTTAGATAGGGTTGGCAGATGAAACATTGCAAAATTGGAAAATGATACAAGCATGAAACCCACTCAAAACCCGCACACCTCTGTATTTATGCTTTTCCCCTCTCCTTTTCTCCCCCCATGTTCTTTAATGACTTGTGGATAAGCTACAAATCTGTGTTCTGCCAAATATTCCTTTGTCTATCAGTAATGATTAACCATGTCTTTTCCCAGTGGCAATTCCACATTTCCATGAAACTAAAAAGTAAAAATACTGTGGTCCCTGTTCCAGAAAAGGGGGAAGGGAATATCTTGATAGAGTCCCCTATTTTTTTCTATTTATAGAAAAGCATAGACAAGCAAGTGTTTAAATTTGTGTCTCCCCTGCTAATCCTGTGTTACACACAGATCACATATGGATCCAGTCCACCTGGAAGGAGCCTGAGAATTTGCATTTTTAGTAAGTTCCCAGGTGATACTGATTCTGCTGGTCTGAAGACCACATTTGGAGGACCACTGGTCAAAGCAATGATTCTCTTAACCTTGGCTGCACATTAGAAACACATGAAGTGCTTGAAAAAACTTACAGCCTGGGCCCACCTCAAAATAAATAATTACAAAGAGTCACATTAGCATTTTTTAGTCACCTGTACACCTGTGGTTCTCATTCTTGGCTGCACATTTAATTACCTGGGGAGTTTTAAAAACCCTGGTGTCCAGGCTTCCCCAACCTCAGACCTGTTCCTAGGCTTCAGTGATTTTCAAAGCTCTCAGGTGAGTCATGCATGCAACCTGCAGCTTGGAAGCTGCTGGAATACAGGACTTTTATCACTAAGCAGATTTCATAGCTTTTGGGGAAGGGGGTGAGCGTATGTGGGTTTCAGAGTAAACCCTAACAACCTCAGGAGCAGCTACTTTGTTTTTTCCCCTATAAGTGGGTTTTGAAATAGAAGCTCTAAACACACTTATGTCAATGCTAGAGGAGTTTGGTGGCAATTTAATATTCAGGGAGGTGAAGAGGATCACCATACTCTTTCAAGATCAGAGAAGCTACCATTTTGAAGTGAAGCCCCCATGTGGGCTTGACTTTGTTATTACCTCCCTTTGGAAGTGGGAGCACAGGTGGACACTTTGGGGTAGACCATATAACCTCATTGGAAAGGTGATAGCTTCATTAGAGGTACACTGGGCAAGAAATGAGGGGCCTGTTGATGGGAAATTAATACAAGATTTTGTAGCCTATCTAGCTGGTACAAAAGGGTTAAGAATTTGGAGAAAGGCTACATAATTACTTAAACATTAACTATGATTATTTGATTGATAAAACTCTAACAGTACTTGCCTAAGATGTTTTCCATCAGGACCAGAAGGTAAAGATAAGGAAGCTGCTAGAAACTGCTTCAGACCCATTGAAACTGACCTAGAATCTTCAATGGCCTTAGCATGAACTTTTCTCATTATAACCCTCATTATAATACTAAAATCTCTGCCCAAAGTGGGGCTTATCCACCATTTTCTGTACATGTAATGTATGTATAGCCATGTTCACTTACTGTGCATCTCACCCCAAACATGCTTCAACACACTATGATGTAAGCAACTAGCTCTATACCATGTGGTCTTTTGTTCTAGAAGAGGCACTGCTTTGGGAACAATCCCCAGTGTGCTCCTTGCTTGCTGGTTTGCAATAAAGTTCCTACTAACAAAATCAACTTGAAATGTTCTTTTGGCTGACACATACCAAGTAGCTGGACCCTGGTTTGGTTCGGTAACAGTTTGAACTGGCTCCACCCAGTGTGGCTGCAGTCTGGGAAAGGAGGAACAGGGTACTCAGGACAACTGGAGCACGGGGTGGGGGGGCTGGTAGCACCTAGGGGTGCCTCAGGATAAGTCAGAATGGGGCTAAATGGGGAGCCAAGGAAGCTTGGAGAACACCATTTGGCTTAGGCTTGGTGTTGAATGTGAGTTTTTTGATGAGGGACCCAAAGAACACATTATCCCTTCAACATATGAGATAGGACAATTAAATTCGTGAACTTTGTTTCAACAATGTTGTTAACCTTTTTGATATCTGAGGGATTATTCATAATGAATTTGTACCAACTGTACTGTTAACCAAATTTATTATTTGGAAGTGCTGCAAAGGCTGTGTGAAAAATTTAGACAACCTGAACTTTTTGCCAACAATTCATGACCCTTACATCATGACAATACACAGCACTGTCTGTGAGAGAGTTTTTAGCCACTAAACAAATAACTGTATTGTAACACTCTCCCTACTCACCTGATCTGGCCCTCAATGACTTCTTTCTTTACCTGAAGATAAAAGAAAGATTGAAAGGAAGACATTTTGATGACATTCAGGACATCAAGGGTAATATAGTGACAGCTCTGACGGCTATTCCAGAAAAAGAGTTCCAAAATTGCTTTGAAGGGTGGACTAGGTGCTGGCATCAGTACATAGCTTCTCAAGGGGAGTACTTTGAAGGTGACCGTAGTGATATTCAACAATGAAGTATGTAGCACTTCTTTTAGAAGTTTGCGAACTTAATTGTCAGACCTCATAAGTTGTTTAGACTAAGCCACTTTACTGTGGATGAAAAAGGGGTACTACAGAAAGTAACCTCATAGTAACTCTGATCATCAATTCCTAACTGAGTATGTTATGGTAGGTAGTCACATCCCAGACATGCAACATTTTTAGTAAAAGGTTTATCTTTGCCTTAAGCAAGCCCTTTCCATTGTTTCTGAGCATCTAGGTTAACACATCTTTGAAATGCCTCTTTTCAGAAGCACATCTATCCGTAATCTTGTTAACTATCCTGTAATCCACCCCAACTTGCTTTCTCCCACCTCCAGGAAAGAAGCTGCAAAGTGCCATTCTGGGAAGCATTTGAGACCTTGTTTCCTGGCAATTGTCAGTCTGGCTCACATAAACAATTACAGAAATTCTCTACAAGTTTGGATATTTCTTATGTCAACATTATGGAAGAATTCTTGACCACACATGGGCTCTTAAACCTGGAAGGGATGCTAAAGATCATCCAGGGTAGTTCTTCCCAAACTACATTTTTCAGAGCTCTGGGGGTACCCAAAGTTTTTTGAGAGGCCCAAGAGGAGACAAGATGGGAGGCAGGAACTGTAGTAGAGCCAAGTAGCAGCTCAAGGGGAGGTTGTCCCCCATCCCCTGCTCTCCCCACCCCTGACACACACATATAAAATCTCATTATCAGTGCACTTGTTATGCAGCAAGAGAATAAAAGACAACACATAATGCCTACTCACTCCTGCCAGGAACTCTAAGCACTGTACATGTTTGAACTCATTCAATTCTCACCAATCCTGTGGAGTAGTTTTCTCCCCGTCTTATTAGTGAGGAAAGAAGGCCAGAGAAGCCAGGGAAGTTGTCCAAGGTCACAGAGTAAACTGGCTGAACTGAGATCCACATTCCAAAGTGTGATGCCAAAGCCCATGCTCTGTCACTAAGCTACATCCTTTACCATCTCTACCCTGCTTCTCTGCCTGCTGCTGGTAAGCATTCTAGAGTCTGCTTGGCCACAGGAGGGAGGCTCAAGGTTTCTCCACCTGTGGTTCAATGATAGTTCCCCCAAATTCACTCTGAAGTGGCCAGGCCCCTCCTCTTTATCTCCAGGTGTATGCCTCCTTCTTTGCTGCTACCAATGAGTGCAGAGTATTCTTGTTGATAAGAGAGGGGGCAAATGATAAGATGGGAGGACTGTAACAGTGGCACTAAATCTTCTATTTAGCTTGCAATTTTTTGAAAGCTCTTTTTTTTTTAAAGTCCCAAGCTAAATTACACTTGTTAAATCAAATTATAATATACCAGAGGCTCAAATCTCAAAATAGATTTAGTACCACTATCATGATCCCCCCTGTCTTACTACTTGTGACTCCATATTGTGGGGTGGGTAGAGGGATTGATGCCCAGGCCACACCAGCTCCTTCAGAGCCCTTTCCATTAACAACTAGTGCAAAGTCTGTGCCTTCCCTGGGAAGCTTGCCTCACATGCCTCTTCTAAGCCAAACAGGCAGAACTTCACTGTAGCTCAGGTGTTCTCCTGTACTTTGCCAAAGAAAGCTCTTCCAACTCTTTCTTTCTGCAAAGAGAGGGCCCTCGGGTGTCACAACCCTCTCTACCTCACTTTCTCTCCAGAAGAAACACCTCTTTACTCTCTTCAAGTCCTTACTCTGCAACTAGCATCCCCATTCACTCTTCTGTAAGTGAGGAATACAAGGTTGTGACATTAGGTTCTGATCACTTGTCCTCAAATTGCTCTGGGCCCTCTGAAGTTCTTTTCTGAGGCTCTTTTCTGAGCTTTGCAGGTGGAGTCTGGAAGAGACTCAATATTAAACCAGATATTGAATCTTTGTTTCTCATTTTATATTGGAGAAAACTCAGCCCAAGGAGATGAGCTTCTCTGATGTGGTTATTGAATTCAACTTTTATAAAAGAAAAAGTGTCACATTTCCTGTGGAACTGTTTATAGAGAGAAATAAGGTGGCTGCACTTCTTATTGGAATTATGTGTAAATTGCTGGTCTGTGGCCTACTCCTGGTCCCCCTTGAGAACCTCCCTCTGACTGGCTCTCTTTCCATTCTTCTGGGATAACTTAGATGAAAAGTGTGATATTTAGATTTAATGTTCTTGTTTTAAGGCTATATAGGGAGCCAGAACCCTGCAGGTTTCAATCCTTCTCCCTGCTTGGCTGTTTCAAGGCCTGTGCCTCAGGGTCTGTGTTCCAAGAGGCAGAATCTGATGCTCTGGAATGTAGCTGTTCTTTTCAGTTTCTTGGACATTTTGCTTAAGATAAACTGATGAAAAATAGATTGAATTTTGGGTTGCTGAAGGGAAGATTGAAAGAACAACTGCAGGGGCCGGCCGAGTGGCTCAGTTGGTTAAGAGCTCATTCAAGAGTGAATGCTGAGCTCTGAGCAACAGCAGTTTGATGCCCAGCCCAAGCTGAGCTGCCACTGAGCTGCCAACAGGTGGCAGGATGGCTCAGCTAAAAAAAAAAAATAAAAGAAAAGAAAAGAAAGAGCAACTGCACCTGTACTGGTACAGATCACGTCATCTCTGGTGAGGGGTAGCCAGGGCAGTGGAGGGGACTGTTCCTCCAAAGGGTCCCTGGTCACTGCCATTCCTGAGAAATTACACTTCATTTTTTTCTTTCTACCTCTAAAATGTCCTTATGTGGCTAATGCTTACTGCAGGCAGCTGTGGAATTAGAGCGAAGTGGAGTGGGAAGAGAGTAGTGGTTAAGAGCACAAAGTAAGTCAAAAACCAATTCCAGAGAAAATACCAAGATGGTGCAGCATGTAAATGCTGTGCTTATCTTCTCTCAAGACCACATCAAAATTACAACTAAACTACAAAACAACCATCATTGAGAATCACCTAAAATCTTGCTCAACTGAAGTCCTACAACTGAGGACATGCAGAAGAAGCCACCTCAATACTGGTGGGACGGACAGAGACTTGGAAAGGGCTGGTCCCACACCCACATGTGGCCATTAAAGATCGGGAGGGATGTATCAGCTGTGGAGGTCTCCCCCACCCCCTAGAGGAGCGAGAGCCTCACCCAAGCCCAGGGTCCCCAGTGACAGGGAGAGAAATCCCCATAATTTCTGGTTGTGAAAACCAGCAGAGATTGTGACTGAGTGACATGGAGGGTGGCTGCCCTAACAGGTGCTCCTCTTAAAATGACTTTGTGCAGACTTACCCAACAACAGAATCACTCGCTCTGAGCTCCAGCACTGAAGCAGGAGCTGGAGAGATGGCAGGGACATATAGTGGAGAACTGAGTTGTGTGGCTTGAGATGGGAGCTGGAGAGGCAGTTTGCTCCTGGACGGAGGAGCTGGCAAAGGCCATTGTTTTTTTTGTTGAACCCTCCACCTTCCTGGTGTGTGGGCACAGGTGGCTGCCATATCTGAGTCTCTGTCATTCGTTCACCACACCCTGGCAATTCAAGACCTCACCCCACCCAACTTTCAGACACACCCAAGTTAATTCCAGTGGCTTTTTCATACAAACTGCCTGGCTTAGCTCATGCTGCAGAATTTCCTAGTGTATATCAAAGGTTCAAGGAACCCAGACAAGCAGCATCTGGATTGAGCATGTTCTGTACCTCTGGCTGAGCAGCTCTAAGCTTGGCAATAGGAGCAGCCAGCTTTGATTCATGGCTTGGCTTCTCAAAGCATTTTCAAGCATGGTGCAGGTGGCAGCCATCTATGGATTTCTTTGTGGCTCCTGCTGGGTGGCCCCAGGTGGGGCATGGGCTGTGGCTGATCTTGACCTACAGTGGATCCCCTCAAGGTGGTCCTGGAGCTGGCACCCACAGTGGTCAGCTTCAAAACAATCTGGAGCATCACCTAGCCATCTCCAAGAACAACACACCCAAGGGGCAGATTGGGCAGGCACCAGAGTCCTGATGAGGCAGATCCTGCTCTGTAGGGTCAGCCCCTACATAACAACTCTTCCACTGTAGTCAAGTCCAGTCCTCACAAACTGAGCCTGGGGATCAGTCCCTCACATTGATGTGAAATTATCAACCAAGGCTCAACTACAAGAAGAGGGCACCCACACAAGGGATACACCTGGAGTGTGTGGATCAGGTGACCAGAAAGATTGCCACTGAGTCCAACAGCATACCTACTACATAAGGCCACTCTACTACTAAGACCTACTACTAATACCAAAAGGCATAGCAGCCCTACCTAATACATAGAAACAAACACAGAGAGGCAGTCAACTTGGGGCAGACAAAGAAACATGTCTTAAATAAAAGAACAGAACAAAGCTCCAGAAAAATAATTAAACAATCTGGAGAAAAGCAATCTACCAGATGCAGAATTCCAAACACTGGTTATAAAGATGCTCACTTATCTCAGAGAGAACTTTAACAAAAAAGATAGGAAACATAAAAATGGAGATAGAAAACATGAAAAAGAACCAGTCAGAAGTAAAGAATACAATAACAGAAATGAAGAATGTATTACAGGGAATCAACAGTAGATTAGATGAAGCAGAGGATCGAACCATTGATGTAGAAGATAGGGTAGCAGAAAACACCCAACCAGAAGAGCAAAAAGAAAAAGAAATCTGAAAAATTGAGGAGAGTTTAAGGGGCCTCTGGGACAACATCAGGCATACCAACATTTGCATTGTAGGGTTACCAGAAGGAGAAGAGAGAGAGCAAGGAATTGAAAACCTATTTGAAGAAATAATGACAGAAAACTTCCCTAACCTGGCAAAAGAAATAGATATACAAGCTCAGGAAGATGGAGTCCCAAACAAGATGAACCCAAAGAGGCCAACACAAAGACACATCATAATTAAAATGCCAAAGGTTAAAGATAAAGAGAGAATCTTAAAATCAGCAAGAGAAAAGCAATCAGTTACCTACAAGGGAGCCCCCATAAGACTGTCAGTAGGTTTCTCATCAGAAATTTTGCAGGCCAGAAGGGATTGACAGGAAATATTCAAAGTGATGAAAACTGAGGACCTATAACCAAGATTACTCTACCCAGCAAAGCTATCATTTAGAATTGAAAGACAGATAAAGAACTTCCCGGACAAGAAAAAGCTATAGGAGTTTATCACCACCAAAACCAGCATTACAAGGAAACTTACAGGGACTTCTTTAAGATGGCAGGGGGTTTAGAGATGAGTGAAAAGGGAAAGAAGTACAAATTGGTTGTTATACAGTAGTCATGGGGATGTAGGGTATAGCATAAGTAATATAGTCAATAATAATGTAATAACTACATATGGTGCCAGATAGGTAGTAGATCTTTTGGGGTGATAGAAGGGTTGGGGCAGGGTGAAAAAGATGAAGGTATTAAGAAATACAAATTGGTAGTTACAAAATAGGCATGGGGATGTAAGGTATAGGGAATATGATCAATAATATGGTAATAATTATTTATAGTGCCAAGTGGTACTAGACAGGGGGATCACTTCCTAAATTATATAAATGTCTAACCACTATTATATACACTTGAAACTAATATAAAATAATATTGAATGTCAACTCTAATTGAAAAATCTAAAAAGGGAGGAAAAAGACAAGTGATACTGTGATATTGTGTCAGATGGTTGCTAGACCTATCATGGTGATTTCTTCTTTAGGATAGGGAATAAAATCAATAATAACACTGTATAGTGCTTGGTGGGTACTGTTGAATAACTATGATGTACACCTGAAACTAATAAAATATTATGTGTTAGCTGTATTTTAATTAAAGAAAACCAGATTGGGGGGCAAGATGGTGGCTGTGAGGAGGGCTCCCTTAATTCTCTCCTGGAAATATCCACAATTTGAACTTTTGTAATGCTTCAAAGGGACGTCTACTCATCACATAGAGCAACTAAGGGTCTCACACAATGATTGCTGGAAGGTGGGCCGGACGGGCAAGTAGGGGAAGAAGGCGGTAAGATGTGTGAGGTGCAGCCCACACCCGCAGCTGCTGAGGCACTGAGCTTCAGAGAGCAG
This sequence comes from Aselliscus stoliczkanus, assembly GCA_033961575.1. Taxonomy (NCBI): domain Eukaryota; kingdom Metazoa; phylum Chordata; class Mammalia; order Chiroptera; family Hipposideridae; genus Aselliscus; species Aselliscus stoliczkanus. Next base: position 38,018,152 of record CM066731.1, read on the forward strand.
ATGGCTGTCAAGGGAAAGGGTGACCAAAGACACTCATTGAGGCTTCGGGGTGTGCAGTCTGCCTTGGGACACGTGAAAGAAAACGGGAGTGACAGTAAAAATTACCAATCACACATCACAACCACACTCAAGTAGAGCAAACCTGCAGTGCCAGGATCACGCTAGGCGTCAGGTGGTCTATTTTGTTCCCACAAGACACACAGGAATTTTTGTACAGCAGAAGACAATCCGAAGAGAGCTTGGTGGACTTTAGCCAAGATCGGCACGGGTATTTTTTTGTCTGTTTGTTTTCCCATTATTGGTTGCTTATCTTCATTGTTTTTAGTTTTTATTTCTATTTCATTATTATCATTTTCCAGATTTCAATATAGGCATATATATGGGAGTATATAGGTGAATATATGTCCATATATATGGGTGTATAGACAAATATATATATATATATATATATATATATTTTTTTTTTTTCTTTTTCTTTTTCTTTCTTTTTTCCCACCCTTACTTTATCCCTTCTTTTATTCATTCTTCTCACTACTATACTTTTCTTCCTTTTCTTTTTTCTGCAAATTTTATTTTATTTTTTTTAATTTTTTTTATTTTTAAATTTAATTTTAATTTTAATTTTTTGGTATAGCTATTCAGTTTCTCACATTTATTCTATTTTTTATTTTATGATATTATATTTTATTTTGTTTCCTCTTCTGTTCTTTTTGTGTGTATGGTTGTTTTGTTTCTGTTTGTTTTCTTCTTTTGTATGTTTGATATTTCTGTACAACTTGACTGTAGGTTGATGATTGGGTTTTTTTTACATGTGAGAGCATTTTGTTTCCTTTGGTGGCTATAGTGGTTGTTCTTGTTGATCTGTTTTGCTCCAAAATCACTCTGCAGCTGGGCCCAAACAAAGAGAACAAGAATCATCATACACGGAGGCCAATTTTAGATAAAACCAGAGCATTTCTGGGTCTGACATACAAGAGTCACACCCAAACTGAAGTTGCTACAGGTACTAGGGCCCAAAGGGTCCAAGCCTCATCAGAGGGGTCAATCTCTCACAGCAGCTCATAAACTGCAGACACTGCTGATCCTCACAGCTAATCAGTCTGGGAGTCAATCCTACCTACTGACAAGCCAAAAGTAATCAACGCTAAAACTTCAACAGGTGAGGACACACAACACAAGGAACACCTCAGATAAATACACACACAGGAGAATAGGGAGACTGAGTAATTCAAATATAAAGGACACATACCACATAAGTCCACCCAGAAAAGACTGAGAGAACTAGGGGATCTATCTGTTATATCGAAGCAAGCACAAAGAGTAAGCCAGAATGGGGAGACAAAGAAACACAACCCAAATAAAAGAACAGAAGAAACGTCCTGAATCAATGGGACTAGAGGAAACAGAGGTAAAAAACCTATCTGAGACAGAGTTCAGAACACTGATTATTAGAATGTTCAAGGAAATTAATGAAAATACAAAGAAGGATAGAGAAATCATGAAAAGCAACCAGCTAGAACTTAAGAACACAATTACTGAATTAAATAACAAACATGATGGAATGACTAGCAGATTGGATGAAGCAGAAAATCGAATCAGTGACTTAGAAAAGAAGATAGCAGAGATCACCCAAGTGGAAAAAGAAAAAGAAAAAAGAATAAAAAACATTGAAAATAGTTTAAGAGAGCTGGGAGACAATATCACACGCAACAACCTGTGCGTTCATTGGAATACCAGAAGGAGAAGAGAGGGAGCAAGGGATTGAGAACATATTTGAAGTAATAATGTCTGAAAACTTCCCTAACCTGGTAAAGGACAGTGAAATATAAGCCCTGGAAGTGCAGAGAGTTCCAACCAAGATGATCCCAAACAAGCCCATACCAAGACACATTATAGTGAAAATGGCAAGGGTTAAGGACAAAGACAGAATCCTTAAAGCAGCAAGGGAAAGGCAGCAAGTTACTTACAAGGGCACCCCCATAAGATTATCAGCTGACTTTTCAACAGAAACTCTGCAGGCCAGAAGGGAGTGGCAGGAGGTTTTCAAAGTGATGAATAATAAAAGTCTACAACCCAGATTGCTGTATCCAGCAAGGTTATCATTTAAAATTGAAGGAGAGATAAAGAGCTTTCCATAAAAGAATAAGTTAAGGGAATTCCTTACCACAAAGCCTGCTTTGCAGGAAATGTTAAAATGGCTTCTTTAAGCAGAACAGAAAAACAGCCTAACTAAGAAAGTCTAGGAACACAAATAACAAAACGGCATTAAATACGTACCTATCAATAATCACATTAAATGTAAATGGATTAAATGCTCCCATCAAAAGACATAGGGTGGCTGAATGGATAAGAAAGCAAGACCCCAGCATTTGCTGTATACAGGAGACTCACCTCAGATCAAAAGACACAGTCAGGCTGAAAGTAAAGGGATGGAGTAAAATATTTCATGCAAATTGAACTGAGAAAAAAGCTGGAGTAGGGCCGGCCGAGTGGTGCGGTGGTAAAGCGCTGGTTTGGGATGCCAGCGGCCCCGGTTCGGGTCCCACATATTAGGGCCAGTGACACTGCCCTCAAAATAAATAAATAAATAAATAAATAAATAAATAAATAAATAAATAAAATAAAAAGCTGGAGTAGCGATACTTATATCAGATAAAATGGATTTTAAATTGAAGAATATAACAAAGGACAAAGAAGGACACTTCATAATAATAAAGGGATCGATCCAACAAGAGGACATAACCCTAGTAAACATCTATGCACCTAACATAGGAGTTCCTAAATATATCAAACACATATTGTCAGACATAAAGACAGAGATCAACAGTAACACTATCATAGTAGGGAACTTCAACACCCTGCTGTCACCAATGGACAGATCCTCCAGACAGAAAATCAGTGTGGAAACAGCGACCTTAAATGACACATTAGACCAGCTGGATTTAACTGATATATTCAGAGTATGTCACCCCCAAGTTACAGAATATACATTCTTTTCAAGTGCACATGGAACATTTTCTAGGATAGACCACATGTTAGGGCACAAAAGAAGCCTCAATAAATTTAAGAAGGTTGAAATCATTTCAAGTGTCTTCTCTGACCGTAATGCTATGAAACTAGAAATCAATTATAGGAAGAAATCCGGGAAGCTGACAAATAAATGGAGGCTAAATAACATGCTACTAAATAGTGAGTGGGTCACAAATGAGATCAAGGAGGAAATCAAAAGATACCTCGAGACAAACGAAAATGAAAACACCACAACCCAAAATTTTTGGGATGCAGCGAAAGCAGTCCTCAGAGGGAAGTTCATAGCACTGCAGGCCTACCTAAAGAAGGAAGAAAAATCTCAAATCAACAAGTTATCCTTACATTGAAGGAAACTGGAAAAAGAACAGCAAAAGAAGCCAAAGGGGAGTACAAGGAAGGAGATAATAAAAACTAGAGCAGAAATAAACAATATAGAGAACAAGAAAACAATAAAAAGATCAATGAAACCAAGAGCTGTTTTCTGAGAAGATAAACAAAATTGACAAATGTACCCAGGCTCATCAAAAAAAAAAAAAAAAAAAGAGAGAGGACTCAAATTAGTAAAATCAGGAATGAAAGAGGTGAAATGACTAGACATCACAGAAATACGAAACATTTTAAGAAATTACTATGAGCAACTATATGCCAACAAATTTGACAATCTGGAAGAAATGGATAATTTTCTAGAAGCATACAACCTTCCAAAGCTAAATCAAGAAGAAATGGCAAATTTAAATAGCCTGATTACTACCAAGGAAATTGAATCAGTAATCAACAAGCTCCCAACAAACAAAAGCCCTGGATCAGATGGCTTCACAAGTGAATTTTATCAAACATTCAAAAAGGAACTACCGCCTATTCTTCTCAATCTATTCTAAAAAATCCATAAGGAGGGAAGGCACCCAAATTCTTTATATGAAGCCACTATCACCCTGATTCCAAAACTAGTAAAGACAGCACAAAAAAAGGAAAACTACAGGCCAATATCCCTGATGAATATAGATGCAAAAATTCTCAATAAAATATTAGCAAACAGAATTCAGCAATATATTAAGAAGATCATACATCATGATCAAGTGGGTTTCATCCCTAGTTTGCAAGCCTGGTTCAACATCCGTAAATCAATTAATGTGATACACCACATGAACAAAATGAAGAATAAAAATCACATGGTCATATCAATAGATGCAGAAAAATCATTTGACAAAATCCAACAGCCATTTATGTTAAAAACCCTTAGCAAAGTGGGAATACAGGGATCATAACTCAATATAATAAAGGCCATATATGATAAACCTACAGCTAACATCATACTCAATGGGGAAAAGCTAAAACCATTCCCCTTAAGATCAGGAACAAGACAAGGCTGTCCACTTTCTCCTCTTTTATTCAACATAGTCCTGTAAGTTCTAGCCATAGCAATCAGACATGAAAAAGAAATAAAAGGCATCCAAATTGGCAAGGAAGAAGTAAAACTGTCATTATATGCAGAAGACATGATGCTATTTATAGAGAACCCCAAAGACCCCATCAGAAAACTATTAGAACTGATAGACGAATTCAGTAAAGTAGCAGGATGCAAAATCAATGTTCAGAAATCAGTTGCATTTCCATATACCAATAATAAACTAATAGAAGGAGAAATTAAGAAAACTGTCCCATTTACAATTGCTTCAAGAACTATAAAATACCTAGAAATAAATTTAACCAAAGAAGTAAAAGATCTGTACTCAGAAAATTATAAGACACTGAAGAAAGAAGTAAAAGAAGATACAAATAAATGGAAACACCTACCATGCTCATGGATAGCAAGAATATAATTAATATAGTTAATATAATTAATATAGTTAAAATGTCCATACTGCCTAAAGCAATATATATAGATTCAATGTAATTCCAATCAAACTATCAAGGGCATTTTTCAAGAAATAGAAAATATAATCATAAAATATATATGGAACCATAAAAGGCCCTGAATAGCCTTGGCAATCCAGACAAATAAGAACAAAGTTGGGGGTATCACGCTAACAGACATCAAAACATACTACAAGGCTACAGTAATCAACACAGTATGGTATTGGCATAAAGAAAGGCACGTAGACCACTGGAACAGAACAGAGAGCCCAGAAATAAATCCAGGCATATACAGACAGTTAATCTATGACAATGGAAGTAAGAATTTACACTGGAGTAAAGATAGTCTATTCAGTAAACGGTGCTGGGAAAATTGGACTGACACTTGCAAAAAAATGAAACTGGCCCACCTCCTTATGCCATATACAAGAACAAATTCAAAACAGATTAAAGACTTAAGTGTAAGACCTGAAACCATAAAACTCCTAGAAGAAAATATAGGGAATAAATTTTCAGACATTACCCTGAGCAATATTTTTACTGATACATCCCCACGGCAAGGGAAGTAAAAGAAAAAATGAACATATGGGATTATATCAAACTTAAAAGTTTTTTCACAACCAAGGAAACCATCAATAAAACAAAAAGGAAGCCTACTGAATGGGAGAAGATATTTGTGAACAATATATCTGATAAGGGGTTAATATCTAAAATTTATAAAACACTCATGCAACTCAACATCAAAAAAACAAACAACCCAATTAAAAAATGGGCAGAGGACATGAAGAGACATTTTTCTATAGAGGACATACAGATGGCCAACAGGCATACGAAAAAATGTTCAACCTCACTGGTCATTAGGGAAATGCAAATAAAAACCACAATGAGATACCACCTCATTCCAGTCAGAATGGCTTTCATCAATAAGTCAACAAACAACTAGTGCTGGCGGGGCTGTGGAGAAAAGGGAACCCTGGTGCAATGTTGGTGGGATTACAGATTGGTGCAGCCACTGTGGAAGTCAGTATGGAGCTATCTCAAAAAAAACTGGAAATGGAACTACCTTATGACCCAGCAAGTCTACTCTTAGCTATCTATCCAGAGAAACCCAAGACACTAATTTGAAAAAATATATGTAACCCTATGTTCATTGCAGCGCTATTTACAACAGCCAAGACTTGGAAACAATTGAAATGCCCATTGGTAGACTACTGGATTAAGAAACTGTGGTACATTTACACAATGGAGTATTTCAGCAAAGAAGAAAGAAATCGTACCATTTACAACGATATGGATGGACCTAGAAACATTATGTTAAGTGAAATAAGTCAGTCGGAGAAAGACAAATACCATATGATCTCACTTACATGTGGAATCTAAAGAACTGAATAAACGAGCAATGTAAACAGAAATAGTCTTAGAGATACAAAGAAAAAACTGATGAGGGCTAGATGGGATGGGGATCGGCATGAGGGAGAAGGGGAAGGGTCGAGGCAACACAAACTTATAACTACAATACTACTGCAGAGACAGAAGAGACAGTTTAGGGAATATAACCAATAAGGTTGTAAATAATTTTGGGGGGGATCAGAAGGACTCATGTGTTGTCAGGGAGACCACTTCATGGATGGTTAGTGGCCTTACCACTGCACTGAAGCTGCCCCTGAATAATATTATATGTCAACTATAATTTAACACATATATAGTCATGGGATGTGGAATATAGTGTGGGGATGGAGTCAATGGAATTTTAATACTCATGTATGATATCGGGGGTGGGGGCTAGGGGAGGGGGAAGGGCTAGTCACTTTGTAAGGGGTGAAAAAGATAACTATTGCATTGTTTTGTACATCTGTAAATAATAATAATAATAATAATAACAACAACAACAACAAAGTTTAAGGGCCGGCCAAGTGGCATGGTGGTTAAGCGCTGGCTTGGTATGCCAGTGGCCCCAGTTCTGGTCCCACATATGAGGGCCAGTGACACTGCCCTCAAAAAAAAAGAAAACAGGGCCGGCCGAGTGGCACATTGGTTAAGAGCTGGTTTGGGGATGCCAGCGGCCCCGGTTCGGATCCCACATATGTGGGCCAATGACACTGCCCTCTACAGCTAACAACAGCTCCACCTGGAGCTGGGTTGTGCGAGCCCTGGCGACGGTGTAGGCTGCAGCCTCTGCTGCAGTGGGCAGCCATAGGCTACAGTGAGTGGCCGGCAGCCAGCGTGAGAGGCTGGCAGCCAGCGTGAGCTGCCAATAGCCGCGGTGAGCGACATCCAGAGGCCGGCGACCGATCTGCCTCATCTGGGAAGAGCGCAATGATGATACCAACATGGGCTAGTGAAGCAACATCCTCGGCAACTAGACTGAAGAACAAAAAGACCAACTTGTCTGTTCCCCTTCCCCGCTTCCCCAGTGCTGTTCCCCTCCCCCAATTCCCCAATAAAATATTAAAAAAAAAAAAAAGAAAGAAAACATTTGGAAAAAAAAAAAAGAAGTAGAAGCTGGAAACATGGTACCCCAAATCTCAGAACAAGGTGATAGCCATGGAAAGGACACCCCCTGAAGGTGACAGCTAGCCATGCCTGCATTCCATCTGGGGTTGACATCACACAGAGAATTTGTCCCGAAGTATCCTACCAGGAGTGGAAGGAGACCGACAAGCTGCAAGGGTTTTCCCCACCAGAGATTCGGTTATCCTGCCGGTGCTGCCGGCCCCTCTGCCCTCTTCTGATGTGACTCTACATTGGGCTAGGGCGTGTATCTGACGAGCAGGTAACTGGGTAATTGAGTCTATGAGCTGGCCTGCCGGGAAAGGTCTTATCAAAGAGGGACCATGAGAATGTCCGAAAATCAAAATGAATCCATGGTGCATACACCAGGAGTGGGTGGGAAGGGCAGTCTCAGATGGAATGAGAGTGGTGTACATGGCCATCGGCTGGAACATGTGTCCATGCCCTGGGTTGTGGGTGGCCACAGGATAATCCAGCCTCTGAGCTCCCATGGACTCAAGTCCCCTTTCTACCAGTTGTTGGACATACAGAAGCAGTACTGGTCATGAGCACAGACTTGGGAACCAAACTGTCTGAATTCAAATACACTTTACTGTCTGATGTGTGGTGTACACTGTTGTAGTGTCATTTACAACCTGCTGACGAATTGGGACATGTGGAAGACAACTTCCATATGTCTCAGTTCTCTCAATATAACATGTGGATATTACCTCATAGAATTGTTGGGAGGATTAAATAAGTTAATATGTAAACTATTTATTGCAGTGACTGACCCAAGTGAACTCTATATGTATTTGTTGTTGTTGTTACTGTTATTAGCATTTTAAAATCTCCACTTCTCCCTTTGGGACTTGGTTGTGTTCCCCTCCCTCTCCCACCACCCCAAACATAGCTTCCCACGAGGCCTGGCTAATGGTGGAAAATCCCATTTTCCTTATGTACATGTCTGTTCTTAAAATAAACTTTTCTATTATTTAAAAAAAAAACACAACAGAACAAACTCCAACTCTTAGTCACTGTGTGAACTTAGGTCTCCATTTCCTGATCTTTAAATGGGGTAAGAATAGCACCTCCTTTGTGTCATATTAGAATTAAAAAAGATAATAACGGGCCGGCCGAGTGGCGCATTGGTTAAGCGCTGGTTTTGGGATGTGGCCCGGTTTGGATCCCACATGAGGGCCAGTGACACTGCCCTCTACAGCTAACAACAGCTACACCTGGAGCTGGGCTGTGCGAGCCCCGGTAATGGTGTGGGCTGCAGCCCCTGCTGCAGTGGGCTGCCATAGGCTACAGTGAGTGGCCCGCAGCCAGCGTGAGTGGCTGGCAGCCAAGCGTGAGCTGCCAATAGCCGCGGTGAGCGACATCCAGAGGCCAGCGACCGATCTGCCTCATCCCGGAAGAGCGCAATGACGATACCAACAGTGAAGCAACATCCTCCGCAACTAAACTGAAGAACAAAAAGACAGCAACTTGTCTGTTCTCCTTCCCCGATTCCCCAACGCTGTTCCCCTCCACCAATTCCCCAATAAAAAAATCTTAAAAAAAAAAAAAAGATAATAACAATACTTTTGGAAAGAGTTGTCTGTAGACTTTTCAATTTTCTTGTCCTCCTTCAACCCTCTTCAGCTGGTTTTCTGTCTCCAAACCCTCCACAGGTTGCCTTTGTCTTTGCCTAAATCACCAATGATCTGCACGAGGCGTAATCCAGTAGACACTTGTCTGCAACTATCTTCTTTGATCTGTCTGCCATGTTCCACCAGCTGCTGCTCTCTCTCCTCCTTGAAACACTTTCCTCTCTTGACCTCCATGACACCCCTCCCATCCTTCTTTTTCTTCCTTGACCTCTCCTTATCAGCTGCTTCTGTTGGATCCCCCTGCTCCTTCCCTATACTCCTCTGCTCATCAGGGCCAGGCCCTGCTTTCCCTGCCCCTACATCATCCTCCAAGGTAATTT